>OY282607.1:27790399-29024299 GCA_958298945.1 Atherix ibis
ACATATTGTGTATGAAATTTGAAAAAAAAAATGATTATAAGTATTATATGTAATTAGGTGATTGTGGAAGCTCTTTAGTTCAATATCATTTCTTCCCGCGGTCAATCATTCATGCACCCTACCCTATTGACCAATTTATATTATTAACTAATCTTAAATATTTATTTTTATAAATTTGCTTTTTTTTAGCATTTTCATTTAATAAAATTTTTAATGATCTAATTAATAGTTAAATTTTTCAACGAGTATTATTCATTTAATTATTTACCTATTTGTTTAGAGTTATTGTTCTAAGAGTTTATTTTGAAAGCTACTATCTCTCGTCTATTCTTTTGGCCTGTTGCCCCTTTTCCCCCTAATATACTAGTCTCTTCGATAACAATTATTTAGTACTAATTACTTCTTTTCTCAATTTTAATATTTATTTGTATTTTTATCTTTTGGTTTTTCTTTTTTTGACTTAAAATTAAAGCACACTATTGTTGTATAAAAACATCATGTTCATCGTCTTAGTTTTTCGTTTTCTTTTTGTCATTTAATTTTTTTTTTGTTTTGTAATTTTTACATAAAATTCAAACAGATTTATTATAATTAATAATTTTATGTTGTTTTTTTTATATATATAATCATTTGATAAAATCAACGAATCTTATTTATATTATAAATAATTTATTAATTTACTTTTATTCTTTAACATTTAAATCTATATTTTATTAAATAGAATTAATTATTTATTGTATATTATAATTAATTTTTTCCTAGATTTTTAATTTTTGTTTGTTTGTGTATTGTTCTATTTACTTAGTAAATAGATTTTTTTTAATTGTATGAATTTATCATAATTTTGTATTGTTTTTCTTTAATAAACGAATTAAATTCAAGATATTTTTTTCTTTTCCTATTATTATTAGATTACTTAACTTTTAATATATATATTATTTCTATATTTTAATATTTGATAAAAGTAAAAAAATTTTCTTAATAATTTAATATTTATTATTTTATTTTGAAAATAAAAAAAATCGCTGCACAAGAGCGAACTTGAAATTTAATTCTGTTTAACAATCTGCAAAACAGATAATATAGTTATTTAAATGTTCTCTAAATAATAACAAGATTATTAGAAAACTCTTCTTTATATAATAAGTATTTTTTTTGTGTGTGTGTAAGGGAAGCAATAGTAGGAACAATTCTGTACGATATGTGATGGCTAGACAGTTGTTACACGATCAACTTCTAGATATCGTACAGAATTATTGCTTTGTCAGCAAATCACATCTTTTTCATCGAAAATGGCAGTATCCATAGAGCTGAGCGATTTAAGGCGTGTTTGTAGAACTGATGAACGCCTACACTCTCTTTTGATTTTTCTATTATGTACAAAAAGAATTTCAAAAATTTTAATTATTTTTATAATTAAAAAAACTCAATATTGTTGATTTTTTGAGAAGGGGTGTGGGGAGGACGGGGGGGCCATACTTACTTATATACGAATACAAAGATTCCACCGCACAATAATAAAATAATAACACAAAATGTTGCTAAAACCTCGGTTGGATGTTTAAAAATTGTTGAACACTGGAGAAATGATTCGTCATCTCCAGATGGGCAGTGAACGACACCATCGCACCAAACGCTTGCGTTTACACATGATTCCAATTCAACACAACGATATGCACAATCTGAGATAAATATTTTTTGTTGTTGAAATATTTAGATTTGAAAATACGAA
This sequence comes from Atherix ibis, assembly GCA_958298945.1. Lineage (NCBI taxonomy): Eukaryota > Metazoa > Arthropoda > Insecta > Diptera > Athericidae > Atherix > Atherix ibis. Next base: position 27,792,132 of record OY282607.1, read on the forward strand.
ATCGGTTTACCTATTAGACCAAGCGGTTCTTTCGGTGTCATTTCCATCCATGTAAACATGTAGTCACCATTTTCTGGATTCAAAAATTCCACGCTAACCACTTTGGAAGGATGATCTTTCAATGGGTCCGTTTTACTTTTCCAACCAGCACTAAATATTTCAACGTATTCATAGTGACTATAGCTCTGTTCAAGAGGGCATGCCACTATCGAAATACTCTCTCCATTCGTTAATATGACACGCGATTTGGTAGGACACTCCGACGCATCGGCTGTTATTAAACTCGTGTTGGTGTCTTGATGTCGTAACGGATTGTATTTACGCAAAAACATTCCTTTTACTCTTGCATACAGAAAGCCATGATCATTTGAAGGTTCAATAATCCATGGTCGAGTACGACATTCCATCTGTTCATGCATATAATAATTTAAATGAAATTAAAATAATAAATAAACTTCAGCTCATACATCACCGAAAGCCATATCAATGGCACCGCTTGGACCAAACTTTCTTCTGCTATCCTTGCAGGTAACCGGACCTTTGATAAATTCATATGTTCCTTCGAACTTTATACTATCAGGATCATCGAATGTTGTCATATTCAAGGCGGTCAAATGTATTTCAACGTCACGACTCGTTGAAATGTACTCCACCGGCAATTGTGATTGATTGGAAGAGTTACAAATGCAGCCGCGTGGCAGCAGAATTGAATCAAGATATGGCTGTTCGAAAATCTATAAAAATAAATAACTCATTTTAAATGTAATAGTAGAAAAAGTTGGGAATTTTTCAAACAAACCTCCAATCGAACATTACTATTCCCAAAACAATATGATCGGTTAATATCTTTATCGATTTTTGATACGCACATCCTATTTTTCGTTATAATTCGTTTTATTTTTATATGAACACGTTCACCACGTTGTGCTTCAAATCGATAAACGCAATGTAAATTTTTTGCTCCTCCTCTACCAAATAAAAAAACATTTCGATTGCTTCGAAAAGTTGCCGGCTCCTGTTTGTCCGTTGAGCCACTAACAAATTTTCGACGGCATTCATCTTGAACAGATGTCATTGGTACACCATCCTGATATAAATCCACAAATTCATAACGTAATTTAAATTCGAAAGGACTACAATGAAAATATGATGAACATTTTTTTAATTTTGTTATAATATTAAAAATGAACTACCGCAAAACAGTCGATTCAGTATTTTTCAGTTCCAATGTTATATAATCGCTGGTAGATACAAAACTCTCCGAACTAATACATGGACGTGTAAGCGTATTATTTATATAAGCGTGATCACAACTTTTTGGTATAGTTCCATAACAAAATCTCGCTATCACATTTGTATAATTTTGTCCATATTTAACCAATAAAGGTCTTGTGCTAAAATCACGTTCGCTAAACAAAATTTATATCAAATCGGATTTGAATATTATTAAGTAAAATTTATTTCGAAAAAAAAAGAAAAATGTTTTCCATTACCAATTCAAATCCTTACAAACTGGTGGCTCCCTCAATGGTCCATCCCAAATCCTCAACATTCCACTACAATCTTCTTGTGGAATCAATGTTGTTATCGATTCATCTTGTACTTCACTCCTTAAAGCTAGGGAGAATTTCAAAATCGAGATCCACACCTTAAAACGAGCTTGCAGCAAACTTTGTTGTCGACTGCTTCTATACACTTGCTGATCGACTGTACCCAACATGGAACTGGTTCCCTAAAATAATTATAATTAAACTTTTTTTAATTAAATCATAATAATAAGAATAATAATAATAAACAATTAATAGTTATAATAGAAATGACAAAATACAAATTGTTTGTGTGAAAATTATTTTACCTGTAAATGATAAAGGCATGTGGTATTTGGTGGCAGTGAATGTTTCGGATTTTCTAGCATACCATAACCAGTTCCCCTTATCCAAAATTCGCAATTTTTCTTATTTTTTGCATATGTTGGACTCTTGATATCAACGAATCGTACTTCAACCTTAAATTAAAACAAATTCATTAATGTAAAAATTGTCAAATTCTTGAATACGAGGTCTGTTAAAAAAGTATCGAATTTTCGCGGGTTATGTATATTCGATTTTCGATTTTTTGTGGTGTTATATTGGTACTCATATCTCTCACTTATGCCGACAAATTCGGCCATTTTGAATGTTCAGTTAATTTTTGACTGCTGTTTTGCTTGCACGTGTTTAGGCTCATCTTCGATTTTTGCCCATTCCAAAAAATAGACCAAAGAATCTGTATCAATTTTTGTGTGAAAAACAAAATTAATTGTGGGCCGACGCATTCCGAATATTGACTGTGGCATATGGTGAAGCTACCTTGGACCGAAGCAACGTTTATCGGTGGTACAAAATGTTCTCAGAGGGCCGAGAATATGTGAACGACGAAAAGTCAAAAACAGACGAAAACATTGATGAAGTGAAGAAAATAGTATTGGCCAATCGTCGAATCACTGTTAGAGAATTTGCTGAGGACTTAAACATATCGATTGGCTCGTGCCATTCGATTTTTACCAATGATTTGGGCGTGAGACGGGTCGCTACGAAATTCGTACCAAAATAGCTCAATTTCGACCAAAAACAGCATCGCATTAACTAAGGAGCTGTTGGAATTAGTCCGCGACGACCCAAATTTGCTCCAGAGGGTCATAACTGGTGACGAATCATGAGTTTATGGTTATGACGTGGAAACCAAAGCTCAATCATCCCAATGGAAGCTGCCACACCAGCCAAGACCGAATAAATCGCACCAAGTTCGGTCGAATGTGAAGGTTTCGCTTACAGTTTTCTTCGATTGCAGGGGAGTGGTACATTATGAGTTCTTTCCACAGGGTAGAACGGTCAATAAGGAATATTACCTGTAAGTTATGCGCAAGTTGCGCGAAGAAATCCCCCAGAAACGCCCGGATTTGTGTAAGAACAAAAATTGCGTTTTGCCATTTTTGGCCAAAAACAACAAACTAATAATGCCGCAGCCACCGTATTCCCCAGATCTGGCCCACTATGACTTTTTGTTGTTCCCGAAACTGAAGAGCCCCATGAAAGAACGACGCTACGCTACGATTGTGGAGATAAAGATGGGCATCGAAGGAGGAGCTGAACAAGATCACAAAAAATAATTTTTTGAAGTACTTCGAGAATTGGGAAAAACGTTGGCACAAGTGTATAATAGGCGAATTCGATTGGACTAATTTTGCTACAGCGCAGTACTTACCAGTAGACTCTCAATAAAATGAACATATCACTGACAGCAGTAAAATACAAACTCAATACAAAACAGTCACCAACAATACTGCGTTTATTCACACATAAACAATAAAAACTGAGTTTACGCACACATAAACAATAAAAACAAAAATATGACGCTTCAAGATAAATAACGAAGCCGCTAAGCCATCTATAGTTAGTTCGGAAACTACAATCCCCTTACCCTAAGGGGAGAAGTGCATTTCCTACTACAATCCTAATGTTTTGTTAGAGGTACTGTAGATGATGACAGCTACACAACAGTAGCAGTAGCAAAATTAGTCCAATCGAATTCGCCTAATATCTGGTGGGGATTACTTTGAAGGGGACAAAATAGATATTCATGAATAAATAAATAATTTTTGAAAAAAACACAAAATTCACGATACTTTTTGAACAGACCTCGTATATCAAATGTTTACCTTTAATTGGAAACCGTGCAAAGTATTCACTTGAAAGGGCGAACCAGCAAATGTACCATATGGCGATGTCGTAAACTCTACTAACAGTTCAGGGCCACTCGATATCGATGGAGGTACACTCTGGCCGCCACCACAAAATTTCAATATAACCGGATCACGGGTTGTATAACCATCGTAAATTGTAACGTAATCCTAAAAATTTAATTTCAATCAAATTGTTCATATTTATTTCAAATAATAACCAAACAAAAAATTTAATATATAGAAATAAATAAAAATAAAGTTGTTTTCAATAACCAACCAACAAACAAAAAGTACTTTTTTTTTATAAATGGAAACTATATTTAGTGATATTTATATGGGTTGAAAAAAGAATATTTACAAATGAATTTAGATATGAATACTTATGATAAGAGGAATATAATTTATTGTAAATGTAAAGAAAATGCATGATTAAGTGAGATATATAATAATATAGGTATATATGTAAATATATATTTTTTTTGTAAACTCTATTATTTATTATAAGTACGAGTATAATAATAAATAATATAATATTAATAACTATTTATGTACGATTATGTATATTGAATAAGTTATATAAAATATGATCGGTTCGAATTAGTTTCAAATAAGCTGGGGGAATTAGTAAATAATCAACGGGTTCTAATCGCTTTTTAAATAAAAATTTCGTTATACAAGAATAGCAACAACATAAAAAATAACTTTCATAACTTAGTTTATTTACTTATTCAAATATACAAAGGAAATATGTTCTCATAAATTTTGCGATTTGAATACATGACAACGTCATAAGAAATATCTTTTTAAATTTAATATAATTAACAGATGAGTTAATAAAGAACGATAGTTGATATATTAAGGACACATTACATTAAATACAGGGTGCTTTTTATGTTCCAGTTCCGTTTTGCTTGGCCGCCATTTTACTTTGCATGACATTTTTCTGTTGTCATTTAACAGTCGTAGAGTGTGGTCTGATTCTCGATATACAATTACAGCGATTAGCATAAACATATAAAACTCATATAATAAATTTATTAGCTAATAAACTTCGATAAATTATTAAACACATTTAATATTTTATAATTTTTCTAAAGGTTTGCAAACTGACTACATCTACACTGGGTTTAGTAAGGCATTTGACAAAATTCCTCATTCGATTATTTTGTTTAAACTTAAGAAAATAGGATTTCGTCCAATTCTTCTTGATTGGTTTGTATTGTATTCATCTGATAGGACTTATAACGTGTCTTTTTTTAGCACGTGTTTATCAAGAAATTTTGAAGATTTTACTGGTGTTCCGCGGGGTAGCTATCTATATCTTGTTATCGACGACATTATTAAAGTAATTAAGAATTCCGAAATTTTAATTTTTGCAAATAATATTGGTGCGTTTCAAATGGCCTTGTGTTGAATTTGGATAAATGTAAAATTATGACATTTTCCAGATGCCTTAATCCTCGCACTTTCTCTGTTACAATTTTCCTGGATATACAATTAAACGTGAAGTACTTACAAATAGGATTTCATTTAGACTTAGGATTAAAGAATACCTGGATAGGCGCTACGTCAGATTTTCGTATATGTATACGCAATTTTCTGCTGAATTATTGCAAAAGCGGCAAGAAATCGTACTGCTTGCATATACACGTATTTATGTAGACTTTTTTATGTAGACATGATACCCACTGACATCTAGTTTTCGTAAAAACTTTTTTGAATTCCAAAAGCATAATTAATAAGAATTTTAACTCACTTATGCCAAAGAAAAATATAATTTAAACACGACAGAAGGCAACATTCAAGGTCGATTTTGTTTGGCCGCCATTTTGTTTTGGATGACATTTGTTTGTTGGCATTTGACAGTCGTAGACATTGGTCGATAACAATTTATTATGGAATATCGAACGCCACAACAACGTGTTAAAATTATTCAAACAATTTATTTAAATAAATTTTCAATTGTGAATACGGAGAGAAAATAACGTCTTCATCATCCCCTTTATGTTTTTGGCATGATTTTTTTTCCTGCCTGTGATGGGTAACATATTTTTTTATCCAAATTTTAATACCTTTCTCATCCCCGTCTAACATCCAAAGAATTTTTGACTAATTTTTTTAAAATCATAACAGGGTTGTCAATAGGTACGCTTTTAGATTAAAGAATACCTGGATAGGCACTAACGTCACATTTTCGTGCATGTGTACGCAATTTTCTGCTGAATTATTGCAAAAGCGGCGAGAAATTGTACTGCTTGTATACATTTAGGTAGATTGTTTTATGTAGACATAACACCCACTGACATCTTATTTTCGTAAAAGAAATTTTTTGAATTCCAAAAGCATAATTAATATCAATTTTAAATAAAAAATATTTTTACGTACACTATTAGAAAAAAAGCCTAAAATAGTCATATTAAGCGGCTAGCAACTACATTTTTTCCATCGGGTGATTTTTTGCTGTTTGGTTTTTGCTGATTTTATTTTTGATAGATCACGCGAGAAACGTGCTTAGGTTAGCATTGCCATTTCATCATGGAAAGACTTCCATCTGAACAACGCTTATTATTAAGTTCTTGCACTTTGACCATTTTATGGTTGTCATAATCGACCTACTGACCAAGCAATACAAGCTGTAGTGATAAAATTTCGCAGCAGCTGAGGCGCAATATTCGAAAAAATCTGCGTTAGAGGCGCTCGAATAATTATTAAAAATTTATGGTGAGGCTTATTTTAGTAGTTCGAACGACACAAAAGTGGTGATTTCGACGTGGAAGACAAGAGCATTCCGAAATTTTGAAGACGCAGAATTATCAAAATTCGTGCTCTCTGAAAAATGTGTCATATCGACTACTGAGCAAACAATTTAATAGTAACAAAATTTTCCAGCAATTTTATGCTATTGGACACCAACCCTTGTGAGTAGAGTGTGTACAGAGGAAAAAATTGGCGATTTGGCCATCCGTCGCCTTCACAGCAATTGGGATTGTGTTACTCGACTATGTGGAAGATTTTACTTAAGGATCTTGGTCTGAAAGCGTATAAAATACAGCTCGTGCAAAAACTGAAGCCGAACAACCTGACAAAGCATTGAATTTTCGGTGAGTGGACTTTATATAACAACTTGAGGAAAATTCGTCCTTTTACCAAAAAATTGTGTTAAAGCGACGAAACCCAATTCTGGTTGAATGGATTAGTGAATAAGCAAAATTGTCGCCTATGGTCTGATGAACAACCACAGGCAAAACAAGAACCGCCACTGCACTCAGAAAATGCACTGTTTGAGCCATATTTCTTTAAAGATAACGCTGGACGCAATGGCGTCCGCTATCGATTGATGAAGAACTGCATCTGGTCGACCATGTGGTTCTAACAAGACGTTTCGGACCAGATGAATTGGTGCCTTTAGACTATTTTGGATGGGACCGCGTGATGTTACTCGTCTATGCCGATAAACCAGCGTTTTTTCCAACCTTGAAAGACAACATGACACGTGTTATTAGCGAGATGCCAACCGACATGGTCGAAAAAGTAGTTCAAAATTTGACCTCTCGCATGGATCACTTAAAACATGGTTTTGTCCAATATTTACAAGAAATAATTTTAAAAAAAGTAAATGGCAAGCATTGATTTTTTTTTCGGAAATTTAAAAATCAAACACTTAAAAATCACCAGTTACATATAAATTTTGCTATAACGAACCAACCATGCCTTTATTTTTAGAGGCGTAGATGGTAATGAGCTAATTTTGTGTTTAAAAATAATTGCACCTTCAGGATCTAGAAAAATCTTACATTTAAATTTTTCTTCGATTGATATTTAACTTAAAGTTTATAATATATATTATTTAATATATTGGGTTGGTCGGAAAGTAATTTCGTTTTGTCCCAACAGAGGATTTAATTGTATTTGTTCGCAACCAACTCCACACTTGAGCCGCATAATCTTATGTATTTTGATAGCTGACATAGCAAGGTTTACTTGTAAAAAAATTCGATTGATTTTGCACAGTCGTTTTTGTTTGATACCCTTTTAAATTTGGAAAGTGAAAACAGCATTTTCGGCATATTTTGGGGAAGATGGTTTGTAAAATTTCGATCCGGCAATTTTGATATTGAAGATGCACCATGTTCTGGAAGGCAAGTTGAAGCTGATGAAGACATAATAAAGGTTTTAATTGATGCAAACCGGCGAATAACAACTCGTGAGATCGCTGAGAGATTAAATTTATCGAATTCGACCGTTCATGATCATTGGAAACAGCTTCGTTTAATCTGAAAGCTCGACATATGGGTTCCTCATCTTCTTACAGTAAAAAAAATATGTGCCGTCGCATTGACATTCGTGATTTGCTTCTCAAACGCCAAGAAAATGATCCATTTTTGAAGCTTATCCATCACTGGGGACGAGAAATGGGTTGTCTACAACAATGTTAAGCGGAAAAGATCCTGGAGTAGCAAAGATGAACCGGTTCAAAGCACTTCGAAAGCCAATATTCATCACAAAAAAAGGTTATGCTATCTGTTTGGTGGGATTTCAAAGTAATCGTTTATTTTGAGTTTCTACCGAGCAACACAACGATCAATTCTAAAGTGTACTGTCATCAGTTGAACAAATTGAATGTTTCACTTAAAGAAAAAAGGCCAGAATTGGTCAATAGAAAAGGTGTAGTGTTCCAACAAGATTATCATTTGTTCTGGTCTCTACAAAAATTTTTAGACGATAAAACGTTTAATTCAAATGAGGAGGTCAAAAATCACTTGGATCAGTTTTTTACCAGCAAAGAACAAAATTATATGAGCGTACAATCATGCTACTGCCACAAAGATGGCAAAGAGTATTGGATCAGACTGGACAATATTTAATTGAATAAAATATTAATTCACTATAAAAATATCGTCTTTCTTTTTTTTTATAAAAAAAAACGAAATTACTTTCCGAACAACCCAATACAATCTAAGAATAGTTAGTATTTAAAAAAAAATTGTATGATCGCAAAATTTACAATATTCCCTTTGTTTAAAAATATAATAAAGGATTCGAAGGAAGAGCAAATTAAAAATAATTTTAAAAAAGACGATAGGTTTTTTTTTCAAATTTTGATAAGTAAATAAATACAATGTTCGGGAGGATGCAGATAATAATGAGACGAAGCCACTAGAATTCAGTGCGAAAGAATATAGACAGACAATTGGGATATGTTATCTTAAATAAATTTCCAAATAATTCTATTTTTTTAAAAATTATTATCAATATTAGTAGTAGTAGTTCTAGTAGTAGTAGTAATAGTAGAGTAGTAGTAGTAGTAATAGTAGTAGTAATAGTAGTGGTGGTTGGTGGTGGTGGTTGTGGTGGTAGCATTGATATTATTTATATAAATTATATGCTAATAAAATCCAGGAATTTGAAAAGTAAATATTATTCAATTTATAAATTTAAATAACATACTAAGTAGTAGATACATTCTTTAAAAGTGCATATTGCTTTGAACTATTCTGGTGTGTTTGTGTGTCGAGCCATGATTTAAGCAAATTTTGCTGTAAATCGGCTCTCAGCTGTAAAATAATTGATACGGTTCCTACAATAATTAGTTATTGATTATTTCGAATGATTATTAATAATAATAATAATAATATATTTAATAGGAAAAAAATTTACATTAACTCTTATAATTTGTAAACATATTTTTTTTTCTTTTTTTTTTTTTTTTTGGTTAATTTATTTTTATTTTTTGTCGATATTTTTATGTATTCAATTTTTATTTTTGTTTTTGTTTTTAATATTGCGAATAAAATATAAGTATATGATTAAAATTATTAATTATTGGTGCAATTGAATTGAATTTGCAATATGGAACTAAATTTTCGGTAGGCTCACCGGTATTTCAGGATTGATTGATTGGCCATCAAATGTATGCAAATTGTTTTAGTTTCATAGCATTGAAATTATGGCGCATCCTCGAATAGCGCCAAAGAGGCGGCATGTCGCGTCGCGCCCGGCCGCCTCAGCCATTCGTACGACACATGAACCAAGGACCAGTTCTGCTAATCCCGTAAACTCTTTACATAAAATTTTTTATTAAATACAATATTATTCTACAGAAAAAAAAAAACAATAACACAGTCAAACTACCATCATTTTAGAGTGTATCACTGTAATTTTAATCTAATAAATCTACTTTTATTTGGGTAGAATATCCGGATTTCTTTGTATCACAAATGTTTATTAGTTTTTTCGTGTTTATCTTTTCTTCTTTTCTGAACTGTATTTAAGTTAATTACACAATTAGAAAATATTTACCAGATGTATAAGCTTAAATTCGCTGTTTGGTTATAGTTGGCGTGAGTGGACACGCCATACTTTTTTTTATGAGTTTGACATCTGTCAACATTAATCAGTGAAGATTGTCAGTAATTTCGTACAACAACATATATTTTTTCTTTGGTAATCATGTCTAGTTTTGTGCCAGAAAAATAGCATATGCGGGAAGCTCTGCTTTTCTGCTTCAATTTGAAGAAATCGGCTGCCGAATCGCATCGAATGCTTATGGAGGCCTATGGTGACAGTGCTTTACCGGAAACAACGTGCCGAGATTAGTTTTGTCGGTTCAAAGACGGCAATTTTGACTTGTGGGACAAGAAGCGTGAAAATCGGTCTAGGAAGGTTGTGGACCATCAATTCCAGGCTCTTTTGGATGAAGACGATACCCAATCGCGGATCAATTGGGTGTTACTCAACCAGCCATTTCCATGTGTCTCCGTGCCATGGGGAAGATTGAAAAGATCGGAAAATGGGTGTCGCATAAATTGAACAATTGGTAGATGGAGCGACGCCAAAACACATGCGAAATCTTGCTCGCCAGAAAAAAAAGAAAGTCGTTCCTGCATTGAATTGTGACAGGTGATGAGAAGTGTACATATTTCGAGAATTCTAAATGCAAGAAATCGTGGGTTGATCCCGGCCAACCATCAACATCTTCCCCAAGACCAAATCGCTTCGGACGGAAGATGAAGCTGTGCGTTTGGTGGGATCAGCAGGGTATCGTCTACTATGAGATGTTGAAACCTAGTAAAACTGTCAATGCCCACCGTTGCCACCAACAACTGATCAAATTTCACCATGCTCTGCGTGAAAAAAGACGGATTATCAACAAAGACATGACAAGCTGATTTTCCTCAACGACAAAGCACTATTGCACACGTCAAAAATAGTCCGGAACTACTTGGAGACACTCAACTGGGAGGTGCTACCCCACCCCGCTTATTCACCAGACCTGGCTCCTTTCGACTACCACCTGTTTTCGTCGATAGGCCACGCGCTCGGTGAGCAGCACTTCGATTCTTACGAAGACGTCCGAAAATGGCTTGATGAGTGGTTTGCCCCGAAAGAGAAGGAATTTTTTTGGCGTGGTATCCACAAATTGCCCGAGAGATGGGAAAAATGTGTAGCTAGCGAGGGCAAGTACTTTGAATAAATTTGTTTTTGTTTTCTATGAAAAAACCATATATTTTTTTGACCAAAAAACAGAGGATTTAAGCTTATACACCTGGTAAATCGAATTTTGATATACAATACTTTGAAAAGTATTTTTTTTTTTGAAAGAAAATAGAAAATTTTAACATTGTCAAGGGTTTTTGGTAATATTGCAATGGGAACTGGCTCTCCTAGTTCTTATCTTAATGGTCAAAAATGATGTTTTTTTATTGATGATTGAGAAATGTAACGGTAAAAATCTATGATGATAAAAAAAATTAATTAATGTTGCATTTATATGGTTTATCCATGAATATGGATGGATACTACGATTTAATGAATAAAATTTGTCAGCATTCTTTCATTATCATATTCATGTTGATTGTAATGGAAATAATTTAATTATTTTCTCAATATTTCTGCATATTGAAAATAAATAGCCGCACACAACATTATTACCTGAACATAATCGCATTCATTCCATGTTTGTATTTTTGTTTCAAACTTTTTATCACTATGACCCGATGAAGTTGAATTTTTTTTGACACCTGGTCCCTGAGTAGCAACCCAAACAAGATTTCCTTTTGTCTGTTTGATTACAATTAACGCATGTTTTCCATGTGGCACATTATGCTATAGAAGAAGAAGAAGGGAAAAAAAACAATTTAAAAAAAATAAATACAAATCAATCGATTCAAATATATTTTTTGTAATTACTAATTGAGAAGAGGTGAGGTAAAAACTGTCGATTAATTCCATTTTATAGGATTTTTTTTTTACATAAAATATATTAAATTGAAGAAAGAAAAAAACAAAATTACTTCGACAGTTTTTTTTTATTCACCGTAATAGAAATTCGTATTTTATCCAATATTTATATTGTACTCTTCTTTCACATGAGATATGTTTGTCTGTCTCCCTTACTTTTCTTTTAATAGTAATTAATGAATCAATATATAAAATGTAGTTAAAAAATTTGTTCTATAAGAATTGTTTGAATTATATAAATAGCATGCGTTCACTACTTAAATGTAAGTAAATAGACAATTGTATATGAAAAATATTGGGTTGTTTGGAAAGTAATTTCGTTTCATTATCCTTTTGGAAAACTATACCTTTTCTATTGGCCAATTCTGGCCTTTTTTCTTTAAGTGAATCATTCAATTTATCCAGCTTATGACAGTACACTTCACAATTGATCGTTGTGTTACTCAGTAGAAGCGCAAAATAAACGATTCTTTTGAAATCCCACCAAACAGATAGCATAACCTTTTTTTTGCTGAATATTGGCTTTTGAAGTACTTTGAGAAGCAAATCACATTCTTGGCGTTTGAGAAGCAAATCACGAACGTCAATGCAACAGCACAACTTTTTTTCCGTAAGAAGCTAAATAACTCATATATCGAGCTTTCAGATTAAACGTAGCTGTTTCCAATGATCATAAACGGTCGAATTCGATAAATTTAATCTCTCAGCGATCTCACGAGTTGTTAAACAATTAATTGGTTTGCATCAATTAATGCCTTTATTGTGTCTTCATCAGCTTCAACTGGCCTTCCAGAACGTGGTGCATCTTCGATATCAAAATTGGCGGATCGAAATTTTGCAAACCATCTTCCCCATGGTTTGTAATGCCGAAAATGGGCGGATCGAAATTTTGCAAACCATCTTCCCCCAAAATATGCCGAAAATCCTGTTTTTTACTTTCCATATTTAAAAGGGTATCAAAAAAAAACGAATGTGCAGAATCAATCGAATTTTTTTACAAGTAAACCTTGCTACGACTTAAGTGTGAAGTTAGTTGTGAACAAATACAATTAAATCCTCTGTTGGGACAAAACGAAATTACTTTCCGAACAACCCAATATATTAAATTTTGTTTTTTTGTTTTTTGCATATAAGTTGATAGTCAATCTATTGTAGTTAGAATTTGTTTTTATATATTAATAATTATATGTGTGCAATTTATATAATATTATTAATAAATGAATACATATTAACTAACATAACTAATCCATAAGTAAAAAAAAATACAATTTAGAATTCATGCAATGTCATCAAGATGCCTGACTAACTTTAGACAGGATGGCACTGGCAGAGATGTAAAATTCGAAAAGCCGCAGGTTTTTAAAAAATTCAATTTTATTATATTGTATTATAATGATTTAAGGTGGTTACTGGAAAATAGATCGAATATTGATTTTTTCAAAACATCAAAAATCTACCTCGATTACTAGTTAGACCCGATTTGCCGCAATTGGCAAAAAAATCCATTCGAATCAGTTACTTTTAGGAAATTTAATTCTCTGTCAAATCACCCCGCCTCTGTACATAAATATAAACAATAATCGTTAACATTGGGAAGAAATAAAAGTAATTCTTATATGTAAGAGCATTAGAAACATGAGTAAAAACAAAATAATGTAAAATTGTTTAAAAAAATATTATAAAATGTGGAACGGAATTTCCAGATGTATAAGCTTAAATCCGCTGTTTTTTAGTAAAAAAAACGCATGTTTTTTTCATAGAAAGCCAAAAAAAATTTATTCAATGTACTTGCCCTTGCTAGCTACACATTTTAACCATCTCTCGGATACCACGGCAAAAAAATTCCATCTCTTTCGAGGCAAACCATTTTCGGACGTCTTCGTAAGAATCGAAGTGCTGCTCACCGAGCGCGTGGCCCATCAATGAGAACAGGTGGTAGTCGGAAGGGGCCAGGTTTGGTGAATAAGTGGGGTAGGGTAACACCTCCCAGTTGAGTGTCTCCAAATAGTTTCGGTGCAATTTGATCAGTTGTTGGTGGTAGCGGTGGGCATTAACAGTTTCACCAGGTTTCAACATCTCATAGTAGACGATACCCTCCTGATCCCACCAAACGCACTGCTTCGTCATCCGTCCGAAGCGATTTGGTCTTGGGGAAGATATTGATGGTTGGCCCGGGATCAACCCACTATTTCTTGCGTTTAGAATTCTCGAAATATATACACTTTTCATCGCCTGTCACAATCCGATACAGGAACGACTTTTTTTTTTCTGGCGAGCAAGATTTTGCATGTGTTTTGGCGTCGCTCCATCTTCCTATCATTCAATTCATGCGGCACCCATTTTCCGATCTTTTCAACCTTCCCCATGGCACGCAGACGCATGGAAATGGCTGGTTGAGTAACACCCAATTGATCCGAGATCGGGTATCGTCTTCGTCCAAAAGAGCCTGTAATTGATGGTCCACAACCTTCCTAAGCCGATTTTCACGCTTCTTGTCCCACAAGTCAAAATTACCGTCATTGAACCGATGAAACCAATCTTGACACGTTGTTTCCGGTAAAGCACTGTCACCATAGGCCTCCATAAGCATTCGATGCGATTCGGCAGCCGATTTCTTCAAATTGAAGCAGAAAAGCAGAGTTTCCCGGTATATGCTCTTTTTCTGGCACAAAACTAGACATGATTGTTGTACGAAATTGCTGACAATGTGCACTGATTAATGTTGACAGATGTCAAACTCATAAAAAAAAGTATGGCGTGTCCACTCACGCAATCTATGACCAAACAGCGGATTTAAGCTTATACCCCTGGTAAAATAAAATTCATGATGTGCAATTAATAACTAGTTCTATTTATAACTCGCTCATCAGATTGGAAGTTTTTATTTAATTTCATATCTTTAAAAAACAAACAAAACATATAAATATATTTGAAACTAATTTAGTATATTTAAAAAATATTTCCCATTTTCCATTCTAAATAAGTTTAAACAGTTGATTGTGCATAAAACTATTCCAATGAAAATATAACAATATAATAGTTCAGGCAATAATAGTTAAATATTTTTAAGAAATCGAAGAATAAATTAGTTATGGAAATTATATTTTTAGGATCGAATTATAAAATGTAACTAAAAAAAAAACAATAATAATATTTTATAGTAACTAATTGGTATAAGATAAGAAACTCTATCTAATATTATTGATACTCTAATATAGCATCTAACAATTAAGTATTTATGTACGAGTATATAGTTGTATATATATGAGAACTGATCAAATATCTATACTATGTTAAAGCTATCAATTCAGTCTCATTGTTATTTGTTAATTTTTTAATTGCAAGTACCTGTCTAACAGCATAATAACAAGTTAAATTTCGTGGATAAATTCCAGGAAAATTGGGTGATTGCACGTGACAAATTTTTCTATCGCAGTCACTAAATATGCGGGAACAATATGTTCCAGGAATCAAATCACCTAAAATGTTACAATGATAGATAGTTTTAATCAAACATAACTTGTAAAATTCACACAATCAATAATGAAAGCAAAAGTACTTGGATATAAACTATTGACTTATTATTATTATTATTATTATTGTTATTATTATTGTTATTGTTATTGAATGTATGATGATGAAGCAATTTAATTATCTAAGAAGAATTAGTGGTTTTTCATTTTTGAATTTTTTATTGGCTAAGTTAAATTTTGTTTAAATATTAATAAATATAACTATGTGATTTTTTTTTATAGAAAATATAATCAATAATAATAGAGAATTTCTAAATATATGTAGTAGTATAGTTTTCTACAAAAGTATTTGGATTATATGACCTTTCTAATCATATAAAAATATTTTGTTTTCGGTTTTTTTTGGTCTTTTATTGTAAGTAAATTATAATTCTAATACTATTATGTCCAAATACTTTTGCTTATATATTATTATTTTTTAAACACATTTCTATTTTACCTAAATAATATTTTGGTTCCACGTAATTTTGATGGTCATCGTCGAAATTTTTATCCGAAATTTGCTTTTTACCGAACATATCGATATTTTGATTAAAGCGATTTGCGAATCCACTTATATTAAAAAAATTGTCTACGTTGTCTAATTGTGTAGATTGACTCACATTATTCCAGGCAGTGATAGCTAAAATTTATTACAATAAAATTAATTTTTATTTGAAAATTCATATACAATTTATTTTATTAATTACCTCCGTGTCTGATTCCACCATAACGTACTACAGCACTCTCTCTGGCTAATACTTTATATCGTAATCGGATATCAAAATTATAACCATTTTGATCTCTTGCCAATCTGAATATGAAGATTTCGCAATTTTCAATAAAATAGTAAATCATTTTTATTGTATTTGAATTGTAAAAAATTTTGAATAAAAATTTATTTAGTCAATTATCGTTTTATTTATGATATTGTATTTTAATAATAATAAAGAAATGTTTTTACGTGATCATCGCATGAAATATATTTTAGGAACAATAATTTTTTTTGAACAAGTATTTTGTAAGTGTTTAAAGAATTTTAGATTTTTTTTTTGGTGGTATATAATAGCTTGGAGAAAAAGTAGTCATTATTACAAAACTTTATTTAACATGATTCGGATTGTCCGATTTTGGGTCAAATATCCGCCATTTTGTTTTATAATTTGCTGGCATTTTTAAAGGTAACTTCATAATGCCGATCTCATAGAACTCGACTAAGCGATTTTCGCAATATTCTCTTGATAATCGCTTGGTGCCAAGTCCGGACTATAAGGTGGACGCATCAGAGCTTCTCAAGCAAGCTCCCGGAGTTTCTTAGACGTGTGTGGGCTGGCGTTATCCTCATGGAACTTAAGACCTTTCCAGTTGGTCAATTTTCGCCACTTTTGGTCAATTGCTAGCTTCAAACAATCCAATTTGTTAGTCCCACTAAATTCAAAGCAAAACCTTCCTGGCCGTTAGTCCTGGTTTGGCCACCGTTTGAGCCGCTTCATCGCGCTTTGACAACGATCGTTTTCACACAATATTGCCGTATGTGACACATTTCTCATCCCCAGTCATCACCCGTTCAAGAAATGGTTCGATTTTGTTATCGTTTGACCAAACATTGAACTTATTATTGGTTTAAAACTGTTTTGTGGTCGATCTTCAGCTCCTGGGCTATGCTACAACTGCTAACACGCCGGTCTACTTCGATCATTTGCATGATTTTATCGACATTTTCGACGACATGCCTACCCTTGTGAGGTGAATCTTTTACATCGAAAATACCGGAACGGAATCGGCGAAACCAAAATTGCTTATGTGACAGTATCGGGACCGTAAACCCCATTCACAATTTCAACCGCCTTTTATCAAAGGAAAATTGTAAAATAGGCCGAATTTTCTCTCTGTTAAATTCCAGCTTTTAACATACACCCCATAACTCACAACTGAATAGACATTAAAAAAAAAATATATATCGTTAAGTATTGATCAAACAAAATGAATTTGTTTGATCAATACTTAACGATGTATACACATATATCACTACAGCCATCTAGCGATAAAATAATGGATTTCTCAACCTAATTTATATACATACGTGTGTTTGTATATATATTTTTTGTTTTTATGAGACTTTCTTATATATCTAAGTATATTTATAAAATTTTTTTGTAATACATTTTGAAGGCTATCTACGTATATAAGAATATGGTATATGAATCATTATGAATTCTAATTAATTGACATTTTATTCAAGGTAGCTTCTCCCCACAAGTACCTGGTCCGCTAATAGCGCTGTTATAAGATGGGTTGAAAAAGATCATCGTCGTTTAATAAAAGGCGCACTTCAAATATATTTTAAGCCGAGGAGTGCCATAGGGCGGTTTTTGCAGGCCAGGGAGAGCATTTCCGTCTAAGGCTCTCCCAACTCGGATCGACGGTCGGCCGCATGCATTTTTTTCGTCTGCTCTTTGTTTTTTATTTTTTATTATTTTTCTTTTTCTTAAAAAAATAATTTTTTTTGTTGTTTCGATATTTTGTTCGACTTTCCAATTTTATCTTTGCGACTTTTTACCTTCCCTCTCATTCCCTATTCCTCTCCCTCTTTGAGTTTTTTACTGTTTCCTTTTAATTTTTTTGATATTTTCTTTTTCTTCTTACTTCTTTTCTTTATTACTATTATTTTTTTTCTCCCTTCCCCTCCCATTTAGAACTTAATACCATCGGGTGTCTCTATGATAAGTTTTTTTTTGGCATGATTTTATTCTGCTTATGGTGGCTGTAAGAGCACATCTCAGCATCAATTTCGAACTTGAATTTATAGCCCACATTGACAACATTGTTGCTAAAGATAATGCAGTTTTAGGCTTTATAAAGTGTTGGTCGAAAGCAGTTATATTGTTCCTTAGTTAGACCTATTTTTGAGTATGCAGTTGCAGTTTGGTCGCTCTATTACAGTACTTTGTTAGGTTTGCTTTGAAGGATTTTCATTGGCTTGATCGTCTTAGACTACCTCCTTACAAGAATCGGTTCAATTAGCTTCAAATGCTTACACTAGAGAAAAAACGTCAAGTTGCCAACGTTTAAGCTCGAAAATTGACTGACAAGCACTTACAAATAGGGTTTTATTTAGACATTGGATTAAAGAATACCTGGATAGGTAACATCAGATTTTCGTATATGTATACGCAATTTTCTGTCTAAATTGTTCCAAAGCGGCGAGAAATCGTATTGCTTGCATACATTTGTGTAGATTTTTTTATGTAGACATGACACCCACTGACATCTAGTTGATTCTAAAATCATAATTAATTTTCATTTTGACTCACTTATTCCAAGGAAAAATATAATTTAAAGACGACAGAAGGCAATATTTATTTCTTTATCAATCTTCTTTTTATGTTCCAGGTTGATTTTATTTGTCCGCCATTTTGGTTTGGATGACATTTGTCTGTTGGAATTTGACAATCGTAGAGAGTACCAATTTATTATGGAGCATCTAGCGACGCAGCAACGTGTTTAAATTATTAAAAAAGTTTACTTAAATAATTTTTGAATTGTGAATACGTGGAGAAAATAATTAAATAATTTTTGAATTGTGAATACGCGGAGAAAATTTGTATCAAACAAATTTTGAGAGAAATTTTTCCCGGCCGAGTAATGTCAAAAAGTGGTGATATCGACTGGCCCCCATGATCTCCTGATTTGAACCCTCCCGATTTTTTCGTATGGGGAACGTGAAGGAAAAGGTGTACACTAACAAGCCGACCACAAACGCCTCAATTTTATATTTTAGGTCTATTATTTATTTTGTAAATATCAATCAAATATTAAGCGCTTCAATTTTGTAGACTTTCGGATAGTTTTAAAACACGCCATTCTCCATGAAGTGGTAGCTTACCGAAATGCTTGCATACTTTTCTGTACATTAAGATATTTATCGGAAAGTGAAAGTTTAAGTACGGTTTTATTAAATTTTAAATAATTTACGAACAAGTAAGTATAAATTAAGACATTTGCAGAAATTATTTTATTCTTTACGACGGCAAATGGGAAGTTTCTATTTTAGAATGAATATGAATTATTTCGTGAATGATTATTTTGCAAGTGTGTGCGTTCTTAAGGATGTATTCTCGAAAAAATTTGCACAGCATTTTTGTGTAGAGAAGCCCACCCAGTTCTTCTATAATTTAAGGTTTAGACAGCTGAACTATAATTTAAGAAGAGTCCTGCCTCTTCTACAAGTTAATTCTTCCATGTCTAATTATGGTTTTTATGAGCCAACGTACAGTATGGTGTCTTTCTGTTTGTAGCTGTAACGAATTCGACTTTACTACTGCTAAAAATTTTTTTCTCTCCCTAACCTGTAGCTTATTTTATCTTTCATATCTCGAGCTGCTTTATGTATTTTTATTATAGTTGCATGTCTTGCATGTTTTGAACCGAATCTAATCATATCGATCGGTGAATATTTTCCTACATTTGCTAAAATTGCTTCCCAGCGCATTTGATGTTGTGGAAAGTTGTGTGCTTCTAGTTGAGGGCTGAAATGCATTCATTCAAATAGAGTGTTTTATTTGAATAGAAATGATTTATTGTATTTGTTTAAATTTGATATATATTATATAAATAATTTTTTGTCAATTTTTTTTCTTTTTCTTTTGAAACAAAAAGTCCGAAAGGCAATGATGTCATAAACCTAAGATTAAAAAATACCTGGGTAAGCCCGTACGTTAAATTTTCGTATATGTATACACAATTTTGTGGCACAATTATTGCAGAAGCGGCGGGAAATCGTACTGCTTCCATACATTAGTGTAGATTTTTTTATGTAGATATGACATCCACTGACATCTAGTTTTCGTAATAGAAATTTATTGAATTGCAAAAGCATTTTAATTCACTTATTGGGAACAAAATTACAATTTAAAAACAAACGACAGGCAATTTTTATTTTCTGTACAATCTTTTGATATGAAATGCAATTCTATTTTAGGTTTATTATTTATTTCGTAAATAGCAAGCGCCTGAATTTTGTAGCCTTTCGGAGAGTTTTTAAACACGCCATTTTCTATGAAAGTGGTGTAGCATACCGAAATGATTGCATACTTTTGGTGTTTTGCAAGTTGTTATTTTGGCAGTTATCGGAAAGTATGGTTTTTATCTGTTTTGAAGTATTTACGAAAAAATAAGTAATTCCATAAATAGCTATATTGTTAATAACATTTAAAATAGAAATTTTTTATTTCAGAAAATGATGTGTTTTGTAAAGAATTGCTGGTCATTCAACGGAACGAGGAAGCCGGGAAATTTCTTTCTTTCGGTAAGTGGACATCTTCATTTTTACTAGAGAAATTAATAAAAATTTTGTTTGTGATGTGTCTAAATGGCTTTTAGTGATATCTTTTGTCTAAAAAGTGGTTAAAAAGTGAAAAGTTCGCCATTCAATAAATGTAAACAAATGTGATGTTGACAGTTTAATATTTACCCGAAAATAGTTCAGTGCCGGTGTACGTAAAGTGTGTGTAAGAAAATTTAAGGGAACGAATTTTTCAGTCTGTTTTCAATTGTGTTAAAACAAATAAAGTATATTCGATAGGCTTATTATTTAAATAAATTTGTTTGCATTTGTGATTTTGCTTACTCTATGAGACCATTTTGTAATGAATTTACTAAATAATATTGTTTTCAATTTTTTTAGAATAATAATTATTAATTATTAAAAGTACATTAAATTTTTCATCTTGTAATTTAGTTTTAAAGCATTTCCTTTAATATTGTATACAATGAAATTAAGAATTTGATGTAATGTTCTATTTAAATAATGTTTTCTTTTTTAATTTCATTCACAAACACACATTTATATTATAATGAAGCTTTCAATATCTACAAATGCTTGTTTTAACATTAAAATTGATATTTACTAAGTTATGTGGTGTCGCTTTAATTTCAACATAATATCCGAATTCTCTCACTTAATTCATTTTGCATTTTTGGAATGGATTTTTATTTGTGCATACATAATTCTTTTGATATAATTCAAATAACTTGCAATTTATATTTTTATATGCTCTTCCACTTTAGAATTCTATTTTAATAAATAAAATATAGTAAAATAAATAAATAAATAATATTTTGAAATAGAAATACTGTGTTTTATTGCAAATTTCCAAAACTTATTCCATACAAACAACAAAATCCGCAATATTAAAAAAAATTGATTTGTTTACGCATAAATGACATCGCATATCAAAATGGCTTTAAAAGAACCGCTTCAATCGCATACTGATGAAGTTTAAAATTGGCCCCCAATGATTTACGCCATTTCTGTTATTTTGCATGTGCGTCCGTTCTTACGAATGTATTGCCAACAAAATTGTGCCACAATTTTTGTGTAGAGGCTTATTCAGTTCTTCTATAATCTAAGTCATTAACTATTTGTCAGGAATATTAATAGGTTGGCAGGACTGATATACATCTTCATATTATATTTATTTTAAAATGACAAATACGAGGTATGTTCCTCGATCAAAATCTGTGCAGTAAATTATTATGAAGCACTCGCACATAAAGCATAAAACTGGCAGCCCTAATTATGATTGATGGTTTTTACGAGGTCTGTTCAAAAAGTATCGCGAATTTTGTGTTTTTTCAAAAATTATTTATTTATTCATGAATATCTATTTTGTCCCCTTCAAAGTAATCCCCACCATATATTATACACTTGTGCCAACGTTTTTTCCAATTCTCGAAGCACTTCAAAAAATCATTTTTTGTGATCTTGTTCAGCTCCTCCTTCGATGCCGTCTTTATCTCCTCAATTGTAGCGTATCGTAGTCCTTTTATGGGGTTCTTCAGTTTCGGGAACACAAAAAAGTCACAGGGGCCAGATCTGGGGAATACGGTGGCTGCGGAATTATTAGTATGTTGTTTTTGGACAAAAATTCGCGCACAAACAACGATGCGTGAGCAGGGGCGTTATCAATGTGCAAAAGCCAATTTTTGTTCTTCCACAAATCCGGGCGTTTCTGGCGGATTGCTTCGCGCAACTTGCGCATAACTTCCAGGTAATATTCCTTATTGACCGTTCTACCCTGTGGCAAGAACTCATGAACTACACCCTTGCAATCGAAGAAAACTGTGCGTCCGGCACGCTTTTCGTCGTTCACATCTTCTCCGCCCTCTGAGGACATTTTGTACCACCAATAAACGTTGCTTCGGTCCTAGGTAGCTTCACCATATGCCACAGTCAACATTCGGAATGCGTCCGCGCAACTAATTTTTTTTTTCACACAAAATTTGATACAGATTCTTTGATCCATTCTTTGGAATGTGCAAAAATCGAAAACGAGCGAAAAAACACGTGCAAGCAAAGCATCTGTAAAAAATTATTGAACATTCAAAATAGCCGAACTTATCGGCATAAGTGAGAGACATGAGTACCAACATAACGCCACAAAAAAATCGAAAATCCGCGGAAATTCAAAATTTGGAACAAACCTCGTAAGTAATAGATTTTCAATTTTTATTATAAAATAATATTGATTTCATAGGCAATTTACTTTTTCATTTATTGAGGCGAATAAATGCTAATAAATTTTACTTATTTTAGTTTAATTGTTATAAATAAACTTACTTGTTTAGTTTAATTGTTAAAATTAATGAACGAGTTTCACTATAGAACACAACAGGTCCCCATGATGTTCCACACCACATTCCACCAACTGGTGTCTTCGCTGCTTCTGATATTTGCAAATAGCCATCAGGACAACCATCATGCGTATATGATGTAAATCGTCCCAATGTAAAACTTTCCAAAGTAACCTAAAAACACACATGCACACAAAAATATATATAAATATAAGACAACTTCAATTTGAAAAGAGAATATTACCTGTACAACATCACCATGTAAACCCCCAGCGGCTGTAAAAGTTAAGGTACAAATGTAGGGTATTCTATCCTCTCTGGGCCTATGTAATTCCAGATCATATGTGATCCCAAGATTTGCATAATACGTTTGATTGCAAACTATTTTATTCAAAAATAAACAAAATCATTCAATAAATAAGAGAAGGACATTTTTTTTAAATAAAATATATTCTTGAACTTACGTGTACAAAATCTTGGCTCATCACTCTCATCGCCGCAATCATTTATATTATTACAATATTTATTTAGTGCAATGCATTTACCATTTGTGCAAGTATATTCAGACATAGAACACTGTGTCACTGAGACCATTTGGTTTGGTTTAGCTGGCGATGTACCATATACAAATTTCGATAGTACAATCAATATTAGTGTGAATACTATCTGAATGTGAAAAAGAATATTGCCTTTTTGGGAATTGCAATAGAGCACCATGCATTGTTGTTGCCGCCATAACATTATTAGATCTAAATAGTTTTTGAGAGGTTTTTATTTTATTGTTGAAATTAAATACACAAGAAATAGAAAGAAATACATACGAGGTCTGTTCAAAAAGTATCGTGAATTTTGAATTTTCGCGGGTAAAGTATATTCGATTTTCCACTTTTTTTGTGGCGTTATATTGGTACTCATGCCTCTTACTTATGCCGACAAGTTCGGCCATTTTGAGTGTTCAGTTAATTTTTGACAGCTGCGTTGCTTGCACATATTTTGGCTCGTCTTCAATTTTTAACCATTCCAAAAAATAAAGAAAAAAATCTGTTTCGAGAATAAGAAAAAGACAAATAGAACAAAGAATCTGTTTCGGGAACAAGATATTTGTTCTTCCACAAATTCGGGCGTTTCTGGCGCATATCTTGCAGGTAATATTCCTTATTGACCGTTCTATCCTGTGGCAAGAATTCATGATGCACCACGCCCCTGCAATCGAAGAAAACTGTCAGCAAAACCTTAACATTCGACCGAACTTGGCGCACTTTTTTCGGTATTGGCTCGTGTGGCAGCTTCTATTGGGATTATTGAGCTTTGGTTTGTACGTCATACCCATAAACCCATGATTCGTCACCAGTTATGACCCTTTGGAGCAAATTTGTGTCGTCGCGGACAGAGTCCAACAGCTCCTTAGCAATGTAAATGCAATGCTGTTTTTGTTCGAAGTTAGGCAAAAATCGAAGATGAGCCAAAACACGTGCAAGCAAACCAGCTGTCAAAAATTAACTGAAAATTCAAAATGGCCGAACTCGTCGGCATAAGTAAGAGACATGAGTACTAACATAACGCCACAAAAAAATCGAAAATCGAATATACGTAATCCGCAGAAATTAAAAATTCACGATACTTTTTGAACAGACCTCGTTTATTAGAATAATTTTGTATATTAAATTGAATACAATAAATAATGGAGGGAAAAAAATATTTATCTCGAAACGACAAAAGGATTTTTTTTAAAACCACTACTTTCAATTAATAATAAAAAAAAAGTTATTATTTATTATTAAAAATCTGTATTTATACAGATTTATTTATTAGAAATATTTACAATTAGTATGCAAAAAAACACTTTAGAATAATTTTCTTTAAACAAAAGTTAATTAATTTTAATTAAATTTTCATTAACAAAATATAATACAATATATATAAAGTAGGAGTTGTACACAAATTACACACAACAAGTATGTATACTTTGGATTTAATATGATGTGCGATTAGGTATGTTTTCAATTTAATAAATCCCTTTTTACTATAATAATAATAATAATAATAATTTTTCATATATAATATATACACACTTGATTTGGAATTAATATTAAAACAGAATATAGCCTATATACGAGTATATCGAAACATTAACACGTTATCGGTAAGAATGACCCTTTTCCACAAATACACAATACACCATTTAATTACACCAGAGCAAAGGGCAGTCAGTCAGTCAGTACCACCAGTACTCGTCTAATAGCTACTAGAGAGGAGACTATTAAGATAAGATTTTTTTTTTTTGATTTAGGACCAAAAAAAGTGTCTCTGTCTTCAAGATAAAAATGAATCCCCCCCGTTTCTATAAATTCTTTTAATTCGTTGCTTTAATATTTTCATTTTTCTACTTGGACTAATTGTAACTTATTTTAGTCAGTCATTCTATTTATTTTGGTTTCTTTTTTCTTAATGATATTCTAACTCGTCAGCATTGTGTTGAGGCATCCATTGAAAATTCAAACAAACCACTTTTATATACTGTATGTGTGTGTGGGTGTGTGTTTTTTTTATTTTTATTTTTTTTAAATTTGTTTTCTTTTACAATTTATTGAAAATTAATCTAAAAACATATATCATATAAAACAAAACAAATTAAATATCGAATAATAAATTAAAAAACGAACGGATTATATTTTGTGTAGAAATGTTTATTAGTGAATAAATCGATAAAAAATTTTGGTTTACAACAATGAGTAGAAGAGCATGCAAAATACTAGTTAGTCTCTAGAAGGTATACGAGTAATTTATTTTTTTTGACACCTGAGATTCTCTGATCAATAAATTCTTTGCTTTTTTGAATGAAAAATATCACGACGTTTTATTGATGCACTGCACAATTAATATTTCCAATCACAAATAACAACACAATAATGATAAATTTTTATTAATAATTTTGAATATTAATTTATGTAAATTCTTTTTTGTGTGAAAACAACTGAAAAACTCTTCTCTTAAGCTAGCTGACTGTGCTATTCCGTGTACCACCAGAAAAACTCGAGTGCAACTCTACCACTACTACAAATGGAAAGGATTCTGATTCTGGGCTTGACAGAAGCCCGAGTTTGTTGTTTTTACTTATTTTTTGCAATAAGTCCCTACCACCACCACACTTCTCCTGCTACTCTTCTAACATTTACATATAAATTCTCCGCCCACACTCTCTCCTAGACACGAACGAACACACTCCGATTATGGGTAGTTTTTTTTTTTGGGAGCTGCGCAGTGATACACCTTTTCAGTCTGTACTCGAATTGTTGATGAAATTTCGTTTGTTGACTCTCTTGAATAAAAATAATTTTTATAATTGCTATTTGACATCGTTTTTTAATAAATATAATTTGTTCTATTATTTATTTTATTTATTTTTTTTTCAAATAAAACTCTCTCTTTCTCTCTCTAAAATTATAAAATTATGTCGCAAAACCAAAGGCTGGAGGGTTAGGGGGGTTGTATAAGCATTGTTATGAAAAATTATCATGCATTTTTCTCTGATGAAGAACCCCTAATGGTATTGTCGTAGGTTATTATTTGTTATTCTTACTATTTTATTCTTAAGAATTCCTTACGACTATGATTAATAGAAGTTTCATCATAATCCCCCCGTGTACACACGTTAGTCACAATTTAACCATGAAATTATTCTTTCTAACAACAAACAGTTCAAATGTTTTTTTTCTTTTTCTGTTCACTTTAAATAATATTAAAAACAAAACCAAAAAAAAAATTATCCAATAATTGAAAGGAAAAATTTAAAATTAACAAAAAAGTAACGAACAAATTGGGGATTATTTATGAAAGTTTAGAATGTGTCGATTTAATTTTGTAAAATCAAATTTATTTAATTATGGTTAATAGGTTTAGATATATTTCTAAAGTACAATAGTTGTTAGAAAATATTTAATTTTTGTATCTTAAAAACTGTCCGCAAAGAAAAGAATTTCAATAGTAAAAGTTGAGAAATATTAATTACGAACATTCAATTTATGGAAAATAAATAAACTAGATTTTGGGAAAATAAAAGAAAAAATTTAAATAATTTTTTCTCCCATTTTTGTTTATTAGAAATAACGTATCTTGAGTGGAGTGGAGGCGCTCAGCATGAAAGGACTCTCAATTGTGTTGCCAAACTTGTCAATAGTTGATGGCGATGTTGCTAGCAATATTAAATGTGTCTGAAAGGGGTAGTTAGTCATAAATATTGTATTTTTTTTCTCGTGTGGAGGATTGCACAGTGTAATAACATGAAAAACCGTAAATACCTCAAGAGTAAAAGATTTTGCATAAAATTAATTTACAAATATAGAAAGAGTGGTTAGGGAGTAGGGGGGGGGGGGAGGTATGTCGTTAGATATGGTAGATTTTTGTGTTAAAAGAAATCATTTTGCGTTTTTCGAATGTGAAAAAATAGAAACTGAAATTTTTTAGTAAACAATTTTACTAAAAATATTTCGAGAAAAATTATCTACCATATCATTAAACGGTACTAATAGTAGGACAAGGCAAGACAAGTTGTCAGCACCAACGCACATCCAGTTAAGATTGTAGCAGCAAAGACCGAATAAAATTCGCTTCAAAAACGAAAATTTCATCTTTTATAGGAAAATGTAATAAAAAAAAATTATTTAAGAGTATTTTGGAGAAGTATTAGTTGACGGTTGAACACATGTTTTCGGAAAAATTAAGGTTATCAGATGATTGTAGGTAGTTAAATGCCATATAGAGATGAAAAAAATACTTACCATTCAGTCGTGAAAAAAACAAAATTTTGCGACTACAAAAAAATTTCCGATTGAAAGAGGACATCACGCGGCTTCTGGGATGGTTTGGTTGAGTGTATCTTATTCGAGTGAAATTTATTTACATTTTTTTCAATACAAAAATAATTCAAAATCAGTGCAGTAAATTATTATGAAGCACTCCCACATAAAGCATAAAACTGGCAGCCTTAATCTTAATTCTCTAAATTATTGGGTGTAAGGGAAAGTTGTGTCGTTTTTGAACATTTGCACTTATATGAGTTGTCGATTCTTAGCGAGAATTCTGATTCGACTGAAATCGATTTAAACCGTTAGATTACTGTATGATTGATGGTTTATACACATTTTTTCGTATTTTTGTCAGTTTTTTTTAACATGAAAAACAGTCAACATATGTGAAGAAAAAGTGCACTTAAGACATTGTATGTTGTATGAGTTCCAAAAAGGGAACAAAGCGATGGAGGGGAAAAAACTTGTGTGGCGTGTTTGGAGAAGACGCAGTAATAGCTCGAACATGCCAGAGATGGTTTGCGAAATTTCGTTCGGGTGAGTTTTCTTTGAAAGATGAACCCAGATCAGGAAGGCCATCACATGTCAATTACGAGGTGCTACGCAGTATGATCAGAACAAATCCCATGTTAAATTCCACAGAAGTGGCCTTCAAGCTTGAAATTCATCAGACTACTACTTTAGAACACATTAAAAGGCTTGGTTTTGTGTCCAAACTCTCTGTTTGAGTGCCACACGAATTAGGCGAAAAAAATTTAATGGATCGAATTTCAATATGTTCTTCAAATCTTGCTCGTCACAAAAGGGTCCGCTTGGTTTTTGGACCGCTTGGTGACTGGTGATAAAAAGTGGATAGTTTATAAACATTTGGTAAGAAAAAGGGCATATGTGTACAAAGGGGAGACACCACCGACCACATCCAAAGCTGGCGTGCATCAAAAGAAAGTTATGTTGAAACTCATAGTATTATCCACTACGAGTTGCTGAAAGAAAAATTATGTGGTTGTAGTAGCTGTTCCTGGCTTCAAATCATATGGTACCCAATTTCCTTTCTTTTGGATCATTCCCAAGACTTTCAAACGATGGGAAATGGCTTGTTGAGAAATTTAACATTCTCACTTATTGGGAAAATGCCCAATGAATCTGCAAGTTCTTGTTGCGTTTGACATGGATCTTCATCCAGTAATGCCTTTAATTCTGCGTTTTGAAACTTTCGGGACGCTTCTTGTCTTCCACTTCGATATAACCACTTTTGTAGCTTTGAAACCATTACTAATACAAGCCTCACCATAAGTTTCTAACAGTATTCAATGTGGCTCAGCCGCAGATTTTTTTTGAATTGAAAACAAAAAACAAAACTTCCCGCAAATGACGCTTATTTTGCTCAATTTTCAACGTACAACAAAATATATTACGCCGATAAAAAGTCTCAAATGTAATGATGAGGAGTTGTTGACAGATGCCTAAGCCTTGATTAAAGAATACCTGGATAGGCCCGTACGTCAGATTTTTGTATATGTATACACAATTTTGTGACACAATTATTGCAGAAGCGGCAAGAAATCGTACTGCTTGCATACTTTTTTGTGTATTTTTTAATTCACTTATTGGAAACAAAAATACAATTTAAACACAACGACAGGCAATTTTAATTTTTTGTACAATCTTTTGATATGAAATGGAATTGTATTTTAGGGTTTATTATTTATTTTGTAAAGCGCCTCAGTTTTGTAGACTTTCGGACAGTTTTAAGACACGTCATTCTCCATTAAAGTGGTAGCATACGGAAATGCTTGCATACTTTTGTTTTTAAAGTTGTTATTTTGGCAGTTATCAGAAAGTATGCTTTTTATCTTTTTTGAAGTATTTACGAAAAAGTTAGTATTTATATTAATAGTTTTATTGTTGATAACATTTAAAATATAAAGTTTTTATTTCAGAATATGTTGTGTTTTATAAAGAGATGCTGGTCATTCAAAGAATTGAGGAAACTGGGATATTCTTTCTTTCGGTAAGTTGACATCTTCATTTTTACTAGATAATTTAACAAAAATTTATTTTATAATGTGTTTAAATGGATTTTTATGATTTATTTGGTCCAAAATTTTGGTTAAAAAGTGAAAAGTTCGTCATTGAATAAATGTAACAAATGTGATTTTGACAGTTCAATGTTTACCATAAAATAGTTCAGTGCCGACGTAAGTAGGATGTGTGCAAGAAAATTTTGAGGGAAATTAAGTGCAAATGGGTTAAATAAATATTTTAAGTGACCATGATTATTTATTTAACCCATCTGTACTTAATGAACATAGTGGAAAAGTGGTCGAATACATATAATGCTTTATTGTTTTAAAGCTAGGGAAGTTTTTGTATTGTGAAGACTGTCTTTCAGCTTTAGAAGGAGAATTCACATCGAACAGTTTGATAGCGTAAGAGCCCTTTAGTTTGTTAAAGTACCCTTTTGAAAGTGTTGTGAAAATTTTCCGATGTGCTGAATAACAAATCCGACAGCAGGTGGTGCCTATTTAAATTACCATTTCAATTCACAAATACACATTTATATTATAATGAAGCTTTCAATATCCACAAATATGCTTGTTTTAACATTAAAATTTATATTTACTAAGTTGCGGTGTGGTTTTATATTTTTATACGCTCTTCCACTTGATAAATCTATTTTAATAAATAAAATATAGTAAATAAATAAATAAATAATATTTTCAAAAAGAAATACTGTATTTTATTGCAAATTTCCAAAACTAATTCGATACAAACAACAAAATCCGCAATATTAAAAAAAATTGATTTGTTTACGTATAAATGACATCGCATATTAAAATGGTTTTAAAAGAACCGCTTCAATCGCATACTGATGAAGTTTAAAATTGGCCCCCAATGATTTACGCCGTTTCCGTTATTTTGCATGTGCGTCCGTTCTTACGAATGTATTGCCAACAAAATTGTGCCACAATTTTTGTGTAGAGGCCTATTCAGTTCTTCTATAATCTAAGCCATAAGCTATTTGACAGGAATATTAATAGGTTGGCAGGACTGACATACACCTTTACATTCGCCCGAACTTAACGCGCTTTTTTCGGTCTTGGCTCGTGCGGCAGCTTTCATTGGTATGATTGAGCTTTGGTTTCCACGTCATAACCATAAACTCATGATTCGTCACCAGTTATGACCCTTTGGAGCAAATTTGGGACAGAGTCCAACAGCTCCTTAGCAATGTTTATGCGATGCTGTTTTTGGTCAAAATTGAGCAATTTTGGTACGAATTTCGCGGCGACCCGTCTCACGACAAATCATTAGTAAAAATCGAATGTTTAAGTCCTCAGCAACTTCTCTAACGGTGATTCGACGATTGGCCACTACTTTTTTCTTCACTTCTATATTGGAATATGTTGACGTGCTTGGGCGTCCGGCACGCTTTTCATCGTTCACATCTTGTCGGCTCTCTGAGAACATTTTGTATCACCGATAAACGTTGCTTCGGTCCAAGGGAGCTTCACCATATGCCACAGTCAACATTTGGAATGCGTCCGCGCAATTAATTTTGTTTTTCACACAAAATTTGATACCGATTCTTTGATCCATTTTTTAGAATGGGCAAAAATCGAAGACGAGCCAAAACACGTGCAAGCAAAACAGCTGTCAAAAATTAACTGAACATTCAAAATGGCCGAACTTATCGGCATAAGTGAGAGACATGAGCACCAACATAACGCTACAAAAAATCAAAATTCGAACATACGTAACCCGTGAAAATTCAATATTCGCGATACAGATTCTTTTTGAACAGACCTCGTATGTACTAAAGCCACATAGCCCAGAGTAATGGCACTCAGCAATTTTTTTCTGCAAGTTTATTTTAATTTGGTAATTTAGGATTAAAGAAAACAACATCAACATTTTGAATATATTGTATATAAATACTTTATTTGACCTTTTTTTTTTTTTTGATTTTTTAAATATAAAATTGTTCATATTCTCTTTTTTAAAAAAGCTTGAAATTAAATTCAGGCACTCTTAATATAAATATATATAAATATAAAAAAATTATTATAATCTATACATGTATGCTTTTGTATGGATGCATATTATTTCTTTTTAACATTCCGCCAGTCATTATCATGTACATAAATATATATATAATTTTTTTTCTTTTTTTTTATCAAAATATGTTTATCATCATTAAAACTTTGATCGAAATTTTTAAATTTCTATAATAAATCTCATTAATTAGACAATATACATAAATATAAATACAAATATGCACATAGTTTTATTATTCGAAATTGACACAATAAAATGGTTTTCTTTTATTCTTTTTTTATTTTATATTTATGCACAAAAAAAATAATATCTATTTTAGAGTATATGTATATGTGTATTTTGTAATTGTTAGTAGTCTCCTTATTCGGTGGATATTATTTGCCGGAAAGAGACTCCTCACGCAAATACATATTTTATACCAACTTATGTTAATTTTCATTATTTTTCTTTTACAAAGTCGATTAAATTCAATTCATAGTCTCGATCATTATTATTACTAAATATTATTTACATGCATAAGAAATATTTCCAAATACACATACATATACACATATGGAATGTTATCAGAAATTAAAAAATCATTAATTTCACTTACACGTATGCATACAAATTGTAGATGTTAATTAAAAAATATTGTATATATTAAATAGCAGTTCTTTTTTTTCTTTCAATAATTATTATGCTACTAAAACAAAAAACCCCTATTATATATTTCACCTCTATAGAGGACGAAAAAAAAAGACTAGATGAATTAAAAATACAACACCACCCCGTTAGATCTAATATTTTAGTTTTTTTTTTTAATTTTATTACTTTATAATTACTCTTTAAATTTATAATATTAGACTTAATTGTAAGAAAAAAAATTAACTAATTAAGCTCTTAAAGTTCAATAATTTATTATTAAATTTGTACTAAATAAATAAAAACACACAGAAACTGTGTTAAAAATACGAAGCGATCGAAAACGTTGCCTGCTTTTTAATTTTATTTTCTTCATGTTGCCGTACGAGTGTACCACCTAAAATGAACATAACTCCATAACCACCTAAAATGAACATAACCTCCTTTTCAAAACGTACAATAGAACTAACGTAGTCTACAACGAACTTCTTCTATTCATTTCTTGTCAATTAGATTAAATTAGATTTGTTTATTTTTTTTTTTAATTTTAACTATATTTTAAATAAAATTTTTAATGTTTTTAATTTAGAAAACTGTCAGAATTCAACTTGAACGGTTGAATCTGTCAAATAAGCAACGGCTTTCTGACAAGCAAATTTTTTTGCGAAAAATATCCACATTTGTGTTTATTTTTAGAAACTTTATAAGAAAGGATAGGAACACTTCTCTTTAGAGAAAAAAAGAAATTTTAAACAACAATTTGTTAACTTTTTGCATTAAGGATAATATTGGGTTGTTCGGAAAGTAATTTCGTTTTGTCCCAACAGAGGACTTAATTGTATTTATTCACAACCAATTTCACACTTAAGCCTTATAATCATATGTATTTTTGACAGCTTCGATTGATTCTGCACAGTAGTTTTTGATTGATACCCTTTTAAATATGGAAAGTAAAAAACAGCATTTTTGGAATATTTTCCTTTTTTTTATCATTAATTTCACTTACACGTATATGGAAAAGATGTGTTAAGTGAGCACCAGTTCGATCCGGCAATTTTGATCTCAAAGATGGACCACGTTCTGGAAGGCCAGTTGAAGCTGATGAAGACACAATAAAGCCATTAATTGATGCAAACAGGCAAATAACAACTCGTGAGATCGCTGAGGCATTAAATTTATCGAAATCGACTGTTTATGATCATTTGAAACGGATAGGTTTAATCTGAAAGCTTGACAAATGGGTTCCTCATCTTATCACGGGGAAAAAATTTGTGCCGTCGCATTGACGTTTGTTATTTGCTTCTCAAATACCAAGAAA
Organism: Atherix ibis; assembly: GCA_958298945.1. Lineage (NCBI taxonomy): Eukaryota > Metazoa > Arthropoda > Insecta > Diptera > Athericidae > Atherix > Atherix ibis. Next base: position 27,826,047 of record OY282607.1, read on the forward strand.
ATGATCCATTTTTGAAGCGTATCATCACTGGCGACGAGAAATTGGTTATCTACAACAATGTTAAGAGCAAAAGATCCTGGAATAGAAAAGATGAACCGGCTCAAAGCACTTCGAAAGCCAATATTCATCAAAAAAAAGGTTATGCTATCTGTTTGGTGGGATCTCAAAGGAAACGTTTATTTTGAGCTTCTACCGAGCAGCAAAACGAACAATTCTGAAGTGTACTATCATCAGTTGGACAAACTGAATGATTCACTTAAAGAAAAAAGGCCAGAATTGGTCAATAGGAAAGCTATAGTGTTCCAACAGGATAATGCGAAACCACATACAAGTTTGACCACTCGGCAAAAGTTTTTAGAGCTTGTATGGGAGATATTGCCACACCTACCATACTCTCCAGACCTAGCACCTTCCGATTATCATTTGTTCCGGTCTCTAAAAAATTTTTAAGATGGTAAAATGTTTAATTCAAATGAGGAGGTCAAAAATCACTTGGATCAGTTTTTTTGCCAGCAAAGAACATAAATTTTATGACTGTGGAATCATGCTACTGCCATAAAGATGGCAAAGAGTATTGGATCAGACTGGATAATATTTAATTGAATAAAATATTAATTCACTATAAAAATATCGTCTTTCATTTTTTTATAAAAAAAACAACGAAATTACTTTTTGAACAAACCCAATAATATTTTCTACTAATTTGTATCAATAAATATTGTTTTTTTCTTCTTTTTTTAGAAAAACTAACACTGAAATTTGCAAAAAGAACTATTAAATTTTCCATTATAAAAATTGTCGATTATTTATAAGAAAATTATTGAAAAAATCACTTTTCACATAGCTCGTTTTTATTATTAAGAAAGCTTAGCTTATGATGATGCCAGGCAGTTTTTTATTGCAACAAAAAATCTCAAAGCTTTATTTATTTAAAAAATATTATTAAAAGTTGAGTATTTTTTTTCAACTAAAACTTATATATTATTAAATGCATTTTATATTAAAAATAAAAAATCATATATAATAACATTAAAATTTGACTTACTTTTTCTTTTTTTTAAATATTATTTGATTGTAGCAGCGCTCAAAAGAAATTGAAAAAAAAAATTATAAAAATATATTGTCAAAAAAACAACAACGCATCCAAAAAATAATGTTAAATATTGTATTATACTCGTATCATATATTAAAAATTTTATGTTAAAAATTGCGTTTGTTGTTGTCTTATTTTATATGGCAATGTAATTTATCCAAAAATAAACTTTCCTTTTTATTACCACTTCTAAATATAAATTATTCCTTAATAAAAAAAAAACGAAAAAACCGCCTTTTTTTTGTTAGTTAATTTTCTTATAAGTCAGTGTATTTTATAAAGTATAATGTTAAAAAATATTACTTATTACTATCGCCATTTTTTTAAGGAATAAAAATTTTGTTATGATACGAAATTATATCTCAGCGTTATTGTGTTCACATTGATTAATTCGCATTCATTTTATATATTAAAAAAAAAATATATTTATTAAAATAATTGTTGAAATAAAACTAGATAGAAAAAAAATGAGTTATTTGAGATTCAATTTGATTTGAACAGAAATATTTATAGCACAATAAAAATCTTAAATTTAATTAAATTCTATTTTAAACATTCGTCTCCTCCTCGTCGTCATTTTGTCTGTGAAAGAGAATATTTAATTTTTTTTTGTATTAGAAATTTCATATATTTTTTTTGTTAATTATATAAAAATAGCATATCAAAAACCATATACTGCTAATTATACAACTCATTAAAAAGAAGGATTAAATGTTAAGGAAATCATTGTTAATTGTTTAGTAACTAACATATTCCTATGCAATTTGTAAAAATTGATTTTTTATCATATTTATATATTAACATTAGATTGCCGGTTGTTGGGTATATACGAATTTTGCCTGCTGAAATGAGTCAATTTGACTCAAACACCAAAATTGAAGTTTTTTATAAAAAAAAATATATAAATTTCAAACACCAAAATTGAAGTTTTTTTAAAAAAAAAATATACTGAACATTCAAAATGGCCGAACTTGCCGGCATAAGTGAGAGACATGAGTACCAATATAACGCCACAAAAAATCGAAAATCGAATATATGTAACCCGCGGAAATTCAAAATTCGCAATACTTTTTGAACAGACCTCGTATATTGTGTTTTTAAAATACATTTTCCGCAGATTTTTTTATTACATTTAGCACAGACGCTCTTACTTCTATTTCTCATGCATGACACTTGAACCCTGTTTCAAGATTCTATATATTACATAAAGGTGTGAAAGTATTTTCGGCTTCATGGTCATAGTTGCCGCTTAGTTCTTCAGCCAATTGCAAAAGAAATTCTTTTCTTGAGATTTTTACTTGAGTGACGCTTTTATATAAATTGATTGCTGCTAAATCTAAGATGTTATAAAATACGTGAAGGGGTCATCTGCGAGAGCCAGCTTTGTTACTATATTTTCGCGCCATTTGATCAAGTATATCAACTACACACTTAGTGTTATTACAATATAAAATGTTATAGTTTCCGGGATAATTTTTTTCAATTTCTACACTTCGACGCTTTCAGCTCAATAGTAGAACTTTTTATTAGGCTTACTTTTATAAATAGTAAGAGTATAGTCCGTCGTTTTATAAAATTGTGTGGAAAACCGTGTCATGTTGTCCTTCTTGGCTTCTGCAATTTTAAGCAATTCTTTTCTATTTACTTGTTTTTCACGCGTAACCTTTTTGCAAGTCATAGGCTTATAAAAAAATTGTCTGTGGTAATATTTCCTCCACAACCTAAATATGGCGACAACAAACTCGCTCAAGGAAATATTTGATCCGCGGGCTTTATTTTTGCCCAAATAGGGAAAACCATTTAGAAGATACTTGCTTCTAACATCCGCAGCTAACCAGAATTTGATGGCAAATTTATCTGGTTTATTCGGCATGTATTGAGTAAATGGGGGACACCTGGCTTTATTTGAGAACAATTGCTCATCAACTGTTATGTTATCCCCAGGTTTATAACAAGCCTGGCTATTCTCAATAAATATTTCCCATACTCTTGAAATCAAGGCAAATTTGTCTGTTTTCAATCCTTCATTTCGTTCATTTTATTAATTTTATTATTTTTTTTTCGTGTTACTAAAAATCCACTATTCTCTCCGGTGTCACAAATTGAAATCAAAGCTTTCAACAGAAAAAAGACTTGCAATAAAGAATTTGACAATATTGCAATAGATTTCTAACTAGTAAATTGACAAGTTTGAACATGAACTCTCTCGCATCAGTGTGTTTACAAAAAAATTGTATACACGAGATATGCCAGGTGTATAACCTTAAATCCGCTGTTTGGTCATAAATGGCGTGAGTGAGCGTATTAAGCTACCATGGACACGCCCTTAGATTAAAGAATACCTGGATAGGCCCGTACGTCAGATTTCCGTATATGTATACACAATTTTATGGCACAATTATTGCAGAAGCGGCGAGAAATCGTACTGCTTGCATACATTTGTGTAGATTTTTTATGTAGACATGACACCCACTGCCATTTAGTTTTCGTAATAGAAATTTATCGAGTTGTAAAAGCATAATTTATATTCATTTTAATTCACTTATCGGAAACAAAAATACAATTTAAACACAACGATAGGCAATTTTGATTGTTTGTACAATCTTTTGATATGAAATGGAATTCTATTTTATGTTTATTATTCATTTCGTAAATATCTATCTAATATAGAGCGTCTTAATTTTGCAGACTTTTGGACAGTTTTAAAACACGCCATTCTCCTTGTAAGTGATAGCATACCGAAATAATGAACTATTCTGTCATTTTTCAAGTGCAAGTAAAAGTGTATTTTTCGGAAAGTGCAAGTAAAAGTGTATTTTTCATCTAATTAGAAGTATTTACGAAAAAGTAAGTATTTTTATAAATAGTTATATTGTTAATAAAACTTAATACGAACTTTTTATTTCAGAAAATTGTTTTATAAAGGGTTGCTAGAAATTCGACGTAATGAGGAAACCGGGAATTTATTTCTTTCGGTAAGTTGACATCTTCATTTTTACTAAACAAATTAACAAAAATTTAATTTGTGATGTGCCTAAATGGCTTTTAGTGATTTATTTTGTCTAAAAAGTGGTCAAAAAGTGAACAATTCGGCATTCAATAAATGTAAACAAATGCTATGTTGACAATTCAATGTTTACCAGAAAATAGTTCAGTGCCGGTGTACGTAAAGTGTGTGTAAGAAAATTTAAGGGAACAAATTTTTCAGTCTGTTTTCCATTGTTGTTCTTCTTGTGTTAAAATAAATAAAGTATATTCGATAGGCTTTATATTTAAATAAATTTGTTTGCATTTGTGCTTTCGCTTGCTCTATTAGACCATATTATAATGCATTTACTAAATAATATTGTTTTCATTTTTTTAGAATAATAATTATTAATTATTAAAAGTACATTAAATTTTTCATCTTGTAATTTAGTTTTAAAGCATTTCCTTTAATATTGTATACGATTAAATTAAGAATTTGATGTAATGTTCTATTTAAATAATGTTTTCTTTTTTAATTTCATTCACAAACACACATTTATATTATAATGAAGCTTTCAATATCTACAAATACTTGTTTTAACATTAAAATTGATATTTACTAAGTTATGTGGTGTCGCTTTAATTTCAACATAATATCCGCATTCTCTCACTTAATTCATTTTGCATTTTTGGAATTGATTTTTATTTGTGCATACATAATTCTTTTGATATAATTCAAATAACTTGCAATTTATATTTTTATATGCTCTTCCACTTTAGAATTCTATTTTAATAAATAAAATATAGTAAAATAAATAAATAAATAATATTTTCAAATATAATACTGTGTTTTATTGCAAATTTCCAAAACTTATTCCATCAAACAACAAAGCCCGCAATATTAAAAAATCTATTTGTTTACGTATAAATGACATCACATTACAAAAATGCTTTTAAACGAACCGCTTCAATCGCATACTGAAGTTTAAAATTGGCTCCCACTGATTTACGCCGTTTCTGTTGTATTACATGTGCGTGCGTTTTACGAATGTATTGCCAACAAAATTCTGACACAATTTTTGTGTAGAGGCCTATCCAGTTCTTCTATAATCTAAGGGCACGCCATACTTTTTTTTATGAGTTTGACATCTGTCAATATTAATCAGTGCACATTTTCAGCAATTTCGTGCAGCAGCATACACTTTTCCTTTGATAATCATGTCTTGTTTTGTGCCAGAAAAAGAGCATATGCGGGAAGCTCTGCTTTTCTGCTTCAATTTGAAGAAATCGGCTGTCGAATCGCATCGAATGGTTATGGAGGCCTATCGTGACAGTGCTTTATCGGAAACAACGTGCCGAGATTGGTTTCGTCGGTTCAAAGACTGCAATTTTGACTTGTGAGACAAGAAGCGTGAAAATCGGCCTAGGAAGATTGAGGACCATTAATTGCAGGCTCTTTTGGACGAAGCCAATACCCAATCGCAAAAAATGCTCACGGAGCAATTGGGTGTTACTCAACCAGCCATTTCCATGCGTCTGCGTGCCATGGTGAAGATTGAAAAGATCGGAAAATGAGTGTCGCATGAATTGAACGATAGGTAGATGGATCGACGCCAAAACATGCGAAATCTTGCTCGCCAGAAAAAAAGGAAGTCGTTCCTGCATCGGATTGTGACTACGTGATGAAAAGTGGATATATTTCGAGAATCCTAAACGCATCAACATCTTCCCCAAGATCAAATCGCTTCGGACGGAAGACGATGTTGTGCGTTTGGTGGGATCAGGAGGGTATCGTCTAGTATGAGATGTTGAAACCTGGTGAAACTGTCAATGCCTACCACTACCACCAACAACTGATCAAATTGCATCGTGCTCTGCATGAAAAAAGTACGGATAATCAACAAAAACATGACAAACTGATTTTCCTCCACGGCAACGCACCATCGTACACGTCAAGAATGATCCGAAACTACTTGGAGACACTCAACTGGGAAGTGCTATCCCAGCCCGCTTATTCACCTGACCTGACCTCTTCCGACTACCACCTGTTTTCGTCGATGGACCACGCGCTCGGTGAGCAGCACTACGATTCTTACGAAGACGAAGTGCTGCTCACCGAGCGCGTGGTCCATGAGTGGAGACACTCAACTGGGAAGTGCTACCCCACCCCGCTTATTCACCTGACCTGACCTCTTCCGACTACCACCTGTTTTCGTCGATGGACCACGCGCTCGGTGAGCTGCACTTCGATTCTTACGAAGACAAAGTGCTGCTCACCGAGCGCGAAAATGGCTTGATGAGTGGTTTGCCTCAAAAGAGAAGGATTTTTTTTGGCGTGGTATCCATGAATTGCCCGAGAGATAGGAAAAATGTGTAGCTAGCGAAGGCAATTACTTTGAATAAATTTTGTTTTTGCTTTCTATGAAAAAAAAAAATGTGTTTTTTCGACTAAAAACAGCGCATTTAAGGTTATACATCTGGTAAGTTACATGTGCGTAAGACAAGCAACTTTAAAAATATTTAATTCAAATCCATCAAAATAGGTATAGTACGTATGGATTTTTGGAAATAAGGAGTGGGGGGGGGAAGAAATTAGTATTTGTATACATTTTTTAAATCTATTAAAAACGAATATGTTTTTAAAAAAATTTATATAAATTTTTCTATATACTATATATAGCAATAAATTCGTGAATGAGTCAAATTGACTTGGTCCGGCAATCTAGTGTTAAATATTAAAAATTATAGCCAAGAATAAGCTGATTATGTCTCACTTGTGATATTGAAAACCAATTTAAATGTCGACTATTAAAGATTTTTAGTAAATAGTTAAATTACTATAAATTTAGTTTGCTAATACTAAAAAATATAAATTTTATTTTTTCTGAAGGATGATGCACTTAAACATTAAAGAGATCATAATTAGTATTTAGGAAGAAAAAAAGTTAGCAAGCAATTAATGAACAAATTGAACAAAAAATATTCCTGAGTGTTGGTTTTTTTTTCTATTTTTTTTGCTCTCTCGACAAAAATATATATCACAGTCTAAAGAGGGGAATATCCAAATAAATCCAATCATATTCGATTCCGTCCCAAAATTACTGAAAATCATAATTTTTTTTCCCAAAAAAAAACTATTTAACGAAAAAAGATTAAAAATAAAATCAAAAAGAAAGATTATTTATTGTTAAGTACCACACCACCAATTACCTTTTTTTTAATAAAAAATACTCCAAAACCCCATGAAGCAATATATATTACTACTGATAACATCTGATTATTCGTGTTGTTTTTGGTTTTGTTTTCTTTCTTTCTCTTTGTAGATAGAGATTATTATTACTTACTCGCTCGTATCTAGTACTGAGTTAATAGCGTGCATTGCAGTTGCACTCGGTGGAGTTAAAGTTCTAAAGTCTTGATTCGATGATGCAGTCCTTGACAATATGCCAGGATTGTTTATATCGTTAACTATATGCGATCCGGTTGGTTTTTGATTATTGTGCAACATGAACATGCTCAGATGGTCTTCTTCGGCAGTGTATGGAAAATGGTATCCATTCTTATCAGAGCCTTCAGACATACGATCTGAATAGTATTCACCAGTACGTTGTTGTTGTTGATTTTGATGATAGTCATTTTTGAGAAGATTATGAACATTTTGTATATTTTGCGTATAAGGATGTGGTGATTTGAACGAATAGTTCTCTCGAATGGTGTATAGATCAGGGTCCATTGATTCGTTTGGTATACAAGGTAGGTCAGGTTTAATTTTCAAATGTGCTAATGCAGCTTGGTTATTATAGTCGTCCGGAAAAGTATTCAAACGGTTTACCACAATACCAAAATTATCCGGTGTAGGTTTACGATCAATATGAAGATTATCGCAACTACTATTGCCGCCTCGCATATGTTGAATATTTTCCAAAGTGGCCATTGACATGTTCATTTTACTTGGATGGTGTAGATAGGCGGTTGTGTCTGATAGGTCGGGATTCGGCAATGGATTCGGTGAGCTGGTTTCGTGTGAATGTATTTCATTATCAGACGCAGTGTCCTGCGACCATCGTCCCACATTTGTTGGACTAGGCAAATACTCTTCAGGCAACTGCGATGACCATCGCGACGCATACACAATTTTGTTCACACTGGGGAACAACTGTGGACTTTGCACAACATTCAGTTCTGGTGGCGTACTAGCTTGCACGTGCTCTGTTATGTTGGGCAGATAGCCAGGAGTGACTCCAATGGCAACGTTTCGATGCATTTTCGAACTTCGATCAACGCGCGATTCTTCGTCATCGCTGGAATGGCTTGAAGCGAGATCAACACTTCGACCATCAGTTTCTGAGCAAGAGTCCGAATCCTTCCGATGACGTGAACTCGATTCTAAAAAAAACCCAACATTTTTTAAATATTTCTATAGAAAGAGAAATAGCAACCACCACCTCTCATGCGATGTTCTGTTGATCGCTTATAATATGGCGCTTCGTTTCCTGAATTATAATTCGATGTTGAAGTTGATGTATGCCGCATTTGTCCATCGCTCCTGAGAAAGTGTTTACGAATATTTTTAATTATATTACTTAATATATAGAAAAATGTTTCAATAAATATTACCTGTATGGGCTCGAACTAGTCTTTGCTGTACTTCTAGATGTTGTGCTAGAAGCACTTATTCCTACGTTACGACGTAGTGTATCATAGTTTCCGGCAAGGAAATTCGAATCTCGTCCACGGAAATTGGTAGTACTGTTGTTGGTCGCTGCCGTCGAATCGAGCAATGGCACTTTTCGTCCCATGCACTTCAAAAATATCCTATTCAGATTTTCCTTAACACGCTTGTTGATAAAACAATAACCGACAAAACAGAATATCGCATGTAATAAGACCACTGCTGATAAAAGAATATTCAACAACTCCGAGTTATCGGATGCAGCCAAGATTGCAAGAATCCACATGACTCCCATCAAAGGCATCGAAATAACTGACAGCCATAGCAGAGTACGCAAATTTCCATATCCCAGAACGTGATCCTTTAAGGTGAATGCGGCTTTTATCGATACGGCCAGAATCAGTAAATTGACAATATTCATTCCTGCTATCGGTCCAACAAGCCACCAAACCACGTGCTCATACACAGACAACCAACAACTGTAATTGTCGACAATTTTTTTTATTTACAATTTCTATCAAAAACCTCTTATTTTAATTATTTACTTGAAGAAAAAAACAAAAAAACCAACTACACGATAGAATGGTTATTATGAGTGATGTGATATTTGGTTCGGTGATCTCCACTCCCTATTCATATTTTTATAAATTTTCCATGTAAAAAGTGTTAAAAAAATAATAATAAATTTTTTGCATGTGCATTGTTTAATTTAAAAGTAAAGTGAACTTGTACAAAATTGATGGCTGTTCATTTTTTTACAGTTTTGTGTGTACGAAATCTTTTCAAATTCGTTTAAAGTTTTCAGTTGCAAGAGTTGTTCGTGCATATTTTCTAATACTAAATTGATGGTTATTTAATTCATATAGATTTTAAAAACATTTTTCTTTATTTTCACGATTAGACCAATTAATTGTATTCAAAATAAATTAACTTCAAACCAAGTTGATGTCTTAACTTAGTATAAAAAGGCCATTTTGTCAAAAAAAAATGGTAAAATAAATTAAGTATGCTCTAGTTGTTATTGAGAATATTTATTTATGATATTTTCTCGTAGCGATATATGGAAATTAATAAATTGCAGTAAAATAGAAAATTAATATAAAAAATGGCTGGAAATCAAGAAATGAGCACGTCTGCTTGTATAAATTATGAAATTTAATGAAAAATAAATAATTTTGCAACAATGCGATTTTTTTATAAAGTACAGTCAAGGTCAGCAAATGGAGTCAAGCTTCGATAGATAAAAGCACATTTCAGTTAAGCTCAATTGTGCGAACCAATATTTTGGACAAATAATTATTTTTTTTTGGTTTTGACTAAAAACAATCTTTATACAATCTGTGATGAATCAATTGTTATGGGAATTTGCAGCAGAAGGCAACTAACTCTCCACTCATAATCATTTCAGTACGAATAGAAAGCAAAAAACGAAGAGAAAAAGAAGGAAAATTGAAGAAGAAAAAATCACACAAACTTACAATAAACTATTTCCATATTCGTGTGCTCTAACACCAACCGAGAGACCAACAATAATCGCTGGTGCTCCATAGCCCAAAGTGAAGTAGAATCCCATAGATCCATGGTTGATGTCGCGCATTTCGGTTAGCATGCGATACAAATGTACACAGTCCACAGTGGTCCATGCGAACGCGGCTAGCCAAAAATAATGGAGGCAAATGGCCACAAATTTGCATTGAAATTCAAAGTCGATTAGTGTCCGCCTGAACTGCATGCCAATGAAGAACAGGAACTCGGCGAAGAACACACACAAGACGATGTTTCGATGTATTGTGTTCGAATTGGTTTGCATGCCGCGCAGCAATGTCAACGCGATAAGAACGCACAGAAGCATCGGCAGCGCCAGCAGAAACGACGAGTACGATGCGATTTGAACGAGGAACGACTGTTTTGGAATATCTTCGGGATCGATAACGTCAACTAGAACAGCGTAGTTCGATATGTGCGTACAGGAGCAATTAATAACAATGTCGTCAGTCTTCTGTAGCGTGTCGAAATTCGGCACTTCTGTCTGACATCCCAATCTCGTCCATGTGCTCAAATACGTGTTCCAACGAATACATTGCGGATTCGAGCGTGCACTGAATTTCCTATTGTCCATGTCTATCCACATTTGTAGTTTTATAGGCTCGTTCATAGTCATCGATTCCAATAATTTATACTTTGTGTCAGTTTGTTCTAAACTTTCGGTAATTTGATCAGCTCGCCTTTTCACTAATTTTCGATCGCCGTAGTAATTGTCGCCTTGCCCATCGACCTGTGTCAGATGCGTATTAATTTCTCTCTCCCTTTCCCGTTCCAATTCGATATTAATTTCCTTTTCAGCGACTGCTGCTGCTCCTGCTGCTGCTTCGTCTTCGTTTTCTTCTTCTTCTACTTCTTTTGCACCATAATTATAATCGCCGTAAAAGTTTCGATTATGCTCCTCCTCCTCGATATGCTCTTCATTATTGTTCGGGACTATTTTGATACCCTCACTCATACTTCCTACCGTATTCGTCGATCCATCGTTTAAGTTGAACAATTCTATGGCATTTGGTGAGGTATCGGGTGACTTGTTGACTTGCAAGCCCGCTTTCCGATTGGGAACCAAAATTGCCAACGACAGAACTGGTGTTGCTATCCGAATATTAACACCCCATCGTTTTGTTATTGTCTCGTCATAGGCTTCTGGGAACAGCGCTCCCGCATCTCTGTACTGTGCATAGCTGACAATGGCGCGGTAGTTTTCTGTTTCGTGAACGCTATCCTTTTGGTTGTCAGGAACTCGAATACCTAAACTTCCAAGAGTTAGAAGGAATTTCGTGTGCTTATCGAATTTGTTTTTATCTTGCAAGTAATTATTGTATTTGGGGAACGAGACCGTCGGCTGTTGTTTCGGCAATTGTTGGAAAAAGCCGCTTGTATCCGGATTCGGTTTGCTTTCTATCGTGAATATGGTCATTTTGTCCGTATGGACAACGTTCTTGTACTGTTCAGTCAATTGTTTCGGTTCGTAACCAAATAGTGAGTCCGGCGTTACTATGTCTAGACCCATTGCCATGTTCTGATGAATTATTTCAAATGGATTCGTGTATGTATCGTGCTGGGAATAGGCCAAAATCGTCATGTACTTGTTTAGTGTATCGATTAGATTGTTTGGGCCGTGCTTTGTTAGTTTGGAAACGCGTCGCCATTCTTCCAAGTAAATTTCATCGAGTATGACTCCGGCACTTTCGACTAAATTCTTAATGAAATTCTTATCCTGGCTATGTGATAGGTTCAAACCGCTCTGTTGGATTTCGTACTCAATAAGTTCGCGCAGAATGCCTTGTGCAATAAGAATGTCGGTGCCATACAATTTGCCGTGATTGAACTGAATCTCGTCATGCAAATAATCAATTCCGAGCTCGTTAGCCCAAATATTATTGCTTATTTCACTAGTGACTGAGAACAATTTCAAGTTGCCTTCGTGTCTCTCCTTCTCTTTCTTATTGGTGGACAGTTCGTTGCTGGTTCCAGATACTGTTACACAGGCACTTCTCAACGCTTCAGTCATCTTCACCGAGACAAACGAGTTCAAGACGAGCTCTTTTCGTTCTAATTTGGTCAGTTGTTTTCTCAGTTCTAAGAACGGTTCCGATGTGCAGTTGAACATATCCGGTGTACTCCATCCACCTGAGTTCGGATCACAATTACGCGATCCTTTGCCGCGAGCTGGCAGTGGACAATTCGCAAAGGCCATTTCACCGAACGGTGTTCTAGGCCACCATACTCCCGCAGCAAATGATCGCGGACACGCGTCGTACACCACAACGCATCCGTTTAGAGTAACTTCCGCATATGAACTTGAACAAGAATCGCATCTTCGTCCGATGACACCTTCACGACACTCGCATTGTCCCGTCATGTCATTGCAGTTGCTGTTGTACGATCCAATCGCATAGCAATCGCATGGCAAACAGGCCGTTTCATTTGGCGGCTGATAGTGATTGTCTTTGCAATAACATTGCCCCGTTGTTTTGTTGCAGTCCGGATGATAGCCTTGATCTGTGTTACAATTACAGGGTCCACAACTGCGCTCACCCCACCATCCACTGGGGCATGAGGGCTGAACATTTATTTCGCAATATTCACCCGAATGGATTGTACTATTGCACTCGCATCTATAATTTTTTGGTTCCGACGTGTTTACTCGACATATTCCAGCCGCACAAGGTCGTACCGTACAAATGGGAACGCAATCGGGTCCGATATATCCGGGAATGCATTCGCAGTGAGTTTCATCCCAGCTTTCAACGCAGCTCGAGTGATTTTGGCAGGTCACCGAACACTGTGCTTTGCTAACGCATCCGTCCAGTACGTTCTCCCGAACCGTTGGCCTGTTGAGTACCGATTTTGATCCGCCGATTCGGACATCCTGAATGCATCCAACAAAATTGGATATTTGCGTGTCATTCAACGTTCCGTCATCCGGTCTGCCGATGCTTATTTTGCCCACGTAGAGTCCTTGCAGATTGTGCTTAGTCGATTGCGATGCAGTTCGTTGACCATAGTCCACCGACAACTGAATCTCCATTCCCAACCATTTCACTTCTAGTCTATGCCATTCTCCATCAGCTAAATCGATTCCACGCAAACTGAACGACTCCCCATTGTATATGTACGTGAATAGTCCATCTTTCAATGTTATCGTGGCCGAACTATTAAAGCCGACTTGTATCTGTATTATGAATGCATTTTGCAATAGTGTCTTAATCGACACTCCTGTCAACCATGGCAGCTGAACCGGTCGCAATAGGGGATTAAAGCTCAAAACACTGTCACCGGCAAATCTCCACGGCATGCTAACTGATTCATGACATAAATTACCCGTAAATCCTTCTGGACATTTGCAAATGTGTGTCGTCCAACCTTCCTGACAAGTGGCTCCATTAAAGCAAGGATCCGATCCGCAGAACGACGCTTTTTGAGGACAGCCAGCAATAGTTCCATTATCGGCAATGTACGAATTCAAATCAACAAAACGATTGTCTACTTCGAGTTCAGCAATGCAACCGACAAAATGGCGAGCTTGTATTTGGTAATGTGTTGGGACAGTTGCCAGGCCACCTATCTGCAGTGGTCCCGTTAGGTCCAAAAATCTGTGGCAAGACTCCGTCAACGATAAACACTTTCGGTCCAATACGAGCGTTGTTTGATTTGCACAATTCCACTTTGCACCCAAATCTTTGCGAAGCGCCAAGGCTGTGTCACAACCATCCAGTATGACCGTTGCTGTCCGATTCACGTAGATCACCTCAACAGTGTGCCACTGGCCGTCTGACACCGATTTCGTATGATTTACGATCAAACTTCTAACATTGTCACCGAGTGAAAACGAAAACGCTACTTGCCCATTAAGGATTTCCAGAGCAATGAAATCGTGCAATTCATTGTAGCGGCCATTGTACAGCAGGAGTCCTTTGTCATGCATGGTGGCAAATTTCATTTTGATAGAAAACCTATGCCTTTGACGCATACTCTCAAAGGTGAGGAATGAATTCTCTATAAAAGATCTGGCTCTCAGCTCGCAGCTCGATGTGTACAACGGAGAGTTGAGCACTTCAAACTCAGTGGCATGAAGGCACGAATAGGGTCCGTCGCATCGATCATTCGTGCACTGGTCCGTTTTGTTGATGTCCGTTTCACAATTGGCTCCAGTATAATTAGCAGTACAGACACACGTTACACCACCTTCGCGACGAATGCACTTTCCACCGTTTTGGCATGGATCCGAATAGCACAAATCCACTTCGGTGTCGCACAAATAATGTTCAGTGCTTCCCGTGAAACCTTCGGGACACTCGCAGGCGAACGTATTAACCGGGTAGATGGGTCTGAACAGGACCGTGTCGCTATGGATGAACTCCGTGGCATTGGCAAATTTCAAAACCGTCAGGCATTGCTCGAAATTCAAGCACGGCTCACGTACGCACAAATTATCATCGAACGGAAGTACCTCAACGGTGGCGAGTCTAGCTAGGATTTCTCGATTTAAGTACACTTTCTCTTGTAGATATTGTGGCGTATAGAAAAGCTCATCGGACACATCTGGTCTCCTTGCGGAGAAGCTGACATTTAATACGCGCATACTGACATCGGTGTCGTCACGAATCGAGAATAAGTAAATGTTCTCCTTCGGGCAGGGAATGATGACTGCGAGGCCGTCTAGGAAGAAATTCAGAAGCGGCGACAGGAACGCATCCACAGTCATTTCATTGAGACGAACCGTAATCGAATTCGAGAGTATCTCATCTGTTATTAGACGAACGGTCAATTGCATTGTCGCTTTTGCCTCATTGATACCATCGTTCACCGACACCTCCATCGTCGCAAATTTCGGAACATTCGTATTCAACTGTGGACTCAACGTTAGGGCGCCTGTACTAGAATTTAATCGTATCAAATTGGCATTATTTCCGGATAGAATTCTGTACGTCAGCTTATCGGTGACGTCGGCATCAAAAGCCGGTACACGACCAATATCGCCGCTGGGGAAATTATCTTGGAAATTATTGAAAATGACTTGAAAATCTTTAAGGATGGGCGCATTGTCGTTCACATCGGTAACCAGAACTTCGACATGTGCGTCGCTTCGTAATGGCGGACTAGATGCCCGCACAATCAATTCGAAATGCTTGCGGCTCGATTCGAAATCCAGTTCGGTCATCGTCAGAAGTTGAGCTCGATCAGATCCGGGTCTGGTTACTAAAGAGAATGCATTCGAATCATCTCCGCCAATTATTGAGTACTGAACAATCGCGTTGGCACCCTCGTCGGGATCGTGTGCATAAATTTCGCCCACCAGCGAACCGACAGGTGAATTTTCTGGAATGTAAAGAACAATTTTGTCCGATGCGAATGTCGGTGGGGAATCGTTGATGTCCTCGATGCGTATCTGAACCTCGACAGAACTGCTTAACGCCGGTGTGCCTTTATCGACAGCGATTGCTGCTAAATAATAAATCGCTTCAGTCTCTCGATCTAATCCTTTATTAGTCCTTATTGTCCCAGATGTGGCATCAATTATAAAAGACCCATCCGCAATATCCTTATTGCTGAGCAGATATTTTACCCGACCATTAAGGCCAGTGTCTACATCCGTCGCGGATACTTGGACAACCGACGTTCCTATTAGGGCATCTTCCGATATCGATGCCTGATACATCGGAACCTTAAACTTTGGCGCATTGTCGTTTATGTCTGTTATGGTAATTTCTACATCGGTTGTGTCGCTCAACGATGGATTACCCCCATCTTTCGCAACAACTGTTATCAAGAAGCCACTGGTCGATTCGCGATCTAGTGCAGCCGTCGTCACTATGGCACCTGTTTGCGGATTAATAGCGAAAGGATCTTTTGCCTTTTCATTGATCAACGAATACGTGATTTGGGCATTGATTCCAACATCGCCGTCTGAGGCTGATACTACATGCACGGTGGTCCCAATTGGTGCGTCTTCGAAAACGGCCGTTATGTAAGGTGTATTCTCAAAAATTGGTGAGAAATTGTTCGAATCAGTTATGTTTATGACAACATTGGCTGTGTCAGTTCGCCCGCCCGAATCTGTCGCGGTTACAATCAATCGAAATCGCTTCTCCTGTTTATAGTCGAGTGTCTGTGCCACCGTTATTAGGCCTTTTCCATTTTGAGAGGTAATCGAGAAACGACCGCGCACATTTCCTGACGTTATTTCGTAATGCAAACGCGAATCCTCATCTGAGTCAACTGCAGTCACTGTGGTTACAGCTGTACCAGGCGGTTGATCTTCAGCAATGCTGGCCTCATAGTATTTCGGCTGAAAGACGGGATCATTATCGTTAACATCCTGAACGGTTATAACCACCGATGTGCTTGCCGATTTTGGTGGATCACCACCGTCTACAGCTAAAATTTCGAACGAATACAAGGGACGCTCCTCACGGTCAAGTGGCGTTTTCGTCTGAATCCAACCGGTACGGGGGTCAATTATCAAAGGGAAGTTACTGTCTTGACCAACAATGCTGTATGTTATTTCGGCGTTCACTCCTTCATCGGAATCATAAGCTTGAACTCTTATCACATTACAGCCCACAGGTACATTCTCAAGGATGGACTCTTGAAATTGACTAGTATAGAAACGGGGAGCATTATCGTTCACATCATTTACATTGACAAGAAGATTGGTGGAATTGCTGCGAGGCGGATTGCCACCGTCTTGAGCTCTGATCACCAATCGATACGTTTTAACATTCTCATAATCCAAAGGCTTCACCAACGACACATCC
This sequence comes from Atherix ibis, assembly GCA_958298945.1. Classification (NCBI taxonomy): domain Eukaryota; kingdom Metazoa; phylum Arthropoda; class Insecta; order Diptera; family Athericidae; genus Atherix; species Atherix ibis. The sequence goes on from OY282607.1 coordinate 27,843,085, forward strand.
CCCGTCACCGAATCGATGGCAAACTGTGACTGAACATTACCACCAATAATAGCGTAACGTATAGCGGCGTTAATACCTTCATCGGCATCATTCGCATGGATCTGGGCTATTATATTAGTTTCGTCCCATTTGTCCTCATCAACTTTAACAGTGTAAGCTTTCTCACTAAATTGTGGGTAGTTGTCGTTATCATCCAATATTTTTACCACAACCGTTGCTGTTGCTGTTTTTCGTTCGCTGGGCATCGGCGCCATATCGCTTGCAATAACAATTAACGTGTACACTTCAGAAGATTCTCGATCAAGAGTGCTCCTTGTCGAAATAACTCCAGTTCTCCCGTCAATATTAAAAGTGCTTGCGTCCAGTTTATCCGAAGTCAGTCCACCACCAGTGATACTTTCAATATCATATCGTATATCAGCATTTTTACCAAAATCCTGATCAGTTGCACGCACTGTAATCACAGTCGAGCCGACCGATGCTCCTTCTCGGATGCTGGCCGTGAACTGTTCCATTTCAAATGTCGGACTGTGATCGTTGCAATCGAGGACATTTATTCGCAAAGTGCTTGTTCCCGATCTCGGTGGGAAGCCGTCATCTGTTGCCACAACACGAAAATAGTGCACATCCATCAGTTCGCGATCCAATTTCAGCGAAGTTGTTACTTGTCCCGTTTGAGAGTCCATTTTGAACATGGACTGCGATCGTGAATCCAGCAGCGAAACCATTGAATAAACCACTTCCGAGTTCTTTGGATCATGTGCTCGAACCGTTATTACCGACATGCCTGGTGGCTGTTCTTCCAACGTGTTCGCTTCATACAAATGCTTATCGAACGCTGGACTTTGATTCTTCAGCTCACGTCTCACTCGTCTCTCTGACTCGGAATCATCCAATTCTTCGTAACTATAAACAATTCTAAGACGATGATCGACATCTACGAAATCGGTTCGATTGCATTGAATCCTAAATGTAACGATCACTTCCCATGTTGGCTCGGATATGCAAAAATCTCTGCTAGCAACAAGATCACGATTTTTCGTCTCAATCTTAAACCGATCGTCGTTAATATCGAGAAAATTGATTTTGCAATGTTGGCATATGGATCGTGGAAGGAACGCGTTCAGAGTATTTACAAACTGTGACTTTTTCAAACAGAACTTCTCCCAATTGTCAGTTATGTGGATCACATACGATGCATAAGATTCAGTGACGGTTTGTTTGGCGAACGTGTACTCGTTCTGATATTGCATATCGATATTCTGCCAAACAGCACGAGACTTTCGAACCAATAGTCTTTCGTAAACCTCACCGCGTTTCCGGTTCGAAATTGAAGGATATTGTTTGCTCATAGGCGCATCATCATAATTTTCATTTAAATTCGTGTAATCTCCTTTTGCAAGAATTGTGCTATTATTATTTTGATCACGTTTATAGCGTCGCACAAATGGATGGCCTTTTGTATCGAATTCGACTGACGAATAAACTCTGTGCTTTCGATCATTGTCGCAGCTCTCACCCGTCAAATATATTCTTAATGGCAAACTATAATAGTCTATACTTGAGTAATTGCTTAACGTATCTATGTGAATTGTAAATGTATTCGGATGATAGATGCCATCACATTTTAAATGCTTTTTCAAGCATAATTGACCCTTCACATGATCAACTTTGAATAAATGATGAACAAATTGTGCTGTTCGGCGAGCATTTATTTCGTAGATTCGCTTCGATCTCGACACATGTAAACTTGCATTAAATATTATGGTACCCGGTTCGATTCGATCATTTAAAACAATTAAATACGACACCGATGGTATTATGTGTAAAAATACAATCAACCAAAATATACCGGCATATATAATATACCACACTTTTCCCATTAAAAACATTTTATGTCTTCTTCTTTATTTTAGAATTAAATCGCTTTCACTACTACTGATCTAATTTGTTTATTTTTTTTCTAAATTTCTTTCAAATCTGCTCTTAGTGCTAATTGATTTCCTGAAATAAAAAAATTTTCATACATGTACATGTGCACCAAACGATTAATTATTAATATTAACAAAATATTATTTCACATCCATTCATCATGCAACATAAAAACCAAAAAAAAAAAAAAACATATTCATTAGTGGTGAATATTTATGTAAAGATGTGCGTCTATCAAAAAAGTCAATGTGTGTGTGTTTGTGAAAATGAAGAGAAGAAAAAAGAGATTTTTTTCTTGTATAATACAAAACCATTTCCAATATGACTGGACTATTGTGGTGAATATCTGCTTTTCTTGTTGTGGGTGAGTGGCGGTTATTTCAAATCAAAAATTTATAATTTTTCCACATTTTAAAAGTACAGAATTTTAAAAATAATATTTCAGCGAATAATTCAAAATTGTAGTATTTTCCAATTCTTCAAATTAGTAGTGAAATTTTTTTTTTTTAATCTGCAACTACAATTGTATTGTAAGAAGCAGATTTACATATCATTTTAGTTAACAATCTTATGCATCATGAAGTGGGAGCAAACACCCATCGGCGTTTCTCCAACTAATCGGCGTTTCTAGGCCATTGTCTCTTAAGTCTCCAATTAGTATTTCCGGGGAGGGCAGTACAGGATAATTCTCTCACAAGTGGTTTATGATGATAGCATAAACGGGAGTGAAATTTTTGATAGCTGCAAATGCATAGGTCCTGACCAAAGGGAACATTTAGATCACGATGTATTACGTTGTTACGAACATAAAAGGGGGGTCGTCCACAATTTTACGCGGAAGATCTTGGGTTTTAAGGCCTAGACATGATAGGAATTGGAAAAAAAGTTCAACAAAAATTTACAGTAAAAATTTCCGGTACAAATTAACACTCAAAATTTCAAATAAAAATTTTTACTAATAATTTACAATTAAAATTTACGGTAAAAATTTGGCAAATTTATTGTTCAGCAAAAATTTACAGTAAAAATTTGCGGTACAAATTAACACTCAAAATTTCAAATAAAAATGTTTACCAATAATTTACAATTAAAATTTACGGTAAAAAATTGGCAAATTTATTGTTCAGCAAAATAAATACAGTTAAAAAATTGCGATACAAATTTATAGTAAAAAATTTATAACAAAAGTTTTTACGGTAAAAATTTGCGGTATAAATTTACAGTAAAAAATTTAAAATAAAAGCTTTTACGATAAAAAATTGACAAAAAAAAGGTTCAGAAAAAAATTACAGTAAGAATTTACGGTAAAAATTTGCTAAAAAACAAAAAAAAATTTACAATGCAAATTTACAGTGAAAAATTTAAAGTAAAAGTTTTTACGGTAAAAAATTGACAAAAAAAAGTTCAGCAAAAATGTACGGTAAAAATTTGCAAAAAAAAACCAAAAAATTTACAGTAAAAATTTGCTGTACTAATTTACAGTAACAAATTTAAAATAAAAGTTTTTACGATAAAAAATTTCCAAAAAAAAAGTTCAGGAAAAATGTAAAGTAAGATTTTGCAAAAAAAAAACAAAAAACAATGTACAATAAAAATTTACGGTAAAAATTGGCAAAAAAGTTCACCAAAAATTTACGGTAAAAATTTGCAAAAAACAACAACAAAAAATTTACAGTAAAAATTTACGGTACAAATTTACAGTAAAAATTTTTAAATAAAAGTTTTTACGATAAAAAATACCCAAAAAAAAACTTCAGGAAAAATTTAAAGTAAGATTTTGCAGGAAACAAATAAAAAAATTTACAGTAAAAATTTTGGGTACAAATTAAAAGTCAAAATTTAAAATAAAAATTTTTAATAATAATTTACAATAAAAATTGGCAAAAAAAAGTTCAGCAAAAATTTACAGTAAAAATTTGCGGTAAAAAATTACCAAAAAAAGTTCAGCAATTTTTGCTGATTGTAAAACCTGGACATGATAGAAATTGGAACGTTTCGTTGAACCCAAAATTTCAAGTCCAAATAGGTTTTATAATTGTATTGTATATCCAAAGTTTACTTTTGATTGTTAGTTTCAAGAGAAGTTGTAGGTAACATCAAGTGGCTTCAAGTCTTTTTTTAGTCTAGTATGAGGGTTCCATGTTAAGCTCTTGTCCAGGTAAAGTCCCAAATAACGTACTTTATCATATTGTGGAATCATGGGTAGGTTTTCCTTGACAAAGTGTGAAAGTAATGTGAGCGCTCTTCTGTTCATTTACCCTCACTCTCCATCTCTTAAACCAGAATTTAAGGTTGTGGATATCGTATTGTAGATTGTTGAAAGCTATGTCAGGATTTGTATGGGTAGCAAGTATGACCGTATCATCTGCATAAGTAGCAATGATAGTATTAGGATCAGATGGGTTGTCATGGGTATATTATATAAAATGGGATATAATATATATAATATTTATATTATATAAAATGGGACCAAGGATGCTGCCTAGAATAGGATATATTTCCGAGGATTCTGAGTTAATTGCAACTTGGACATGACGTTGGGAGAGATATAAATTGAAGGAAGAAAGTTCTTAAGTTGGAAGATATCATCCAGGATGCCACACACGATCAAAAGCTTGGCAGATATCTACAAATACTCTTGCGCAATACTCTTTCCACTCAAGAGAGGGTGAAATGTGATCAACAATTCGATGGCATTGCTGGATAGTGGAGTGTTCCGATCGGAACTGGTGATCAGGAATAATTTTTTCATTAACTAGGGGACTGAGTAGAGTTGTTTTAATAAGAGGTTTTCAAAAATCTTACCTATAGGAGGAAGGAGAATTAATGGGTTTATTTGGTTTAGGAATTATTTTAATGACAGAAAATTTCCGGAGTAAGGGAAAAGAGGTTGTGCGCAAGGATACCATTGAAAATGTATGTAATTAAAACTAAAACTTTTCGGGAAATCTGCTTCCGAATAGGAGCTGTTAATATATCATAACCAGGAGCTTTTTTATTCGAAAGGCGCAGAATAGTAGAATTTAATTTCCGAAGGCTTAAAAATTTTGAGAGGAACACTCAAAGATTAATTCTTCGATAATTTTAAGTAGCGAAATTTGACAAAACATTCTTAATACAGATTTTACGATCTATATTCTTATTCAGCATTTCATAAATTTTTTTTCGGAAAAAAATTAATTTATTTAAATCTACTTGTCAAATTCATCTATGTATGTGTGTACAATTCCATGGGTGATCGACGGGAATAAGGAAGATATTACAAACCCGAAGGTGTTAAGTTCTCCATGAGAGGGGAAGGGAGAGAAAAAATTAATAATAATAAAGAAAAGAAGTGAGCGGAAAAAGAAATGAAAAAAATTTCAAATAAAAAAACTCAAAAAGGGGAAAGTATACAGAATAAGAGAGAAGGTAAAAAGTTGCGAAGATAAAAATGGATAGGCAAAAAAAAAATCGAAAGAACAAAGATAAAAGAAACAGAAAAATATAAAGAAAGGAATAAGAAAGAAAGAGTTTCAAAGGAAACCCTGGGCCCAAAATATATTTGGAGTACTCCTTTTATTTTCCGTCTAAGAGCACATCTCAGCACCAATTTCGAACACCCCTCCAAAATATTTCCAGAAAGCTAACTTCAAGATGCCCAACTGAAACATCATTGACCATAATACTGCGGAACTTAATTATTAGAAAATTATTTTTCTAATCCAAATTTTGATACCTTCTTCATTCCGTCCAACATCCAAAGAATATTTTGGTATTTTTTTCCATTTTTAATAAAAATTTGTTAAAAATTAGTTTTAAAAAACACTAATGATTTTCCATATATTTCGTATTAATATTTACAATAAAATAAAAGAAAACTTAAGCGATGCAGCGACAAATCCCACCAACACTCGCCGTTAGTTCGAATAAAATTTCTGAATTGTTAAATCGTATTTGACGCCATTCTGATTCTTGATGTATAATTACTGCGGTCGGCATAAACATTTAAAAATCGTATAATAGATTCATTAGCTGATAAAATTCGATAAATGATTAAACACATTCAATATTTTATAATTTTTCAAAATGTTTCCAAACTGACTGCATCTACACAAACTGACTGCATTTGACAAAATTCCTCATTCCATTATTTTGTTTAAACTTAAGAAAATAGGATTTCGTCCAATTCTTCTTGATTGGTTTAAATCGTATTTATCTAATAGGACTTATAACGTGTCTTTTCGCACGTGTTTATCAGGAATTTTGAAGATTTTACTGGTGCTCCGCAGGGAAGCCATCTATACCCATTTTTTTTTACATCTTGTCACCGATGATATTATTAAAGTAATTCAGACTTTTGACATTTTAATTCTTGCGAATAATATTCGAAAAATTGAAAATTTCAATGATGTAAACCTCATTCAGGAGGGTTTAAACTTATTTAATAATTGGTGCGTTTCAAATGGCCTGCTGAATTTGGATAAATGTGAAGTTATGACATTTTCCAGATGCCTCAATCCTCACACTTTCTTTTACAATTTTTCGGGATCTACAATTAATCGTGCACAAACTGCTACTTATCTTGGCATTTTACTTTGCCCACATTACAACATTGTAGCTAAAGGTAGTGCAGTTTTAGGCTTTATAAAGCGTTGGTCGAAAGCACTAATATGACCATGAACGGTGGTTGCAGGCAAATGACCATGAACGGCGGCGAGACTGTATAGACAACCACCATTTTTTGCAAAAAATCATTATAAGCGACTAAGCACAGTTAGACTTGGCTGGCATTGTTAATAAACAGAATAGCCGCTATTGGGGCACTGAAAACCCTCAACTGATACACCAAAGTAAATGTATGGTGCGGCATCATTGGGCCATATTTCTTTGAGGATGCTGGAGGCAATGCTGTAACAGTTACTGGTGACTGCTATCGGGACAGGTTGGAAAACTTTTTTCTGCCCGAATTGGATCAATTATGCTTACAGAACAGGTGGTTCCAACAAGACGATGCCACATCACACACAGCTCGTGCTGCGATGCTAATTTTGAGAGAAATTTTTTCTGCCCAAATAATGTCAAAAAGTGGTGATATCGACTGGCTCCCACCATACCCTCCCAATTTCTTCGTATGGAGGTAATTGAAGGAGGAGGTGTACAGTAATAAACCAACGACAAACGCCTCAATTTTGTATCTAAGGTTTATTATTTATTTTGTAAATATATCAAGCGCCTCAATTTTGTAGAATTTCGGAGAATTTTAAAACACGCCGTTCTCCATGAAGTGGTAGCATACCAAAATTCTTGCATACTTTTGTTTACATTTAGATACTTATCGGGGAATGAAAGTTTAAGTGAGGTTTTATTAAATTTTAAATAGTTTACGAACAAATAAGTATAATTTAACACATTTGCATAAATATTTTTACTCCGCACGACAGTGAAAAGGAAGTTTTTATTTCAGAATATGAAGTGTTTCGTGAAAAATTTCTGGTTATTTAACGGAATGAGAAAACCGGGAATTTCTTACGTTCGGCACAAGTTGATATATTCATTTTTATTAGACAAATTAACACAAATTTAGTCTGTGTTGTGTTTAAATGGTTTTTAATGATTTATTCTTTCAAAAAAAGGTTAAAAAGTGAAAAGTTCGTGGTTGAATAAATGTAAACAAATGTGATTTTGACAGTTCCGTAGTTCAGTGACGGCGAGCGTAAAGTGTGCGTACGATGCGAGCGGGAGTGATTGCAAAGAACGTAAGCGCAGTTTTGTCAAAGTATACATTAATGGCTAATGAATGGAGGAAAATAACTTATGCCTTAGTTGTGAGTATTTCTTATTGTCATAGGTACAGTATAATCTTTGTAAGAAGTTCATATCGATAAATTTAAATTATATGGCTTTATACGAATGGACAACTGGAATAAAATCTGAAGCAAACTATTAATAATCTTAAAGTGGAGAGAGCCCGGATTATGTCTACAGATTATCAAAATTGAAATAAATATTATTCCGAAAGAGAAGACTTGGAAATTGACATAGAAGAAGATATAATTCGGGAAGTTGAGCAAAAAAATCGAAATAATTCTGCCAAAAGAAGCTATTTGAATGAAACAGAAACTATTCCAAGTCTTCTCTTTCGGAATAAAAACAGAAACAACTGAAAGATGTCAATAAACTTTTAGATATAAAGAACGAGGTAATTATTACTTTAGTGCGAAAGAATATAATCTTAAAATTTATTAAGTAACATCTGTTCGAATGGAAATCTTCAAAATACTCAAAGTGCATAAACAGCTGTGAAAAATACTTAGAAAAGGATTCCAATAATTTGAGAGCGCATTAACTGAAAGGTAACGCAATTTTACCACTGCATACAGAAAACACAATGTTGATAACATTAAATTGAGAACAAATGCAAATTATAAGCTAATTAAATTATTAAATTTATTAGCAACCATTCCACCGATTTACTTAGTTTTATAAATTAAAAGACATAGCAAATAAAAATTACCATTTCTAAAGAGAAAAAAAAGTGCTTTATTAAAAATTATACTATCAAACAACAAAATTCACAATATTAATAGATATATTTGCTTATGCGTAATAATATCATAAACGAAAATTGTTTTAAAATTACCGCGTTAATCGTATATAGAAAAATTGGCCCCCACTGATTTACGCCGTTTCTGTCATTTTGCAAGTCACGAAAAAAAAATGTTTTTGCATGCCTCGAAAAAAAAATTATTTTCGAAAAAATTTGAACAGAATTTTTGTGCAGAGGCATATCCAGTTCTTCTACCATATAATCTAAGGTTTTGCGAAATCTTCAATGGCGGAATGGCTACGTAAACAAGAAAAATTTTCGGATATGAGAAGAAAAGCAAACACAATAGTTCCAGGAGCTTCCTTTGCATCCAGAAAAATTCACTATCAACTGGAGGATATGGACTTGGACAGAGTCAACACCTCCAATACAATTACAACGAATAAAGAAACATCATCTGACCAGTTTGTAATTTATATTTGATAATTAATTAAATTTTGAAGTTCACATAACCTCATATATGTGTATGCATTTATCTTGTCTTTGATTTCAATTTCAACATACGTGTACGTGTGGCAGTACTACAACGCCAACGACAACGTCACAGTTAGAACCAAGGTCTAAAATCCGACGATTAAATTGTTTATCGTTGAAATTATGAGCACTGCCATAACATTGTGTAGGTTGTATAATTTTGACAGCGATTTATCGTTATTCTTCTTAGCTATTGTTGGAATTATGTTCTTGGCTATTAGATTGTGATGATTATAAAAATGTTGACAGCGATTTTCAGTTGTTCATCACAATTATAATTATGTTCTGGTTTTTAAATAAATTGATTTACAACTTTTTTTTTAATTGTAAAATTCTACACTAAACAAAATTTCGAAAATTAAGAAAAACCTAACTGATTCCACATCATAAAATATGATTGATCAGCAATCGAGAAGTCCGCACATGTACGAAAACAGACACGGCCAAAAAACATGGTACACCAAAAACTCTATGTGAAATAATAGCATCAGTTCAAAATTCTACTCTTTTACTTCGTTTTAAAAAAGGGGTTAAAGTATTTTGAAAATAAAATTTTATCACTTATTTATTTAATCCGGTTTTGTATGTCGGTATATGAAATTATAGGTAAAAAATTAATTAATATGTGGGAAATCTACATGGTCAAAATGTGAAAAGTGCAATGCCAATAATAAAATAGCAGTTGTGGAACATAGTCAAGTCTAGTTATGTGGCAATGCCTCTTCGATGTTGTCAGGAACTAGTTAACTTCATTCTTCGAAAAAGCTTCTTGAAAATAACCGATTCTAGATCCAGTATATTTTAAATGAAAATGCAACTGAATCTTTATCGATAATTTTGATAAAGATTAACTTCAGAGTTAAATGTTCGGTATTTATTAAATTACTAATACGGTAGTTTTTTTTTGCACAGCCATTAATTATGATTTTTTTTAGTTGAAAATATATATTTTCTTTTTTGTTTTTAATTTATTTATATTAACAGTATTGTAAAAATTAATCTGAAAAAAACTATTTTCATAGTAAGTCTAAAATCACAAAGGCATATTTTTGGAAAAATTTTTTTTTAGAAAATTTGATTTATTTCGGGAATTGCCCCTTTTATATACTGTCAAGGTAAATCAGAAAATGCTATCGAAATAGGGAAAAGCTAATCAAGAGTTTCGGAAGGATCTTGAGAGTGCTCTGGTACCCATTATTCATGCTTGATGTTCTTTAAAAGCAAAGAAAACTTATAGGGAACAACTCCTGACGGCCCATTATGATTAGAAGTGATAAAAATATAATTTAATATATAATATAATAATGATACATTTATGTTTTGCCCTTCAAACTAATTCCCTTGGCCAGCTATATATCGGCAAAGGCGTTGTTTCCACTCTGAAGCAGCGCTAAAAGGCTTTAACTTTCAACTCTTCAGCTACACTCCTTTGGATGATATCGACAGTACCAAAATGAAGTCCTATAAGTGGTTTTTTTTATCATGGGATCATGGGGAACAAAAAAATCTCATACATACTGAGATCAAATGAATAGGAAGGCTGGAGAACCCTAAAACTCACTTTTTATGACAAAAATTCAGTGTTGCAGATGACCGTCAACACAGAAGCATCTTATTTTTCTACCAAGGAGCTCTCATTCTTTTCAAAATTTTAATGAATTTTCAATGTTGAAGACCTCCTCTGAGCGATGGATCCTCTTCCACTACTTCTTGGCCTACCAAAAATGCTTTATGCCATCGAAAAACTTATGCTTTTGACAATGAATGTTCCTCAGACTTTTCATAAGAATTGAACAAACTTAACAAAAAATTTGATAAGTTCATCTCGTTTCTCCAAATTTTCCTATTCCATTTTTATATTTATATGATGATGTTGTTCAATCAACATTAGTATTTACACCAAAAAAAACTCTACAAATTTGAATTATTTTGTAATAAGTTCGTAAACTAACTTAATCGACTGGCGTACACAGTGCAGGCCAAAATTATCCCATTGCCTTAACAGTATATTTTCTCTAAAAAAATTCTAGTTAAAATCTTAGTGAATCTATTTTATTTCTATGGAATATATTTATTTTCTCATTTTAAAAAAAATACTAAATAAAACAATTTGCATTTGTCATTCGTGTTCCCCTTATAAGAGACCAAAGAAAATTATCAATTTTCCAGCCCTGCCAACATGGCAAAAAGTTGTGAAATAAAATTATTAGAAGATCAGAACTGTTCAGAGTTTATCAAGATTCGGTAGGGCTAAAACTTACTAGTTGCAGTGTAATTTTGTACAGATAGTAAAAGGAATGGCAGACTTGCAGTATCTCAAAAGCAGTTCGAATTAAATAAAATCAGTGCCAAACCAGAATAACTTGAAACTGTGGAAAGGTGATTAACAAACTGTTGGTCTACTTTGGTGATTAAACCAATTACTGTACTTGCAATTGAAGAAACAAATATTCGATTTGGCTTTTTTGCAAAAAAAACTGAACTACTGAAGGCTTTGGGTCTAAAAGAAATAAAATTTGCTTGATGGCAGATGCAGCACAATAATCATCCTAAACTTAGTTCCAAATTATACACAGATTTGCTAAGAAAACATTTGGGGAAAACATGACATGGTCGCCATAAACATTTTTTTTACTTCTTAGATTCATTTTGAGAGAATCATTTTGCTTCAAAATAATTTTAGACAATCATTTTGTTTACAAAATTATATATATTGGGTTGTCCGGAATGTAATTTCGTTGTTTCCCAACAGAGGACTTATATATGTATTTTGACAGCTGACATAGTAAGGTTTGCTTGTGAAAGAATTTTGCTTTTGATTCTGCATAGTAGTTTTTGGTTGATAGAGAAACGATTTTTTCAATGACGTATTAAACATACTAAAAGGAATGTGATGTTCCAATAATTATATGCATACCATAAAACATAAAATGTTGCTATAAAAAATGTAGATCCATAAACTGCATCAGCGATAGTAATATATTCATATCCTAATAATACAGTAAAAAATAATCCTTGTATAGTTTGTGAGTGATTTATTTCTATTAAACTATGATGGAGCTTAAGTACTTGTAATTCCTGATGATATTGGGTTCCTGATGATATTTGGTTGTTCGGATAGTAATTTTGTTCTTTCCCAACAGAGGACTTAAATGTATTTTTCACAACCAACTTCATACTTAAGCCGCATAATCATATGTATTTTGACAGCTGACATAGCAAGGTTTCCTTGTGAAAAACAATTGATTCTGCGCAGTAGTTTTGATTGATACCCTTTTAAATATGGAAAGTGAAAAACAGCATTTTCGGCATATTTTAGTTTTTTTGTTACTATAGAAAAGATAAAAATACTGTTCAAGCAAGAAAAAAATTATCCGATGTGTATGGAGAAGATGTGTTAAGTGAGCGCCAGGACCAAAACTGGTTTGTAAAAATTTTGATCCGGCAATTTAGATCTCGAAGATGCACCACGTTCTGGAAGGCCAGTTGAAGCTGATGAAGACGCAATAAAAACATTAATTTATGCAAATCGGCGAATAACAACTCGCGAGATCGTTGAGAGATTAAATATATCGAATTCGACCGTTCATGTCGCATTGACGTTTGTGATTTGCTTCTCAAACGCCAAGAAAATGATCCATTTCTGAAGCGTATCATCAATGGGGAGGAGAAATGGGTTGTCTACAACAATGTTAAGCGTAAAGGATCCTGGAGTAGAAAAAATAAACCGACTCAAAGCACTTCGAAAGGTAATATTCATCAAAAAAAAGGTTATGGTATCTGTTTGGTGGGATCTCAAAGGAATCGTTTATTTTGAGCTTCTACCGAGCAAACCAACGATCAATTCTGAAGTGTTCTGTCATCAGTTGGACAAATTGAATGATTTGGTCAATAGGAAAGGTATAGTGTTCCAACAGGAGAATGCGAAACCACATACAAGTTTGACCACTTGGCAAAAGTTTTTAGAGCTTGGATGGGATGTACTGCCACACCCACCATACTCTCCAGACCAATCACCATCCGATTATTATTTGTTCCGGTCTCTACAAAAATTTTTAGACTGTAAAATGTTTAATTCAAATGAGCAGGTCAAAAATCACTTGGATCATTTTTTTGCCAGCAAAGTACAAAAAGAATTTATGAGCGTGCAATCATGCTACTGCCAAAAAAAGGCAATCAAAGTGTATTTGATCAGACTGAACAGTATTTAATTGAAAAAAATATTAATTCACTATAAATATATCGTGTTTCATTTTTATTTAAAAAACGAAATTACTTCCCGGACAACCCAATAAAACAAAAACTAATTGACCCAATGCCGAGAATAGTACAGAATGTGTTATCAAAAATAATAGATGAGGTTATTATAAAAAGTAGCCCACAGAAAATCAATTTATGCATTGTTTTATATTGTTTTTTTTTTAATTTTATAAAGATTTAAAAATTCTTAGAAAAAAACACTTTTTCACGTTATAAAATGTTATTTTCATGGGTTCTTTTTTAAATTTCCCCCTTGAAAATAAACAAAATCCCTTTTTGCCCCGCACTGTACGTAAGATTATAATCCAAGCAACGAGGAGGTGTCTTTCAGTTTATTATAATCGTTAATTTTTAATTGTTTTTTAGAGAAAAATTATGAAATTTTTTAATAAATATAAACAAAACTATAACTTTTGAAACTATTTTTCTTTTTGTACAATAGAATTGCTTATAAGGTGGTTAATTTTGTTTTTTTGACATTTTTTTATGGCTACAGTTTTGTTTATAATAGAAAAATTAAATAAGTTACCAATAGGCATAAGCAAATAAGAATTAATAGAAAAAATACATATTTGTTACGGATATTTATTGATATGAATGAAAAACGTTAATTTTATTAATATGATGTACGCAAAATATTTCATTGAGCAAATAATATAATATGTAAATTCTGTTTTTAGATATTTTGTTTTTTTTTTTCAATTAACAACCAATTCATCTATAAATATCATGTCTACTACCTATGTCCGCACATATATGTGGATTTTTGTAAATTCAAACTTAAAACGGGAATATAAAAGAAAATTCGTAGAAAAATAGCAAACAAAACAATTTTTATGTATTCCTCTCTCTCTATATGGGAATATCGTTAATTTTACTTTCGTACCGGGCATACTAATGTGGCCAGCCAGAGGAGAGAAAATTTTGCGAAGCACTGTAAACATAACTTCAAAGTAGAATGCAATATTCCAGTTCATATTGGAACAACTATACACACGCACACACACAATGTAACGTACTACCTGTCCATCTGACTGTTATACGTATATTGGATATATATAGATAGATATATATACATGGATTTGTACAATTAAGTCTATAAACATAAACATTATACGCCAGTCAATGTACTTGTCCCCTTTCTATTCACACACTAGAAATCAACAATAACTAAATGCATTTAAATACTTACATTTATGGTAATTTATCGGCAAACAATTAAATCCATTGGTAATGAAAAATTACTAATTAAACTATTTCTAAAATCGATTTGTTTGCTTTGTAATCGGATATCATTGGGTCTTATTAGTCATATTAGCACAACACGACATCTTTCATTTAACTTTCCCGTAACTTGAGTTGCCTTCCATTGCGGCGGGCGTTTAATTTTTACACATAAACTATCTAAATAAATTAAATGATAAATCAATCATGAAATATTCACCCACTATTTGATTATAAATCAAATTTAATTCATTATAATAATATTAATGCACAATAAAATAAAAATAAAAACTATGCTATTTTAGATATAATATTTAGGACAGAATTCATTATTATTATTCTTTCTGATTGGTGTTAAATTTTTGATAGTATTGCACAATTAGAATTATTATACTATAAATTAAATTATTAACATACAAACAATTATAAACATTAAATCGAATTGAATTGTATTAAAAATGATGGAAATTATAGAATTTTATAAAGAAATTTACTAATTTATTAGACGGAAAAAGCAACGTGAAACAAAATAAGACGACGCGCACTAACACCAACCAACTACCATAAAAACTTCTGCAAACTCAACAACTGGAATATCTATCCAAAAGATATCTGGCCTGGGGTAGTGTTGCCGTCTTACTATGTTACCTGCTGTCATATTCTGTTATACTAATGTTAATGACAGACGAGATTTATGTTAAATTGTTGCCAACATTCGTAGTTCGTTTGTAGATAAATATTTATTGTTGGCAACTTAATTATTTAAATTTATTTTCAATTATTTTAATTGTATTTCAAAATAAATACTAATTTTCTGAATTCTTTCATTTTATTAAAGACAAAACATTGTTTTTCCTAGATTTTGCAAAAATATCCAAAATTTATTTAAATTATATAGATAAATAATCAAAATAATTGTTTAGACCAGTTAAGAGTCGATAAGGCAGTTTTTTAACATACATTGTACACGAATATAACGCATACACAAATTAATGTTTTTTTTTTAGATTATAAAATGGTTTTTTTTCCAACTCATTATTAGCATATGAGATTTAATTTATTTTTAAAATTATTTAATAAGAAATTTCTTAAATAGAATTAAAAATTATTATTATAAATTTGTAAATATTTTTCTTTTTATGCTGTCGGACATATTTACATTTTTTCATAATAAATGTCATAAAATTGTTATAACTAGATTTTGGTTCAAACCTAAGCTAAACAATAAATTACAATACGATTTTATTATGGATTTTATTACAATTAAAGAATATTAATAGGAATAAAAAAACCAATTTGAATATATATACGTTATTTATGGAAAATATTATCAAATTCATGTTAAGAAAAAAAATTAAATCGATGAAAAAATATGTGTATTAAAAAAATACAATTAGTCACAACAAAAAACTGTCAAGATGGGGATTTCCTTACGCACACACACACACATATTTATTATTTTTTCAATTACATTTGTTTTATTTAATATAATACATTTTTTTTATTATTATTAATCCTATTACTACTGAAAATAGTATTAATACTAACTCTTTAAATTAAAAATGATAACAAATTTATTTTCTGTATTTGATCCTTCATCAAGAATCATACATTTATAATTGAACTGATTAAGAACATTTTTAGGACTATTACTAATTTCTTCAATTTTTTGATTAATTCCATCACAACATATAATTATATAAAATAACATTAGAATTACTCTTCATAAAGAATTTAAAACTTTATTAAGCCCAAACGGACAATAATTTTCATCTCTTTATTTTCTTTACTTTTATTTAATAATTTTTTAAGGATTATTTCCGTATATTTTTACAAGTACAAGTCATTTAACTTTAACATTAGCTTTAGCATTACCTTTATGATTATCATTTATAATTTATTATTGAATTAATCATACACAATATATATTTGCTCATTTAGTTACTCAAGGAACACCAGCTATACCATTTATAGTATGTATTGATACTATTAACAATGTAATTCGACCAGGAACTTTAGCTGATAATATAATTACTGGTCATTTTCTATTAACTTTATTAGAAAACACAGGACCTTCGATTTCTTATTACTTACCTATATTTTTACTAATTGGTCAAATTGCATTTTAATAATTTTAGAATCAGCAGTAGCAATTATTCAATCTTATCTATTTACTGTATTAAGAACATTATATTCTAGAGAAGTAAATTAAACAAATGTCAACCCATTCAAATCACTCATTCCACTTAGTTGATTGTATAATCTTGACCATTAACAGAAGCTATTGGTGCAATAACAACAGTATTAGGATTAGTAAAATGATTCCATTAACAGCTGTCTTCCTTTGGGAAAACTTTCCTATTCACAAGGCAGCTACTCTTGCTCATACAAATGAGTAGATCGCATGAGTAGTTATGCATACAATTTACGGTAGGGGAATTTTAGTTCCCAAAATGAAAATAGATGGCTTAGCGCGTTCGTTGGTTATGTTGAAGAGTCATATTTTTGTCAGTATTGTGTATGTGTGAATAAATTCAGTTTTTATTGTTTATGTGTGAATAAACTCAATATTTTTGTTGACAATTTTGAGGTTATATTTTGCTTCTGTCAGTAAATTTGGCGTTCTTCTGGCGTTTCATTGGGCTTCTGGTGTTCCATTGGGAATCTACTCACAAGTACTTGGGAATCTACTCACAAGTACTTAGGTATATTAATTACATCACTTACTATATATTAATGATGACGTGATATTTCACGAGAAGGAACCCCTTTCAAGGACTAGATACATTTTCTGCAACAATTGGCTTGCGGGGGGATACATTTTATTTATTGTTTGAGAAATTTTATTTATTGTTTTTGTTATTTAATTATTATCAACATTTTGTTCATAGAAGATTATCTCTAACAATTGAACTAGCTATTTGACCCCCAATAGGAATTAATCAATTTAATCCTGTCCAAATACCTTTACTAGATACAGCAATTTTACTATTGTAATTATGGAAAGTCATGTCGAGCTTTGAGATTAAACCTAGTCGTTTCATATGTGGAGCTTTGAGATTAAACCTAGTCGTTTCAAATGATCATGAACGGTCGAATTCGATAAATTTAATATTTCAGCGATCTCACGAGTTGTTATTCGCCGGTTTGCATCAATTAATGCTTCATCAGCTTCAACTGGCCTTCCAGAACGTGGTGCGTCTTCGACATCAAAATTGCCCCATCGAAATTTTGCAAACCGGTTTTGGCACTGGCGCTCACTTAACACATCATCTCCATACACATCGGATAATTTTTTTCTTCCCTGAACAGCATTTTTATGTTATCTATAATAAAAAAGTAAAATATTCCGAAAATGCTGTTTTTCACTTTCCATATTTAAAAGGGTATCAACCAAAACTACTGTGCAGAATCAATTGTTTTTCACAAGGAAACCTTGCTATGTCAGCTGTCAAAATACATATGATTATGCGGCTTAAGTATGAAGTTGGTTGTGTAAAAATACAATTAAGTCCTCTGTTGGGAAAGAACGAAATTACTATCCGAACAACCAAATATCATCAGGAACCCAATATCATCAGGAATTACAAGTACTTAAGCTCCATCATAGTTTAATAGAAAGAAATCACTCACAAACTATACAAGGAATTTTTTTTACTGTATTATTAGGAATATATTTTACAGTTTTACAAGCATATGAATATATTACTATCGCTGATGCAGTTTATGGATCTACATTTCTTATAGCAACATTTTATGTTTTATGGTATGCATATAATTATTGGAACATCGCATTCCTTTTAGTATGTTTAATACGTCATTGAAAAAATCGTTTCTCTATAAATCATCATTTTGGATTTGAAGCAAATCCATGATGATATTGACATTCGGTGATGTTGTTTGATTATTCCTTAGATTATAGAAGAACTGGATAGGCCTATACACAAAAATTTGGTCCAAATTTTTGTCGGAAACTCATGCATATAAAGTACACTTTTGTAAAATAACAAAAGCATCGTAAATCATTGGGGGCCACTTTTAAACTTCAGTATGCAATTGAAGCGGTTCGTTCATTATAATAGAAATATGTGTTTGTGAATTGAAATGGTAATTTAAATAGGCATGTTTAATAAATAAACCATTAATTACATAGAATATTACATCAAATTCTTAATATAAAAGTTAATCATATATAAAATTATAGCAAATGTACTTAAATAATTAATAACTAATATTCTAAAAAAAATTGAAAACATTATTATTTAGTAAATGCAATACAAAATGGTCTAATAGAGTAAGCAAAAGCACAAATGCAAACAAATTTATTTAAATAATAGGCCTTCCGAATATACTTTATTAAATTTTAACACAATGAAAACAACAATTGAAAACAGACTGAAAAATTCATTCCCTTAAATTTTCTTAAACACACTTTACGTACACCGGCACTGAACTATTTTCTGGTAAACATGGAACTGTCAACATCACATTTGTTTACATTTATTCAATGACGAACTTTTCACTTTTTAACCAAATTTTTTGACCAAATAAATCATTAAAAGCCATTTAAACACATTATAAACTAAATTTTGTTTAATTTATATAGTAAAAATGAAGATGTTAAGTTACCGAAAGAAAGAATATCCCAGTTTCCTCAATTCTTTGAATGACCAGCATCTCTTTATAAAACGCAACATATTCTGAAATAAAAACTTCCTATTTCAAATGTTATCAACAATATAACTATTTATATAAATACTTACTTTTTCTTTACTACTTCAAAAAAGATTAAAAAAACCACACTTTCCGATAACTGCCAAAATAACAACTTTAAAAACCACTAAAGTATGCAAGCATTTCGGTATGCTATCACTTTCATGGAGAATGGCGTACTTTAAAACTCTCCCAAAGTCTACAAAATTGAGGCGCTTAATATTTGATTGATATTTACAAAAAAAAATAGACCTAAAATACAAAATTGAGGCACTTGTGGTTGGTTTGTTATTGTACAGTTTTTCTTCAAATAACCCCATGCGAAGAAATTGGGAATAATCGAATCAGGGGATCGTGGGGGCCAGGCGATATCACCACTTTTTGACATTATGCGGCCGGGAAAAATTTCTCTCAAAATTTGCATCGTAGCACGAGCTGTGTTTGCTCACAGCTCGTGCTACGATGCAAATTTTGAGAGAAATGTTTTTTTCTGTAGGCCTAATTGATCCAATTCGGGCAGAAGAAAGTTTCCAACATGTCTCGATAGCGGTCATCAGTAACTGTTACAGAATTGCCTCCACCATCCTCAAAGAAGTATGGCCCAATGATGCCGCCGGCCCAAATGCCGCACCATACAGTTACTTTGGTGTATCAGTTGAGGGTTTTCAGTGCCTCAAAAGCGGCTATTCTGTTTATTAATAAAAGCAGCCTAGTCGAAGTATGCTTCGTTGTTCAAAATGATTTTTTGAAAAAAAAATGGTGGTCGTCTGTACCGGAGCTGTAAAACTTGAGCCCTCCAGTTTCGGCGCCGTTCATGGTCATTTGCCTACAGCTTTCGTGTTTATTGAATTTATGAGGGTAAAAAAGCATATCTTTTTTGACAATTTTTAGCAAACATGATAGAGATATTCCCAACTCCGTGGTACCCAGACATTCACCAACACTCTGCCTCATTGCATCAATCTTTTCATGTATACGTTAGCTTAGTTGTCGCCCAGTCTTCGCTTTATCTCCCGATGTATACATATTTTCAAAATTATTCATTATAAAAGTAACGAATAGTTGACTTATTTTTGTGAATACGCGAAGAAAATGACGTGACTTTTATGGGGATTAACACCATAAAAGTAACGTTATTTTCTCCGCGTATTCACAATTGAAAAATTATTTAAATAAAATCTTTTAGTTATTTCAACACGTTCTTGTGGCGTTAAATGTTCCATAATAAATTGTTATCGACCACTCTCTACGACTGTCAAATGCCAACAAACAAATGTCATCCAAACCAAAATGGCGGCCAAACAAATTCGTCGTATTTAAATTATATTTTTGTTTGGAATAAATAAGTTAAAATGGATATTAATTATCCTTTTGAAATTTAATAAATTTATATTACGAAAACTAGATGTCAGTGGGTCTCATGTCCACATAAAAAAATCTACACAAAAGTATGCAAGCAGTACGATTTCTCGCCGCTTTTGCAATAATTCGGCCAGAAAATTGCGTATACATATCTGACGTTAGCGTCTATCCAAGTTACTCTTTAATCTAAGGTCACAACAACAAAACTGCCAAGAGGGGAATTTCTTATGTACACATACACACATATGTATGAATAAGCGCGTATATACGATTGCCAATTGAAAAAAAAAATAAAAAAATTTCAACATTCAACATGATTTTAGGAGTAAATTTTCTTCGAATATTCCTGTAGAGTAGATCGATGCCTATACAGTGTGTACTGGAAGATAGTATTACTTTGTTTTTTTTTAATTGAGTTGTCCGAGATATGAGCGAAATAGTTTACGTTAGATTATGAGCTAGTCAGTAGAGTTAACTGTTATAATTTATCGTTAATAATTTGTATTCGATGCCATTTTATGTTGTTGTAGCAGTGAAGTTATACTTATAATTAATTATTAAATTTTATTTAGCAAAATTCAAAATATTCATCATATTCATTTCGTTTCTCTGAGCACCAGTGTATCGATTCCCCCCACAGTGCATCATACTATCCTCTCCACTAAAAACTGTAGGCATCATCGATCCACTAAAATTCCTTTTTAGGATTTTTTAGAATGTTTTTTTTTTTAAGGGAACACAACTATTGTATTTCTAAAGATAACAAGTTCAATTGCTTTTTTTCTTTAAAAAAAAAACCAAAAGAGAAAATATTTTCTTTAGAAAAATTCCATATTTTTATAAGATTTTATTGGAAACCTGAAGTTTATTTATAAATAGAAATAAATTGAAAGAAAAACAATAACACATATTTTATTTATAATATTAATAATTTGTTGATTCATTTCACTTTTCTACAATAATTCTGTGCATCATTGAATACATTCAACCAACAACAACAAAAAAAAATACTTATTCACAAATAGTTTCTATTTGAAATTTTTACTAAACTATTTAAACAGTTTTTGTTATTCTTCTTTTTTTGTTTTACTAATAACTTAATAATATATAATAATAATAATAATAATATTATACGCAATATAATTTAAAAAAAAACTAACAGAGATTATTTGTCGCAAAATAACAAATTTAATTGAGCAAGATTTCACTTAGTCCAAATAAAATTGGTTTTGTCTTAATTTTCTTAAAAAATTATTAAAGGTTGATAAAAAATTTAAACATTTAAAAAGGTTTTATTTTATATATACTCGCTAATAGTTATAAAAATTTTTTTATCGAAATTTATTTAAAAAAGATAAATTAGAAAAAATATTTAAAAAAGAACTTTTTATTGTAGTTCATTAAAAATTATTATAATCTTTTCGCTTTTCTTCTTCTTTTTTTTGTTGTTGCGTGAACATCTTTTCCCATAAAAGTAGTAGTCTTTAGTGAATCAAGTTCAGAAAACCATTACAAAATTATTATAATTCATATATTTAACTATAGCGCAAATAAACTTTAATTAATAAACTAATTTAACAATGTCAGTTTTTTCTTTATTTTTTTTACTAAAAATATCATCTACGAGGGAGTGTATTCGTTTATAAGTGCAATCTAATTTTCAACACGTCATTTACTAATTTTCAACAATTTTACTTAATTCTTTTCTAATTTATTATTTAAAAAAAAAATCTTTATTTCAATTAAACGTTTAACATTTAATAGCAAAACAAACAAATTATTACATATATGCATTCATTTGAAAGGGAAATTAATTTAATTATATTGTAAAAAAGGATTCATTGAAAAAAGAAACTTTTTATGGCATAAACAAATCAAAGTGTCAGTGTACGGTAACTGTGCTACTTATGCCACGTAATTAATTTCTTGGATATAAAAATTTTTGATTGTTTTTTGCAAAATACTTCAATGAAAAGAGTTTTTGTGTTTAATAGAGACTACAAGAGTGTAGAGGGGATAGTTGTTTTTTTAGTTTTAGCTCTAAAGGAAGGAAGGAAGGGAATTAATTAATTGGTAAATAAAATGGAGCTAATTTGAACTAATCGTTGACTTAATTACCTTAAATGTTATACTTTTTAACGGTTTATGTAAACAAATAAAGCTGAGTTCACAGTAAGAGTAAACAATTTACAATATATGTCAATACATTAAGTAAATATATATATTTTTATATGAAAATTGGATATAATCAATTACCGTTGTAGACATATTATTTGGCACCAGTTATAAATAAAATGTATAAAATATATCATCGATATTATTAATTTTTTTTTGTTTTTGTTTTTTTTTCTGCTAAAAAACATGTGAGAAAACTTTTCAAAAAAAAAAACATATCTTACTTATGTTATATAATAATTTTTTTAAGAAAATAATTAAAAATCAATTAAATTACAATTAAAAACCAAAAATTATGTATTCACATATGCTGTACTATTGGTTAATTACTCTTACTGGAAAAATAAAATATGACCATTTATAAACTAAAATTAAATGATTGTACGTACAGAATTAGTGTAATACTTTTTTATTGTTTGAAATCAATTTTATTCATTAAATTTATTGTTTTTTTTTACTGTTTATATGCACATACATATATATATATTTTATAGGTGCGCGTGTATTTTTATATTGTAGTAAATGTATTCATTCTGTTTAATAAGGAATATTCTCTTTATTATATGAATTATTCATTAATTAATGCCACCATTTTATCAATATTTATCAAATTCAATTTATTGGTTTTTTTTTGGCTTTTCTCTTTTTAATTTGAAATTTTTATCAATTATTATTTAGTTGTTATCTATTTAGTTGATTCATTTTAATATGGATTTTTTTTTTACTTTATTTTATTTTTACCTCTATCATTTTTTTCTCTTCATTTTTTTTTTGTTACTATAGTTATACATATGTACTTTATATATCTCGAGACAGTTCGAG
The DNA here is from genome assembly GCA_958298945.1 of Atherix ibis. Taxonomy (NCBI): domain Eukaryota; kingdom Metazoa; phylum Arthropoda; class Insecta; order Diptera; family Athericidae; genus Atherix; species Atherix ibis. The sequence goes on from OY282607.1 coordinate 27,866,636, forward strand.
TACTGCAAATAAATTATATATAATAATATACTCTTTTATATTTATAATTTTTATATTTATATATTATAAGTAGTTATTTATATATATATATATATATATTGTAATTTTGTTTATTTTATTTATATTATATATGATTGATATATGTTTTCATTAACATTATTTACAATTTTACATATTAATAATATCGATTTTCAATTTTCAAATGTAATATTTATATTTATTTATATATATATATATGTATATTATTTATTATTTATTATAAGTATTAATAATTTTTTTTTAAATTTGTTTGTATTTCAATTTGATGTGCGTGCTTTCATCATTATGCGCAGACTGAAAACAGAGCATCCCAACAACGAAAGCATAAATTCTCAATAAAATAACTTTGTTATTTTTTTTAATTATTTTTTTTTTCTTCTTCTTAGTTTTGTCATTTTATGATACTACCAACTAACATCAATACATTTATGGATTTTTTTTCCTTTTCTCCCCAAATAAAAAATTAGGATTGTTTTTTATAAGAAATTATAAAAACCAATTTAAAAATAAAATATCAATAAAAATTTTATATTTAAGAATAAATTCGTCTATATTATTTTTAATTTTAATATAGTCACAAAAATTGATCTGATAAAAAAAATTGTTATATAGCTTAAAGTGTGTCTGATTAAATGTAATTTTCCATTAAAACGAAATAATGACCATCGATCGAATGTGTAATATTTTCTTTTTTATCTAAAAAATACAAGTTTTCATTTATTCTTAATGGCAAAATCTTCTATTGGAAATATGTTCAAAATCATATTCATATAAAATTATCTATAATTTATAAAAAAAAATTGATTTTTTTTTTGCTATGTTGGCACAATATTTTTATGCAATTCTGGACTGAACTAATATATATTTTTCAATAATTTCAATAAATTCAATAAAATAAGTTGAAAATGAAATTATTTTTTTGAAGAAAAAAAACATCTAAAACATAGCAAATTACAATAGATTGAAATTTTTTTTTAAGAATTACTAGATAACAACAGATTTTCAATAAAGTAATTATTTTTTGTTTACGTGTTAATTAACAAACAACTTTTTTTAAATAATTTCCTATAGTAAATATCCTTATGAATGGTTAATAATTGGTCAATTTCAATTTTTAATGTACGGCTCATATTTGTTACCATAAAGGATTGAAAGATTTCGGATGCAGCACATTTTTTTTTGTTCTAATTGACAAAACTTTAATCAATTTCATTGCACATTTCTCGATTTTGTTTTATTATCGAAAGAATTCCACCAAAAATATTGATTAAATCCAATCCAATCCAATTCGATCAAATCAATTTTTCCATTTAAGCCAATCTCACTTAAGTACAACGCCATCTACAATTAATTTCAATATTATTATTATTATTATCATTATTATTATAAATATTATTTTTAAGTATTATTTATTATTTACTTTTATACTTTTGGTTTGTTATAAATCAGTGTATAGAGATTTTTTTTTGGTTCACATTTTTTTTTTAAATTTTTCAATTTTTATCAATGGAAAATAAAGAAAAATTCAAAAAACTAATAAATTGAAATTCTTTTATGCAATGTTCATTGGAAATATTTTTTTTTTAAATTAATTATATAAAAAAAATATACTGTCAACAATTAGCAAATTGTATTTTCTCTTATAAATATAGATTCGTTAATAGTTATATTATATAATGTAAATGTATAAACGTGCGTATATGCTACGCTGTAGGCCAACTTTTAGAAAGGACTTTATCCTTTTCGAAGAGAAAAATTTATACATTTTTATGAAAAGGATCAAATTATAATAAAGAAAAATCTATAAGCATTTATTTATGTACATATAAGATAATAATTAACTTTTAAATTTATTATATTTCGTATTATAGGAAATGGAGTGTTTGGTTCTCTTTTTATATTTGTTAATTTCTTTTCGAAAGTAGTACAATCAAGTATAAAATAAATTAATAAACCTATATAGATGTTTGTGTTTTTTTATTAAATATATTTATATAATGTTGCAATAATGTTGATTTTGAAGGAAAAAAAATAAAACAACTTCATTTGTATCATTTTTACTTTAAACTCTTAAAATTGTTTCTTTTTTTGCTTTTTCTTTTTTTGGTATTTTTCTTTTACATATACTTTTGTATATTTTTGTATAATAATATTTGTTACAATTTGTTTCATTTATTAATTCTTCTCTTGTATGTTTATATCAATTTTAACTTGAACACAGCAAAACACTTTTACAATTGATTTAATTAAAACGCTTTGTAATGTACTCTATATATACATATATATATATAATTTTTTATTTACTGTCAAAATATAATGTAGCATAATAGTAATAATACAAATTATACAAATAATAATAATAATAATAATAGTTTTATAGTAATAAGTTTTAAAAAAAAGAAAGATAAACGGCCATTGCATAATAAATTTTCGTATAAAGTTATAGAGCCATTTTTATTAAATTTATGCCACCGCGTTGAGCCCATTAATTAAATGAAATCATTTTATTATTATTGATGATACTTTGACGAAAATACATTTCCCTCTTCCCCCCACCCCCCAATATGCGGTTGAATTGATCTGAACTGATTTTGTGTTTTTTTTTTCTTCTTCTTTTTTACTTTTGTAAAAAGGACTGCAATTTTGTGTGTTCTTATTTTGCTGTATTTACTTTTTTTTATATTTTGATTGTTTTTCCCTTTAATTCTGTTTAATTGAAATTTTCTAGTTTGCTTTTTTTCTTTTTTTTAATAAACGTTTTTATACGTTTTTGTTGGCGTATCCATTTTTTTCTTCGATTGAGTTTTACTTTTCATTTTGTAGGGGGAAAAAAAATAAATTATTATTAATTTCTCCCATTAATTTTTGCTCAATTTATTTGTTAGTAATTTGTTGTTTATGTGTTTTGTTTTTATCTTTTTATAATAACACTCAATAGTTTTACATAGACATTGAAGACATTCATTTTATAGAATTTATCGATGTGGAGAAATTATAATGAATTAAATAAATTTTTTTCCATTTGTTTTTATATGTAAACACACACACATATATATACACATGTATATATGGATTTATATAAATGTGTATGAGTGTATATTTATTTAACAGTTGCAATTTGCATTGGGTGTGCCCTGAGTTTGATCTGTAAGGCGTTGTCCTTTTGCGCCAGCCGATACCAATGTTGGATCTGAATCTAGGCTCTCCGACATTTTGTCACAAATAACATCAACAAGTCGTTCGAATACAGACTAGAAAAAACGTATGCTTTTTATATAAACACAAAACAATTTATTATAAATATTTAACAAAAAAGTAAACTGGATTTATTTTCCTCAAAAAAAAAGAAAAAATAAAGGATTTTTCTATAAAATTTTAGACTAAGCTCTTGATCGAAAACTCTTTTTTATTTATTGCAATTTCCAATCGATTAGATAAATTCCTGTTACCTTAACATTTATATTCTCTTTTGCAGATGTTTCAAAAAATTCAACTCCTAATTGATCAGCTAATTGTTTACCACGCTCGAACGAAATAACCCGTTCGTCTTCCATGTCGCATTTATTACCAACTAGAATTACTTGTGCATTATCCCATGAGTATGTCTTAATTTGAGTTACCCTAGAAAATGATGATTTTTCTTTTAAATTACATTAAATTAGTAAACAATAACTTACCAATCTTGTACAGAATTGAAACTTTCTTCATTTGTTATATCATACATTAATATAAAGCCCATAGCGCCTCGATAATAAGCTGTAGTAATTGTCCTATATCGTTCTTGTCCAGCAGTATCCTATAAAATATTTGTTAAAATTATAGTATTTTTATTATTTCCATTTAATTTTTTTTCATTTACTTATAATGAAAAGACAATTTTGCTTATTAATCATAAGTATCAGAATCATTATTATAAAGCCGCGATCTGGTTTAGGGCAACAACTCTTTGGTATTCTGGCAGATACCAACGGTTAATGCGCAGCCACTATAGAATCTGCAAGTACAGGGTCTTTCTCATCCACATCCCACTGCAGTCAATTGAATTTAAGTTTATCAATGTCCAAACAATCGTTGTATCGTCATTAAATAAGCTTAGCAATTCTTCGAAAAATGGTGTTTGCGAACGTGGGGCTAAGAGTTCACAAGGATTCATGCCAGGAACCAAAGTCTAGTACGTATCGAAGAATATTTTCGAACGGACTAAAAGAATGTCTTGTACAGCAATAGTTTTAATTTTATGTTTCAAGCCGAATAATTAAGAGTAACTGAAATAGGCCAAACAGCCACGCACGGATTTCTTCAGAATCGCGAACAGCTTAAACTGTGTCCCACGACATAAAAATGAGATTGTAACCTCAAAAAAATAAGTCTATTTTTAGATTGTAACGATTTTATGCTTTATGTACAAGTATATCGGTCAAGTCCAAAAAAAAAGCATTAGCATGGAGAAAGTAGAAATATTTTTTTTTATTAATAATAAAGTACGGACCATCTGAAAAAGCCATCAGCCATCAGGAACAAGGACCAACTTTCGAAAAGGAAAATTAATCGTGGATAAACACCCTTATTGGTCAAAGACAACAACCCGAAATGGAAAAAATGGCCGCCCATTTTAATGGCACAGATAAATATACTTATCTGTGCTACTGGACAAAACAGTAGTACGGCACCAAAAACTGTGCGAAAATTATCAGTAGATAAGCTGAAGCGGATCGATCATCTGTTAACCAACCAAAAACAAGTGCACCGAGAACCGACAACTCTCTCTATCTCTTTATAACCCTTTCCACACGCGCAATGTGCAAAATATTATCAGAATATTCATAACACCTTTAGCGCAAGTGCCTAATTCTAAAAAAAAACATACTCAAACGTCAACCAAATCCTCAAATCGAACATTTTATATAGAAAAATCAATCATCCTATGTGTAAATTAATGCTGTTATATTGCGGTTAAATAGAAATTATAACGAGTAAGGATGAAGATATTTGAGGTTTGTAGAGTGCGCATACAGTGTGCGCTGTATAGTGCATTGGCAGACTTTATTAGTAGCCTGAGATGTGAATTGATAGGTTTACGTGAGATTGTAAGTTAGTTGGTAGTTTTAGTTTACTTCTGTTTTGTGTTTAAACTAATTAAATTAAATTAAACTAAATAAAAATACAAAGTTCAAAATGAAATAATATACAGGGTGGGCCAACTTTGACTGACTTTGTGCTGCATTCCTCGGCAATAGTTCTTGAGCCAATTGAATTTTGCATTGGAAACATCCTCAGATCAAGTTTCAAAATACACGAGTGTGACTCATCAAATACTGCATCACGCTCCTCAAAACGGGTTGTTAAGTTTATTATCAGATTCGCACAGGAAGCTGTGACAGTATATTATTGTAATATGCTAACGATATTTTCTTTGTGTTGTACAAAAACAATAGATCGTCCGGGAGAAAATAAAATTCAAGAATTTCGACATGTTTTTGCACTGAGTATGAAGACATTAAAAAATTCTTTATAATGTGGACAACAAAAAAAAGCCAAAATATAGCATTTTATCAAAGTTGGCTCACCCTATATAAAAAGTTAAAAATGAATAAATAAATAAACGAAAATATGTGGTTTTTTTCTAATTTAAAAAAAACGGTTGTGGTAAATGATGGAACCACCGTTATAAGGTTGTTTTGTGAGGAAGTAAAAGTACTTTGCCGAAGATGTGGTTTTATATAATCTGAAGGTGAGTAGAGATCATCCCCATTACCATGAACTATGTGCTCGTATAGGAACAGGTTAAATAGATCTAGAATAGGCAAACCGTATTTTATTAGGAGCTCTAATGGAACTTGCAAGAAACCGAGGTAGTACTAGTGAGCAGCGGAAAATTAAAGGAGATTAGTTTTCTCACTATCATGACTGCAATATTATATCACAGCTGTAGCTTGGATAACTGGGAGTTTATTAGACACCAGGTGAAACTTTAGCAAATATCTGAAAATTGTTGCTGAAAAGGAACTCGAATTGTGAATGCATTAGCCAAGGATCATGCCTAATAGCTGAGGGGCCAGACAGAGACGACACAATCCACCGTTGTCAATTCAATGCTATTATACGCAACCAGAGCCTATGCCGACCGGAATCGTGCAAGTAATAAGCAATGGCGTTACATCGTCAGAGCATACTTTGAGTTCGAGAGAATTCCATAATGGCTTGTATGACACTGTCTGTGTAATCGTTAACACATCGTCAACCGAGCTTATGGCGGATGAGAGAGACAGGATCTCTCATCGGCAACACATCGCCAACAGAGCTTATGCAGATGAGAGAACCAGGATCTATCATCGGCGCACCGTCAGCAAGTAGGAAAGAAACGAGACAGCGGCGAGATGGTAACAACATTGGGATTTATCGACGACTAAAGGAAGATGTGGACACCTCATCTCATTTCTGACATAGCCACGTGCAACGGAAGAGGTCAAGGAGCGATGTACTATATTATAGATCAATTTTAACGAGACATGGGTGCGTCAAGATATGCCACACTTATCGGCCCACAACTGACGATGCGATTCACATCCTTTTCAGCCCTTCACGTTTTACCGAAGAAAGAAAAAATCTGGAGAAAATCGTCCATCAACGCCTGTCTCAGAATGGCACCTGAAAATGGGAGTTTAAATAGGTAAAAGTGCGTCTCTAGCCACGATGAAAAAAAAAACACTTCAGTGCTCGTTGGTAAATTTGCTTTCTCAAATAAAACCACCAACAACTAAATTTCACTATTAACTCAAAACTAATATTTACCCATATTTGCAATTTAACACGTTTGTCATGGCGGAACACGGTTTTAACTTTGAAATCGATTCCAACTGTCGATACGAATGCTGACGTAAACGAATCATCCGCGTATCTAAATAAGAAGCTCGTCTTTCCAACGCTTGAATTTCCTATGATTAACAATTTGAACATATAATCAAAATTTTGATCAGCAGCATCCTTTTGCCATTTAGCATCTCCACCGGCGGCCATCTAAAAAAAAAAAAAAAAAAAAACTTAATTTATTACGTTCAATAAATCTTTCCCTATCTTTAAAATATTTATACAATATTATCAAAACAAACAATTTTCATTAGTTTTTTTTTAAAGGAAATTAATTATTAATTATTTATTAGTTATTTCTCTTTTTATTATAATAAGATATTTTTTGAAAATATTAAAAAGCTTTGCACTTTCACGAAAGTATGTCGAAAAACAACCTTCTATAAATAAATTACCTTTTATTAGTGATTTGTGTGTAGTATCTGTTTTTGTTACTTGAATAATTATAATTATTTTGGATTATTCGGAAATTTACTAATTACATAAATTTGATACTCTTACAGATACAACAGGCTATTTACTTTTCTAATGATAATATCTATTTAACTAATAAGGTTTTTGGTTGGTTGTTTGTTTTTTCTTTCACGGACACAACTCGAACAAATCATATTTACACTACTAGTAGTAACAGCAGCAGCAGTCTTTGTACACGAATATATTACAAGTACATGGCATTTAGTTTAGAAGATAACAAAAATTCTCAAAATATTATTTATTAATTATTGTACGAAATGTAACGAGTAAAATAATGATTGTCCTTCGATAATACGAGAGTTTATTATGGGGTAACTAGCTCTGTATGTTTGTATAGATCGCTCCCTCAACCCCCCCCCCCCCCCCCAAACTGATTTTCTCATCAAATCTATATCATATTTTCAAACTGAATACTAATAAATGTCAGTTTTGATAATGTACATTCATCCACACCCGAGCACTGCACCTACGCAATTTACTGAAAATACAATTTGAAGGATTAATCAAGTCAGGACCTTATACCATATTCTCATATACATATGTCTGCTGTATATATACATATATATATAATATATAGCAGGCAGCTGGAGTTGGGAGTATGGATTGGGGATGTGTCGGATCAAGTTTGCGGTTGGAGTTGGAATTCTATTTCATAACGAATCAAAAAAAAATCATATTTCTTTATGTATTAAAATGGTATCAATCATTAAAAATTCGTTTTCGACTAGCCACAATACGGTGCGATGGAAAATTTTCTACAAAAAATTTATTTATTGATGTGCATACTTGCTTAGCTACCTCTACACATATGTATGCATGATGTATATAATGGCAATTACAAGTGTACGCACATAAATACATACATACACGCATACGTAAAGTAAGATTGAGCTTAGATTATTGTTGGAAACCAACAACAAACGAAAATTTTCTATATGCTACTGTCAATTTTTAATAGAATTTTACCTTTATATAACGAGAACACGAAATTTTCTATCAAACTTTTCAATATGGACGATTAACTTGACGAGCATAAAGATATCTATCCACCCTTGGGATTCCTAAAAAAAAGCACTTAACCAATTTATGTGGGATTCTATTATTAGTTTTTATTCTATTTTTTTTTTGTTGAAAATTTCTTTTATTTAAAACTATAAAAATTATATTTTAAATAAAAAAATGTTATTCGTTTTTACTTTTTTCACAGTTCTTTTGATGGTTCTTTTGATTAAAAAAAACAACAAAAAAATTACATTTTATTTACGATAAAATTACATATTACGCACTCCCCCCTCCCTCCTCCCCCTCCTACACTCAAGGTGTTTTAGTAGTTTATTCAATAATAATTTTTTTAAAATCTTTTTATGTATTGTTAAAGATTTTGATTTTAATTTATTTTCTTTTTTTCTATTTGCAATACTTGCAATTTAATTAACACAATTTCTATGTAAATTTGTTTGTTCAAAATTTATCGATTATTTTTCGTTATCGTTTTATTGTTGTTGTTGTTGTTGTTGTTGTTGTTGTTATTTTTTACTGTTGGGGACTATATTTTTAGAGTGAAAATGAATGAAAATGGATGGATTCGTCGTTATTAATTGTTATTATATTTTATATATTGATTTTTTCACTGTCAATTTCTTACTTCTTTCCAATTTAGAATTTTCGTATATATCAAATATTTGGTGGTTTTGTTTTTTGTATTTTTTATATATAAGAAACTTTAAAGGAAAAAATCGATTACATGCTTTTTTTTATATAAGCCTTATATACATATGTTTTGTACATATATATGTTCATCGATTAGTAGTATATAAAAAATAAAAAAAAGTAAAATATTAACCACAATAGATAGGAAAAAAAATTCTTTTTCTCTTTTTGATAAAGAAACTTACATTTATTTATTTGTTTTTCACTTTTCTTTTTTTTTTGCTCGGAAACTTTACGTTTTATTAAATAAATAGACTTTATTAAATACTATTTATTGTGTTTTTTCTTATTATTATTATATATATATACGTATGTATAAGTACGTAGGATCAATGAAATTGATTTCGGATTTGGATTGATTTCACTATTGAAGAACAGCAGACGGAAGCAAAAAAAAACCAACCGAATATAACTCAGTTACACACACTTATTCCTTTGGCGAAAGTCGATTATTTTTATTTGACCAAATTTTAATTATATTTGTCGTTTTGATTTTGCAAATTAGATTGTATGGTAATACAAAATGTTTTTTTGGAATTTAATAAAATAATAACTATATATATATATTGTGCACTATTTACACCACTTGATAGTAGAGGAGGTACTGTCACTTTAGCATAATTTTTAATTAGAATATGTTTGAGTGAGTTATGAATGAATAACTATTAAAACATAACAAAAAAACTGTATATGGATAGAACGGTTGAAATGAAAATGTTAAATGGTGTTCTTAAAAAAAGGGATTTATATTTTTTTATTTTTTTTTGGGTTATTGTATTTTTACACAATATAATGACGTATCACAAAATAAAACCACACTGATATGAATATATATGGAATTTTTTTTCTTCTTTCAAATCAGCATGAAGCTCTTGCTAACTGCTGGGGACTTTTTGCGTTCGCAGTGGAAAATGCTAGAACCGTTTCGCAACCCCCTCCCCCCTGTATAGGACAACCTATTTTACTAAAGTTTCCGATTGTTTTCTGCTTGGCGCAATCTCCAACTTGATTTTTTTTCCCTTTTCCATGTAAAAATTCTTAGCCGAAAGTTTTGTGCGATATTTGCGTATTTGTGAGTATGTGTGTTTGTGTGTGTGTGTATCATGCGTGGATATGCTATTGTACATGGATGAATTTTTTACCCTACAAATCCATACGCACATGTTCTATGTAGTAGTATGTGTAGTCATCCCTTATTTTATTAAATGAGAGAATATTGCCAAACTTTTAATTGGTAAATAAATAAATTCCATGCGAAAAATAAATTATATTGGATGATCGCTTTTTTTTATTTTGTTTTTTTTTTTTTTTATCAACAAGTTTCATCAGGGATTTAGTTTAAAAAAAAAAACAAATTTTCTATACATTTGAATATTGTATTATTATTGATTTTTATTTTAGAAAATATCATTTGTTTAAATAACAAATGATATTTTCTAAAATAAAAATCAATAATAATACAATACAACTTGTACAAAGTTTTCAAATTGCTCTAAAATATTTGTACACAGTTTTTTAGGTCTAACTAAATGTTATCATTTAAAATTGTTTTTTTAAAAATTAAAACAATAAAGAAAAGAACATATTCATTATCAATTGTGCAAAAAAACCTAGAATATTTTTATTAAGTTTTATAAAATAAACAAAAAAGTTTTAAATAAACTATTATTATTGTGTAATGGACAATTTTCCCACAATTGAAATTTTATATAAATCTCTTTAAATAAGAATAAAAAAATATAAAGAAATAATACTGAAACGTTTGCAAACATTTTTTTTTTTGAAATCATACTTCAAATAATTAATTTGAAAATTTGCCGCCATATTTAGTACTCGTTTGATATTCTTATTACACCTTTTTACGACAGAATAAAAAAAAACAATTTTTACAATTTTCTATAAAATTCATTTTATTTTTATGTTGTTTTTTTTGGTGTTTCTATCATAGAAAATTTAACAATTAATTATATAGGAGAAATCTTGTATTAAAACGAAATAAAGAAACAAATTTCAAATGGGATTTTTTTATCATATTTGAACCAGCGCAGCAATATGACATGAAGTTCTCAATCCGCTCCAAGAATATATACCGACGACTATCTCTATGCTCACTTCTACACATGCTGCACACTCGCGCACTGTTTCACATAAATTTGTTTCTGCGATATACATAAATTTACAATCGCCATAACCTTAATACTCAATATTATGAGAAATTAATTATTTTTTTCCAGCGTACCAATGATAACCGATTTGTAATGTTATTTCCTTTGCGGTCAAAATTCATTTGTAAAAATATTTATACTTTTTTTTAAATAAGCAAAATATACACAGTATATATATACAATATATGAATTTATTTGAATAATAATCGAATTTTTATCATATATTATGCCTTCTTCTAAAGTATATAATTAGTAATTTTAAAACTTCAATTCCAGTATATTAATCAAAAATCAAAATAATTATCTTCTAAAAAAATAAATTTGTTTAATTTATTTTTTGCCTATGCACAAATAGTTTAATTCAGTTTTTTTTTCTTCAAACTATTTATATTTCGATTAGTTTAAAACTTAAATCTTATTATTATACTAATGTACAAAAAAAAATACAGTAGTATAATTAAAAAAATCTTGCTTCATTCGAATAATATTTTTGAAAATAAATAATACATTTTGATAATTAACGGAATTTTACTGATCATTTTTATTTTTAATTCAAATATATGTATATATATATATATATATATTAAAAAGTTCTATTATGAAATTATATATATGTAAATTATTAGAGTATAATTTAAAATTATGTTAAATAAATATTCAATAAATTAAATAAAAATTTCCCTATATTATTGTTACTCAAAAAAGGTAAAGGAATGTATAGTAGAAAAGATTCGCTTAACCAAAAAAAAAGTTTAAGTAAGTTAATTATTACCATAAATGGAATATTCTAAAAATTAAATGATGATTAATAAAAAAAAATATTTTATTAAGAAGCATTTGGATAATAATCGACCTGACTAGACAAAACCATTAAATCAATTTTATTCTCAGATACAACAAACTATAAAATGTGAAAATTTGAAAACTTAACGAAAATTTATTGAGAGTAAAGCTAAACATGGAATAGAGTGCAACAGGCTAAAGGAAGGTAGGTACCGTTCTCATACAACATAATTGAAGTTTTCGTTAAAAAAATTCAACATTTTTGACAGTATCTTAAGTAATGCCATATTTATAAATACAAAAACACAGTATTTGAATATTATGATTTATTTTCTATACATACGGACTTATATTAATGAGTCTAGTATATATATATATGTAATTTATAAATAGTTATTGAATTTTAATTGACTATAAATTTTAAATTCAAAATAGAGAATAATATTAAATTTTGAATATATATAGAAAATTTTTAAAATTATCGCTGGGCTGGTAGTTGCGGCATTTTACGTACAATTTTTTTTCTTTCTCTGAGAGTGAGAAAATTAAATGGGAGAGCAATTTCAATATTGAATTTTCTATGACGGATGGGGACATACTGCCGAAAGTTTTGCATGTATATTTACAAAATCGATTCCACTTGCAAAATAGCTAAATTCAATTGTTTTATATATGACCGATATATGATATTTTAATTGAATAATTCACAATTGGAAATGGATTTTTAATAGATGGACTATTTTTTTTAAGAAAGTAATATTACCGTGTATTGAACAATTATTGTAGGGAATTAATTTTGAACAATTTTACACATTTTAATGTAAACATGCTAACGCATGAGTTCTATATTATTTATTGTAAATGTTGAATAGTGTAATAACTGTATTATGGAAAGAATTGTATTGAATATTGTAAATATGTACATCGTCTCTCGTGCTACTACTGTCATATTCGATTTTCTATTCTGTATTTATCATAATTGAAGAGAGGCAAGATAGAAAATTTTTATAGGGAGCCGATATAATTAATATTTATATTTTTAAAAATTATTTTATATTAATTTGTTAAGTGGCCAAAATATAATTGAAGTGCCGAAATGTAATTAATTAATTATCGAAAGGTCAACATATTTTATGGGAATAAATTTTTGCTGAGTGTTTTATTGAAATCAGTTGGTCGGTCAATAAGAGAGTTTTTGAAAAACATTGAACACAATCGTAAAAAATAAAAAAATAAATAAATAAAAATCATATATATCTATATATGAACATTTTATATTGACTGTATTTTGAAAATTTACCACATGTGTACATATAATTATATACACACTCATTATTTTTTAATAAGAAAAATAGCAAGATACGCGCCATGACGTAAAAAAGTGTGGAATACCACCGAGCGAGTGAAAATTTAACCACATGCAATAATTTTTCATCCATACGCAACACACAGATAGACGACACACGCATATATACAAGGAATTGTGTATAAGCTAAAATGGGTGCCATTTATTTCATAGAACGGAACGTAGAATGCATTTGTGTGTAATCACGACGTAATTTTGTGCTTAATTGCTTACGATTATTTCGTATATTGTTGATCGCTTAAATAAAAACACTTTGTCGTGGAATGTGTTTAAATATAATAATAATTTTTTAACATTTTTACATTCATTTTAAATTATCTCGTAAAACATAAACACTACTTAATACTTTAAGTATTGTCAAAATCTAATTGGTATGTGGAAAAATAGATCGGTGCTGTGCATATTTTTTTCTTTTTTTTTTTAGTATCAATGATAAATTTGCGTTGAACGATGATCTAAAAATCTATATTTAAAAACATGAGAGATAAACTTTTAATTTTCTCAAATAATTAAATTAAATTTTAATATTGAATGCAAATTTGTTTATACTAAAAACATTTATTTGTTTTTATTAAACAATAGAATTATTAAATCTAAATCAGTTGATGATGAAAAGTTAAGGACAAAACAAGACAGTTAGAAAACTATTTCATAGAAAAGAACATTTTCGTTATCAAAAGACATTGAATTTAAATATTTTTTCGATAGTGATTTAATGGGAAAGTGGTCTAATTAAGATATGTATGGTTTTTAAAAGTAACAAATTTATTGGTGCCGATAAAACTTGCAGCTAGCAGCACTATTTTGGTATTCGTTAAAATGTGCATTTAGTTCCAGAGCCAGTGGCAGTAGCAGTACGAGAGCTTAGAGCCATAGCTATAGCACAAGAGCAAGAGCAAGAGCAGGAGCCAGAGCTAGAGTCAAAGTCACAGTCAGAGTCAGAGCAGAGTTAGAGATAGAGATAGTGATAGAATACGATTGTGTTCGAGTGGGAGAGTACGAGACGAATACGAGTAGAATTGCGAGTAGAAAAGTGTCAGTACTTTGTGGTTGGTGTGCATGAATTTGTGAGAAGTAGTTTATATGATGAAAGTTCAGTGAGTTGGCTCGTCGAGTTCGTCGCCATTTTCCCTACAGTTGCAATCGTAATTATGGTGTTAATGTTGTTTGTTCCGTCATCGCTTGTCGTCGCGAAGGTGGAAAGGCAAGAAAAGATTTCACTTTGCGTTCGTCCCGATTTGAAAAAAATATTTACTTGTGCTCGTTATTATTATTATAAATAAGAAATGTTATATTAGTGAATTTAAAATTAATAATTAGTGAATCAAAAAACGGAAATATTTAATATTTTAATATGTTCATTAAATGATGATTGTAATATGAAGTTTAAATAAGTAACACAAGCCCTTGGATTCAGTGTGTACAAATGAGTGTTTAGTGTAGTGGTAAATCGTCATTAAAATATACATATGCATATAATAGAGAGGCATATGTACATAAATATAAATATAAATTTTGTGTGCATATACATATTTTAGACAAATACGGAAAAAAGGACTCTCACTCTTCTATTTTTTCTTTCTTTTTTACGTGAGTGATTTACTTTTACAACAATAATAGCAACAAAAATGAATGTTAAAACTTGTGACAAAAATTAGTTTAAATTAGGCTATAAACAAAAAAAAGGATAATTTTTTTTTATATTAAACGAAAATCTTAAATAATATAGTAGAAGTTAGAAAAATATTTATACATGAAAGTATGAATTTTTTTTGGATTGATAATAGGAAAGTTTTAATGAATGTGATTTAACTGGAAAATACGACGGGTGAGAGAGAAGAGGATAGAGCACAACTACAAAAAACCGAAGACAAATCGGTAGTGTGTGTGTGTTTTCGAAGCGTCAAAATTTACATGTACATACATTCTCTTCAAGCAGAGATACGATATACACTTATGCATCGAGATTATCACTATATTTATAGAAATTGAATACACATATATGTAAGAGTTACTATTTGTTCGTAAATTAGTAGTATATATATTTGACTTAACGCATAAGTAGCTACGATTAATAATAATAAATAATAATAGGAATCATAATCATCATCATAGTAATAAATAATAATATAATAGTAATAGAAGATATAAAAAGTTATACTAATAATAATAATAATAGAGAGAGAAGAGTAACAATAATAATAAATATACACATATATGTATAATAAATAACTATAAAAATATTTAAAAAAAAAGTTTATTTTCTTGTTTTCATTTTGTTTATAATTTTATACAAATACAGTTTTTCTATGTGGAAAATGGAAATGATATATATGTTGCTTGACAAGAAAAATCAACTATGACGCACCAGAATCACCAAACTAACGGCGCAAGTTTGGAGGATTGCCATACAAACTTTTTCGCCTTGGTATGTATATCAAATTTTTATAAAATTTGCAAATCTTCCATATTCTTTTGTCATTAAAAATGAAGCGCAAGTTTGATTCTCAATTGAAGTTAGCCATTGAAAATATGTAAAAGATATATGAGTGAGGGGTAGAAAGTGAACGAACGAGCGAGCGAGCAAACATAAAAGCAAGAGTACGCGAGAGAGAGCTGTAGAGAAATTAAGAAATTTTAAAAATATAAATGTATATGAATATATAAAATATACCTCTTCTCTTCTATGAATGTATTATTAATAATTACTACCGATAGGTAGAGAGAGTGATGTGCGTGCGAATAATTTTATAAAACCTTCATAAATTTCATATTTTTTTACACTTAATAAGTAATTATATATACATAGCTATTTAAATAATATAGATAAACAACAAGAAAAGAATATATGATAAATGTATGATGAAGTTTTTTTTTAATAGTAAAAATTATTGAAATAAAAGAAGAGTGCATATACTTTAAAAAATATATTGTTCGGTACTCGTACGTGTGTGCGGCTGTGGCAATGGCTGTGCTTCTTGAGAGAGAATATGAACAAAAATGTACTGCAATGAAATTTTGACGAATGAACAAATGAACGAATGAACAACCGAACGAACGAACAAACGAAACCTCGATCGAAAAGCGAACGTACGGAAATTAAATTGGAAATTGCTCACAGAGAGAGATGCGTGCGCGTTGGTGTTGAGTTGAGTATGTTGAAATGTGTGGGTTTGCAATTTCCATTTGATTGAAATGAGTGAAAGCACGGTCAAAGAGTGAGTTGTGTCATGGTAGTGGTTAAGAACACTTTGAAAGGAAAAAACTTGGTGCACACACCGTGAGTAAATTGCGTGTGTGTATGTGCACATATTTTGGAGAATGGTAAACAATTTTGGTCTTCAGTCAAATGAGGAATTAGATGAATTAAAATAAAGTCCCAAATAGTTTTACCTGCCAATTTTAAAAAAAAAAACAAATTGGAAATGAGATCCTCTTTCTTCTATATGAAAGTATTATTATTATATGTTTTTAAATGAAATTTTCGATTCGGATTCCGCTTAACCCCATTTATTATTATTATTATTATTATTATCACTATTATTGTATATACAATAATATAATAGTATTCAACAATAATAAAATGTGATATCTCTCAGTGAGCGGTTTCAGTTGCCTTACCTTTCTTTCTAACTTATTGTTTTTCTTCTTACATGATAAAAGCAAATACATTTTGGTTATTGAGCATTATTTCCAAGACTCCGACTATTCGCTCAAGCAAAACGTAACTAAATTCAACAGCTCTTTTTAAATGTTATATACTATGCATATGTGGGCATTTCTTTTCATAATATTATAAATACAATGTATACAAAAGTGAAAATTTTCATTTGTAAACAGTTAAGTACATATAAAAATGATAATAATAATAATAATAATAAAAATAAGAATGTGTATATAAATGTGCGGTATTTTCTTGCATGCTCCAAATTTCTTCTAAATACATATTTCAGTTTAATTAAGAAGATGATGATGACGACGATGACCAAGACGACACACAACAGCACAAAACAACAACAACCACCACCAACAATGATGAAGACGAACTAAATGTTGAGAAGAAAAAAAAATAATTGAAAAATAGTATGAATACACTTATTTTGAAGTAACAAGTCAATTCGGCAAACTTTTCTGATTACATCTTTTGGACGAAGAATACTCCTCTCACCCGATCAATATCGAATAAAATTTTCACACACTATCTCTTCCAAGGTTCGGTATTTTTCGGATGCAAAAGCACGCACGCACTTATTTATCGTTATTATTAACTGATTATATGTAATTTTGTCTCTTCCCTTTTCTCTTATTCGCTCTCGTCTTACTCTTCTCTCTTCATTCATCTCTCATCTTCTTGTTATAAACATCAAATCAATATTTGTTTTTAAATGTCAAATTATTAATAATAAATAAAGAACTCTCACTGTAATTGTTTTACTTGCTTGCTCTGCTCAGCAGTATTTTTTATCGAAAATAGAACGAAAATTTTCATCTGCAAATCGAAGCGATCTAATAAATTCCAGCAACAAAATACTCTAGTTATTAACTATTTTTAATTAAATAAAGTATAACAAAAGTGGAAAAAATTAAAAGTTATATCTTAATTTTATATAATATACATAAATAAAAAATAGTTTATAATTTTAAAAGAGAGGACCCTAGCACTAGGGTATTATGTAGGAAAAAGTCTAATTTTATTGGTAAAAATAAGACAAATCACACTTTTTAAGCTAAATAGGGGAAAATAAAAAAGTCCTTTTTTTTCTTTTCAATAATAACCGTTTTTTTTAAAGAAAAAAATTTATAATTATTTATATTTTGTTAAAGTTTTAAAATTGAAAAATATTTTCAAAAAAAAAACAATATTTTATTAAACGGCAAAATGTTTTCATTTAAAACAAAGATTATTAGTAATAATAAATAATAATTAACAATGGAAGCTTTCAGATGCGCGAAATTATTTCGAGAAAAAAAACCTACTCGATCCGATCCATTGATGTGGAAGGAATGTGATAGCTACTGAGCACTATTATAATGTATCAAAAAGAAATAGATATACCACCTTGTATACAACACTTTGTGGCGCACGTGTGCTCCTGGCTTAGAAAGAATCATAAGTGTGCGATTAGTAGTGTATAGGTTTGTGAATTTAGTTGTACCTCTTTTTCTTCTTCCTCCGTCATCTTATTTTAATTGTATGCCATGATGAGAAGGTGTAAGTGAACGAAATTTGTTTTCATTTACCTTTTTCTTATTCAATATTAGAGAGTTAGTATGCGTGAGGTTGGCGAATGTATTGAATTGAGCGAAGTAGGTGTTTGTAGTAGTGTACGATGAATGAGCGGAAAAGGTAAATTTGAATGTGTGCGACGGGTAAAATTGTATAGTTAAGTTGTGAGTACGTAGAGTCTTGCTTATTATCTACTCTATCTACTGTGCTTTGGCACTGGGCTGTTCTGCTATGGAAATTGTTCGGCGACGATTGCTGTGATCCGAAAACGCTAAGAAAAAATGTACGAAGGTGGTCGATGGTCGATGCCGATGCCGATGTCGATTTTGATTATGGTTTGACTAAGTTCGGACCGAATTGTCAGACAACGGATCTCAATTCACAATAAGTGAATTTGTTTTGCCGCGCTGCTCAATAGAACATAATCATTAACGGGGCATAGCCTCATCCATTTCTCTCAAGAAAACAACGGAATCGGAATAGCCAGTAAAATTTTTTCCTACAAGAACATACATATATTTTTCTACATTCACTCAATATCAGGCATATACAACATTTCTGTAAATTTTTCTAAGACGTTTCTTCTTTCCGATTTTTATAAAGTTTGTTTCTACACATAGTATTATCGTGTCGTTCAATTTTCTCTATAAAAAACATAATATTTGTAATTAAAAACATTATTTTTTTGTGGTTTTGTTTTGATTTGAGTAAGGGGGTAGGTAATATTATCTATCGTATTGGTTTGTTTTATTTTTTTTGGATTTTTTTTCTCAAACTAAAAATTAACCTATAGTTTATATTTAGTTAGATAAACAAAATGTTCTTTAGTTTATTTTAGTAATTCTCACCTGGGGAAATTAACAAATAACAATTTGCAATTGATTATCATACAAAGTTTCTTTTCATATGTATGCACATATCTAAATTTAATGAGTTTAATTTGTATTCATAAACTTGAAATTAGACCGTAACAACACAACATATGAGAACATGTAAAAAAATATTTATGCATAAATAGATGTGTATGCATGCATTCATGTAACTATGTGTACATAAGCATTATAATAATATTACATGTACGCATGTAAACATTGCGGAAATTTATGTCGAATGTGTAATATTATAAAAATATTGGATTGCTTTTGATTATTTATTTATTTTTAAAATTATTTTCACTATAAATGTAAGATGAAAACAATATAAAATTATAGGTAGTAAAAAAGACTTTTATATTCAATAATGGTTAACCCGCCAAAAAATGTTTTTGACAAATGGTGAGGTTTTTTTTTTTGTTAAGAAAAATAATAATTTTTATATTGATTTCATTAATATATATAAACCATTTCTGCGTATGTTCTGTAAATGTATCAATATGTCATTTTTAATGGAGCCGTTTTAATTTTTTTCAAATTTTATATTGTATTTTTTGGCCATACATCTACGAAAACCACTTAACTGTAGTAAGAAAAAATACAAAAATTTATAGAGTGTAAAATAATTTGCAAAGAAAATTCCTTTAGAAAATAACCGAACAAATTTCTTTTGATGAGAGCGCACTTACATTGGAGCTGCGCAGGAGTTGAGGACAGTTAATATCATTGCATAAATGTCACGATTGAATAGGTAGTACTCCATACTCCCTCTACCGCTTTCAATCATAATCATCATCCAATCGCTCAATTTGGTTTCTTTTTGAAAAACCGTTTCTTAAAATTGAAAGAAAAATAAATAGAACTTTTAAAATACTAAATTACTCTTAAATCTTATCATTCACATTTCATCTAGAATAGATTTTATGAATCATTTATAATATCCTATAGCATTCGCCTAATGTAGAATACGATAATAATAATGATAATAATAATTTTTTACAATAAGATATCGATAATAGTGTAAATTTTATTTTTTGTTGCGAAAACATTTTTTAAAAAAAGCATTGGATTTTAGTAAAAGTTAGTCAATTTTTAGGAAGACCTCACTCTTACTTCCATATTATTATTTTTTTTAATATATTTTATTTAATCAATTTCAAATATGCATACGTCGTCGTTTATAGATAAGAATGCCTCTTGTGTGTGAAGGTGTGTGCGAGTTTGCATTTGCGAATATATATTCAATATGTCTTATATTTGGTTTAGTTTTCTTAAATACAATAATATAAATATTTTGGCTAGTACTTAATTAGGAAAAAAAATTATCACCAATGATAGATAGTTAGTTGCATTAATACATTGTCCCATCTCATTTTATATACAAACGATCCCATGTAGGCATAAAAGGGAAGAGAGAAAAAAAGTTCACATATTAAAATATAAAATTGATTAAAAGCGAGATAAATACATAATGTGTGTGCCAGTTGCGTGCGATTACTATACATATATAAATAATATTTCGATTAAATTTATAGAATATATTTTGTCAATAATATGTAATATACACAAGCATTGAGTGTTATTGAGTCAGTTTGATTTTATCTCGTATGAAAAAGATTAGAATTTTTGGTGTTATTTTTATAAGTTAAAATGTACAAAAAGGAAAAAAATCGACTTTATTTAGCCCCCATTGTGGTGTTTGTGAAATACAATTTTAATTTTGGAAATATTTTTACTTTAAAATTTATATATTTGTTTGTTTGTTTATTATTATAGACTGATCTCTGCGGCATAAAATGGCGTAAATTTCTCTTTGGTGAACGACCAAATGCATGCGGGGATCCATTAGACGATCCTGTCCTGCGTTCATATTATCGATGCTTAGAAAATGATATCTTATGTGTTTGGCGGCGTGTTGCCGCACCAAAACAAGATCCCGATGCGAATAGTACACTTCAATTTGATATTGTAACAACGCATACGCATCCGCCACTCTCGCTAACAGCCGCTAAAGAGTTATGGATATTCTGGTATGGAGAGGGGCCCAATTTGGCTGGACTGGTGGATCAAGAATTACTCAAAACTTCAGGTAACATTTATCAATTTATACTTATCCATATCCCCTTGTATCAATTGATTCTGTTTCTTTGTTCCGACAAAAAAAAACTATAATGTCATATTTATTTAAACAGATATCAATGCTCAGGGTGCTTGGGAATCAGGTCTATCATATGAATGTCGATCACTTTTGTTCAAAGCCTTGCATAATCTAATTGAAAAGTGAGTAAATATTTTCTAATTTACAAAGAAACTAGACTAATTATAATGATCAAAGTAATTAAAATATAAATGTGAAAAAATTTCACTTTTTCTTTTGTAGATGCCTTTTATCAAGAAATATTGTAAGACTTGGCAAATGGTTCGTACAACCCTGTTCGACTAATGATCAAATTCATGGACAAAGGTATAGTAGAATTTGTGAAATTTAAAGTTAAATAAAGTAAATGCAATGAAAATTCTTCATTGCATTTGGAGTAATTTTTGTCTAAATGATATTTCTCTGTAAAAATTAGCTGAAGTATCAATTGAAAACTATCTCCAAGAAAAAAAATTATCAACAGAATCTCTGAGTCTACATTAATAAAAGATAAAATTGTAGTCTTCGTTTATTCTGTTACATGAAATAAAACTAATCGCACTTTTATTATATGCGGTTTTATTTAATATTTTGTTTTTGTCTTCTATTTTCAATGATTTTCTATTTTTTTGAATTATAGATCAACCCACCTATCTTTTTCCTTCGCCTTTTTCGTACATGGTGAGAGTACGGTATGCGCCTCAATGGATCTTCGAGAACATCCAGCTGTTAGTCCTCTCACAGTAGACTATTTAGCTGAAGCTGTTTCAACACAATGCAATAGCGAAAATAACATGAAGCCAGTAATATTAGCACCATTCGGTGTTGCAGCCAGTCTAACTGGTAACAGTTTCAAGCTAACTGATCCAATGACAGAGAAACTCTTCCAGGACTGGTCGTTATTTTATCCATTATCAAATAAAGACAATTCAAATATACCTCCAATGGTCGAAGTTATTACAGGTAGTTAAATTTATAATACACAAACACAAATCTTCTATCATAACAAATATTAATTTTCGTATCATATTTGTTTTGATTAGGTGGTGTGAAAATGCGTTACCCCTCGAAATATATACTAGTCACAGAATTAGATAAAGACAGAGACGATGGTACTTGCAAAGATAATTTAAATCCAACACAAGAACAACAATCGCAATCAAAAAACGCGGTACAACAATGCCAAAATCATCAAATATTAAACTCTCAGCAACAACAATCACCGCCATCATTGCAGCCGGCACAACAAACACAGCAGCTAATTAATGCTGTTAAACAGCAGGAACAATTACAAGAAAAACAACAACAACAACAACAAGATCAGCAGCAGCAACCACCACAACAACAACAACAACAACACCAAAATATACCAACTCGACGGAAACATAAGACAACAAATGCATTTTTATTTAATGAAAACTCAATGCAAAGCTTTGAAAATACCTATAAAAGTATACATGCAGCCCCATCAGTAGCCACATTGCTTCCAGAACGTGTTTGGCAAGATTGTATAACAAACCATACGGCGACATCATTTCCGAATCTCAATCAAACGGCAAATAATATGAGCGGCGGCGATCAGAATTCAAATTATAATAATCGTAATAAAAATTTTAATAGCATAAACAGTAATAGCAGCAACAGCGGCATCATTACCAATAATAGTGAGAATTCCTCATCAAGTCGATCCCAAGATGCAAAATCAACAGATACTATGATATCAAGCGGAGGAAACAATATTGATAATATTGGCGGAATTGGTGGTACAACAGTATCTGCCAATAATTCATTTTCATTTGGCAATATCTCTGCCAATAATAATAATAATAATAATAATAGTAATTCATCAAATAATCAAAGTAACAGTAATAATATTAACAGCAATAGCAACACTAATAATAATAATAATAGTAATAGTAGTAATAATAATCTAAATAGTAATAATGGCAACATTAGTAATGTTAACAATAACACCTCTTTTAATGAAAATGACACCAATAATAAATCGATTTGGGAATTTCGTGATTTAACTCATAAGGCGACATGTGTTTGTACTAAGTAAGTTATTATTTATTTTCTGATAGAAATGTTATAAATTATATATAAAAATTTGAATTTTTATTCTTAAATTGAAGAACTCATGAAGGAATGACCATATTTTCACAAAATTTTAACTCAGTTGGGGCAGAATCAATGCCTATACCATCAGTAGGATCGCCTGGCAGTACAGGACCATCTCCACTTCCTAACTCAACTTTATCACAACCAACATCAGTTTCCGATCAGGTATGTTATTGAAATCAAATTTACCCTGGAAATACGTAGTGATTGTTTTTCATTTCATTCAACTTGTATTAATTGCTTCCGTTTCATTATTTCCAGCTATTATCGGTTATATCACCTCAAGCACCAATGTCGGTTTCAAATATACAACCATCGACACCTGTGGAAAATTCCGATAAAAATACTCCAGCTGCGACTCCAGTAGATCAGCAGGATAGCAAAATAACATCACCATATGTTCAAGCGGACCGGAGTACTGAAGCGGCAACACCATCAGAACAGATGGGTTGCAATAATGAGGTTAAAAAGATTCCATCGTTTACCGTTGCGAATGGAAATGATTCTCGAATTTTAAACAATAAGTTTAGCAGCATGAATGAAAATACGAGCACACCTGTTAATACGAATTCGAACACTTTTATTTCAATATTAAAACGTCCAATACTCAGCACAAGAGATTTTGAAAATTCACATGACGATGATGGGGGCCAGTCGCTTTTATATGATTTCTCTTCATGGGATGCATGGTACATAAATTTACTCCAATTATGATGATAGCAGTGATAATAACTTTTTTTAAAAATTAGGATGAATCACCCAATTAAACGATTCAAACCGAACGAAGATGCAAAACCAAATGTTCGAAAGCAACACGGAAAAAATTTGTACGAAGGACAGACACATTTTCAACCTCCTATGCCTTCGCCAACTAGCATGAAATATGGTTTTGTTGTGGGCATTAAAATGGAAGAGGAATCGAAAGTGCCTATTACAGAAATAAATGAGAACTGTTCTAATTTCAACAACGGATTATTGCAAAATTTCGATATAGGAAAAGAGCCCGTAAGTGATATATCATCTAAAGACAAAAATGCAACTGGTAATTTATTTACAAATGAGGGGCTGCAAGTTTCTTACAAGGATTTGGACCAAATATTCGATAATAGCGATGATAATTCAAACGATGATATTGTAAGTTGAATCACTAGGAATTAATAAAAATTATGTAATTATAATATTTCTGAAATATATATAAATTAATTTCAGCTTCAGGTACATACACCGCCGGGATCAAATAAATCAAATGGATGTATTGTGGATGACATAAAACGTTGTATAAACACAAACAATCCAAATACGAATATATTGCGGCCAGAAGAATTATCGAAGATGTTTCCTACACCGCCGAGTCATGAACATCATCCTAACTCAAGTCCATACAGCAGCGGAATATCGGATTTGCCTATTACAGAAATTCCGATAAAACAGGATATATACGCTGAGCTTGGTAGTCCAATGGAAGAGCCAATTGAAGTAAGTTATTGATTACACAATTTGCATTAATTATATCGAAAGAATTGATTGAGTTGAGACAGTGCAAATCCTCAATAAAAAAATTGATTCGTTACAAAGTATAAGATAGCTAAGAATATAAATGTGCATGCAGAATATACCTTCTTCATTCAATGCCATTTTTTAACATATTTGTTACAATTTTAAATTCAATAAGGCAAATTTCAAATTATTAATTAGAGGAAAAAAAATTTATAAAAATAGAGAGTTTATTTTATGAAAATTCAGCTCGTATTTGAATTTGTTATAATTTACAAAAATAATAGCCTATATAAACGCTTACCATATAAATTATTTTTGCCAGTATTCGACCATTGACAGTAGGTATACATCGAAAATCTTAAGGACTTATCAGAGCGAAACAAGTAACGCACCATGAACTGGCAATACATTTAAACACTTAGAGAAAAGAGAAAACACTGTTGTACAGAATGTAGTTAACTTCTTTTAGTTTGAGATATTTTCACACAACTACAACGATTTATACGAATTTTATTTTATATCAACATTTTTGCATTCTTATAAATATATAATAATAATGAGATCATGTCATGCACCAATACATAATATGTTCAAAATCTCAAATAAAAATTCTTTAAAATTTCTATTGCGATCTCAAACCACTTTCATTTTAAAGATGAATTATTAATATTTGTACTTTTTATTGTTATTTATTAAAATGATTATTTTTTTAAATACAGGATTGGTCATACGTATTTATTCCACCAACAATTGCGAAATTTGTTGGTTCATCAAAATATGCGCCTCTTACTAATTTATTATCGACATCGATGATATCATCATTTCCACAGCATTGCGTTTACAAACCCTCTTGGCAACAGCAACATTCTAGACCGCCATCACAGCAGCAACAACAGCAACAGCAGCAGCAGCATCAGCAAACGCCACTTCTTCAATCACAAACCCAACAGCAAATACATCCTATAACACCACAATCGCAAGTATTATTGTCTCAAGATCAACAGCAACAACAACAACAACAACTAACCCAATCAAATCCACTGCATGTGCAACAACAGTTTGTTGGGAATGAATCATTTAACAGCTTACGTAATCCAAATAATATAAATATGAATATAGTGGATAGAGAAAAGATGCCAATACATCAGCCTCCGTTAGGTTGTCAGATACCTCCACGAGTATTACCAAATACGCCGAATATGGGTTTAAACTGTCCACCCGGTGTAATGATGCATCAATCTTCGATGGTTGGTGTTCCGCATCGAGTTGCAATGTCACCAATATCACCAGCAGCAGCCACCGTTAGCGGAATGTCAATGGGTAGTCCATTGATGAATCATCATACGTTTAGGAGAACACCGATACCGCCTCCGCCACCGTACGAATTAGCTGTTTCTAGTCCTGCTACATCTACGAGTTCATATCTGAACAAGCAGCTAAATTCCCAGGAACCAGGAACACCATTATCAACTACTGTACGTGTTCCAGAAGCGAACTCTCTTCTAGTTAATATACTTTTATACGATACTCCTTTGAACATATTTCGAGATCATAACTTTGATAGTTGTACTCTGTGCGTTTGCAATGCTGATGGTCAAAAATGTGTTGGAAATATTCGAGGATCCGATTCAGGAGTTTATGTCTCACTTCCCGGACACACTTTCAATCCCATAGTGACTAAAGGATCAACAGGCAATGTAAATAGTTTAGCAAATAATGATGTTCATAGTAATCATAGTATAAGAAACGTAAGTGCCTTCGGTAGCGTTGACTCACCACTGTTCGTTAGTAGTGGCGTTTTAAACAATCAACATCAAAACGGATACGTTGATGACGATCCAATAACATGTCGGTGTGGTTTTAGTGCTGTCGTTAATAGGCGCTTAGCACATCGTTCAGGTCTTTTCTACGAAGATGAAATGGAAATAACAGGAATGGCCGAAGATCCGGTCACATATAAGAAAAAATCTTTACTATCATTTATTTTATCCATTAATAAATCATCATCTAATGACGATACTCTCGTATCAGAGCGCAATAACACCGAAATGACATTATGCCAAACTATTATGGATCTTCTATGTCATCAGTGTTCGATTGTTCAATCGTCAAGCAGTTCACTTCAGCGTGCTGCATTCGGATACCCACGACGATTGTCATCTTTGCAGTTGAATAGCATTTTAAATATACTGGAATTGGCGGATGCCAATGATATTATATGCTTAGCAATAGAACAAGCTCGGGTAGCATTCGAAATTAATTTACCAATAAATAGTGGATCTTGTCGAATGGATGTCGAGGCTTATAAGCCATTGAAGTCAATTGTTAACGTACATAAATGGCCGTATGTTCTTGCGAACGGTACGAGAAACAATCAAGACATAGTCAGAATGATGAAATCAATGCAGCCACTACTGCAGCACGCATTTCATCGGAAGTGTGAGACTCGTTTATGGGATGCTACATACACAGTTAAAGGACCTCTTACTTGGCGCCAATTCCATATGTTGGCTGGTCGAGGAACTGGCCAATGTGAACCTCAACCTATCCCTTCGGTGATAGTAGGCCACGAAAAAGACTGGCTGTCTGTAGCGCCTTACGCTTTGCATTATTGGGACAAACTCTTACTTGAGCCTTATTCGTATTCCAGAGATGTGGCTTATTTAGTAATAGCACCCGATAATAATGTTATTGTTAATAAGACGAAGATGTACTTTAAAGAATTGAGCACAACCTATGAAATGTGTAAACTAGGTCGTCATACTCCAGTTAAAGGGTGGGATGGACTTTTGAAAGTTGGGCCACGAGAAAATAATCGTTCAAATGGTACCGAGGATCAAGTTATCGATGAATGGTTTCAATCTCTGGGTGAGAGTAAATTAGCCGAAGAAATAAAATTTTACGCATACGCGTTCCAAAATTTACTGGCGCCCTATTTAAATCGCATACCAAATGATCGGACGCTATTGGATCCCCCAGAAGGAACTAACTCAAATAATGCGAATAATAATTTAGCTAACAAAGATCGTTCACTTCCAAGTCCGATGCCGTCAACACCTGATTCCTCGCAAACAGCCGATAAAGCGCCCAGTACTCCAAAAGTCGATGCAGATCAAGATGGACAGCGGGACATATTAAACTCTTCAGCATCAACTAGTCCCTCCGTACCTGATCCATCAAATACAGGCGACGATTTGATCAATCCACCAGCTCTGGTAATTTACGTGGTGGAGCCATTTACATGCGGATCTGATTCACCAGAATTACAACGAATAGCATGCCTTTCTCTGTTAAGGTGTTATTCTAATATTTTGCAGTCTATACCGGATTCAGTTAAAGCGAATATAACAATACAAATTATTTCGCTAGAATCAATTATTGAACTCGGACAAGGTAGAAGTCGAGCAAGGTTCAGTGATGAGATGCGATGCACTGCTCTCAGTGTATTTTCACAATGCAGAAAATACTTAACACATACGAGTAACGTGAAAAGTCTGACTGGTTTCGGTACCGCTGCCAATATGGAATTGTTTTTGAAAAATAAAGATGAAAGGAATAAGATCCCTTATCGAATGTATACACCACCATATGTGTTGGCGCCACAACAAGAAAAATCTGAAAAAACTGACACTTTCCGTTTAAAAAGTGTAGAACAACAATACTCGGTACTGTATTGCAATTATTGTCTATCAGAAGATCAAAGCTGGTTATTAGCTGCTGCTACCGACGATCGCGGTGAACTTCTGGAAACTGTCACAATAAACATTGAGGTGCCGAATAGAAGTCGTCGAAAAAAGGCTTCTGCTCGACGTTTGGGTCTTCAAAAATTAATGAATTTCATACTTGGCATAATCTCACAAACAATTCAACCTTGGCGTTTAGTTGTTGGCCGCATTGGTCGCATCGGACATGGTGAACTGAAATCGTGGAGTTGGTTACTAAGCAAGCAAAGCTTGCAGAAAGCATCCAAACAACTGAAGGATATTTGTAAACAATGTTCACTAATGTATCCACATTCAGTGCCAAGCATATTGAGTGCGTGCCTAGTCACACTAGAACCAGACTCAAAACTACGTGTTATGCCCGACCAATTCACACCAGATGAGAGATTTAGCCAAATTTCAATGCAAAATCCTTTATCTACACCACAGGATGTTACATGTACTCATATTCTTGTATTCCCAACTAGTGCAATTAGTCAGGTTTGTAAAAATGTTCAAACTCTTATGATATTCCAAATGTGAATTTTGAATAAACTCATTATTTATTTACAGTCTTTCCAAAAAGCCTTTAACGAAGCTCACATCAATGGTGAGAGTGATGATATGATTTTCGATTTCGATCCTGATCCCGAAGATCCAATAGGCGATGTGAATTCTTTACAAGAAATCTTTGATTTCTTACCAATGCAACAGACAAGTCCGGACCGTAATATGAACCACGGTAGTCCCGGTTTAGAAGATAACAGAAGTCGTCAAAGTCCTGGCCCGGGTGGAAATAATTTCAATCTAATAAGAAATATGCATGATGCACAAGACATTGAAGAGGTGCGTAATTTGTTTTCTCATTATTAATTTTGATAATTATTATGAAAATAAATTTATTTTAGGTTGGCACAGTATTACAACAGCCATTAGCACTTGGTTATTTAGTGTCAACAGCACCAACGGGACGTATGCCTTCATGGTTTTGGTCATCATGCCCTCACTTAGAAAATGTATGCCCTGTATTTCTAAAAACTGCATTACATTTGCATATACCTGGTATACAACAAACAACCGATGATCCATTGGCACAAAATCTCTCTTCAGCTAATGATCATCCTTTGGATTCGCTTTTAACCGCTGATGTACTTAGGTATGTTCTGGAAGGTTACAATGTATTATCATGGCTTGCAATGGATTCTAATACACGTGACAGACTTTCATGCCTACCTATTCATGTCCAAGTTTTGATGCAATTATATCACATGACAGCATCTTTAGCATAAATTTAAATATTTAATACTTAAAAAAGAACCCATCGTATATAATAAAAATGAAGATATTTTCAACTAAATAAATAAGTAGAAAAGAAATGAATAGTAAAAAGTAAAAATCTATAAAAGAAAACTTCCGAAAAGATTAAGAGCTAATGTAACAAAAAAAAACCAACAACAACAAGAATGTAGAAAGTTTTATATAATTTTTTAATATTTTCTTAAAAGAAAATATTAAGATATATTTAAGATAACTTATTGAATAATGTATAGCGTGACGGACAGAGTAACACAAAAAGAGGAGAACGAAATGGGAAAACGTGTGAAAGTTGAGAAAGTAAATAGCAGGGAAAATATATGACCAAAATAGCGAGAATGGGTTTAGACAGAAGAAAGGGTAGGAGGGGAGAGAAATTTGAATATAAAATAGTATATGTACTTTTTTTTTTTTGAATAAGTACACAAAATATAAAATGTTGATATTTTGTAATTGGTTAGATTGTTTGTTTCACCGTATGACGTATTTTACTAAGACCTCTTCTATGAAATGTCTGTGATATTAGATTCTACTGTATACTGAAAATAAATAAAATAAACAAACAAACAATATATAAATACAAAAGTAATGTAAAATTAGAAATTAAAACAATTATAAATAAATAACTGCGTGTATTTTATATTGGACATCATAAAAAAACAAATTGATTATAAATAAATAAAAATTAATTGTATGATATATAATATTTATATTAAGGAAATTTGAATAGTTTAGACATATTTTTTTTGCACATTTATCATTATTAGAATATAGCAACATAAATTATTACAAAAAAAAACAAAAATTGTTTTTATCTATCATTGACCAAAATAATAATAATAATAATAATAATAATAACAATAATAATAATAATAATAATAATAATAATAGTACTAATAGAAAGAAAATTATAACTAATAATTAATAAAAGTAGTAATACAAAGATAGTAAGATATAATATATATTATTATAAAATACCTATAATATATAAGAAGTCAAATTTTAACAATTAAGAAAACTTATTTATTTGACTTTTTACTATGTACAATTATTGCTATCATCATTCTACAAAAAAGAGGAGTTTTCTTTATCATCATGATCATGTTCGAAATCGTATTAATTATATTTTTTTTTTTGGTTCAATTTGATATTTTTTTTATTATAACATTTTGTTATTAGTATAAACATTTTTTAAAATCCAATTTTTAAACAAACAGGATCAGCAATATTTAAATATCGAGTACGGATATACGTGATGAAAGAACGAACAGTAAACATTATTGCTAAATTTTTGTCTTAGTTTTATACATAAAAAAAACCAATCTATTTATAGAAATTTTTTATTTCCAATTATCATGTACATTATAATTGTATATTTAATGAAGCGATAATTTGTCCTCTTAAAAATTTTAAAACTTCGGTCACAAATTATACGTGTTTATATCTCTAATATCATGCTTGTTTGCATCCTATGTCCTCCCTCCCGTCTTATTATTTATTTTTTGTTTAAATAAATAGTACGGAACAATTACGT
Organism: Atherix ibis; assembly: GCA_958298945.1. Taxonomy (NCBI): domain Eukaryota; kingdom Metazoa; phylum Arthropoda; class Insecta; order Diptera; family Athericidae; genus Atherix; species Atherix ibis. The sequence goes on from OY282607.1 coordinate 27,898,443, forward strand.
AAATAAAAAAAAAACACCTATTAAAAAGAGACCTAATTTTAAAAGTCATTTAATAAGATATTTGATTCTAGTGCAATAATAAATATATATTCAAATTTTTTCGAAAACTGCAATATGATAAAAGAAAAATATTAACTTATTTACGGTATAACGATCGCATGTTTTGTCGGATCTGTTCATCCAGTCTAAATTAACCAAAAAAAAATCATCTTGCTGCTTTATATATGTGCAGTTATAAATAAATTAAAATTTTTCTAATGGCACATATTTATAGAATATAACGGAAAAAATGGAATAATGCTGAAGAAAAAAAACGATACCAATTAGTTCAAACATTTTCGGTTTCAAACGCATATTTTTTAAATTTTATTTGTTAGGAAACGTAGAAGAAAGACAAACCGAAACCAAATGGGAGAGAAAATTGTAATAATATATAGAATACGAACGATGACGATTTTGTTGTCTAAAATATCATGCTTTTTTACAAAAAAAAAGTCCATAAAATAAATATATTAATTAATATATACATATGTATTAATTTACCAAGTTAACCACGTTCATAAGAAACAAATTTATTTTCATTAGATTTAATGTTAATATTGTACATTTTTGGAACTAAATTTACATTTTCTATAGTTAGGTTTTAATAATTAATATTATTCATAAAAAAAAATTTTAATTTAATTTGTGTTTTCTTAATTTAATACTTATTTTTTTAATAATAATATTTCTTTAAATATTAATTATGAAGAAAAAAAAAAAATAAAATGAAGGAAAATATTATAACTACTACTACAGAGGGCAAAAAATTTTCCTTAGTCTCGTTTCTAAAATAATTTATTATTTATTATAATTAAATTGAAAATTTTTGTTTACTAAATTTTCATTTTATTTATTTTTTTTATTACTGCAACCACATTTTTATAAAGGGGGGATATTTTAATCGTATACATATTATTAAAATAATTAAATGAAATAAACAAATTATACAGACATACCCATAATTTATACATAAAATCTATACATATAATATTTTTAATTGTATTTATAATAATATAAATTTGTTTTTATATAAATATAAATAGAAATTTTTTTTCCAAAATTATAACGTATAAATTAGAAAGAACAAAAAATGCAAAAAAAATCAAGTTTGAAAAAGAAAATATTTATCTAGAAATGCTCTGAACAAAGTAAAAAAAAACATAAAAGTAATAAATTTAAATAAGAATGCAAATATTATTAATCCAATAATGAAGAAAAAAAAGGTAAATAATTATATAATAAATATTTACTTAATTATGTTAAAACAAAGAGAAAACAAATGAAAAATTGAATTAAAAAATTAAAAATGATTATTATTAAAAAGAGATTTTTAGCATTAGTTTAAAATTAAGAAGCAATCATCAGAATTAAATATATAGTCTTTAATTTAATTTATACATATACATATATACAGATCAAAGTATTTTTTATTCATTGATGATTAATTTATTGATTTTAAGCGTAGTAATAAAAGAAATGTTTAATTAATCAATAATTAATAAAGAAAGAATTGTTTTCTGTGATGCGATTTAAAAAAAATGCATAATCCTTATTGAATATATATTAAAATAGATACAAAAGAAATACATCAAATCGTATCCAAACACATATGTATAAACTCATACACATATATAATAATATCTATGTTATATCTGTGTGTGGATATAAATATGTTATGTAATAGAGTTGAGTTTATTTGAAGATTATTACTATTCATTTAGGCAGAGAATAATGGAAGCACATAATTTTATTGCATATTGTCTTCCATAATGACAGTAAACTCGAAATTGCGTATTTTTATAATTATTAATTTGTCTTTTTTATGAATACCACCCATTTTGTCAGTTTTTATGCTCCTTACCGAATGAATTTTACATTAATTAATCGAATTGCAAATATGAAAAGACACAACAGAAGAAATTAAATAATGATGAAATGGATTTTAGATTATTTTTTTAAATAAAAATATGTTGATTATGATTAATAAATGTATGAAAAAGAAACTAATGAACGTGCTTCCCCTATTATAATTCGCAGCAAATAATTTAATATGTATATTTTAAATCATGTTTGAACAGAGCTTTAAAGTTGGTTAACTGTAATAAAACAGCAGCTACCAAAAGAGATTTCAGAAAGAAAAACAGTTTCAATGCGTCTTCGTATATTTTTCAAAATTTTTGTGTTTTTTCCTCCATTTATGTCATTATTATTTAAATATTAAATAATATTATGCCTATTTCTGTATGTGTGTATGAAAATTTGAGTGAATTTATAAAAAAGAATTAACAACATTTCTTCTGAATTGAATTTTCCAAATTCAATAATCTAAAATTAGAATTTATAAAAATAAAAAAAAACTAAAAATAATACTCTTAAAATAATGCATCCAAATATTCAAATACACCATTTAGTAGAATTGTTATTTTAATGTATATATTATTTGATTACAAGCAGTATACTAACTTATATTTCCTTGCACATCATCACAAAAGCAAAACTAAAAAAAAAAACAATAAACATTTAAAAACTTAATAGATTATCATTAACGTAAATAATTTCTATAAAATAAAATGGAAAGAAAAATAGCTAACGATTGGAACTCACCTTTGTATTTTTACTCTTATAATAATATTATTATTATTATTCTTTATTAAAATTAAAGCAATCAGAGATTAAAAATAATACATTGTACTATGTTAGGGAAAAAAATAAATAAATAGAAATACAGTAGAAAATATACGATGATGAAAATAAGTCCAAAGAAAGTATTAATTATTATATATAAAAATATATATTACCAATAACAAACTTATATTTTAAATGTTTTTTTTTTATCATAAGAATTACATATTTTTTTTAGACTAAATTTATATCTATCTTTTTATAAGTATATTTTTAGCAATTTTTTTTAATGTTTATTTTGTGTTTGTTTAAATAATTATTTATTTAAATTTATCTCTGTCATATTGATAATATTTAAAAAAAATAGCACAGCATACATTATTATGATTAAATTATATTTTTTTATAAATTTAGTTATGATATTTGTATTAAAATTTAAAATCAATTTAAATACTAAATTCTATTACTATCGCAAGACAAGAGGGAATTTGATGTGACGATGAATAAATAATTATTTTTTATCATTACAGTTGCTCAGATATGTACAAATGATTTTATTGAAAGAGAAATAAATAGAATAAAATTAACATTAACAAATGAAAATACGTCAACAAGAGACAAAGGCAAAAAAAAATGTAACAAATTCTAATTAATAAATAATAATAATAACAGAAGCAAAATACTAATAAATAAATAAATAGTTTGTAAAAAAAAATAAAAGAATAAAAATTAGACAAATGTCAATTTTCTATACAATTTTGTAGTAAATTTTTTAATATACAGTACATTTGTTCATAGAGAAATAAGATAAAACAAACAAAACAAAAAAAATCAATCATAAGAACGAAATTAATTATTATGTACGTAAATTTTTATTTTTTTTTATACAATTTTCATAATATTTATCGATTTATTTATTTATTATAAAATTATGTTTCATTAAAACATTTACAATCTCGTATAAATTTATATATTCCTTATACGAAGGCAAAATTTATATATAAAGTAGATTTTCTACCAATTAAATTTTTTTTTTAAAATTTTCTTTCGTAAAGATTCAAGTAGATTTTTCTCTTTTTGTTATTTTCACAAGTACATATAGCCGTTTGCAAATAATTTTTCTATTTCGTCCACATTTATTTTAAGAGATCAGAAGAAATAATCAAACAAATATAATAAATAACTATTAAGAAGAAAAAATAAAAAAATAAAAAACTAGACAAAAAATTATTAAAAGGAAAATTATGCCAAAATTTTATCAATTTTCTGTAATTATCATGAAAACATACTCAATATTATTTTATAAGCTGAAAATTAAAACACACAAAAAAACATAATAATTTAATTATTATAGAAATTATTACTAAATGAAAATAATTATTATAAGGAAATTTAATGAAGAAAAAAATAATTGCAAAACAAAAAACAAAAAAAAACGCAAACAAAAATTAAATATAGGCAAATTTAATTAATAATTTGTAAGAGATTGAAAATAATTTAGGAAGACAAAAATAGATATAAAAAACAACAACAACAACAAAAATATAGGTATAGATAGCAATTTCTTATATTATAATCTTAATAAGTACCATATTTTTAATGTAATAAAAAAAAGAGGGACATACAAATTAAGAGTTATTATATTAGTTATAATAGTAATAATAATAATAGTAATTATGATAATAATAATAATAATAATAATAATTACTAATAGTAAATAATATTAATGGATAATGATTATGATATAAAAAAAATATAGTAAATTAAAAATAATATTAAATAAATATAATAGAAATTATAAATTAAGCTAACATAAGCTTAATTATAAAATAAGTAGGTTTTACGTTAGAGTAAAAACTAATACTTAAATAAAAAGAACAAGCACATACAATTTTCAAAAGTATTTTCTAAGAAATAAAATAATTTTATAATTATTTAACAAAAAAAACAAAAACAAAAAAAAAACAAAAAAAAACATCAACATTTATATACATATTATCGAAAATGATCGATTTGTCGATAATATATATACATAACTAAATTGTAATAATTAATTATAAAATTAAAATGTAAGCAAAAAAAATTAAATTATTATTATTATTATTATATTGTTTAAATAGAAAAAAATGTTTAAAAACAAGTTACAAATAAATTATTTAAATTAAATTAATTTAAAATAAACATTATTAATAATAATAATAATAATAGTAATTTATTATTATTATTATTATTATTATTATTATATTAAATTTAAGAGAAAAATAGACAAATTTAAATAAAAAAATAAAAAAACATTTTTTTTGATTAAAGAATAACATTGTTTACAAAAAAGATAAAATAAAAATAAATAAATAAAATAAAATATAAATGTTAAGTAATTTGTTAAAAAGTTATTCAAGACAAAATAGGGAACCCTTATTGGAGTTGTTATATTTTTCTCCTCACGTTAATTGTGAATAAAACATTATTAAAGGAACAAAAGCAAAAATGAAATCATATTCAGAATTATAACAAAAATATATACATATAACTTCCTCTGCTACTTAATTATCTTAATACTATAAAGTATATAAAAACGCAACATAATATTATTTGTATAAATTATGTCCACTTCTGTTGGTATATGCGAACCCTTTCGCCTTTTTATTAATTTTGCTTGTTCTTTCTATACTTTCAAGCGAGATTTTGAATATCCTGAACTGAACCTATATCACTCTAAATGTCTGCATATTTTAATATATATATGAGGTGGCATTATAAAATAATTAATATCGTGTTATTATTGAAGCGCAGATATTATTGATGGGATAATAATTTTTAAAAAAACAACCATTAAGAATTTTACAATACTTTTTATTATTTACTGTGTATAAGAATAATTGGAATGTGACTAAATATTAATTCCAATTTAGATTGAGATTGTTTTTTTTGCAAAATATTTGCTATTATATCGAGTTTTAAAATTAATTAAATAATTGTTAAATGTTTTTGCATATAAATTTTAACTTTATTTACAGTTCACATAATTTTTAACCACAATCAATTCCAGTATAATTTATATTTTGTTGTGAAAGATTTAAAAAAATGCATTTTATAAGAAAGTTATTTACGTTTGAGAGATATGATGATAGATAAATATAAAAGTTGTTTATTATTAACAAACAACTTTGGGTAATGTTGAAATTTGTAAATAATTTTTACTATTGCTTCATTTAATTTTTTATACATTTACACGTATATACATTATGCATAGACAACCGATATTTTCCATTTTTTAGCTCGAATAAAAACAGTGAGTACGAGTAGTTATGTTATAAAAACTTTTGTATTTAAAATTTGTTTTTTTTACCATTCAGCTTTGCAGATAAAATAAATAGATTAACTAGAAATATTTTAAGAATAACAAAAAGAAAATGCAATTTTTCCAGTTAAATGCAAAATACGCACTTGTGTTCTACTCGAAATCTCTAAGTAAAATGAAATTTTTGTATAAAAAATTCATGGAATTTCTGTAACATACACACAAACATTCATTTTATTGTTTAAATTGATTTATAAAGCACGAGATCGATTAAAATGGGATAAAAATATTCAATTTCATACATTCTTCTAAAGTATTTTATCAGCTGATCTAAAATCTTTTGCACAATTTTTGCGAGGAGAGGTTGGGATGGATACATCCATAAGTTTTACAAGTGTTTACTTTGTTAAATTTTCTGTATGGAAATTTCTATATAAAAAAATTACAATTTAATTGGTCTTTGATATTTGCTTCTAAAAACTAGAGGTTCTCGCTATTTAGAATTTAATAATTGTGAGAGCGTATATATTCCAACTATATCCGAACGTTTCACAGTATGAGTTAAAGCTTAAAATTAAAAATTTGGTATCTATAGAGTTAGAAAGATGTGTTAATAACAAAAAAATTATCTCGATCGTTTTTCTCGACTTTAAGTACTCTATTCAATAGAGCAAATCTAAAGTATTCGGTTTTTTTAGGTTATTTATAATAATATTTTTACGGAAATATAAATTCTAAGCACCACAACGACACAGACCATTTGGCGACAAATCCGGTTTTTTGTTTTTGTTTTTCGACATTCGTACTAACAAGCATATTTCTTGTTTAGAGTCCCGATTAGATCCATGGCTTAAACACTCTTAGCTGTATAACACATGGATCTCATCGGACTACATGCTTGCTGAGAGCATAATGAAAATTTCTTAGACATTCTTGGTAGCAACAATGATTCGGGCATTTTTATACTACAGAAGTACTAAAACTCTCGGCAAAATATACCATCGCTCCATGCTGTATAGAATTTCTATTACAATAAAGTCAATACACTTTTAAATATTCATAAAATCGTATGACAATTAACTCACTGATAATATTTTATCCTTACGAAAGAGAAAATGGATTATTAATTTTTAGAGCAAATATTAAAAATTGTAAACACACACACACCTATCGTCCGCCCCTCACCCTCTCCCTCTATTAAAGGATACGCGCGTAACTGCAAAGGAAAATGTTTTATGATAGTAACTAATATGGAGAACTGTAACTTTTTTTAAAATTATAATCAATTTTGGTAAATTTTTTTAATTAAATTTTTAACATATAAATGAAAGAGTTTAAAGAATAAAATCAAACAAATTAATAAGTCATTTGTAAAATGGAAAAAATCAAAAATAATAATTGTATACAAATATATTGTGAAGCGGATGTAACTTAATTTATATTTTTGTTTTTATACAATATATATCAAACAAGAAATAAATAATCAAAGAAGTAAGAGTTGCTTAGATTATTGAAGTAATATTTTCAATGAAATTGTTAGAAATTATTTATGTCAATATCATTAAAGGTGGGATTTTTTTAAATATATATGAATTTTGTTAATGTTACTTTGAAATCAGTTATTATTATTATTATTTTCAAATAAACTTTTATATAATTGTATATTAAATGAAAATAACTTTTTATGAAATTGTTTAAGAGTCATTAAAGTTAATTATAAAATTTAAGCCATCGCCATCCATAATTGGTGGTTGTTAGTTTTTTCTTAATAACATTTTCACGAATTATTTATTTTTTTAATAAACTTTGCATGCATACAAACTCACCAAGGTATATCAACATAAAAAAATCAACCAATAAATACGAATATATGTAAAGTTTATTTTGCAGTAATATGTAAAATATGAATGAGCTTGAGAAAATTTTCTAAATTAAATATAAATTCATCGGACTCACAGAGGAGACTATGCGAAATTAAAAAAAAAAATACATATACATATATATGAAGAAAAAAAAATTTACAATATATATACTCAAAATTAAACATCATCATATAAAAGTATATAGTATAAATAAAAAAAATATTTAACGAATAAAATTCAAATAAATATAATTAAATAAATAAAAAAAAGTCATATGCATGAGCCAATAAATACCATAAATCCCTACAAACATACATCCATACATACATATACGTACACGTACATATATTATATATAAAAAAGAATAAGTATAATCAAGAAAGAAAAAATAATTTAAAATGAAAAAAAATAAATCTAGTATTTTTAAATTTATATTAATTAAAAATGAAGAAAGAGAAATAACAACACAAATACACTAAATTTACACACATACATACTTACATACATATACACATCCATATATACAAATATTAAGTAAAACAATTTTGTACATAACCTACAAAAATAATTGCATAATAAAAGAATAATTTTTAAGTAATATTTAATGCAAATTAACTTAAGTATACTTATATAATAGTATATTAATAAAAATAACATTTTAAGTTTATTAACTTAACTTTTTAAATGTTGTTTTTATTATAATTATTATTTAATGGGGGGTAATGTATTATAAATTCAAAAAAGACCCATAATAAATCAAGAAAAAAAACATCAATTATTCAACAACAAAAAACAAAAAAAGAGAAAACATTTTTTTTAAAAAAAAACATAAAGAAAAATGAAAGAGCAAAAAAAAATTATTTAAAATAAGACAAAAAAAATAATGCATACAAGGAGGGGATATTATATAAATATACATACATATTTATATACAATATATAGGAAATTATAAATAATAAAAATAAAAAATAAAAATACAAAATCATATGTATTATTATGAATAAGAAAATATAACAAGAACATAATAATTTTCAAATTGTCATCTTTATATCGTGTTAAGTATAAAAAATTTTTTTTAAAAAAACGAAGAAAAACATAAAAATCAAACAAAATTTATCACATTGTGTCTAAAGATTTTGTTACATAAAACGAAAAATAAATAAAAAAGCAAAAAAAAAACACAACAAATTTATCATATACATATATAAAAAAAATAAAAATAATAAACTACAACAATTAATTATAAATATAAAAAAAATCATACATAATATTCTTAAAACATTTTTATTATTGTAAATATTTGATAAGTAAGAAGAAGAAATTAGAGAAAATTATATAGAAATGATAAAAATTGATTTGTTTTCAAAACGAAAAAGAAAAAAATTGATATTACAAAAAGAAAACCGACAATTTTAATTATTTTCAAATATTTTCATTATTGTTAGTTTTTTCCTTCCATTTTTTTTTATAATGATCCACTTCCTATTTGAGATCTATCATTTCTATATATCCAAATGTATGTAGGGAAATTTGTTCGTGATTTCGGGAAAGACTGTTGAAGTGGACGAAGATTATACGAGGTCGGTTCAAAAAGTATCGCGAATTTTGAATTTCCGCGGGTTACGTATATTCGCTTTTCGATTTTTTTTGTGGCGTTATGTTGGTACTCATATCTCTCACTTATGCCGACAAGTTCGGCCATTTTGAATGTTCAGTTAATTTTTGACAGCTGCTTTACTTGCACGTGTTTTGGCTCGCATTCGATTTTTGACCATCCCAATGGAAGCTGCCACACGAGCCAAGACCGAAAAAAGCGCGTCAAGTTTGGTCGAATGTGAAGGTTTTGCTTACAGTTTTCTTCGATTGCAGGGGCGTGGTGCATCATGAGTTCTTGTCACACGGTAGAACGGTCAATAAAGAATATTACCTACAAGTTGCGGGAAACAATCCGCCAGAAACGATCAGATTTGTGGAAGAACAAAAATTGACTTTTACACCATGATAACGCCCCTACTCACGCACCGTTGCTTGTCCGCGAATTGTTGGCTAAAAACAACACACTAATAATGCCGCAGCCACCGTATTCCCCAGATCAGGCCCCCTGTGACTTTTTCTTGTCCCCGAAACAGATTCTTTGATCCATTTTTTGGAATGGGCAAAAATCGAAGACGAGCGAAAACACGTGCAAGCAAAGCAGCTGTCAAAAATTAACTGAATATTCAAAATGGCCGAACTTATCGGCATAAGTGGAAGACATGAGTACCAACATAACGCCACAAAAATCCAACGTACGTAACCCGCGGAAATTCAAAATTCGCGATACTTTTTGAACAGATCTCGTATCTGAAATTCAATGGCGGCAGCGTGAAACTTTTCATCGTCAAGTATTGAAACTAAACGTTATCCAAGATTGATTTGACCAGTCCTCTTTCTTCTGCTCTTTAGAATCTTCGGTCTTTAGCAAAAATCATTACGAGCCCGTATTTGCGTCCAAGAGGGTTTTTTTTCGAATAATATGAGAATGGGTACTTCTGATGTCAATTGGTTAGAAAAAAATCATCAAATTAATTTACTATAGCTAAAACATAAGGTGTATTGGAACATACAATATACCAAAACTCTATCGAGAGCATCAATATAATTTTGGTAATGTTAAATTGTAGATGGAGGAGAAGAACCTCGCATCAAATTCCGATCGTCTACAATTCCTTGAACGGATTAACCTCAACCGGAGTCTCTCGCTAATGCCCCATCATTAAATGAAGGTCTTCACTTTTCTACAATTACAACTCCTGGCATATTATGATATTAAAAATAAAAATAAAAATTTACTTGTAAAACTATTTTAATTTCATTTGAATATAAATTTTATATTTAATTACTGGCTAAAATAATTACAATAGTTCGAAAAAAAATACAATTAAATAGAGACAAACTATTGAATAATTAAATAAAATTTATCATCAATTTTTTTTAAAAATATAACCTTTCTTTTAGCATATTATTTTTAATTTCATTTAATAGTAGAAAAAAAAAACATTTTTTAAATAATCTTTGCATTGTTGATGTACAATACAATAAATACTCTTAGTCTGTCGTATAAAAAATTCTTATTCCTGAATATGATTTTCCCAATAAGTGTTTATCGCATTTTTCTATCCTGGGAAGTATTATAATAATAATAAAAATAGTTTATATAAATTATTTAACACATTAATCAAAAATTAATGAGTGCAGAATTGCCATAAACTATTTTTATATGTAATATAAAAAAAATGGAACAAAATTTTTATTTAAAAAATATAAAAATCAAGAATTTTCAATAATAATGGTGATTTCCAACAAAAAAAAAGTTTATAATTAAATTTTATTAATATTTATTTAAAAAACTTTTTATAAATAACCAATTTTCTATGCGTGTAAATAGTCCCAAATCATATAAATACCCTTTTATTAATGCTGCTTCCCATTTTACTATGAAACAAAACTGACATTTGTAGAAATGATTGGAATTAGAATTATAGCGTTCTGTTTCAATGCGTACCTACTTCCGATGCCGACCATTGTGTTTGCCGCATTCGTGACCAGAAGCCATATTGTGTGGTTGTGTCGAAGATAAATGTTGTTGCAAAGAATCTATTAAAATCAAAAAGATCTTAATATTAATAGGAGAAAATGTTTTAAAAAAACGTAAGTAAAGTTTTTGTATATCATATAAATATATATATATATATATTATGATTGCACAGCGTATCTCCAGACTCCGAGATATTTTCTGGTTTTTGGTCGCGTTTTTCTGTGCTAAATAAAAATGGTTCCAAACAAATCGTTTGATTGCACGACAATTTTCTTACTGCAATCATGGTATATGGAAGGACAATATTTTACCAAATATTTTCTATATTTATTGTAATGTAATGTATTTGATTTAAATCTACTTTACAGATTATATAATAAATTTTGGTTAATAGTTTGGGTGTTAATAATGTATCTGTACAATTTAACTCTGCAGCGTGCAACCGGCATAGTCCATGCCGTGCACGGAAGTTTTTCGGGTTCGAAAACCCAGGAAATCTTGATATCCCGTGGGAAGAGTTTGGAACTTTTCCGGCCAGATCCAAACACCGGGAAAGTGCACGTGCTGTTGACTGTGGAGGTTTTTGGCGTTATACGATCTCTGATGGCATTTCGTTTGACTGGAGGTGTAAAAGGTAATTGCAATAGTGTAAAACATCATTTTTTTTCTTTCTACTAGTACTTATAGTATATTTTTATTCGCACGTGTTAGTCAATTTCAATTGTGGGGTGGTACGCACCTGATTAAAATGTATAAAAAATGTGGATTTATGATCTATTGATGAGCTGATTGATAGATTATTAGCGATGGTGGTGAATATTGCCTTACAGCGTTTATTAGTTTTTCTTTATAAAATAAAAGAGGATATTTTTTATTTTAGAAAAAAAAAAATGATTTGAGAAAGCTCGAAGTGGGGGTTAAAGGTGTACCACACACACAAATCACGCGACTTTTAAAAGTACATATCACAAAATAATTGTTGCTGAAATAGTTGCCGATGAGACTCTTGATGAAAATGTACCGAAATAATTTGTTAGCATATCAATTGTTTAGGTGTATTTATTGATTTTTCTTGCAGACTATGCGGTAGTTGGTTCCGATTCTGGGCGGGTTGTAATTCTTGAATATAATCCAACGAAGAATTCTCTTGACAAAGTGCATCAGGAGACATTTGGTAAAACTGGTTGTCGTCGAATAGTTCCAGGACAGTTTTTGGCCATCGATCCTAAAGGCCGTGCTGTTATGATTGGAGCTACTGAAAAACAAAAGCTAGTATACATTTTGAATAGAGATGCAGAGGCTAGATTGACTATATCTTCGCCTCTTGAAGCGCACAAATCGAACAATCTATGTTATCACATGGTCGGTGTAGATGTTGGATTTGAAAATCCAATGTTTGCCTGTTTGGAAATAGACTATGAAAAAGCTGATTTAGACCCAACAGGTAAAGATTTTACGGGCTTTGGGATTAAGTTAATAAAGGTTAGACTAACATTGTTATTATTATTTTTTTTTAAGGTGAGGCTGTTCAAAGGACCCAACAGACTCTGACATTTTACGAATTAGATTTAGGACTTAATCACGTGGTACGAAAGTATTCTGATCCTCTTGAAGAGCATGCAAATTTTCTGATTGCTGTTCCGGGCGGCAATGACGGTCCTTCAGGTGTACTAATATGTTCCGAAAATTATTTAACTTATAAAAATTTGGGCGATCAACATGATATACGTTGTCCAATTCCACGTCGAAGAAATGACTTGGACGATCCGGAGCGCGGAATGTTGTTTATATGCTCAGCTACACACAGAACAAAAAGCATGTATTTCTTTTTGATACAAACTGAACAAGGTGACATATTCAAAGTGACTTTGGAAACACATGACGACGTTGTCTCGGAGATCAAATTGAAATATTTCGATACAGTACCTCCAGCGGCAGCAATGTGTGTCCTAAAAACAGGATTCCTATTTGTGGCATCGGAATTTGGAAATCAGTATGTGATTTTTTTTTTTTTAAATACCACTTGAGAAATTGTGAATAAAAGAATTTTTTTTTTTGCTTTATTACAGCTATTTATACCAAATAGCCCATTTGGGTGACGACGATGACGAGCCAGAGTTCAGTTCTGCTATGCCACTAGAGGAAGGTGATACGTTCTTCTTTGCGCCGAGACTTCTAAAGAATCTAGTCATTGTGGATGAGATGCCATCATATGCACCAATTATTGGATGCCAAGTTGCTGATTTAGCAAATGAAGACACGCCACAATTGTATCTATTATGTGGTCGTGGCCCACGTTCATCAGTTCGAGTCTTACGGCATGGCTTGGAGGTTTCTGAAATGGCAGTTTCAGAACTACCCGGTCATCCAAATGCTGTATGGACTGTCAAGAAACGAATTGATGGTAAGAACAAGAATATTTGTTATTATCTTATCTTAAAAGAAGCCAATGATGATTTCATCCGTGTTTCAACTGATTTTATTTGATTAAAAAAAACCTTAACTGAGATTTTGTACATATTCAAAGACGATTCTGAAGAGTAAACAATAAATAACAATAAATTTTGTACTTTTACAGATGAATTCGATGCTTACATTATTGTGTCGTTCGTTAATGCTACTCTTGTACTGAGCATTGGCGAAACCGTTGAGGAAGTAACTGATAGTGGATTCTTGGGTACGACACCAACTTTAAGTTGTTCATCGTTGGGTGACGATGCATTGGTTCAAGTGTATCCGGAAGGGATTCGCCATATTCGAGCGGATAAGCGTGTCAATGAGTGGAAAGCACCTGGCAAGAAATTAATATCAAAATGCGCTGTTAATGAACGTCAAGTTGTCATTGCTCTGTCAACCAAAGAGTTGGTATATTTCGAAATGGATCCGGTAAGTCTGACAGTGAAATGATTGCAAATGATTATTGTATTAATGTTATTTGTTGGTAATTGGTGGGATAGGCAGGCGAGTTGAACGAATATACTGAACGTAAGGAAATGCCTTCGGAAGTAATGTGCATGGCTCTTGGTACAGTACCACCAGGTGAACAGCGTTCATGGTTCTTGGCTGTTGGTCTAGCGGACAATACTGTTCGGATAATATCGCTCGATCCGTCGGACTGTTTGTCACATCGTTCCACTCAAGTTCTGCCGTCGCTAGCTGAATCGCTTTGTTTGGTAGAAATGGGCCAGACCGAAAGTGGCGGAGAAGGGAATGCACAAAGTTCGAGAACGATCTATTTGAACATTGGACTGAGTAATGGAGTCCTCCTTCGGAACGTGCTGGATCCTGTTACTGGCGACTTGGCTGACACAAGAACAAGATATCTCGGTTCGAGACCGGTGAAATTATTTAGAATCCAAATGCAGGGATCTGAGGCCGTTTTAGCTATGTCTAGTCGAACATGGCTATCGTACTATTATCAAAATCGGTTTTATTTAACGCCGCTATCATACGAAACGCTCGAATTTGCTTCGGGATTCTCGAGCGAACAATGTAACGAAGGCATTGTAGCCATTTCGACGAATACGCTCAGAATTCTTGCTCTCGAAAAGTTGGGAGCTGTATTTAATCAAATCTCATTTCCGTTGGATTATACTCCAAGACGTTTTGTTATCCATCATGACACTGGTCACATGATAATTTGCGAAACGGACCATAATGCATACACAGAAGAGACAAAAAATGCACGAAAGAAACAAATGGCAGATGAAATGAGAGAAGCTGCTGGCGAAGAGGAAGTGGAATTGGCCACTGAAATGGCAGAGGCGTTCATCAATGAAATCTTGCCCGAAGATATTTTCTCAGCACCAAAAGCCGGTCAAAGCATGTGGGCGTCACAAATAAGAATAATGGCACCAATAAATGGACAAACAATTGCGAAACTCCAATTACAACAGAACTATTCGATATTTTCAATGGCGTTGTTGAAATTCAGTGCGGCTGCGGATGGACGATACTATTTGGCAGTGGGTATCGCAAAAGATTTGCAATTAAGTCCGCGAACAGCTAATGGTGGAGCTATTGACATTTATAAGGTAAATTGTGAACGAAGATGAGATTTTTTTTTTCTTTTCCTATTTAATAAAACTTGATTTTTTTTTTTTTTTTTTAGATAGAAGTGAATTGTGCAGGACTTGAGTTCATGCATCGAACTGAGACGGATGAGATTCCTGGAGCGATGTGCGGTTTTCAAGGCCGTTTGCTTGTCGGTGTCGGACGAATATTACGAATATACGATTTGGGAAAGAAGAAATTGCTACGTAAATGCGAGAACAAACACATTCCAAATCAAATAGTAAATATTCAAACGATGGGCCATCGAATCTATGTGTCCGATGTGCAAGAGTCTGTATTTTTCGTACGGTATAAACGGGCAGAAAATCAGATAATTATATTCGCTGATGATACGCATCCGAGATGGATAACTGCAACAACACTATTAGATTATGACACAATAGCCACTGCAGATAAGTTTGGTAATGTTTCGATTTTGCGGCTGCCCCATTCGGTAACTGACGATGTCGATGAAGATCCAACCGGTACCAAGTCATTATGGGATCGTGGTTTGCTAAGTGGAGCTTCGCAAAAATCCGAGAATATTTGCACATTCCATATTGGCGAAATAATAATGTCACTGCAGAAAACTACCCTAATACCTGGTGGCTCAGAATCTTTACTCTATACGACATTAAGTGGTACCGTTGGTACGTTGGTGCCGTTCACTAGCCGAGAGGATCATGATTTCTTCCAACACTTGGAAATGCACATGAGAAACGAGAATCCACCATTGTGTGGCCGAGATCACCTAAGCTATAGAAGCTCATATTATCCAGTTAAGGTGAGTTTTTATCTTGTCGAATAATTGGCTGTTTTTTTTTTTAAATATGACGTGTTTACAGAACGTTATGGACGGGGATCTATGTGAACAATTCGCTTCAATCGATCCGGCTAAGCAAAAAAGTATCGCTACAGATCTTGGACGAACACCCAATGAAGTGTCGAAGAAATTGGAAGATATACGAACAAGATATGCATTCTAAATGAAATACGATTCATCCGTCGTACCACGTACTCATTCCATTTGTTATAAAAGTTGCGATATCAATAATTTTTTATGTACAAGTCGATTCATAAAATGTACATGAATTTTTAATATTAATCATTTTTTTTACGGTAAGAGAGAGCCATTATTACAGTATAGTAAAAAAGAGTAAGCAAATAATAACAATTTTCAAATTTGAAATTTATTTTTGAGAAAATGTTTTAAGAATTTTGCATTTATTTATTATTATTACTATTACTATTGATGATTAACAATATATGTTAGACTTATGAATATAAAAAATGTTTTTAATAACAAATCTGAACGCGGCAAAAAAATCTAAACTAAAATGTATTTGTAATTATTTTTAAATTTTTTATTTTTTTATTTTAGGAAGAATCAATCAACAAATTGATTATGATGAAGATAGGGGAAAGGTGCGTTAAAAATTACCACTAATTTTGGCCGAATTCAAATTGATGAAAAGTTTCTTCGTTGCTTTTTTTTTTTTAAATGAATTGCATATTATTTTTACATTCAAAATTTAATAAGCAAAAAGGAAATTTTTTAAACTTTTCTTAATTATTTTTCATTAATGATGATCATAAAAATGTACATATGTTAGACTAACGAATACATAATGTGTTATACTTGAAATCTGAAATTGATAAAATAATACGAGAAAATTGGATTTGATAAAATTAAAATTTAAGAATAATTTGACTTTGGCTAAGATGAATTTTTGTTTTGTATTTTCTAGAAACTTTGTGTGACTGACTGACTAATAATAATAAATGATTTATCTTGAGAGTGCTCCATACTTAATGATGGAACCACAACTAGTTTTAAAAGGTAACTTATTACGATCAAACAAACAATAAATATTTGCGCAATAGTGAAAAAAAATCAAATTGTGAATAAATTAATTTTTTATGATGACTATACCATATACCTTGGGACACCTATGAAAAGTCTTGATTAGTGTATACGTTTAGAACTGAGCAATTGCAAATATTTTCAAAATAATTAAATTTATATTATTGTTCCTAATAATAAAGATTGTATTTCTATTGCTTATAGGCAGATGAGGAAGAGAAAGAGAAATTGCATTAGCTAGCGATGACCACCATAATGGGCGGCAGCTGTACATAAATAAAAGTAGCTTGAAGATTTCTCAACATTTTTTTTCTTGTGTTTCTTTGTAATTTAGAGTATTTTTTCTTTAAAGAATATTATTGTATTATAGTTTTATTTAATGGAGTAAATAATTTTAAAATTTAATTTTCCATTTGTATTTTGAATGTTTTTGGGAATTGAATAAGAAAAATTAATAGAAATTAAATGTACCTTTCCTTTTATCCATGAGTAAGTAATTACTTTCAGAATAGAAGAAAGTGAATTTGAGCAAATCTTTGAATGGAATTTTTTTCGTGGTTAGTAGAAAACAAAATAAATTTTTTATTAATGCCAAGGCGGAGGAGAAACTTCGTTTGCTCATTACTCCACAACATTTATTAACAAATTACCCCCTTCAACTAACTACTACCCAGTTTTATTAGAGACGCTGGCAATACCAACTCACGCAACTTGATGTCAGATAACCTCATAGTTGTGGCGCTATAGAATGACCTCATAGTTGTGGCGCTATAGAATGACCTCATAGTTGTGGCGCTATAGAATGACCTCATAGTTGTGGCGCTATAGAATGACCTCATAGTTGTGGCGCTATAGAATGACCTCGTAGTTGTGGCGCTATAGAATGACCTTTTTATACACACAAGTATGGCCTCATGATTGTGGCGCTATAGAATGTCCTCATTCATGACTGTGGCGCTATAGAATGGCCTCATGATTGTGGCGCTATAGAATGGCCTCATGATTATGGCGCTATAGAATGGCCTCATGATTGTAGCGCTATAGAATGGCCTAATGATTGTGACGTTATAAGATGGCCTCATAGTTGTGGCGCTATGGAATGACCTCATAGTTGTGGCGCTATAAAATGGCCTCATGATTGTGACGCTATTATATGACCTCATGATTGTGACGCTATAGAATGGCCTTATAGTTGTGGCGCTATAGAATGGTCTAATGATTGTGACGCTATAGAATAACCTTGTGGTTTTATGTTACCTTTTTGTTATGTTGCCGCGGCCCGAGCTAGTGGCTCTAATGAGCAACTAATAAAATTAATATTTCCGTAGAATATGGAAAACAAGAAATACACGGATGAATTAAATTTTAACTAATAAATTTTTAATTCACAAAAGTTAAGATGTTTATAATGTTTGGTTGGTGTTGTTTATGCTAAATTAGTGCGTGTTATTGCTGAGTGCTATTGTACGACTGACAGTGCAACGCACAATTATTGCCATGGTGCTCAGCTGTGTACAAGTGAAAGCTAATGTGTGCATGTGTAGTATGCATGCGGTGTGCATGTTGTATGACTGTTTGTATGAATATGTTTAGTTTTAAGTCCAATTTAAGTGGCGGGCGTACTTTGCCGTCACGCAGAAATTAGTGTGTGGCATCTGCTAGGCTTTTCTGTACATAATAATTATTGGACGAATGGTTTGATGTATTCATTGGTTGCAAATTTTTCATCATGTTGCCAAGTTCAGTTAAAATCGATCGATGCATGTGAGTACGTATTTGGAAGTATTCCATTTGCAGTTATTATGTGTCCCAAAAATAGAACTGTTGGTTTGCCAATGTCGCATTTCGCCATGTTGATTTTTATATTGAATTGTTGCAGACGATTTAAAACCGATTCTATATGTGTGCGATGCTCCGTTTTATCCTTTGACGCGATGCAAATGTCATCGATGTACACATAAACAAAATCTAAATCTGACGAAAATCTGGTTCATGTAGCGTTGAAACGTTTGTGAGGCGTTGCAAAGACCGAATGGCATGAATTTGAATTCGAAGAGACCGAATGGTTTTTCCAGCAAAATTTTGAGCAAAATCATGGATGTGTGGAAGAGGATACCTGTCCGGAACCGTTATAGCGTTGAGTCGTCTATAATCACCGCATGGGCGCCACTCGCCATTGTGTTTTTTTTACCATATGTAGTGGACTGGCCAATGGACTTTTACTCGGTTGACAGATACCCGCTCGCATCATGATTTCAAATTCTTTTTTTGCATCATTTAATTTCTCAGTGTCTAGTCGACGTGCGCGTGAAAAAATGAATTGTCCATTTGTAATTATTTGATGGTTGACATTCAACGTAAGTGTTGGTGAGTTGAATGATGGCGGAAAATCCCTAAATTTATCGAAAATGAAGTAGAGGGCGTTGCTACCTCGCTAATTTGTCGAAACGTTGTAATTTCTAAAATTTTGTCCGCCATGCTTGCAATTTTTGTCAAATCGCCGTCAGCAGTGGACATAAGAGGACGAATTTGTTCTGGCAAACGTTTGATCCAAAGTGTTTTTAACGCCTCCTATTTAACAAAATACGCAGTTTTTGCTGATCAGAATGTAAGAATTCGGCTAAAATTCGTATTTTTAGTATTTCGTATTTATTTAGTAATGGCGGATGTTTAATAATGTCAATGACTGGCTGTAGAAATTGTGGATCCAACGATCCCAAAATGTGATTGAATTTCGTTGAATCAGTTGTAATGCCAGCTAATAAGAACAGAGCTTCCATTTGCATGGAGTATAATTGTGGAGCTGTTTTGATGAATGATGCTGGTTTGACAGACACCCTGTGAATGTGATTTGCCGAATTATTTGAAAAAATATTGCTTGCATCTTGAAATTTTGGCGATAGAGGATTTGCATTCGGTGGAAAATTGGTTGACATTGCGAAATTTTTCAAATTTTATTTAATAATAAAATTCAATGAAAATAAATTGCGTTTTTTCAAATTATTTTTGGTGAATTTGGAGCACCCCGTATGGTGCCGCTGATGTTGTGAAAAAATATTTGTGATATGGTCGATGCTAAAAACAGGCACTTTGTTTAATGCCGATGTTTTGGTGTACTGCAAGTAGCCTGGTTTAAGGTGTACGAATTGACTATATGCAAATGTGTGTACATACGACTGGCAAATTGTTGAGTCAAATATCCAAATTTATCAGCGAAATTAATGAATTTTTTGTGAAAAATGGCTCGTGCCGAATTATGTGATGCTATCGACGCCCAGTGCAGGCGGAATTTTCCAACAAAGTCACGCGGTTTGCTTGAATTCGTTTTTTTTCCAATATGGAAAAATAGATGAAAATACGTGTAATCCCGTGAGAAAAACGATGAAAATATCCACAAAAATATAGATGATTGTTCAATTAGCATATAAAAAGTAATATTTGTCGTTGATGAACCGGTTAGGTTATTATCAATATTTTTTATGTTTTTTGCTGCACGTGTTTCATGCACCATGTTGTTTACGGTTTTTAAGTCGAAAATGTCTAATCACTAATCCTGATTCATATACAATAATAATGCGAATTATTTTGAAAAAAAAAATTGTTTGTTTATTAGGATTGCACGTTTTTCATCATTATTATTGTTATTTTTGGTCGATGATTGTCAATTTGTTTATTTTTTGTGTTTTTGAGTTGCACCATCTGTTTAGCACTTTTTGAAAAACTGGGGTCACGAATGTGGTTTTATGTTACCTTTTTGTTATGTTGACGCGGCCCGAAAATGTCAAAAAAATTGATTGATTTTTTGATGGTGCTGATCCGTTGATAGGTGGCTAGTTGATAGATGCAGTCGACGTTTATTTTTGTAATTTGATCAATCAGCCGTTTGCACTTGATATCGACATGTAAATCGAAATGGTCTAAAAAATCAGCGCCAATAATTGCTTGTTTGACGTCAGCGATAATGAATTGTCAAGCGAAATTTCGGCGAAATCCCAAATGTTTTTATCAGTGTGCCATTTGCGGCGAAAAGTTGATAACCATCGGCGTTTGAAGTGCTACCGTAGTAGGCCTTTGGCTTAGATTAAAGAAAAACTGGATAGGCCTCTACACAAAAATTCTGTCGGAATTTTGTGGCAATACATTCGTAGAACGCACACACATGCAATACAACAGAAACGTCGTAAATCATTGGGAGCCAATTTTAACCTTCAGTATACGATTAAAGCGATTCGTTCAAAACCATTTTCATATGCGATGTCATTTATGCGTAAACGAATAGATTTTCTAATATTGCGGGTTGTTTGATGGAATTAGTTTTGGAAATTTATAATAAAACTCAGTATTCTATTTTAAAATATTATTTATTTATTTTAACCCAAAAATATAACTTTATTTATTTTAACACAATGAAAACAGCAATGGAAAATAGACAGAAAAATTCGGTCCCTTAAACTTTCTTACACATACTTCATACACACCGGCACTGAACTATTTTCTGGTAAACATGGAACTGTCAACATCGGATTTGTTTACATTTATTTAATGACCAAATTTTCACTTTTTCACCACTTTTTGGATAAAATATATCACTTAAACCCATTTAGGCACATCACAAATAACATTTTTGTTATTTTATTTACTAAAACTACAGATATCAAATTACCGAAAGAAAGAAATTCCCGGCTTCCTCATGTCATTGTAGGAAAAACAATTCTTCACGAAACACTTCATTTTCTGTAATGAAAACTTCTTATTAAATGTTATCAATAATAAAACTTTTTATAAAAATATTTACTTTTTTAAATGCTTTAAAATACATAAAAACAACACTTTAAATTCCACTTTCAACACTTTATTATTTTTATCAATAACAAATTCCAAAATGACACCGCTAGTTAGATTAGTTCGAGTTGTAATCACTTTCATGGAGAATGGCAGGTTGTAAAACTCTCCGAAAGTCTACAAAATTGAGGCGCTTTATATTTGAATGATATTTACGAAATCAATAATAAACCTAAAATAGAATTCCATTTCATATCAAAAGATTGTAAAAAAAAATAAAAATTGCCTATCGTTGTGTTTAAATTGTATTTTTGTTTCCAATAAGTGAATTAAAAAGAATATAAATTAGGCTTTTGCAATGTAATAAATTTCTATTACGAGAACTAGATGGCAGTGAGTGTCATGTCTACATAAAAATATCCACAAAAAGCTATGTGATAAATGCCAATTCTTGCCGCTTGGCATGTAATTCTTACACAAAATTGCGTATACATATACGGTAAGGGCCTATCCAGGTATTCTTTAATCTAAGGTCTTTGGAATAACTGAAATGTCAGCACCCGCGTCAATCAAATATTTTCTGTTACTTTGGCGGTCAAAAATGAAAAGACGTTTACTTTTCGAGGTGACCACTTCGCTCGCCATTGTTTCGGAAGTGGAAATAATTAGTTTTTTGAGTCCTCCTTAGTGGACGAAAATTTACAAGGTTCGGTACATTTTTGTGCCATTGCACCAAACTTGAAGTGATAATAGCAATATGGACTATTATTGTTGGGACGTGAAGTTGATCGTTTGCGATCTTTTGATTTATCGCGACTTTATTCGACAATTGGGAAAACTTTTTTAAAGTTCCTCAATCCGACGTGTTAAAGCGTAAATTTGAAGTGACATGTCGTCAGAAGTTCGCCGTGAAGTAGAGGGCGTTGCTACCTCGCTAATTTGTCGAAACGTTGTAATTTCTAAAATTTTGTCCGCCATGCTTGCAATTTTTGTCAAATCGCCGTCAGCAGTGGACATAAGAGGACGAATTTGTTCTGGCAAACGTTTGATCCAAAGTGTTTTTAACGCCTCCTATTTAACAAAATACGCAGTTTTTGCTGATCAGAATGTAAGAATTCGGCTAAAATTCGTATTTTTAGTATTTCGTATTTATTTAGTAATGGCGGATGTTTAATAATGTCAATGACTGGCTGTAGAAATTGTGGATCCAACGATCCCAAAATGTGATTGAATTTCGTTGAATCAGTTGTAATGCCAGCTAATAAGAACAGAGCTTCCATTTGCATGGAGTATAATTGTGGAGCTGTTTTGATGAATGATGCTGGTTTGACAGACACCCTGTGAATGTGATTTGCCGAATTATTTGAAAAAATATTGCTTGCATCTTGAAATTTTGGCGATAGAGGATTTGCATTCGGTGGAAAATTGGTTGACATTGCGAAATTTTTCAAATTTTATTTAATAATAAAATTCAATGAAAATAAATTGCGTTTTTTCAAATTATTTTTGGTGAATTTGGAGCACCCCGTATGGTGCCGCTGATGTTGTGAAAAAATATTTGTGATATGGTCGATGCTAAAAACAGGCACTTTGTTTAATGCCGATGTTTTGGTGTACTGCAAGTAGCCTGGTTTAAGGTGTACGAATTGACTATATGCAAATGTGTGTACATACGACTGGCAAATTGTTGAGTCAAATATCCAAATTTATCAGCGAAATTAATGAATTTTTTGTGAAAAATGGCTCGTGCCGAATTATGTGATGCTATCGACGCCCAGTGCAGGCGGAATTTTCCAACAAAGTCACGCGGTTTGCTTGAATTCGTTTTTTTTCCAATATGGAAAAATAGATGAAAATACGTGTAATCCCGTGAGAAAAACGATGAAAATATCCACAAAAATATAGATGATTGTTCAATTAGCATATAAAAAGTAATATTTGTCGTTGATGAACCGGTTAGGTTATTATCAATATTTTTTATGTTTTTTGCTGCACGTGTTTCATGCACCATGTTGTTTACGGTTTTTAAGTCGAAAATGTCTAATCACTAATCCTGATTCATATACAATAATAATGCGAATTATTTTGAAAAAAAAAATTGTTTGTTTATTAGGATTGCACGTTTTTCATCATTATTATTGTTATTTTTGGTCGATGATTGTCAATTTGTTTATTTTTTGTGTTTTTGAGTTGCACCATCTGTTTAGCACTTTTTGAAAAACTGGGGTCACGAATGTGGTTTTATGTTACCTTTTTGTTATGTTGACGCGGCCCGAAAATGTCAAAAAAATTGATTGATTTTTTGATGGTGCTGATCCGTTGATAGGTGGCTAGTTGATAGATGCAGTCGACGTTTATTTTTGTAATTTGATCAATCAGCCGTTTGCACTTGATATCGACATGTAAATCGAAATGGTCTAAAAAATCAGCGCCAATAATTGCTTGTTTGACGTCAGCGATAATGAATTGTCAAGCGAAATTTCGGCGAAATCCCAAATGTTTTTATCAGTGTGCCATTTGCGGCGAAAAGTTGATAACCATCGGCGTTTGAAGTGCTACCGTAGTAGGCCTTTGGCTTAGATTAAAGAAAAACTGGATAGGCCTCTACACAAAAATTCTGTCGGAATTTTGTGGCAATACATTCGTAGAACGCACACACATGCAATACAACAGAAACGTCGTAAATCATTGGGAGCCAATTTTAACCTTCAGTATACGATTAAAGCGATTCGTTCAAAACCATTTTCATATGCGATGTCATTTATGCGTAAACGAATAGATTTTCTAATATTGCGGGTTGTTTGATGGAATTAGTTTTGGAAATTTATAATAAAACTCAGTATTCTATTTTAAAATATTATTTATTTATTTTAACCCAAAAATATAACTTTATTTATTTTAACACAATGAAAACAGCAATGGAAAATAGACAGAAAAATTCGGTCCCTTAAACTTTCTTACACACACTTCATACACACCGGCACTGAACTATTTTCTGGTAAACATGGAACTGTCAACATCGGATTTGTTTACATTTATTTAATGACCAAATTTTCACTTTTTCACCACTTTTTGGATAAAATATATCACTTAAACCCATTTAGGCACATCACAAATAACATTTTTGTTATTTTATTTACTAAAACTACAGATATCAAATTACCGAAAGAAAGAAATTCCCGGCTTCCTCATGTCATTGTAGGAAAAACAATTCTTCACGAAACACTTCATTTTCTGTAATGAAAACTTCTTATTAAATGTTATCAATAATAAAACTTTTTATAAAAATATTTACTTTTTTAAATGCTTTAAAATACATAAAAACAACACTTTAAATTCCACTTTCAACACTTTATTATTTTTATCAATAACAAATTCCAAAATGACACCGCTAGTTAGATTAGTTCGAGTTGTAATCACTTTCATGGAGAATGGCAGGTTGTAAAACTCTCCGAAAGTCTACAAAATTGAGGCGCTTTATATTTGAATGATATTTACGAAATCAATAATAAACCTAAAATAGAATTCCATTTCATATCAAAAGATTGTAAAAAAAATAAAAATTGCCTATCGTTGTGTTTAAATTGTATTTTTGTTTCCAATAAGTGAATTAAAAAGAATATAAATTAGGCTTTTGCAATGTAATAAATTTCTATTACGAGAACTAGATGGCAGTGAGTGTCATGTCTACATAAAAATATCCACAAAAAGCTATGTGATAAATGCCAATTCTTGCCGCTTGGCATGTAATTCTTACACAAAATTGCGTATACATATACGGTAAGGGCCTATCCAGGTATTCTTTAATCTAAGGTCTTTGGAATAACTGAAATGTCAGCACCCGCGTCAATCAAATATTTTCTGTTACTTTGGCGGTCAAAAATGAAAAGACGTTTACTTTTCGAGGTGACCACTTCGCTCGCCATTGTTTCGGAAGTGGAAATAATTAGTTTTTTGAGTCCTCCTTAGTGGACGAAAATTTACAAGGTTCGGTACATTTTTGTGCCATTGCACCAAACTTGAAGTGATAATAGCAATATGGACTATTATTGTTGGGACGTGAAGTTGATCGTTTGCGATCTTTTGATTTATCGCGACTTTATTCGACAATTGGGAAAACTTTTTTAAAGTTCCTCAATCCGACGTGTTAAAGCGTAAATTTGAAGTGACATGTCGTCAGAAGTTCGCCGTGAAGTAGAGGGCGTTGCTACCTCGCTAATTTGTCGAAACGTTGTAATTTCTAAAATTTTGTCCGCCATGCTTGCAATTTTTGTCAAATCGCCGTCAGCAGTGGAGATAAGAGGACGAATTTGTTCTGGCAAACGTTTGATCCAAAGTGTTTTTAACGCCTCCTATTTAACAAAATACGCAGTTTTTGCTGATCAGAATGTAAGAATTCGGCTAAAATTCGTATTTTTAGTATTTCGTATTTATTTAGTAATGGCGGATGTTTAATAATGTCAATGACTGGCTGTAGAAATTGTGGATCCAACGATCCCAAAATGTGATTGAATTTCGTTGAATCAGTTGTAATGCCAGCTAATAAGAACAGAGCTTCCATTTGCATGGAGTATAATTGTGGAGCTGTTTTGATGAATGATGCTGGTTTGACAGACACCCTGTGAATGTGATTTGCCGAATTATTTGAAAAAATATTGCTTGCATCTTGAAATTTTGGCGATAGAGGATTTGCATTCGGTGGAAAATTGGTTGACATTGCGAAATTTTTCAAATTTTATTTAATAATAAAATTCAATGAAAATAAATTGCGTTTTTTCAAATTATTTTTGGTGAATTTGGAGCACCCCGTATGGTGCCGCTGATGTTGTGAAAAAATATTTGTGATATGGTCGATGCTAAAAACAGGCACTTTGTTTAATGCCGATGTTTTGGTGTACTGCAAGTAGCCTGGTTTAAGGTGTACGAATTGACTATATGCAAATGTGTGTACATACGACTGGCAAATTGTTGAGTCAAATATCCAAATTTATCAGCGAAATTAATGAATTTTTTGTGAAAAATGGCTCGTGCCGAATTATGTGATGCTATCGACGCCCAGTGCAGGCGGAATTTTCCAACAAAGTCACGCGGTTTGCTTGAATTCGTTTTTTTTCCAATATGGAAAAATAGATGAAAATACGTGTAATCCCGTGAGAAAAACGATGAAAATATCCACAAAAATATAGATGATTGTTCAATTAGCATATAAAAAGTAATATTTGTCGTTGATGAACCGGTTAGGTTATTATCAATATTTTTTATGTTTTTTGCTGCACGTGTTTCATGCACCATGTTGTTTACGGTTTTTAAGTCGAAAATGTCTAATCACTAATCCTGATTCATATACAATAATAATGCGAATTATTTTGAAAAAAAAAAATTGTTTGTTTATTAGGATTGCACGTTTTTCATCATTATTATTGTTATTTTTGGTCGATGATTGTCAATTTGTTTATTTTTTGTGTTTTTGAGTTGCACCATCTGTTTAGCACTTTTTGAAAAACTGGGGTCACGAATGTGGTTTTATGTTACCTTTTTGTTATGTTGACGCGGCCCGAAAATGTCAAAAAAATTGATTGATTTTTTGATGGTGCTGATCCGTTGATAGGTGGCTAGTTGATAGATGCAGTCGACGTTTATTTTTGTAATTTGATCAATCAGCCGTTTGCACTTGATATCGACATGTAAATCGAAATGGTCTAAAAAATCAGCGCCAATAATTGCTTGTTTGACGTCAGCGATAATGAATTGTCAAGCGAAATTTCGGCGAAATCCCAAATGTTTTTATCAGTGTGCCATTTGCGGCGAAAAGTTGATAACCATCGGCGTTTGAAGTGCTACCGTAGTAGGCCTTTGGCTTAGATTAAAGAAAAACTGGATAGGCCTCTACACAAAAATTCTGTCGGAATTTTGTGGCAATACATTCGTAGAACGCACACACATGCAATACAACAGAAACGTCGTAAATCATTGGGAGCCAATTTTAACCTTCAGTATACGATTAAAGCGATTCGTTCAAAACCATTTTCATATGCGATGTCATTTATGCGTAAACGAATAGATTTTTTAATATTGCGGGTTGTTTGATGGAATTAGTTTTGGAAATTTATAATAAAACTCAGTATTCTATTTTAAAATATTATTTATTTATTTTAACCCAAAAATATAACTTTATTTATTTTAACACAATGAAAACAGCAATGGAAAATAGACAGAAAAATTCGGTCCCTTAAACTTTCTTACACACACTTCATACACACCGGCACTTAACTATTTTCTGGTAAACATGGAACTGTCAACATCGGATTTGTTTACATTTATTTAATGACCAAATTTTCACTTTTTCACCACTTTTTGGATAAAATATATCACTTAAACCCATTTAGGCACATCACAAATAACATTTTTGTTATTTTATTTACTAAAACTACAGATATCAAATTACCGAAAGAAAGAAATTCCCGGCTTCCTCATGTCATTGTAGGAAAAACAATTCTTCACGAAACACTTCATTTTCTGTAATGAAAACTTCTTATTAAATGTTATCAATAATAAAACTTTTTATAAAAATATTTACTTTTTTAAATGCTTTAAAATACATAAAAACAACACTTTAAATTCCACTTTCAACACTTTATTATTTTTATCAATAACAAATTCCAAAATGACACCGCTAGTTAGATTAGTTCGAGTTGTAATCACTTTCATGGAGAATGGCAGGTTGTAAAACTCTCCGAAAGTCTACAAAATTGAGGCGCTTTATATTTGAATGATATTTACGAAATCAATAATAAACCTAAAATAGAATTCCATTTCATATCAAAAGATTGTAAAAAAAATAAAAATTGCCTATCGTTGTGTTTAAATTGTATTTTTGTTTCCAATAAGTGAATTAAAAAGAATATAAATTAGGCTTTTGCAATGTAATAAATTTCTATTACGAGAACTAGATGGCAGTGAGTGTCATGTCTACATAAAAATATCCACAAAAAGCTATGTGATAAATGCCAATTCTTGCCGCTTGGCATGTAATTCTTACACAAAATTGCGTATACATATACGGTAAGGGCCTATCCAGGTATTCTTTAATCTAAGGCCTTTGGAATAACTGAAATGTCAGCACCCGCGTCAATCAAATATTTTCTGTTACTTTGGCTGTCAAAAATGAAAAGACGTTTACTTTTCGAGGTGACCACTTCGCTCGCCATTGTTTCGGAAGTGGAAATAATTAGTTTTTTGAGTCCTCCTTAGTGGACGAAAATTTACAAGGTTCGGTACATTTTTGTGCCATTGCACCAAATTTGAAGTGATAATAGCAATATGGACTATTATTGTTGGGACGTGAAGTTGATCGTTTGCGATCTTTTGATTTATCGCGACTTTATTCGACAATTGGGAAAACTTTTTTAAAGTTCCTCAATCCGACGTGTTAAAGCGTAAATTTGAAGTGACATGTCGTCAGAAGTTCGCCGTGAAGTAGAGGGCGTTGCTACCTCGCTAATTTGTCGAAACGTTGTAATTTCTAAAATTTTGTCCGCCATGCTTGCAATTTTTGTCAAATCGCCGTCAGCAGTGGAGATAAGAGGACGAATTTGTTCTGGCAAACGTTTGATCCAAAGTGTTTTTAACGCCTCCTATTTAACAAAATACGCAGTTTTTGCTGATCAGAATGTAAGAGTTCGGCTAAAATTTGTATTTTTAGTATTTCGTATTTATTTAGTAATGGCGGATGTTTAATAATGTCAATGACTGGCTGTAGAAATTGTGGATCCAACGATCCCAAAATGTGATTGAATTTCGTTGAATCAGTTGTAATGCCAGCTAATAAGAACAGAGCTTCCATTTGCATGGAGTATAATTGTGGAGCTGTTTTGATGAATGATGCTGGTTTGACAGACACCCTGTGAATGTGATTTGCCGAATTATTTGAAAAAATATTGCTTGCATCTTGAAATTTTGGCGATAGAGGATTTGCATTCGGTGGAAAATTGGTTGCCATTGCGAAATTTTTCAAATTTTATTTAATAATAAAATTCAATGAAAATAAATTGCGTTTTTTTAAATTATTTTTGGTGAATTTGGAGCACCCCGTATGGTGCCGCTGATGTTGTGAAAAAATATTTGTGATATGGTCGATGCTAAAAACAGGCACTTTGTTTAATGCCGATGTTTTGGTGTACTGCAAGTAGCCTGGTTTAAGGTGTACGAATTGACTATATGCAAATGTGTGTACATACGACTGGCAAATTGTTGAGTCAAATATCCAAATTTATCAGCGAAATTAATGAATTTTTTATGAAAAATGGCTCATGCCGAATTATGTGATGCTATCGACGCCCAGTGCAGGCGGAATTTTCCAATAAAGTCACGCGGTTTGCTTGAATTCGTTTTTTTTTCCAATATGGAAAAATCGATGAAAATACGTGTTATCCCTTGAGAAAAACGATGAAAATATCCACAAAAATATAGATGATTGTTCAATTAGCATATAAAAAGTAATATTTGTCGTTGATGAACCGGTTAGGTTATTATCAATATTTTTTATGTTTTTTGCTGCACGTGTTTCATGCACCATGTTGTTTACGGTTTTTAAGTCGAAAATGTCTAATCACTAATCCTGATTCATATACAATAATAATGTGAATTATTTTGAAAAAAAAAATTGTTTGTTTATTAGGATTGCACGTTTTTCATCATTATTATTGTTATTTTTGGTCGATGATTGTCAATTTGTTTATTTTTTGTGTTTTTGAGTTGCACCATCTGTTTAGCACTTTTTGAAAAACTGGGGTCACGAATGTGGTTTTATGTTACCTTTTTGTTATGTTGACGCGGCCCGAAAATGTCAAAAAAATTGATTGATTTTTTGATGGTGCTGATCCGTTGATAGGTGGCTAGTTGATAGATGCAGTCGACGTTTATTTTTGTAATTTGATCAATCAGCCGTTTGCACTTGATATCGACATGTAAATCGAAATGGTCTAAAAAATCAGCGCCAATAATTGCTTGTTTGACGTCAGCGATAATGAATTGTCAAGCGAAATTTCGGCGAAATCCCAAATGTTTTTATCAGTGTGCC
The DNA here is from genome assembly GCA_958298945.1 of Atherix ibis. NCBI lineage: Eukaryota > Metazoa > Arthropoda > Insecta > Diptera > Athericidae > Atherix > Atherix ibis. Next base: position 27,929,625 of record OY282607.1, read on the forward strand.
ATTTGCGGCGAAAAGTTGATAACCATCGGCGTTTGAAGTGCTACCGTAGTAGGCCTTTGGCTTAGATTAAAGAAAAACTGGATAGGCCTCTACACAAAAATTCTGTCGGAATTTTGTGGCAATACATTCGTAGAACGCACACACATGCAATACAACAGAAACGTCGTAAATCATTGGGAGCCAATTTTAACCTTCAGTATACGATTAAAGCGATTCGTTCAAAACCATTTTCATATGCGATGTCATTTATGCGTAAACGAATAGATTTTTTAATATTGCGGGTTGTTTGATGGAATTAGTTTTGGAAATTTATAATAAAACTCAGTATTCTATTTTAAAATATTATTTATTTATTTTAACCCAAAAATATAACTTTATTTATTTTAACACAATGAAAACAGCAATGGAAAATAGACAGAAAAATTCGGTCCCTTAAACTTTCTTACACGCACTTCATACACACCGGCACTGAACTATTTTCTGGTAAACATTGAACTGTCAACATCGGATTTGTTTACATTTATTTAATGACCAAATTTTCACTTTTTCACCACTTTTTGGATAAAATATATCACTTAAACCCATTTAGGCACATCACAAATAACATTTTTGTTATTTTATTTACTAAAACTACAGATATCAAATTACCGAAAGAAAGAAATTCCCGGCTTCCTCATGTCATTGTAGGAAAAACAATTATTCACGAAACACTTCATTTTCTGTAATGAAAACTTCTTATTAAATGTTATCAATAATAAAACTTTTTATAAAAATATTTACTTTTTTTTAAAATGCTTTAAAATACATAAAAACAACACTTTAAATTCCACTTTCAACACTTTATTATTTTTATCAATAACAAATTCCAAAATGACACCGCTAGTTAGATTAGTTCAAGTTGTAATCACTTTCATGGAGAATGGCAGGTTGTAAAACTCTCCGAAAGTCTACAAAATTGAGGCGCTTTATATTTGAATGATATTTACGAAATCAATAATAAACCTAAAATAGAATTCCATTTCATATCAAAAGATTGTAAAAAAAAATAAAAATTGCCTATCGTTGTGTTTAAATTGTATTTTTGTTTCCAATAAGTGAATTAAAAAGAATATAAATTAGGCTTTTGCAATGTAATAAATTTCTATTACGAGAACTAGATGGCAGTGAGTGTCATGTCTACATAAAAATATCCACAAAAAGCTATGTGATAAATGCCAATTCTTGCCGCTTGGCATGTAATTCTTACACAAAATTGCGTATACATATACGGTAAGGGCCTATCCAGGTATTCTTTAATCTAAGGTCTTTGGAATAACTGAAATGTCAGCACCCGCGTCAATCAAATATTTTCTGTTACTTTGGCGGTCAAAAATGAAAAGACGTTTACTTTTCGAGGTGACCACTTCGCCCGCCATTGTTTCGGAAGTGGAAATAATTAGTTTTTTGAGTCCTCCTTAGTGGACGAAAATTTACAAGGTTCGGTACATTTTTGTGCCATTGCACCAAACTTGAAGTGATAATAGCAATATGGACTATTATTGTTGGGACGTGAAGTTGATCGTTTGCGATCTTTTGATTTATCGCGACTTTATTCGACAATTGGGAAAACTTTTTTAAAGTTCCTCAATCCGACGTGTTAAAGCGTAAATTTGAAGTGACATGTCGTCAGAAGTTCGCCGTGAAGTAGAGGGCGTTGCTACCTCGCTAATTTGTCGAAACGTTGTAATTTCTAAAATTTTGTCCGCCATGCTTGCAATTTTTGTCAAATCGCCGTCAGCAGTGGAGATAAGAGACGAATTTGTTCTGGCAAACGTTTGATCCAAAGTGTTTTTAACGCCTCCTATTTAACAAAATACGCAGTTTTTGCTGATCAGAATGTAAGAATTCGGCTAAAATTCGTATTTTTAGTATTTCGTATTTATTTAGTAATGGCGGATGTTTAATAATGTCAATGACTGGCTGTAGAAATTGTGGATCCAACGATCCCAAAATGTGATTGAATTTCGTTGAATCAGTTGTAATGCCAGCTAATAAGAACAGAGCTTCCATTTGCATGGAGTATAATTGTGGAGCTGTTTTGATGAATGATGCTGGTTTGACAGACACCCTGTGAATGTGATTTGCCGAATTATTTGAAAAAATATTGCTTGCATCTTGAAATTTTGGCGATAGAGGATTTGCATTCGGTGGAAAATTGGTTGACATTGCGAAATTTTTCAAATTTTATTTAATAATAAAATTCAATGATAATAAATTGCGTTTTTTCAAATTATTTTTGGTGAATTTGGAGCACCCCGTATGGTGCCGCTGATGTTGTGAAAAAATATTTGTGATATGGTCGATGCTAAAAACAGGCACTTTGTTTAATGCCGATGTTTTGGTGTACTGCAAGTAGCCTGGTTTAAGGTGTACGAATTGACTATATGCAAATGTGTGTACATACGACTGGCAAATTGTTGAGTCAAATATCCAAATTTATCAGCGAAATTAATGAATTTTTTATGAAAAATGGCTCGTGCCGAATTATGTGATGCTATCGACGCCCAGTGCAGGCGGAATTTTCCAATAAAGTCACGCGGTTTGCTTGAATTCGTTTTTTTTCCAATATGGAAAAATCGATGAAAATACGTGTTATCCCTTGAGAAAAACGATGAAAATATCCACAAAAATATAGATGATTGTTCAATTAGCATATAAAAAGTAATATTTGTCGTTGATGAACCGGTTAGGTTATTATCAATATTTTTTATGTTTTTTGCTGCACGTGTTTCATGCACCATGTTGTTTACGGTTTTTAAGTCGAAAATGTCTAATTACTAATCCTGATTCATATACAATAATAATGCGAATTATTTTGAAAAAAAAAAAATTGTTTGTTTATTAGGATTGCACGTTTTTCATCATTATTATTGTTATTTTTGGTCGATGATTGTCAATTTGTTTATTTTTTGTGTTTTTGAGTTGCACCATCTGTTTAGCACTTTTTGAAAAACTGGGGTCACGAATGTGGTTTTATGTTACCTTTTTGTTATGTTGACGCGGCCCGAAAATGTCAAAAAAATTGATTGATTTTTTGATGGTGCTGATCCGTTGATAGGTGGCTAGTTGATAGATGCAGTCGACGTTTATTTTTGTAATTTGATCAATCAGCCGTTTGCACTTGATATCGACATGTAAATCGAAATGGTCTAAAAAATCAGCGCCAATAATTGCTTGTTTGACGTCAGCGATAATGAATTGTCAAGCGAAATTTCGGCGAAATCCCAAATGTTTTTATCAGTGTGCCATTTGCGGCGAAAAGTTGATAACCATCGGCGTTTGAAGTGCTACCGTAGTAGGCCTTTGGCTTAGATTAAAGAAAAACTGGATAGGCCTCTACACAAAAATTCTGTCGGAATTTTGTGGCAATACATTCGTAGAACGCACACACATGCAATACAACAGAAACGTCGTAAATCATTGGGAGCCAATTTTAACCTTCAGTATACGATTAAAGCGATTCGTTCAAAACCATTTTCATATGCGATGTCATTTATGCGTAAACGAATAGATTTTTTAATATTGCGGGTTGTTTGATGGAATTAGTTTTGGAAATTTATAATAAAACGCAGTATTCTATTTTAAAATATTATTTATTTATTTTAACCCAAAAATATAACTTTATTTATTTTAACACAATGAAAACAGCAATGGAAAATAGACAGAAAAATTCGGTCCCTTAAACTTTCTTACACACACTTCATACACACCGGCACTGAACTATTTTCTGGTAAACATTGAACTGTCAACATCGGATTTGTTTACATTTATTTAATGACCAAATTTTCACTTTTTCACCACTTTTTGGATAAAATATATCACTTAAACCCATTTAGGCACATCACAAATAACATTTTTGTTATTTTATTTACTAAAACTACAGATATCAAATTACCGAAAGAAAGAAATTCCCGGCTTCCTCATGTCATTGTAGGAAAAACAATTCTTCACGAAACACTTCATTTTCTGTAATGAAAACTTCTTATTAAATGTTATCAATAATAAAACTTTTTATAAAAATATTTACTTTTTTTAAATGCTTTAAAATACATAAAAACAACACTTTAAATTCCACTTTCAACACTTTATTATTTTTATCAATAACAAATTCCAAAATGACACCGCTAGTTAGATTAGTTCGAGTTGTAATCACTTTCATGGAGAATGGCAGGTTGTAAAACTCTCCGAAAGTCTACAAAATTGAGGCGCTTTATATTTGAATGATATTTACGAAATCAATAATAAACCTAAAATAGAATTCCATTTCATATCAAAAGATTGTAAAAAAAATAAAAATTGCCTATCGTTGTGTTTAAATTGTATTTTTGTTTCCAATAAGTGAATTAAAAAGAATATAAATTAGGCTTTTGCAATGTAATAAATTTCTATTACGAGAACTAGATGGCAGTGAGTGTCATGTCTACATAAAAATATCCACAAAAAGCTATGTGATAAATGCCAATTCTTGCCGCTTGGCATGTAATTCTTACACAAAATTGCGTATACATATACGGTAAGGGCCTATCCAGGTATTCTTTAATCTAAGGCCTTTGGAATAACTGAAATGTCAGCAACCGCGTCAATCAAATATTTTCTGTTACTTTGGCTGTCAAAAATGAAAAGACGTTTACTTTTCGAGGTGACCACTTCGCTCGCCATTGTTTCGGAAGTGGAAATAATTAGTTTTTTGAGTCCTCCTTAGTGGACGAAAATTTACAAGGTTCGGTACATTTTTGTGCCATTGCACCAAACTTGAAGTGATAATAGCAATATGGACTATTATTGTTGGGACGTGAAGTTGATCGTTTGCGATCTTTTGATTTATCGCGACTTTATTCGACAATTGGGAAAACTTTTTTAAAGTTCCTCAATCCGACGTGTTAAAGCGTAAATTTGAAGTGACATGTCGTCAGAAGTTCGCCGTGAAGTAGAGGGCGTTGCTACCTCGCTAATTTGTCGAAACGTTGTAATTTCTAAAATTTTGTCCGCCATGCTTGCAATTTTTGTCAAATCGCCGTCAGCAGTGGAGATAAGAGGACGAATTTGTTCTGGCAAACGTTTGATCCAAAGTGTTTTTAACGCCTCATATTTAACAAAATACGCAGTTTTTGCTGATCAGAATGTGTGAATTCGGCTAAAATTCGTATTTTTAGTATTTCGTATTTAGTAATACAGATGATTGTTCAATTAGCATATAAAAAGTAATATTTGTCGTTGATGAACCGGTAAGCACCATGTTGTTTACGGTTTTCAAGTCGAAAATGTCTAATCACTAATCCTGATTCATCCACAATAATAATGCGAATTATTTTGAAAAAAAAACTGTTTGTTTATTAGGATTGCACGTTTTTCACCATTATTATTGTTATTTTTGCTCGATGATTGTCAATTTGTTTATTTTTTGTGTTTTTGAGTTGCACCATCTGTTTAGCACTGTTTGAAAAACTGGGGTCACCAATGTGGTTTTATGTTACCTTTTTGTTATGTTGCCGCGGCCCGAGCTAGTTGCTCATTAATTTCCGTAGAATAACGAAAACAATAAATACACGGATGAATTAAATTTTAACTAAAAAATTTTTAATTCACAAAAGTAAAGATGTTTATAATGTTAGGTTGGTGTTGTTTATGCTAAATTAGTGCGTGTTATTGCTGAGTGCTATGGTACGACTGACTGTGCAACGCACATTTATTGCCATGGTGCTCAGCTGTGTACAAGTGAAAGCTAATGTGTGCATGTGTAGTATGCATGTTGTGTGCATGTTTGTATGACTGTTTGTATGAATATGTTTAGTTTTAAGTCCAATTGCCACATACTCCCCCATCAGTGACTTGCTCACGTTAAAAAGTGAACGAATCTGTTCGGTGGACGAATAATTCTCCCCGAACGGGTTTGTTTTGGTAAAGAATCTTTGGAAACCTTAGTGTCTAAGGTAATATTCTTATTATTATTGTCAATGTCCATTTCTTTTGTCGAATCATTGATTATATTGGTTGGCGGTTCTATAAAATTTGCACTGGGTGGTTCGTCCATTTCGACGACGGCGGCTTTCAGTCTGTCAATTGTGACGGTTTTTTCGGTGCCATCGACAATAATGTCGAAATTTTTAAGTGTTCGGCGAACAACTTTGAATGGGCCATCATAAGATGATTTAAGTGGCAGGCGTACTTTGTCGTCACGCAGAAATTAGTGGGTGCAATCTACTAGGCTTTTCTGTATATAATAATTATTGGACGAATGGTTGATGTATTCACTGGTTGCAAATTTTTCATCATGTTGCCAAGTTCAGTGACAAAGTCCGACGTATTTTTTGTGAGTGCAGCTGTCTCGAGAAAATCTCCGGGAATTCGTAGGTTTTGATCAAAAATCATTTCAGCCGGCGAAGCATTAATGTCCGGCTTGGCTTGAACATCGTTCGAAGACTGAGTAGAAGTAATGGAAGAATGTCAGACCAATTTGATGCATTGGAATGACATTTAATTGCGGATTTATGACTGTTTGTATGAATGTTTTAGTTTTAAGTCCAATTGCCACAACATCATAGTTGTGGCGCTATAGAATGGCCTCATGGTTGTGGTGGTATAGAATGGCCTCATGGTTGTTGGGCTATAGAATGGCCTCTGACGTCTTTCTCTGACACCATACAACAAACAAAGCAAACCAGCCAACGCATATTTTCACAAACATTCCCACATCAATTGTCAAAACTCTCATCGAAAGTGAAATTTTCGACACATAATTTTCCTCTGCTTAGATGCTGTGCGCCTAGTATTTTGCTGCGGTACAGAATATTGCACAAATTTTTGCTTTTCAAAGTAACAAATCAGCGATTCAATTCGAATCGATCTGCATTGTTATCGACAAGAAGTAACGAGATAAGGAACTTAAATTAGAATGGAAAGAAAGTGGTTTTTGAGAATTAATGTAGGCCCATGACTCAGTGGGAAGTTTTTTTTGGGTGGCCTATGCTCTTTGGATTTTTTCTTCGTATAATAAATGATCTGTAAAGGAGAGGATTTCTTTCTTTAAAGTTTTGTTTTTGAATAGCCAAGGAAAATAAATTAAATTTTCCATCTTGTAATTTAGTTTTGAAGCATTTGCTATAATTTTGTATACGATTAACTTCTATTTTTCTTTCGGTAAGTTGATATCTGTAGTTTTAGTAAATAAAATAACAAAAATGTTATTTGTGATGTGTCTATATGGGTTTAAATGATATATTTTATCCAAAAAGTGGTGAAAAACTGAAAAGTTCGGCATTGAACAAATGTAAACAAATCCGATGTTGACAGTTCAATGTTTACCATAAAATAGTACAGTGCCGGTGTACATAAAGTGTGTGTAAGAAAGTTTAAGGTACCGAATTTTTCTGTCTATTTTTCATTGCTGTTTTCATTGTGTTAAAATAAATAAAGTATATTCGGTAGGCTTATTATTTAAATAAATTAGTTTTGCTTGCTCTATTAGACCATATTATAATGCATTTACTAAATAATATTTTTTTCTTTTTTTCTCATCTTGTAATTTAGTTTTAAAGAATTTCCTTTAATGTTGTATACGATTATCTTCTTATTGTGCACATAATTGTTGAAATATCTAATAAATAAATAAATAATATTTTAAAATAGAATACTGTGTTTTATTATAAATTTCCAAAACTAATTCCATCAAACAACAAAATCCGCCATATTAAAAAATCTATTCGTTTACACATAAATGACATCGCATATGAAAATGGTTTTGAACGAATCGCTTCAATCGCATACTGAAGTTTAAAATTGGCTCCCAATGGTTTACGCCGTTTCTGTTGTGTTGCATGTGTGTGCGTTCTACGAATGTATTGCCACAAAATTCCGACAGAATTTTTGTGTAGAGGCCTATCCAGTTCTTCTTTAATCTAAGGTAAAGGCCTATCCAGTTTTTCTATAATCTAAGGTTCGGTGTTGGTATGGTACAACTTCATGGAGAATGCCGTTTTTAAACTTTCCGAAAGTCTACAAAATTGATGAGCAAATTTTATTTATTACAAAACGAATATTTAAAAAAAACAGAATACGATTCCATTCATAACAAAAGATTGTAAAAAAATATAAATACTGATCGTCGTTATGATTAAATAACTTTCTCTTTGAAATAAGTAAGTTAAAATGGTTTTGGAATCAAGAAAATTCCCATGAAGAAATTTAGATGGATGCCTAGTAGAGGTCATATCTAAACAAAAGCAAAAAAATTAGCAGGTTATTCGATTTATCGCTGCTTGCAGTAAATATGCGGACATAAAATTAGGTGTAACTGCGGTCAAGCCGTCCTGGATCCTTAGATTCTCGTTGGATCACCGAACACTGAGCCGGCGGTTCTGGTACTTAGATTGAATCGCGATTTAAAAAAAGTTAACTAGGAAGAAATTGGGGTATGCTGAAATTTGTTTGGCATATGTGTGGGGTAATTAGCTGATCGTCACAGCCTTAGATTAAAGAGGACCTGGATAGTCTCGTACGTCAAATCTCCATATATGTATACGGAATTTTCTATATAAGTTATTGCAAGAGCGGTAAGAAACCGTACTGATTGCATATATTTGTGTAGATTTTTTTATGTAGACATGACACCCAGTGACATTTAGTTTTTAATCTAAGTTCCGGACTGTTCCACCATTAACTAAACAAATTACTGTTTTAGCATCATGCAATTTTTTTGAATTGTAGACACATTATTTTTTATAAAATGACATCAGTTTCGTTCCTGATGCGACCATCATACATGATTGTCAGTTATAATAAAATTAGTTTAGTGGGCAATATTTTAGTTAGTGGGCAGATAAAATTATTTAGTGGGCAATATGTTCATGCATGAATTGAAATTTTCTGAACGAGTTTATTATTAAGATAAAGATGCTATTTTTACATTCAAGAAAGATGAATTATCCAGATCTGAAAACTCCCAGATTGCGTTTTCATGTCCTTTTATCACACGATGGAAGAAAATATTTTCAAATGTCAGAACCGAAAACTGCTCACAAAAATGCATTAATAAAGATCTACAAGTCCGATCATATATTGCTAAGAACTTAAACTAAATTTGTGTGTGAAAACTATATTAAAATAATTAAAATCTAATAAGTAAATTGGGAGAATCTTGCTATCCTTTCGCTTACTTACTATGGCAGGAAATTGAGGACTTGAAAACAATATCAATGGGGTTTTCCACATTGAAGGGGAAGAACTGCCTTTTTCAGTTGATGAAACAAAAAGATTTCAAGTATTTTTGGAAAACTTGAATAAACTTTTCGACTCTTCTGTAGCGGATGGGAAAAATCAGATTTAAGCCCCAAGAAAACTTTTTTGCTTCTCCAAAATATTCGCTTTTTTTGTACATTAACAATAGAAGGATATGGACAGTTTTTTAAAGCATATAGTTATCATCATGAGAAGTGGTTAAATAAACCGAGTGTGGTAACGCTGCACAAGATAAGCAATTTGGTGTCTTGTGAACAGTTTATACGAGGTCTGTTCAAAAAGTATCGTGAATTTTGAATTTCCGCGGGTTACGTATATTCAATTTTCGATTGTGGCGTTATGTTGATACTCATGTCTTCCACATATACCGACAAGTTCGGCCATTTTGAATGTTCAGTTAATTTTTGACAGATGCTTTGCTTGCACGTGTTTTGGCTCGTCTTCGATTTTTGCCCATTCCAAAAAAATGGATAAAAGAATCTGTTTCGGAGACAAGAAAAAGACACAGGGGTCCAAATCTGGGGAATAACTATGCGTGAGCAGGGGCGTTATCATGGTGCAAAAGTCAATTTTTGTTCTTCCACAAATCCGGTCATTTCTTGCGGATTGCTTTGCGCAACTTGCGCATAACTTGCAGGTAATATTCCTTATTGACCGTTCTACCCTGTGGCAAGAACTCATGATGCGCCACGCCTCTGCAATCGAAGAAAACTGTAAGCAAAACCTTCACATTCGACCGAACTTGGTCATGTGGCAGCTTCCATTGGGATGATTGAGCTTTGGTTTCCACGTCATAACCATAAACCAATGATTCGTCACCAGTTATACCCTCTGGAGCAAATGTGGGTCATCGCGGACAGAGTCCAACAGCTCCTTAGCAATGTTAATGCGATGCTGTTTTTGGTCGAAAATGGGCGAAAATCGAAGACGAGCCAAAACACATGCAAGCAAAGCAGTTGTCAAAAATTAACTGAACATTCAAAATGGCCGAATTTGTCGGCATAAGTGAGAGATATGAGTACCAACATAACGCCACAAAAAATCGAAAATCGAATTTACGTAACCCGCGGAATTTCAAAATTCGCGATACTTTTTGAATAGAGATCCTGTATATATAAATATAATTTAATTGTGACTAATCGTCGCAACCAATCCAAAAGAATCATCGATGCTTAATATTAATAATTTGTAATTTTTTGTATTTCTTCTTTATTCTGTGTTAAATGCAGCACACTGCGTTAGAGGCTTGTATTTTTTTAATGTATTTTTAATGCATATAATAAACCCTTTTTAAACAGTATTATTAAAGGCGAATTATATATTGGAATTAGGTTTTCTAAAAATTGATGGTAAAAATATAGATATTTTTATTGCTACAAAATAATAAAATTGAGGAAAATAAATGCTAACTTCACGTGTCTCTGATAACTAATAAATATAATTTAATTCTGTTTAAATAAATTTAACAAATACTGACAAATTATTGGTAATAGTGGTTATCAACGAAAACAAAAATTATTCGTTATCCGTTCTGGGTGTGTCCCAATTGATAAGTAAACGTACTTTAAAATTTACAAAAAAGGCGATAATATGCAAGTATATTGACACATTAGACAAATATTTTTTTTTAACCAAAACCGGTGATTTGAATAAAAATTGACTACATAAATTATAAAAGTTTTTAAAAAAAATATCGTAAATACCACTTCCGTGAGTGAATATATATTGTAGAAATAAAACTGCTCGTATTTTAAACTTATCTTTTGAGATACTATTGATACTATTTAACATTCACTGTTTGAACTGTTACCGAATTTCGAATTCAATTAAGCAAATATTATAAATACTTTTTTTTTAATTTTAGTAAATTAACATCAAAACTACGTGGAATAAAGAAATTAATCCCTCAACTTCGTTCTTTAATATTCCTTTTTTTCATTAATATAAGGATTTTCCATTGTTAATTTCTAACAGTAATATTAAAAAAGGATATATCAAATACAGTACATAAAAAATTGAAAAAATATTTATATATTTTAATTAATAAATTTTCATAGAAAATATGCCAAATATTTTTATTTTTTTGTTTATAAATTTTGTTTTTTTATTATTATATATTCGTATAATTTGATTTTACATCATATAATAGTTTTTATTGATTAAAATGTATTTAAAATTATTTCGAATTATTTGTTAATATTCTTTTTCAGTTATTGAATAGTATTTACAAAATTTCTCCATATTCTCTCTAACGATATTATTCGAATTTTTTTTCTTCAAATTATATTTTTATTTGAAAGAATATTTTTTTCTCAATAATATTTATTTTGTCTTTTTTTTATATATAAATTAAATATTTTTACTTTTAATAAGCATATGTATGTGTACTAATTATATACATATGTTTAGTTATACATTTTATATGATTATAAAAAAAATTATTCGCATCACAGTCGCTAAAAATACATTGCTTCATTTTAAAAATTAATTTGATTATTATTTTTTTTATTTTGTTGCAATATTTTTTCATTATATTAATTCCTCATCATGGTTTTATAGAGGATTTTTGTCTAACTCATAAATTTAGTATTTAAACTTGAATTGTATTAATTTTTGATTGATTCTCCATTTTATACTTATTGCTTATCATTTTTTAATAGATTTTCTTTTGAACTTAAATTTTTAACTCTTAAAAATTATAAAAAGTTCTATAAAATATTTAAAAAAATAAACAAACATTTTTTATTTCCTGATGAGGCAAGAGTACGCATTTTGAATTGTTTTGATTAAAAATATTAATTTCATTTTTTTCCTCTCATTATTATATTATATCACCTGTGACAGAAATTGAAATCTGGAAAAAGATGACAATGTAGAGAATAGAAGCGCTTTGGATCAGTTTTTGTATCAAAGCCATTCACATTAACCACATTCCATTCATTCTTGATGCGAGCATAACTAAATGATATTTGATCGTGAAATGTTTCTGGTCTAATAAATTCCATTGGTTCCAAATGTGAATGAAAATTATTCAAAACGGTTAAGGGCACTTTAAGCAGATGCTCTGAAATAATGAGGAGAGAAAAAAAATGGATTATTCATTAAATTTGTAAATGAATATCTTCTAACCGATTATAAATCCCATTGTTACATCGTCAGGAAAACGAATTTTTTCAGCTATATTTATAAATTTTCCATCGCCGGCGATAGGAAACATTCTTAAAGTTAAGGCACGACTTAAACAGAAGCCAGCACCGCCGGTAGCAAACCAAAAACTGATTTTTCTCTTACTTGTTGTTGATGAATTCTTCTAAAAAAAAAAATTTTTTTTTATTAATTTAAAACACATAATTAATAATAATAACAATTGTTTACCTCTTTAAAATGTATTTCAAGTGGAGAGGATATACTTGGCTTGCCCAAATACCAATCCAGATACGGATTGTACTCATCCAATAGATTAACTAGTCTCGGTATATTCACATAGTTATCGTCATCAAAATGACAAAACCATCTGGAGAAAAAAAATATTAATTTGTTAAAATTTCGTTTTTAATTGACTCGATTTTTTTATATATTAGTATTTTGAATAAATCCGTTTTTATTTTTAATTTTCTTTATTTGAACGAATGACTATATCTGTTATGCTAAAGCTAGCAAAAATACACCAATTCAAAGTGAATATGTGACAACGCCTACGCACTAATTTAAACCAATATAAAATGCAAACATATATAATATAATAAGGCGCATATGAATGTATAAAAAAAAACTTTCGGAAGATAAGAATTGCTTTATTTTGTATAAATAATTGGTCTGTGTATGTGCGCACACAGTCTATGTAAATCAGTATCAGAGCAATGACATCAGAACAGCGCTTTAATTAGTTCGATTAACATTTTTGATTTACTTTTTCCGTTCTATTAAATTTTTTTCTATTGATTTTTTTTTTTTGAATTGGAATTTTCTTCTGACTCATTCAATTTACTTTTTTCCACTTTCTAAGAATGCATCCAATTCAGCTGACATTTTGCAACATAACGCCTTCCGAAAATGTCCTATTGAACAATTGGTATTTATGAGGTGTCCATCTAAAAAAGAAAAATAAATTAAGAAAATTTCCGAAATACTCTATTTTTTTAATTTTTAATAGTATTTATATATTTTAGAATTTTTATAACATTGGTAAATAATGTATTTATGTTAAAAAGTTGATAGTCTATAATTACCAGGGGTATAAGCTTAAAAACTTGATAGTCTATAAGTTTGGCTATAATTACCAGGGGTATAAGCTTAAATCCGCTGTTTGGTCATAGATGGCGTGAGTAAGTCTATTAAGCTACCATGGGAACGCCATACTTGTTTTTATAAGTTTGACATCTGTCAACATTAATCAGTGCACATTGTCAGCAATTTCCTACAACAACATACATTTTTCCTTTGGTAATCATATCCAGTTTTGTGCCAGAAAAAGAGCATATGCGGGAAGCTCTGCTTTTCAGCTTCAATTTGAAGAAATTGGCTGCCGAATCGAATGGAATGCTTATGGAGGCCTATGGTGACAGTGTTTCGTCGGTTCAAAGACGGCAATTTTGACTTGTGGGACAATAAGCGTGAAAATCGGCCTCGGAAGGTTTAGGACCATCAATCGCAGGCTCTTTTGGACGAAGACGATACCAAATCGCAAAAAATGCTCGCGTTACATTTTTTGTCTTGCTCGCCAGACAAAAAAGAACGACTTCATCGGATTGTGGCAGGCGATGAAAAGTGGAAATATTTCGAGAATCCTAAACGCAAGGAATCGTGGGTTGATCCCGGCCAACCATCAACATCTTCCCTAAGACCAAATCGCTTCGGACGGAAGACGATGCTGTGCGTTGATGGGATCGTCTACTATGAGATGTTGAAACCTGGTGAAACTGTCAATGCCCACCGCTACTACCAACAACTGATCAAATTGCACCGTGCTTTGCTTGAAAAAAGGACGGATTATCAACAAAGACATGACAACCTGATTTTCCCCTACGACAACGCACCATCGCACACGTCAAAAATGGTTCGAAACTACTTGGAGACACTCAACTGGGAGGTGCTACCCCACCCCGCTTATTCAACAGACCTGGCCCCTTCCGACCACCACCTGTTTTCGTCGATGGGCCACGCGCTCGCTGAGTAGCACTTCGATTCTTACGAAGACGACCAAAAACGGCTTGAAGGAATTTCTTCTTTTTTTGAGTGGTTTGCCTCGAAAAAGAAGGAATTTTTTTTGGTGTGGTATCCACAAATTGCCCGATAAATGGGAAAAATGTGTAGCTAGAGAGGGCAAGTAATTTGAATAAATTTCTTTTTGCTTTCTATGAAAAAGACATGTGTTTTTTTTTTACAAAAACAGCGGATTTAAGCTTATACACCTGGTATACATCAAAAAGTTCCCGAAATACGAGTTGGAAGAATAAGATTTGATGTCGTCCCATAATTTTCTCCAATTTTTCTAATAGGCTCGTGTTTTTTTTAGATTTTTGGACGTGAATTATTACAGGTTATAATTAAATGCACATAATTAAAGCTGGGGAGGGCAAAATTGAGGAAGAATCATCCGACTTTCTTTTGCGAATATCAAACTTTCCGTTCTGTAGTTTCTGAGTATATAAAAGATTTTAAAGTTATGGTCTTCCTATATCAAACTTTTCGTTCTGTAGTTTCCGAGTATATAAAAGATTTTTAAGTTATGGTCTTCCCAGTAAAAAAAAAAACTCAAACTTGTCAAACGAATAGTTTTGATGGCACAGTACACAAATTTGTTAATACGTAAAATCTTCCTCGGATCGAAGACTAATTAATATGTTGAAATTTAGATAAGCAAATCAACATTTATTTAGAGAATTTACTTAAAAATAATTTTTTAATAGATTTACTAGAAATTCAAACAAAAAAAAGGTTAAAGAAAATACCGTTTTGTTTTTAATGGGTTTTTCTTTAAAACAATTTAATAATAATATCGTTTTAAAACTTACTTGTTTTTTCTTGATAAAATTTATCATTTGTATCTGTAAAAAACCATGTCTGCAAATAAAAATAAAAAAATTCAAATCAACAAGGTACAAATTGTTTTTTTGCTAAAAACATAGCAAAAGTATTTACCAAAACATATTCCAAATAAATATCAATAGAAATTTAAATAAATTATTTCGTTTTAAATTTAAGATATTGTTTAAAAAAATTAAATAAAAGAAATTAAATTTACGTTTAGATTGGAAATAGAACGAAATTAAAATGAAATGACAATAGAAGTGCAGCAAGAAGCATTTGAAAAATGGTAAGCAAACGAAAGAAAGAGAACAATTACATGTATGTCGTTTCTTTCATATAGTATTGTTCGTTTTCAATTTCAATTCCATTCATTCTATTCGTCAAAATTTCAAAGCAAAACATAATGAAATTAAATATAATAATAAATAGTGCTTCTCAATTTGAAGCTATTGTAGATGAGCATGCATAAAACTTCGATTTAAAGACAAATTTTCTATTGCTTACCTTTCTACCATTGTTAGTTGAAGAATATGCTTAGAAATTTCATTCGCAAAGAATCCATTTACAAATAAATACTGTAAATTCTAAACAAGCATAAGGAAGTCTAGATATAGAACAATAATATTATAAGTTAATAAATATAAGATATATTAGAAATGCTAATATATTATTATTATTATTTTTAATTACACATATTATATTTTTATAGGTTCATATAAAATTTATTATGTAAAAACTCAGATTTATTAGTACTTAAAATTGTTAATAAAAACTATCATAAAAAAATATTTATTTGCATTGAAATTTCAAATTATTAATAACAACTTAAAATATTTGGCATTCAAAAATTATATCCTCATAATGCACACGTTCACAGAATTTAATTTAATATTATTGTAAATTTATATAAAATAAATATTGCTATTTGAATTAATTGCATTTGATAATTTTTTTATACTATCAATAACAGTTTTTGTTGGATGAATTGAATTAGTTTTTTTCTTAAATATTCATCATAAAAGGTGTAACCTTTTTCAAAAAAAAAAAAGATGACTCGTAAGTGGAAATCCTATTGTCTAAATAGGATGGTAATG
Source organism: Atherix ibis (assembly GCA_958298945.1). Lineage (NCBI taxonomy): Eukaryota > Metazoa > Arthropoda > Insecta > Diptera > Athericidae > Atherix > Atherix ibis. The sequence continues at coordinate 27,946,022 of OY282607.1, forward strand.
ACCTAATAAAAAAAATAAAAAACATTTTATCATATATTATTTTCCAGTAATTCAAAAATTCTGTAATTGGGGTGATAATAAGTAACAAAAACAAACTTTATAAAATGTATTGGGTTGTTGGGAAAGTAATTTCGTTTGCTGATGAAGACACAATAAAGGCATTAATTGATGCAAACCGGCGAATAACAACTCATGAGATCGCTGAGAGATTAAATTTATCGAATTCGATCGTTCATGATCATTTGAAACGGCTAGGTTAAATCTCAAAGCTCGACATATAGGTTCCTCATGTTCTTACGGAAAAATTTTGTGCCGTCGCATTGACTTTTGTGATTTGCTTCTCAAACGCCAAGAAAATCCATTTTTGAAGCGTGTCATCACTAAAGACGAGAAATGGGTTGTCTACAACAATGTTAAGCGCAAAAGATGAAGCGGCTCAAAACACTTCAAAAGTCAATACTCCTTAAAAAAAAAGGTTATGTTATCTGTTTGGTGGGATTTCAAAGGAATCGTTTATTTTAAGCTTCTACCGAGCAACACAACGATCAATTCTGAAGTGTACTGTCATCAGTTGGACAAATTGAATTATTCACTTAAAGAAAAAAGACCAGAATTGGTCAATAGGAAAGGTATAGTGTTCCAACCAGATAATGCGATACCACATACAAGTTTGACCACTCCGTAAAAGCTTTTAAACACCCACACCCACCATACTCTCCAGACCTAGCACCATCCGATTATCATTTGTTCTGGTTTCTACAAAAAAATCACCTAGATCAGTTTTGTACCAGCAAAGAACAAACATTTTATGAGCGTGGAATCATGCTACTGCCAGGAAGATGGCAAAGGGTATTGGATCAGACTGAACAATATTTAATTGAATAAAATATTAATTCACTATAAGAAAATCGTCTTTCATTTTTATTTAAAAAAACGAAATTACTTTCCGAGCAACCCAAAACTTGTTTGTACAAAAAATAGTTTTTAAAAAATTGATTTTAAAACTATTTTTTGTACAAACTTGATAGGTCATATTTTTTTCAACTTTTTAAAAATGATTTTTCATCAAATCGTTCCAAAAATGATTTGTTCATTTTTCGTTCTAAAAAGTAACTATGGCATTTTTTTCTGAACCATAAAGTTTGAATAAAAATCAATATTATTTTTTTTAATATATGCTTGATTTAATTGCATCAAAAAAGTAAATTAATTTCGTGGTTTGAAAAGTACAACCCGGTCATTTGACAGCTGTCAAACGTACATGATAGCGTCCAAGGTGGCATTTGTTTGGTTGCAAGTTCGCCATTTTACTTTAAATCCAATTAACGCATTATAATAGTAAAAAATTATTACGTAATTTATGATTATGCCAGAGACAGTTTAAATTGCTCATTAAATTCTCTTCAGCAATAAAGATCACTGCTCGCTCAGTGGGTACGTCAATAAGCAAAATTGCCGTATATGAGGCTCTGAAAACCCAAAAGTGACTGTCTGTTGTGCCAGTCACTGTTTGGCCTTGGTATCATTGGTCCGTATTTGTTTAAAAATGAGGAAAAGGAGACGTTTATGCTAACCACTGTGATGTATTTTTAGCCTGAACTTGAAGATTTTAAACTTGGTCCTACATAATTTGTACAAAATGGCGCACAATTGTGTGAAAAATTCCCAGAACGCATAATTTTGCGTTTTGGTTGGCTTTTTGTTTACGCAGAGAATCCTTAAACTTTGGAGCATATACCCTGATCTATGATCGAATTACAGCCTGAAATCTGTGAAGAAGTCATCAAAAATTACCACAAACTCCAAAGGACAAATTTAACAATCCTACACATGAGTGTAGTATAAAAATTGGGCTCGACCTCAATGCCTATCAATTTTTCGTTACTTAAAAGGGAATTTTTATATTAAAATAAATCTCGTTGCCACTACGAGTATCTCTTTTCTAATAATATTAAGTTTTTTCTTTTAGGTGGTTTTAATGATGAAAAAAACAATAGTTTCAGATTGAAAGAATTTAAACATAAAAATTCAAATCTGTAAGTCTATATTGGACTTTAATGTTAAATTACATTAAAACAATTTTTTGCTCAGTATTTAAATTGATAATATATATTTTAGTTTCAAAAAAAAAAGCTTTCAACTTTATTATCTACTACTCGTATTAAAAGAAATTTTCTTTTAAATAATCTCAAAAAATATCAATAAAGTTGAAAGGTTTTTTTAAAAACTAAAATATATATTATCGATTTTTTTAAGAAAAAAAAAAGCTTTTTTTTCCTTTTTATAATTTACACATTGTACACGTGTAGTCAAATAACCCAAAATGGCAATAAATAATTTTACTAATACTGTATAATATATGATATTTATGCAAATAGTTATCATAAATTATAATGAAATTTTGCAAAAATTTTCTTTTTTTTAAATATTTATCCAAGAAAATAAAATTATATTTTAAAAAAAGAAGGAATATTAATTTTTTTTTTTTTTGCTTTTAAAGTGGGAACAAATTATAATTGTATTTATTTTGAAATGTTTTTCTTCTCTAAGAGATGTTCAGTTAAAAAAAAAGAAGGCTATTATTGACGAAAAAGCCAAATTATAATCTTCAAATAAAATAGCACTTAAAACTCGAAATACTTTAGTTTTTTTTAAATATACGATAAATTTGAAAATTGTGTTTTTATTTTTGTTTTATATTTTGTTAGCTTCTTCTCTTATTTATTTAGTTGCGGTTTTCTTTTTTTTATTATTATTATTATTTTAGTAAATTTAATGCAAATTTATAATACGACTATAAGATTGAAGACCACCATATAACCAAATTGAATAGCATAAATAAGAATTAATATTATTTACATAAGTATGCATATAGAAAATAAAAAAAACAAGAAAAAAAAATGAAATAAATTTTAAAAAAGATAAAAATAAAACGGAATTTTTTTTTTTTGGAATTTTGATTTTTCTTGTTTTAGTATTAAAGATCAGGAGGAATTGAAATTTTCAATTTAGATTTTGCCATTTCTATTGTATACACCACCATAGATAAATAGATAAATAGTATATGAATAAATGAAAATGGAAATGGGAATATTTATGTGCTCGACGCCCCTTTCACCTGTCCTTACCTGTTCTTTGGCTAACTGAAACCATGTATTTATAATTAATGCTAATCTTGTGTCATGGTTGTTTTTCGTTGTTTTAATACTTATAAAAATATCATCTAATGTTGTTGTCATTGAATTAATGGCTGGCATAGTTGGACGATGATGTCTGCCGCCAGCCTTTCCATTACTCCCAATTCTCTCATTATTGTTATCGCCCTCTTCAGTTGTTGTAAAATTAAAATTGAATATATCCTTTCGTATAATGACTGTTGCACGTTGATGTAATAAATTTGTTGAGATATTCTCATTTTTATCAATTAATAATGTTGTAAGATTTTCATTAATTGGATTTATGAATTTTGTTTTAATCAAATAGAAAATATTATTATCCTGATTGTTTGGAGATTTTCCTGAACGTCTTTCAATATTCTACAGGTAAAAAAAAAACAACCATACAAAAAAAAGAGAAAAAGGAGATTTGTATAACAAAAATGCATTTTTTTATGTCAATAAATAAATAGTAAAAAAATATATTAATAATTATCATAGTAAACGGCTTAACTATGAACTTGTATATTTGTATGTATGTATGGTCTCGTATATAAATTTATGGGGATTAAAAATGCAAAATAAAATAATAAAAAACAAAAAAAATGGAACAAACTAAAATAATGTTCATATATTAAAGTAAAAAACTGGTTACGGTTTCTGGTTTCAAATATATCAGAAGATTAAAGAAAAAAAAAACTTTTCATATTATCAAACATGATTCTAAGTGGACGAATCTAATAAGACCTCTGAAATTCACCAGAAACCGTTTAGATTGCAAAAGTTTACATTTACATACATATACAAATGTATATAATTTAAATAAATAAATAAACTGAAAGGAATTAACATTTTTTAAGGCAGTCTCTATTCTTATGCATGGATATACTAAATATAATATGTATCATATATTTAGGAGTTATATTTATATAATACGATTGTGTATAGAGATTGGAGCGTGTATGGGGGGTCGGGCCACGAACTTTAATGAACATTCTGATTAAACAAATAGAAAAATTATTGATTGGTGGCAAGCGACCAGCAAAAATATTGTAGTATCAGCAGCAGCTCCTCCAATAGTACTCAGCAGCAACTAGACCCAACAAACAGTGGAGCCAACAGCTCTCTCCGCTCTGTATATGGTACAGTCAATATAAACAACATCCGCGCGAATGCGAATTGTATTCAACTAATCATTTTAAAATGTATATCAGCCAGCCAACCTTAAAGTGTACCAACTGACATAAATAAATATATATGCATGTACACAATCAGTGTTCCAACGTAATATCTGGAGTCTAAGAAAATATGTACAGTGACGGGTTTTTAATATTCGTACTAATCAAACGTATAGCTTTAGTTGTGTACATGCATATATGCCTACTTATGCATGTACGAATAGGAGATTTTTTTTCTGTTTTTTTTGGGGGGTTTTGCTTTATAATAAATTGTTTTTTATAAATAATATATCTGGTTCGCATACGTACCAATGTACATAGATAGATTGGTAATATTTTTAGGCGGAGATATAGCCTCGAAAAGAATGAATTGTTATAATAAAAGTGTAGACGATAAAAAAATGGAGAAAAAACAAACTGATTGAAGAAATATAAAACAAAAACGTTTGTGCTACACTTTCTAAATTATGTGTACGAATTGTGTTTGATTGTAGAAAGAAATTCGAAACGCCTTTTCAGTGACCATTTTCATACATGTATATATACATATGTATGTACGTTTTTTTTGACTTACCTTTACTGTCGAATATCCATGAGTATTTTCGTAGAAAATCAATGTCATATATATTATAGGAATGGTTATTGTCATCGCTTGTAATATTCTTTTATATCTTTGCGGCAATGAAAGATAAACATTCATTTTACTTCTAAATCATATTTCTTACACCATTTTACTTTAGAAAAATATTTTATTTCTCAATATTTTTTGTTGAAAATGACAGATTTGAGGCAACCACGAGAAACAGAAACAACCAAAGCAAAAAAAACTCCCCCATATACAATTCAACAAATTACAATTAAAATTTATTTAAAAAAAAAAACTAATAACAACACAATTCATATATTTATGTATGAATAAAAAAAAATACTAACGAAAACAATATCAATTTTATACACAACTACTACTTGTAAAAAGCACACTTCTTAATTAAACTATATATATATATATATATGTGTATTTATAGTTATAGTTATAAACTACTCCATTGCGGAAGATATAAAAAATTAATAAAAGAAAAACCACTTCTATTTAATAAACAATTTTATTCCATATTTATTTAATTAAATTCTAAAAGTATGTTTTGGTAAAAATCCGGAGTATATTCTCCAAATTGAAATGGCCACTAATCATTTTCAAATAAATTAAAATGAAAACATCACGACACAATAATATATAATATGTACGTACATATATATATATATCCCACCCGATATTATTATTATTAATTTATTGGCACAAAACTATAATTCTTGTACAAAACACAACCACCACATCCAATCGAATGTGAAAATATAAAAATTTCATCTAAAACTTCATCGTAAAGTAGCGAATGGAGAGATAGAGCTCAAGCTAGCTAGCCGCGTAATACTTGTTGAATTCAAAACTAATCCAGTTTCCCCGTTTTTGATCTTGGACACGAGTTGAATTGTCCGATTTGATATGGTTTTCTGCTGTTCGGACGCCAGAATGCACCCATTACCTTGCTCCACCACATAAATTGAGCTCGTAAACACAGTACTTATCTCGCTTTATCACAGGTAATATCCAAAAGGCTGCTATCTTCATGCAGAACTCCTACTAAAATTTTTTTTTCATATATGACAGGCTAGCGCGAACATACACTTGCGTGAGTTCATCGGAGTTTTTTTCCCATCTTTTTGTTTTTATTATTGTTCGTTTTTTTCTTCTTATACAACCTGCGGCAAAAAATAGTGCATGTATGCGTTCAACGCCTTAGGAGCCTACATACATTCATACATGGTTCGAATAAGATTTTTCATACTCCGAGCGTTTATTTGGAATTATTATCTTTTCTTCTTTCACTTAGAAATATGTCTTTCGTTAAAAATCCATTTATCCATAAATTCAATCAAGATGAGAAAATAATAAATCCTCTTTTATCCAGAAATAATTAATAGTGTATTTTATTTTTGTTTATTATTTCAAATTAAGCCTAAATTAATTTGCTTATAGCTCAAATTGATATGAATGAATGCGTAGGTACACTACAAAACAAAATTTATACATATGTGTACATCTAGTTATAAAAAAAAATTGTTTTTCTAGTTTTATAAAATAATATTTCTAAATAAGAATATTCTTGGTTTTTTTTTAAAGGTAAATATTTTAGAATGATTTAATTAATAGCAAGATTTGATTAAAATAAATTATTTTTTCAAAAAAATAATTTTGCATTTAATGGAATTTGAACGAAACATAAATATATCGAAAATTGTGCTGCCATGAAATATTATTTTATAGTAATCAAAGTGAACACTGCAAGTGTACGTAGATCTCGTTTTTATACTTCATGATGACGCCATCTTTTGCTTAGTACGGACAAAACCAATTAGTTCATGGTGTTCGACGATAATCTTTGAAGTTCCAAGTACGCCCTCACGGATATTCATAGAATTAGTAAGAAATTTTAGTAGAGCAGCAGTAAATTAGATAAAAGTAAAGTAAATTTTATTCAATGCCTCTAAATAAGTTATTCTAAAATGTGCTCAAAAATGTAGTTTAATGCGAAGCCAGAAAAGGCAACTCTTTTGGCATTTTCAATAATGGCTGCCGCATAGAAGCAAATGTGGTATAAAATAAATACAGCTTTACAATATTATATGGCATAATGTGAAATGTATAATAAATTGTTTTTCTGTAACCATAATCTCTTTAAATTGTACATATTGTTTGTTACGATATTATTTTTGTAAGTGTATATGTGTTGAAAAAAAATTTAACTCGAAAAAATTCTATATGAGTCTATATAATACAACAAATGTATTGCGTAAATATAAAATTTCATTAAAGAAAATATGAAAATTTGGCAGCACATGTTTTTAAATATTAGGAATATGCAAACCAATGTTTTTTTTCGGTTTTATTAGATAAAAATTAGATTTTTGAAATAACTTTATATGAATATGTTTTTTTGAGAAAAATTCATTTACTTTGAAAGTTTGAAGTAAAATAATTCAAAAACACTACATTAATTAATTAGTTTAGTTATATTTTGTGTTTGTTTTAGTATAATAATCTAATATGGCTTCTAAGCCGGATGAAGTTCACATAAAAGTTGAAGCAAATTCCAGCATGCTTCAGTCGTATCTCAGCTCATTCAATAAGGAAATTGAAGTTGGTGAACAGTCCTCAATTCATATACTGCAGGATGAAGGAACTGGAGACGATGATTTTGAGGAAGGTACTTATTTTGTTGACGAGAGTGGTAATTATTACTATAAAGCAACGAAAGACTCAAAACCCGTTCTAACTGCACCCCCAGAGGAATTAGACGACTATATTGATGATGATGAACAATCGGAAGATATTGATTATGTTAGCGAAATGCATGTGCATCCAAATAAACGCATAAAAACTGAAAAGAAGAATGTTAAAGTGGTTCAAACTGGTAGCAATACTGATGAGGAAATTAGTTATGTGCTTATTGTGGGTGATGGTGATAATCAAACGCCAACTAAAATTGAACAAGTTTACGAATTTAATGAGAACGAAGAAGAGGAGAAGAGTATGGATATAGACGATAAGTCGAAAATAATAAAACTGGTCGAGAAAAAGCCACAAGTAACCACAGCGGTGCATATGTGCAATTATTGTAATTATTCCACACCAAAAAGATATTTGTTAGCCAGACATATGAAATGTCATTCTGAGGAGCGTCCTCACAAGTGTTCGGTGTGTGAAAGAGGATTTAAAACGTTGGCATCCTTACAGAATCATATAAATACGCATACCGGTAACAAACCACATCGATGTAAATACTGTGAGAGCTCATTCACAACTTCGGGCGAATTAGTTCGACACGTCCGATATAGACATACTCATGAAAAGCCGCATAAATGTGATCGTTGCGACTATGCAAGCGTTGAGCTTAGTAAGCTTAAAAGGCACGTACGCTGTCATACTGGCGAGCGTCCTTATCAGTGTCCACACTGCACCTATGCTTCTCCAGATACGTTTAAACTAAAGAGACATTTACGAATACATACTGGTGAGAAACCATATAAATGCGATATTTGTCAGGCCAGATTCACCCAATCGAATTCACTTAAGGCTCATAAGCTTATTCACAGTGTCGGTGATAAACCTGTATTCCAGTGTGAATTGTGTCCAACAACGTGTGGACGAAAAACTGATCTGCGAATTCATGTTCAAAAATTGCATACTTCCGAAAGACCATTGAAATGTAAACGATGTGAGAAATCTTTCCCGGATCGTTATAGTTATAAAGTTCATTCGAAAACACATGAAGGAGAAAAATGCTACAAATGTGAGCTATGCCCTTACGCTTCAATATCAGCACGACATTTAGAATCGCATATTTTGATTCACACCGACCAAAAGCCATTCAGTTGCGATCAGTGCGACCAAGCGTTTCGACAAAAGCAACTGCTTAAGAGACATATAAATCTGTACCATAACAAGGATTATGTACCGCCTCCTCCACGTGAAAAGACCCACGTGTGTCCACACTGCGATCGTTGTTTTAGACACAAAGGCAATTTAATCAGACATATGACATTGCATGATCCAGAATCGAATGTGAAAACAGAAACAAATGCTTTGAAAGCTGGACGAATGAAACGTGTTCAAGTTATTAACGGGCAAAGAATTGAAATAATATCAGATGGTGACGATCATAATTCCAATTCAAATAGGTACGATATGCATTCGGACATTATAGAGGATGACAACGAGCTCGATGCAATGGATATCAAAGAAGAGAAGAATATGGTAGCTGTTGAAGACGATGATGGTCAACAGTTTGTTGTCCTCGAACTTGTTGAAGACGACGATAATGACGAAGGTGAATTTGATAGTTTAACGGGAAGAAACGAACGCTACGTTTTGCCAGGTAATCATTATTTGGAAAAAAATCTTTACTTTATAATATCTCATTAAATAAATTTTATATTTTATTGTAGATCCATTGGCAGATGTTGTTAATCCTAGAAGTCGATTGTCATCACAAAAAATCCTTAGCGATAAATCAGTAGATAAATATTTTGATTTTGGTGTAGGTTATTTATTATTCTTATTATTGTGTCGGAATTATTTAAATTGAAATAATATATTTTTGATTTTTTTTTCAGGATGACCAAAATGATTCAGATGATGAGCAGTACCATAAATCTACTATTAAATTGCTACCAATGTCGAAATAAATCCAAATACTACTAAAAGTTTCTCAAATATCTTGTGTAATTTAAGTAAAAATAAAAGAGTAAATTCTTGATTTCCTTGGTTTTTTTTCTTCAATTTTACAAAGTGTGGTGTTAGAAATAGATGCGTTGTGGTTGTTTGAGAATTTTAATGGTAATAAGGACGGATATTGTGAGTGTGTTTAAAGACAGCAGGTGTTCAAAAGATATTCCTAGTATTAGGTAATATTAGCAATGCTACAAAGCTGTGTACATTTCCATTGTCAATTAATGTGAAATAAGCACGCTGCGAAACAATGCGTTGTCATCTCAATATTAGAACTTGCGCCATTATTCTTGCAAAGCAGTGAGGACAGTTTTTCATAAAACGATTTTTTTTCTGAGGACCTGATTAAAAAAAATCTAAACTTACTAGGAAATTAAGTAATTATAGGATAAAAAAAAACAAATGTTTAAGGTTAAATTTCTGTAAATAAATAATTTAACATCTGGTAAGCCTAAATTCACGCTGGCTTCGTAACTGTACGAAACTCTTGTTGCCAATATAATGACAATGTGCGACATTTAATTTTCATACTCGATAGTTGTTGTCACTTGACAGTATCGTTTTTCATTCTTATAGTATAATTTTTAGGTGATATTTTATTAAAGCATTTCATATAAAACTATCAGTAACATAATATTATAATGCAGTTGTTTACTACAATAATTTTTAATACAATTGGGTTTCGATCATAATATAAATGGTGTCTGTGGCTTCGAATAATAATAATAAATCATTTGAAGATTGGTTTCTTCAGAAATCAATATGGCCTAATGAGCTAGTTTTCTTTTTTTTTAAACATAAACTAATTATATATTTTAAATATATATCTGTTTTTCAATTTTAAAAAAAATAAAATTATTAAAACGATTAGTAATTATTTAAATACCAAAAAGCTATTTAAATTGATTTGATTATATAAACGGTGTTTTGCGTTTCGAGTTGACGACAATAAAATTGTAATAATTATGCCTGTGTCGGTGGTCTGTGAAGCCGGAAGCATGAGTTCAGGGATACTTGAAAGTATCCCGGCATTTTCTAATGTATTATCTAGACAAAACGAAAATCAAAATATACAAAATAAATTGATCACAACATCGAAACGAGTACTTAGCACCAAAATCGAATTCGAAGAAGTCCAGAATAATCAATCGTTTATTGATACTTTTAAGTCGAAGTACATTTTATTAAAACCGTATAGTAGCAGCAATGGCAAATGTCAATCATCCGATTATGACAGCGCTGGTTCATATTCGAAATCATCAATAAATAATTCACATGGTGGTAGGTATTTTTTTTAAAACTTTATTATTGCCAACATAAACCGATAGGTAGCTAATTTAATAATTAGATTAGTGTTGTGAATATAGTAAAAATGTGCAATCAAATCTAAATTGATTTTTCATTGCTCAGAGAGGTATGAGGTTATTGTGTGGGTACGAATTAATTTTCATTTCACAGTAAAATCATCATGGCGGGCATATAATATCTTCTGCTAGAAAAATTAAAAAATCAATTTAGATGCCAAACTAATTTCAATAATCGTAATTCATTGATTTGGCAGAATTGTTTTTTATTTCCTGTCAAAATTTACTATTCAAGTTTAAAATATTTAAAGAGCATTTAAAGTGTGTGAGAGAGACCTTGACGGCTCACATGTTCCCCGTATCTTAACCTAAAAATTTTCTCGCATGGACTATATAAACTCACACTAGTGTTACTGTAAAATACAACGCATGCTGTTTTTTTTGTTGTATTGAGTCAATTTATGTATTAATAGATGCCTTATTTATAAAGTCAAGATTTGTATTCGAAAAAACTAAAATCCAATGTTTATTATTGAAAAGGTATAGTACAATATTTCTTTTATTTATAATTCTAATTTTTTCCCTGTAATAATTATTTAAAAGATGTACGAATGAATAAGATTATCATTGCAATAAAAAATTTTAGTTTCCAAATTAATAATCATTTGAAATTTTCTTAAATCGAACGAACATGTTTAAAAACGGTTAGAATTAAAATGTTGTCATAGTGGATTTTCATTAATTTGTTGTTCTCAAACATTTGTTTAAAAAAATGTGTTTTTGTTTTAGGTGGCAACAATCAAGCCAGAGAATCGACGGAATTTCCAAATCCGAAACGGATATTATTTTCTAAAGAAAATGTTCAAATCGGATGGAAAAGTAGCGGTCGAAAATGGCAGGTTGGAGCTGGCATGTTGAATGTGGGGAATACTTGTTATTTAAATTCAACGCTGCAGGCTCTCTTCCATGTTCCGGCTATGGCCAATTGGTTAATGTCCGATTCTATTCATCGGACAACATGTGAAAGTGAAAATGGCGCCCAGGGAGGGTGTATTATCTGTGCTATGTCGAAGACTCTAATATCATCACAAACCAGTCCAACTGCTATTCGACCATTCCTTGTCTATTCGAAATTAAGAATGGTTTGTAAGCATCTGATAATGGGACGGCAAGAAGATGCTCACGAATTTTTGCGGTATCTTATTGAGGCAATGGAGAAATCATATTTATCAAGGTTTCCTAATAGTAAAGATCTGGATCAGTACAGTAAAGAAACCACACCTTTAAATCAAATTTTGGGAGGATATTTAAGATCGAATGTTCAGTGTTTAGCTTGCGAACATGTCTCAACAACTTTTCAACATTTCGAAGATTTGCTACTCGATATTCGAAAAGCCTTGACTTTGGAGGAGGCACTCGAATCTTATTTCGCCCTTGAACGTCTTGAAGATATGGGATATAAATGTGAATCATGTAAAAAAAAAGTAAGTCATTCAAAAAGAAAAGAGAAAGGAATTTTTTTTTTAAGAAGAAACAAAATAATTTGCTTATTTACAATGAATTAAATTTTTTGTAGGTAGCTGCAACGAAAAGATTTTCACTGGAACGAGCGCCAGTTTCGCTGTGTATTCAATTAAAAAGATTTAATGTTGTTGGTAATAAACTTAACAAACACGTTGCAATCCGATCGCGATTAGATCTGACACCATACAGTTCAAAACAGTCAACCGAGCCCTTAATATATAAACTGGTTGCGATGGTAACCCATATAGGTTCATCACAACACGGTGGACATTATACTGCAATTGGTATAACCGATTCCGGTAATTACTACCAGTTCGACGATAGTTGCGTTCGGCCCATCTCATTACAAAATGTTCTCAATACGAACGCGTATATTATTTTTTATGAGCTGGACGATTCAAAAAATTCAAGTGTAACAAATACCGATAATATTGAAAATTTTGATCGGTCCAAAGAAAATGCTATAAAATTAATATCTTTGGATAATAACAAATCGAAAGATGAACGCGACATATTCGGCAGTTTGAATAATTTCAGTTCAAATAAAAATTTCGACTTAAAAGTTATTAAAGTTGAACCGAGAAATCTAAATGAAAACAAATCAACAATAATTAATAAACAAAATGATCAAAATATTAGCGAAAATATTAAAACAAATTTATCTAGTTCTGATTATGATGCGGTGCAAAGTAATCAAGTTGAGTCAACACCAAAACCGACATTTAATCGAATTCAATTTTCTGGTAAAGCTTTTAAACCATATTTTGACTATTCGAAAAAAGAGGCAAGAAGTACAGAAACCGAATCGTCCCTAACAGATTCAACGGTGAATTTTACTAAGACTTCGGGCGATGATTGCGTAAATATTTTTTCTTGCAATAATACCAATAATGATAAAAAATATAATAAACACGAGAACGTTTCTAGTTCAAATACAAATGGAAATGAATCGAATCAACCGTCAAATTCAAATAGTATAACGAAAATATTTTCTAATATGCTGGATGCCGAATCACAAAAAGGGAAAAAAGTTGTATCGAAATTTCAGGTTCAATCAACTAAAACTATGGACAGTAGTATGGGAGAAAATAGTTCGTCGTTGAAATATCCTTTATTAAATAGTTGGTCGAATCCAAATCAATTGAGAAGTTTGGTGCCGTATGAGTCGAATGGAAATTCGGATGACTCTATAGATATGATAGATGATGATGATGATGATGATGAGGATGGTGGTGGTGTTATCGATACAAAAACAATTATTGCCGATTCAACAACTGAACGCAATCCCGTTAATGGATATGCTAGTGAAAATAACTATTCATCAACATCGGCCGAAGCGTCACCTATTGTATTGCGTACCCCAATTACTTCGTCACCACCGGTTATCAAAACGAAAACTGGTTTTTGGCAAGTAACAAATGCTACAAAAAATTATGTTTCGACGACATCATGTAACAACGAAAAAAAAATTGAAAAGAAACCCGCTGATTCAACACAAAACCACCATACTGATCCAAGTGGTCAATTAATGAAATCCTCTCATTTGGGATATGCGGCTCCAATTTTAAGTTGGAATGATCACAAATCAAAACTTGAAAAAGAGGTAAATTTTTAGAATATTTCTCTGTTCTCTACTCTAAAAGCTCTAAAAGCTGAAATCATAAACAAAATGCAAAAATATATTTAAATTTTAAATATGAAAAATGTGATAAAAATGATTACCTTATTAAAGATCGTCGTACACCCCCCAAATATTATATATTATTATTAACAAAAAAAACTTATTAACTTTGTATGAGTAATGTGACCATAAAATTATTGGTGTTTTTTTTCGTGATTTCTTTTAAATAATTTATTAGAGTGATATTAGTTAATAATTTTTCATTTTGTTTTTCTCTCTTGTTTTTTATTCTTATTAATAAATGGATTATATTGTGAATATTATTTAATTAATTCAGATAGCAGCAAAAAAAAATAATTAAACATAAAATATATGAAATATATTTACTAAATGATATTATTATTATTATAAATATTTAAAATGTTTATTATGAAAAAAAGTAGTGCAATTTAAAAAAAATAACTAATATAAAGGGTGTTTTATTTAGAATAGGAAGAATTCATTTATTTTTTGAATCAAATTTAAATAAACTAATTGCCTTTTAGATATTTACTTAAAAATGATATAATTATTAGTAGCTGGATAAATGTACATAAAATATAATTCTGTACTTAAATATGATTGTATCTTATTTGTTTAGATGAAAACAAATAAAATTATAAAAACTATTTATTGAGAATTTATAATTATTTCCAACGATTAAAGTAAAGGGGATATTATTCAATTCCTTTTAATGTGTTTTATTTACATTTGCATAGATGACACCAGAATACGTACGATTATTTCATAGTCTGTCAGTGCATATTATCAAATATGCAAAAGCTTGTTTCATACCATTCATATTTTTATTATTTCATATTTATTATGTACATATTATCATTTGTTTGCATTCTTTGCATTTCAAATTATTTGAAGTGTTCGAATGTGTTTAATTCGGCAGTATTTTCTATGATACATTGTGTATAAGTAATAGTAGTTATAGCAGAAGTAATAGAATTAGTAGTATAAATGGCAATATGAATGCGTTCATCAAATGGAATCGGGAGACAAATACGCCGTTAAATTGAGTGTAGAGACCATACAATTTTTTTTTCTTCAAATTTATCGTCAGTTAATTTTTTCCATTTGATTTCTTTATTTTTCGGAGAAATAAAAATACTTTTGGCTATTACGTATTTTTTTAAGGTTATTTTTAAAGTATATTTTTAACTGATTTAAATTTGCATGAAAATGGGTGGGAGTTTTATTTTAATTGAAAATATTTTTAAAAAATACTACATTTTTTTGAGGATTTTTAACGTATTCTGCAAACAAGTGCCCTATTAGATAATAACTGATTTATATAAAAAAAAAGAAAAGGAAAAAGACAACTCATTTTTATGACCATTTTAATTTTTCTTTTTATATTTGGTTTATTTTTTTGTATGTTTATTTTGAATTTTTGAAGGTTGAAGAAAAGAAACGTGCCGAACAGAAACGTGATTTAAGTGAAAAAACCGAACACACATGGATGGATCATGGTAAACAGAAAAAAATCAAAAGACATTCTAGTGGATTTCGGAAGAATGCTGGATACAATCCGTTACAGGAGCACCAAAATCAAATTATTCGCTGGGACAACGGAAATGTGAACAGACGTTTTCATCATAGCAGTAATTACCGTTCAAATTATCAACAGTATCGCAGTCAAAATGGCTTCCGATACAATCGATTCCAACGTCGAACACATCATGTTCGAAGTAGCGAAAACGGACCCTACCATCGGGATTCGTAACAGACTTATTTTTAATTATAAACTCTAATTTATAGTTTAGATAGAATATTTTTACTTAATAAGTATATTAAATTTTTTTTATTTATTCTCATGTATTATTAATATAAATGAAGAAATGTGTTAATTTTTTTTTTTTGGTTTTTATTTAATTTTGGTAAAATTGATTTCTTATATTTAAATTAGACAAAATAGAGATTTTGCATTTTTTTTAATCAAAAATAAAAACGGATATAAAAGAATAATGTATTTTAACAAATGAAAATTTATATAAAAAAAAAACTAAAAAAAACAAAACTTCCCATATTAAAGAAATGATAAAAAAATAAGTTAAATTAAATTGAAACAGCAGTACATTAATTTGTGAAGATAATTAATTGATCATTTAAATTATATATAAATTGCCTATAAGAATAGGGGCTAACTATAGTGTTGAAATAATAATATGTAGAATCAGTTTATAATCTATAATTTATTAGCTAGTGATAACAAAAAAAAGGCTATTTTGAGAGAAAAAAAAAATTCCTACTGATATAGTTTAGAAACAAAAAAAAGATAGAAAAGAATTATCGAAGAAAAACAATTATAGAAAACATGTCTGCAATATTACTTTTCTTAATTAATTATTATATTTTATGTCTGAAAATTGTAAATTATTATTTTCAAGTATTTGATGTACTTGATATAAATAAATTGCCTACCAATATTTCTATGGATTTTTTCAGAGAATTTTCTATATTGGTTTAATAAAAACGATTATTGATTTAAAATAAATGAATATAATGAGAAAATTGATTAAAATATATATTAAATTAATAATAACCAATAAATTATAAAATAAGCGATCAAATGCAATTATTTATCTAGAAAAGAATAAAAGTAACAAAAAAAACAAACAAACACATAAGAAATGACTAAGAGACAAAAAAAATGTACTGATTCTGTTAAGTTCGAAAAAAAACACATAAAAAATAAATTTTCACTTTTTTTAAATTATTTTAATAAATATAATCAGTAAACAGGAAATTTTTATTGTTAAATGGTATACAAATTATTGAAAGTATTACCATAAATAATATAATAAATTAAGTACAGAACGTTTAAACAATCAATTAAATTTGAAAGAAGAAAATATGTCATCGCTGAAAAACAGAAGGACTATGCTTTGGGGCGGCTTATATATTTTTAAAGTTCTGATATTTTGATTATATAAAAATAAATAAAAACGTAAAATATATATAAAATTTTATACTGTTTGTTAGCATATATGTTTTTTTTACGATTTTAGTTTGAAGTTATTTTTTTATTACCACTTGAGCTGTGGCCGGGGAGGGGGGACTAGGTATGAAAGGGAACATTTTTGGTTCAAACGGTAGAAGTTCAATTTGAGTACGTTTTTTTTAAAAATGTATAGATACATATAAATTCTATTCGTAATAATTCCTCTTAAATTCAATATAATTAATCACATTTTATATTCTCACAAGAAATTAATATATCGTATAAATAGTTTTTTTTATTTATTGATTTTAAATCACTTTTTTGAGTGTTTGTATATACAACTGAATCACTATAAATTAGACAACAGGATATGTGATTAAATAATTATTTTTTTAAATGTATAAAAAGTGTTTGCCTTTTTTTCTTTATTGAATAAATTGTTTTTAAGTTTTTGTTTTTTTAAAAAAAAATTATTTTCTGCATATTGTTTTTTTTCGAATTTCAAAATGTTTTTTTTTCTTCCAATTATTAAAATGATTATAATTTTTATGTACAAAATATTAAAAAAAATTACTGTTTAAAAATTTGCTGTCTTTACCATAGTTAACAAAAAAAAAGATAACGGAAAAAACAAACAGAAAATTTACATAATAAGAGAAATGAATTAGATTATTTTTAAGTTAGTTTCAATAATTGTAAAAATACATAAAAAGTTTATAAAAAATTATTATAAAGAAGGTAATGAAATTAAATCTAACAATTAATTGTAATAAAATTTGAAGAAGAAAAATAACAACTGTAGCCACTATAAAAAGAAATCAAAAGTAATATAAACAGAAAATTTGAAGAAGAAAAAAATTAAGTTGCGAAATAAAACAAGTTTTTAGAAAAGAAAGAAAAGCGATAAGAAAAAATATGAAATTTAATCAATAAACTTTATAGTGGCAAGAAAAAAAAAACAATGATAAAATATATATATATATATAATTTAATTAGAATATGAAATAATAAAAAATATACATAAAGTCGAAGAAATATTAAATTAAGATGAAAAAAGGCACTTATTAGAGCCAAAACAAAACAAAAACAAACAAAAAATATATGCACATTGTGTAAGAAAAGTTTTGATTTTATGCTATGTTAATAATTTTGTTAGTCACTATAAACTACAGTGACCTTAAAAACTATCTACATACATATATTTAAACTGTTTACTTTTTCTAACCGACACTGTTTTTTGGCGCTCGATTTTTTGACAACCTGATTTTGTGACTCTAATCGACATTGTGCTAAATATTTTTGTGTTGCTTGTTTTTAACCGAGACTGTTTATTTAGTGCCCCTTTTTTGTTCAGGCTATCTATGTGGTATCCTAATTTTCCACCCACACTACATTATTTTTATTCTATTTGTATTTATTTTTTTCCAGATAAATTGCATTTGCAAGGATAATATCCTATTAATCAGGATCAGAAGTATGTCCTTTTTTAAGTGTGCCCAATAATATGTCATCAAAAAATTAGAAAAAACGCCCTTTTTAGACAAATTCCAACAAAGAGTTGTTTTCGATTGTAAGATAATTCTCAGAAAAACTATTCCTATAAGAATAATAGCCTGTGTGGTGTAAAAATCGATTTTCGGTGCATATTGTTAGCAAATTTTCAAATGTTTCCGAAACAAAATTTATGTTTCCGGATTTTTTCTCTATCAACAAAAAATGTTTATGGAGACATTTTTCTGTCTTTGAGAATGTTTTCACTAGCAACATTTTTGCCGATAGATTTATGTTGTTAGCAACAATTTTTTGTCGTTTTTTTTCAAGCAATTTTTTTGTTTTTGTAAAATCTCTGTCTGTTCAAAAAGTATCGAAGACGATGCAAGCAAAGCAGCTGTCAAAAATTAACTGAACATTCAAAATGGCCGAACTTGTCGGCATAAGCGAGAGACATGAATATCAACATAACGGCAGAAAAAATCGAAAATCGAATATATGTACGTACCCAACGGAAATTCCAAATTCGCGATACTTTTTTAACAGACCTCGTATATCAAATGAAAAACCATGATTCGTATATTTGCGGTTCTATACACATACATAATTATGCACTGTTACTATTGTTTTATGTGTCAACCGTATATACAACTGAATCACTATAAATTAGACAACAGGATATGTGATTAAATAATTATTTTTTTTAATGTATAAAAAGTGTTTGCCTTTTTTCTTTATTGAATAAATTGTTTTTAAGTTTTTTGTTTTTAAAAAAAAAATTATTTTCTGTATATTATTGTTTTTTTTTTGAATTTCAAAATGTTTTTTTTTCTTTCAATTATTAAAATGATTATAATTTTTATGTACAAAATATAAAAAAATTACTGTTTAAAAATTTGCTGTCTTTACCATAGTTAACAAAAAAAAAGATAACGGAAAAAATAAACAGAAAATTAACATAATAAGAGAAATGAATTAGATTATTTTTAAGTTAGTTTCAACAATTGTAAATATAAATAAAAAGTTTACAAAAAATTATTATAAAATTTGAAGAAGAAAAAATAACAACTGTAGCCACTATAAAAAGAAATCAAAAGTAATATAAACAGAAAATTTGAAGAAGAAAAAAATTAAGTTTATGGAGACATTTTTCTGTCTTTGAGAATGTTTTCACTAGCAACATTTTTGCCGATAGATTTATGTTGTTAGCAACAATTTTTTGCCGTTTTGCAGCAATAAGAGAAATGAATTAGATTGTTTTTAAGTTAGTTTCAATATTTGTAAATATACATAAAAAGTTTATAAAAAATTATTATAAAGAAGGTTATGAAATTTATTCTAACAATTAATTGTAATAAAATTTGAAGAAGAAAAAATAACAACTGTAGCCACTATAAAAAGAAATCAAAAGTAATATAAACAGAAAATTTGAAGAAGAAAAAAATTAAGTTGCGAAATAAAACAAGTTTTTTGAAAAGAAAGAAAAGCGATCAGAAAAACTATATACAATTTAATCAATAAACTTTATAGTGGCAACAAAAAAAAACAACAATGATAAAAAATATATATATACTTGTATATAATTTAATTAGAATATGAAATAATAAAAAATATACATAAAGTCGAAGAAATATTAAATTAAGATGAAAAAAGGCACTTATTAGAGCCAAAACAAAACAAAAACAAACAAAAAATATATGCACATTGTGTAAGAAAAATTTTGATTTTATGCTATGTTAATAATTTTGTTAGTCACTATAAACTACAGTGACCTAAAAAACTATCTACATACATATATTTAAACTGTTTACTTTTTCTAACCGACACTGTTTTTTGGCGCTCGATTTTTTGACAACCCGATTTTGTGACTCTAATCGACATTGTGCTAAATATTTTTGTGTTGCTTGTTTTTAACCGAGACTGTTTATTTAGTGCCCCTTTTTTGTTCAGGCTATCTATGTGGTATCCTAATTTTCCACCCACACTACATTATTTTTATTCTATTTTTTTTTTGTTTTTTCCAGATAAATTGCATTTGCAAGGATAAAGCCTATTAATCAGGATCAGAAGTATGTCCTTTTTTAGGTGTGACCAATAATATGTCATCAAAAAATTAGAAAAAACGCCCTTTTTAGTCAAATTTCAACAAAGAGTTGTTTTCGATTGTAAGATAATTCTCAGAAAAACTATTCCTATAAGAATAATAGCCTGTGTGGTGTAAAAATCGATTTTCGGTGCATATTTTTAGCAAATTTTCAAATGTTTCCGAAACAAAATTTATGTTTCCGGACTTTTTTCTCTGTCAACAAAAAATGTTTATGGAAACATTTTTCTGTCTTTGAGAATATTTTCACAAGCAACATTTTTGCCGATAGATTTATGTTGTTAGCAACAATTTTTTGCCGTTTTTTTCAAGTAATTTTTTTGTTTTTGTAAAATCTCTGTCTGTTCAAAAAGTATCGAAGACGATGCAAGCAAACAGCTGTCAAAAATTAACTGAACATTCAAAATGGCCGAACTTGTCGGCATAAGCGAGAGACATGAATATCAACATTACGGCACAAAAAATCGAAAATCGAATATACGTACCCCACGGAAATTCCAAATTCGCGATACTTTTTTAAAAGACCTCGTATATCAAATGAAAAACCATGATTCGTATATTTGCTGTTCTATGCACATACATAATTATGCTCTGTTACTATTGTTTTATGTGTCAACCGTATATACAACTGAATCACTATAAATTAGACAACAGGATATGTGATTAAATAATTATTTTTTTTAATGTATAAAAAGTGTTTGCCTTTTTTTCTTTATTGAATAAATTGTTTTTAAGTTTTTTGTTTTTTTAAAAAAAAATTATTTTCTATATATTATTGTTTTTTTTTGAATTTCAAATGTTTTTTTTTCTTTCAATTATTAAAATAATTATAATTTTTATGTACAAAATATTAAAAAAAATTACTGTTTAAAAATTTGCTGTCTTTACCATAGTTAACAAAAAAAAAGATAACGGAAAAAATAAACAGAAAATTAACATAATAAGAGAAATGAATTAGATTATTTTTAAGTTAGTTTCAATAATTGTAAATATATATAAAAAGTTTACAAAAAATTATTATAAAGAAGGTTATGAAATTTAATCTAACAATTAATTGTAATAAAATTTGAAGAAGAAAAAATAACAACTGTAGCCACTATAAAAAGAAATCAAAAGTAATATAAACAAAAAATTTGAAGAAGAAAAAAATTAAGTTGCGAAATAAAACAAGTTTTTAGAAAAGAAAGAAAAGCGATCAGAAAAAATATATAATTTAATCAATAAACTTTATAGTGGCAACAAAAAAAAATAACAATGATAAAATATATATATATACGTGTATATAATTTAATTAGAATATGAAATAATAAAAAATATACATAAAGTCGAAGAAATATTAAATTAAGATGAAAAAAGCCACTTATTAGAGCCAAAAACAAAAAAAAAATATATGCACATTGTGTAAGAAAAGTTTTGATTTTATGCTATGTTAATAATTTTGTTAGTCACTATAAACTACAGTGACCTAAAAAACTATCTACATACATATATTTAAACTGCTTACTTTTTCTAACCGACACTGTTTTTTGGCGCTCGATTTTTTGACAACCTGATTTTGTGACTCTAATCGACATTGTGCTAAATATTTTTGTGTTGCTTGTTTTTAACCGAGACTGTTTATTTAGTGCCCCTTTTTTGTTCAGGCTATCTATGTAGTATCCTAATTTTCCACCCACACTACATTATTTTTATTCTATTTGTATTTATTTTTTTCCAGATAAATTGCATTTGCAAGGATAAAGCCTATTAATCAGGATCAGAAGTATGTCCTTTTTTAAGTGTGCCCAATAATATGTCATCAAAAAATTAGAAAAAACGCCCTTTTTAGACAAATTTCAACAAAGAGTTGTTTTCGATTGTAAGATAATTCTCAGAAAAACTATTCCTATAAAAATAATAGCCTGTGTGGTGTAAAACTCGATTTTCGGTGCATATTGTTAGCAAATTTTCAAATGTTTCCGAAACAAAATTTATGTTTCTCGACTTTTTCTCTGTCAACAAAAAATGTTTATGGAGACATTTTTCTGTCTTTGAGAATGTTTTCACTAGCAACATTTTTGCCGATAGATTTATGTTGTTAGCAACAATTTTTTGCCGTTTTGCAACAATAAGAGAAATGAATTAGATTGTTTTTAAGTTAGTTTCAATATTTGTAAATATACATAAAAAGTTTATAAAAAATTATTATAAAGAGGGTTATGAAATTTATTCTAACAATTAATTGTAATAAAATTTGAAGAAGAAAAAATAACAACTGTAGCCACTATAAAAAGAAATCAAAAGTAATATAAACAGAAAATTTGAAGAAGAAAAAAATTAAGTTGCGAAATAAAACAAGTTTTTTGAAAAGAAAGAAAAGCGATCAGAAAAACTATATACAATTTAATCAATAAACTTTATAGTGGCAACAAAAAAAAACAACAATGATAAAAAATATATATATACTTGTATATAATTTAATTAGAATATGAAATAATAAAAAATATACATAAAGTCGAAGAAATATTAAATTAAGATGAAAAAAGGCACTTATTAGAGCCAAAACAAAACAAAAACAAACAAAAAATATATGCACATTGTGTAAGAAAAATTTTGATTTTATGCTATGTTAATAATTTTGTTAGTCACTATAAACTACAGTGACCTAAAAAACTATCTACATACATATATTTAAACTGTTTACTTTTTCTAACCGACACTGTTTTTTGGCGCTCGATTTTTTGACAACCTGATTTTGTGACTCTAATCGACATTGTGCTAAATATTTTTGTGTTGCTTGTTTTTAACCGAGACTGTTTATTTAGTGCCCCTTTTTTGTTTAGGCTATCTATGTGGTATCCTAATTTTCCACCCACACTACATTATTTTTATTCTATTTGTATTTATTTTTTTCCAGATAAATTGCATTTGCAAGGATAAAGCCTATTAATCAGGATCAGAAGTATGTCCTTTTTTAAGTGTGTCCAATAATATGTCATCAAAAAATTAGAAAAAACGCCCTTTTTAGACAAATTTCAACAAAGAGTTGTTTTCGATTGTAAGATAATTCTCAGAAAAACTATTCCTATAAAAATAATAGCCTGTGTGGTGTAAAACTCGATTTTCGGTGCATATTGTTAGCAAATTTTCAAATGTTTCCGAAACAAAATTTATGTTTCCGGACTTTTTCTCTGTCAACAAAAAATGTTTATGAGACATTTTTCTGTCTTTGAGAATGTTTTCACTAGCAACATTTTTGCCGATAGATTTATGTTGTTAGCAACAATTTTTTGCCGTTTTGCAACAATAAGAGAAATGAATTAGATTGTTTTTAAGTTAGTTTCAATATTTGTAAATATACATAAAAAGTTTACAAGAAATTATTATAAAGAAGGTTATGAAATTTAATCTAACAATTAATTGTAATAAAATTTGAAGAAGAAAAAATAACAACTGTAGCCACTATAAAAAGAAATCAAAAGTAATATAAACAGAAAATTTGAAGAAGAAAAAAATTAAGTTGCGAAATAAAACAAGTTTTTTGAAAAGAAAGAAAAGCGATCAGAAAAACTATATACAATTTAATCAATAAACTTTATAGTGGCAACAAAAAAAAACAACAATGATAAAAAATATATATATACTTGTATATAATTTAATTAGAATATGAAATAATAAAAAATATACATAAAGTCGAAGAAATATTAAATTAAGATGAAAAAAGGCACTTATTAGAGCCAAAACAAAACAAAAACAAACAAAAAATATATGCACATTGTGTAAGAAAAATTTTGATTTTATGCTATGTTAATAATTTTGTTAGTCACTATAAACTACAGTGACCTAAAAAACTATCTACATACATATATTTAAACTGTTTACTTTTTCTAACCGACACTGTTTTTTGGCGCTCGATTTTTTGACAACCTGATTTTGTGACTCTAATCGACATTGTGCTAAATATTTTTGTGTTGCTTGTTTTTAACCGAGACTGTTTATTTAGTGCCCCTTTTTTGTTTAGGCTATCTATGTGGTATCCTAATTTTCCACCCACACTACATTATTTTTATTCTATTTGTATTTATTTTTTTCCAGATAAATTGCATTTGCAAGGATAAAGCCTATTAATCAGGATCAGAAGTATGTCCTTTTTTAAGTGTGTCCAATAATATGTCATCAAAAAATTAGAAAAAACACCCTTTTTAGACAAATTTCAACAAAGAGTTGTTTTCGATTGTAAGATAATTCTCAGAAAAACTATTCCTATAAAAATAATAGCCTGTGTGGTGTAAAACTCGATTTTCGGTGCATATTGTTAGCAAATTTTCAAATGTTTCCGAAACAAAATTTATGTTTCCGGACTTTTTCTCTGTCAACAAAAAATGTTTATGGAGACATTTTTCTGTCTTTGAGAATGTTTTCACTAGCAACATTTTTGCCGATAGATTTATGTTGTTAGCAACAATTTTTTGCCGTTTTGCAACAATAAGAGAAATGAATTAGATTGTTTTTAAGTTAGTTTCAATATTTGTAAATATACATAAAAAGTTTACAAGAAATTATTATAAAGAAGGTTATGAAATTTAATCTAACAATTAATTGTAATAAAATTTGAAGAAGAAAAAATAACAACTGTAGCCACTATAAAAAGAAATCAAAAGTAATATAAACAGAAAATTTGAAGAAGAAAAAAATTAAGTTGCGAAATAAAACAAGTTTTTTGAAAAGAAAGAAAAGCGATCAGAAAAACTATATACAATTTAATCAATAAACTTTATAGTGGCAACAAAAAAAAACAACAATGATAAAAAATATATATATACTTGTATATAATTTAATTAGAATATGAAATAATAAAAAATATACATAAAGTCGAAGAAATATTAAATTAAGATGAAAAAAGGCACTTATTAGAGCCAAAACAAAACAAAAACAAACAAAAAATATATGCACATTGTGTAAGAAAAATTTTGATTTTATGCTATGTTAATAATTTTGTTAGTCACTATAAACTACAGTGACCTAAAAAACTATCTACATACATATATTTAAACTGTTTACTTTTTCTAACCGACACTGTTTTTTGGCGCTCGATTTTTTGACAACCTGATTTTGTGACTCTAATCGACATTGTGCTAAATATTTTTGTGTTGCTTGTTTTTAACCGAGACTGTTTATTTAGTGCCCCTTTTTTGTTTAGGCTATCTATGTGGTATCCTAATTTTCCACCCACACTACATTATTTTTATTCTATTTGTATTTATTTTTTTCCAGATAAATTGCATTTGCAAGGATAAAGCCTATTAATCAGGATCAGAAGTATGTCCTTTTTTAAATGTGTCCAATAATATGTCATCAAAAAATTAGAAAAAACGCCCTTTTTAGACAAATTTCAACAAAGAGTTGTTTTCGATTGTAAGATAATTCTCAGAAAAACTATTCCTATAAAAATAATAGCCTGTGTGGTGTAAAACTCGATTTTCGGTGCATATTGTTAGCAAATTTTCAAATGTTTCCGAAACAAAATTTATGTTTCCGGACTTTTTCTCTGTCAACAAAAAATCTTTATGGAGACATTTTTCTGTCTTTGAGAATGTTTTCACTAGCAACATTTTTGCCGATAGATTTATGTTGTTAGCAACAATTTTTTGCCGTTTTGCAACAATAAGAGAAATGAATTAGATTGTTTTTAAGTTAGTTTCAATATTTGTAAATATACATAAAAAGTTTACAAGAAATTATTATAAAGAAGGTTATGAAATTTAATCTAACAATTAATTGTAATAAAATTTGAAGAAGAAAAAATAACAACTGTAGCCACTATAAAAAGAAATCAAAAGTAATATAAACAGAAAATTTGAAGAAGAAAACAATTAAGTTGCGAAATAAAACAAGTTTTTTGAAAAGAAAGAAAAGCGATCAGAAAAACTATATACAATTTAATCAATAAACTTTATAGTGGCAACAAAAAAAATCAACAATGATAAAAAATATATACGTGTATATACTTGTATATAATTTAATTAGAATATGAAATAATAAAAAATATACATAAAGTCGAAGAAATATTAAATTAAGATGAAAAAAGGCACTTATTAGAGCCAAAACAAAACAAAAACAAACAAAAAATATATGCACATTGTGTAAGAAAAATTTTGATTTTATGCTATGTTAATAATTTTGTTAGTCACTATAAACTACAGTGACCTAAAAAACTATCTACATACATATATTTAAACTGTTTACTTTTTCTAACCGACACTGTTTTTTGGCGCTCGATTTTTTGACAACCTGATTTTGTGACTCTAATCGACATTGTGCTAAATATTTTTGTGTTGCTTGTTTTTAACCGAGACTGTTTATTTAGTGCCCCTTTTTTGTTTAGGCTATCTATGTGGTATCCTAATTTTCCACCCACACTACATTATTTTTATTCTATTTGTATTTATTTTTTTCCAGATAAATTGCATTTGCAAGGATAAAGCCTATTAATCAGGATCAGAAGTATGTCCTTTTTTAAGTGTGTCCAATAATATGTCATCAAAAAATTAGAAAAAACGCCCTTTTTAGACAAATTTCAACAAAGAGTTGTTTTCGATTGTAAGATAATTCTCAGAAAAACTATTCCTATAAAAATAATAGCCTGTGTGGTGTAAAACTCGATTTTCGGTGCATATTGTTAGCAAATTTTCAAATGTTTCCGAAACAAAATTTATGTTTCCGGACTTTTTCTCTGTCAACAAAAAATGTTTATGGAGACATTTTTCTGTCTTTGAGAATGTTTTCACTAGCAACATTTTTGCCGATAGATTTATGTTGTTAGCAACAATTTTTTGCCGTTTTGCAACAATAAGAGAAATGAATTAGATTGTTTTTAAGTTAGTTTCAATATTTGTAAATATACATAAAAAGTTTACAAGAAATTATTATAAAGAAGGTTATGAAATTTAATCTAACAATTAATTGTAATAAAATTTGAAGAAGAAAAAATAACAACTGTAGCCACTATAAAAAGAAATCAAAAGTAATATAAACAGAAAATTTGAAGAAGAAAAAAATTAAGTTGCGAAATAAAACAAGTTTTTTGAAAAGAAAGAAAAGCGATCAGAAAAACTATATACAATTTAATCAATAAACTTTATAGTGGCAACAAAAAAAAACAACAATGATAAAAAATATATATATACTTGTATATAATTTAATTAGAATATGAAATAATAAAAAATATACATAAAGTCGAAGAAATATTAAATTAAGATGAAAAAAGGCACTTATTAGAGCCAAAACAAAACAAAAACAAACAAAAAATATATGCACATTGTGTAAGAAAAATTTTGATTTTATGCTATGTTAATAATTTTGTTAGTCACTATAAACTACAGTGACCTAAAAAACTATCTACATACATATATTTAAACTGTTTACTTTTTCTAACCGACACTGTTTTTTGGCGCTCGATTTTTTGACAACCTGATTTTGTGACTCTAATCGACATTGTGCTAAATATTTTTGTGTTGCTTGTTTTTAACCGAGACTGTTTATTTAGTGCCCCTTTTTTGTTTAGGCTATCTATGTGGTATCCTAATTTTCCACCCACACTACATTATTTTTATTCTATTTGTATTTATTTTTTTCCAGATAAATTGCATTTGCAAGGATAAAGCCTATTAATCAGGATCAGAAGTATGTCCTTTTTTAAGTGTGTCCAATAATATGTCATCAAAAAATTAGAAAAAACGCCCTTTTTAGACAAATTTCAACAAAGAGTTGTTTTCGATTGTAAGATAATTCTCAGAAAAACTATTCCTATAAAAATAATAGCCTGTGTGGTGTAAAACTCGATTTTCGGTGCATATTGTTAGCAAATTTTCAAATGTTTCCGAAACAAAATTTATGTTTCCGGACTTTTTCTCTGTCAACAAAAAATGTTTATGGAGACATTTTTCTGTCTTTGAGAATGTTTTCACTAGCAACATTTTTGCCGATAGATTTATGTTGTTAGCAACAATTTTTTGCCGTTTTGCAACAATAAGAGAAATGAATTAGATTGTTTTTAAGTTAGTTTCAATATTTGTAAATATACATAAAAAGTTTACAAGAAATTATTATAAAGAAGGTTATGAAATTTAATCTAACAATTAATTGTAATAAAATTTGAAGAAGAAAAAATAACAACTGTAGCCACTATAAAAAGAAATCAAAAGTAATATAAACAGAAAATTTGAAGAAGAAAAAAATTAAGTTGCGAAATAAAACAAGTTTTTTGAAAAGAAAGAAAAGCGATCAGAAAAACTATATACAATTTAATCAATAAACTTTATAGTGGCAACAAAAAAAAACAACAATGATAAAAAATATATATATACTTGTATATAATTTAATTAGAATATGAAATAATAAAAAATATACATAAAGTCGAAGAAATATTAAATTAAGATGAAAAAAGGCACTTATTAGAGCCAAAACAAAACAAAAACAAACAAAAAATATATGCACATTGTGTAAGAAAAATTTTGATTTTATGCTATGTTAATAATTTTGTTAGTCACTATAAACTACAGTGACCTAAAAAACTATCTACATACATATATTTAAACTGTTTACTTTTTCTAACCGACACTGTTTTTTGGCGCTCGATTTTTTGACAACCTGATTTTGTGACTCTAATCGACATTGTGCTAAATATTTTTGTGTTGCTTGTTTTTAACCGAGACTGTTTATTTAGTGCCCCTTTTTTGTTTAGGCTATCTATGTGGTATCCTAATTTTCCACCCACACTACATTATTTTTATTCTATTTGTATTTATTTTTTTCCAGATAAATTGCATTTGCAAGGATAAAGCCTATTAATCAGGATCAGAAGTATGTCCTTTTTTAAGTGTGTCCAATAATATGTCATCAAAAAATTAGAAAAAACGCCCTTTTTAGACAAATTTCAACAAAGAGTTGTTTTCGATTGTAAGATAATTCTCAGAAAAACTATTCCTATAAAAATAATAGCCTGTGTGGTGTAAAACTCGATTTTCGGTGCATATTGTTAGCAAATTTTCAAATGTTTCCGAAACAAAATTTATGTTTCCGGACTTTTTCTCTGTCAACAAAAAATGTTTATGGAGACATTTTTCTGTCTTTGAGAATGTTTTCACTAGCAACATTTTTGCCGATAGATTTATGTTGTTAGCAACAATTTTTTGCCGTTTTGCAACAATAAGAGAAATGAATTAGATTGTTTTTAAGTTAGTTTCAATATTTGTAAATATACATAAAAAGTTTACAAGAAATTATTATAAAGAAGGTTATGAAATTTAATCTAACAATTAATTGTAATAAAATTTGAAGAAGAAAAAATAACAACTGTAGCCACTATAAAAAGAAATCAAAAGTAATATAAACAGAAAATTTGAAGAAGAAAAAAATTAAGTTGCGAAATAAAACAAGTTTTTTGAAAAGAAAGAAAAGCGATCAGAAAAACTATATACAATTTAATCAATAAACTTTATAGTGGCAACAAAAAAAAACAACAATGATAAAAAATATATATATACTTGTATATAATTTAATTAGAATATGAAATAATAAAAAATATACATAAAGTCGAAGAAATATTAAATTAAGATGAAAAAAGGCACTTATTAGAGCCAAAACAAAACAAAAACAAACAAAAAATATATGCACATTGTGTAAGAAAAATTTTGATTTTATGCTATGTTAATAATTTTGTTAGTCACTATAAACTACAGTGACCTAAAAAACTATCTACATACATATATTTAAACTGTTTACTTTTTCTAACCGACACTGTTTTTTGGCGCTCGATTTTTTGACAACCTGATTTTGTGACTCTAATCGACATTGTGCTAAATATTTTTGTGTTGCTTGTTTTTAACCGAGACTGTTTATTTAGTGCCCCTTTTTTGTTTAGGCTATCTATGTGGTATCCTAATTTTCCACCCACACTACATTATTTTTATTCTATTTGTATTTATTTTTTTCCAGATAAATTGCATTTGCAAGGATAAAGCCTATTAATCAGGATCAGAAGTATGTCCTTTTTTAAGTGTGTCCAATAATATGTCATCAAAAAATTAGAAAAAACGCCCTTTTTAGACAAATTTCAACAAAGAGTTGTTTTCGATTGTAAGATAATTCTCAGAAAAACTATTCCTATAAAAATAATAGCCTGTGTGGTGTAAAACTCGATTTTCGGTGCATATTGTTAGCAAATTTTCAAATGTTTCCGAAACAAAATTTATGTTTCCGGACTTTTTCTCTGTCAACAAAAAATGTTTATGAGACATTTTTCTGTCTTTGAGAATGTTTTCACTAGCAACATTTTTGCCGATAGATTTATGTTGTTAGCAACAATTTTTTGCCGTTTTGCAACAATAAGAGAAATGAATTAGATTGTTTTTAAGTTAGTTTCAATATTTGTAAATATACATAAAAAGTTTACAAGAAATTATTATAAAGAAGGTTATGAAATTTAATCTAACAATTAATTGTAATAAAATTTGAAGAAGAAAAAATAACAACTGTAGCCACTATAAAAAGAAATCAAAAGTAATATAAACAGAAAATTTGAAGAAGAAAAAAATTAAGTTGCGAAATAAAACAAGTTTTTTGAAAAGAAAGAAAAGCGATCAGAAAAACTATATACAATTTAATCAATAAACTTTATAGTGGCAACAAAAAAAAACAACAATGATAAAAAATATATATATACTTGTATATAATTTAATTAGAATATGAAATAATAAAAAATATACATAAAGTCGAAGAAATATTAAATTAAGATGAAAAAAGGCACTTATTAGAGCCAAAACAAAACAAAAACAAACAAAAAATATATGCACATTGTGTAAGAAAAATTTTGATTTTATGCTATGTTAATAATTTTGTTAGTCACTATAAACTACAGTGACCTAAAAAACTATCTACATACATATATTTAAACTGTTTACTTTTTCTAACCGACACTGTTTTTTGGCGCTCGATTTTTTGACAACCTGATTTTGTGACTCTAATCGACATTGTGCTAAATATATTTGTGTTGCTTGTTTTTAACCGAGACTGTTTATTTAGTGCCCCTTTTTTGTTTAGGCTATCTATGTGGTATCCTAATTTTCCACCCACACTACATTATTTTTATTCTATTTGTATTTATTTTTTTCCAGATAAATTGCATTTGCAAGGATAAAGCCTATTAATCAGGATCAGAAGTATGTCCTTTTTTAAGTGTGCCCAATAATATGTCATCAAAAAATTAGAAAAAACGCCCTTTTTAGACAAATTTCAACAAAGAGTTGTTTTCGATTGTAAGATAATTCTCAGAAAAACTATTCCTATAAAAATAATAGCCTGTGTGGTGTAAAACTCGATTTTCGGTGCATATTGTTAGCAAATTTTCAAATGTTTCCGAAACAAAATTTATGTTTCCGGACTTTTTCTCTGTCAACAAAAAATGTTTATGAGACATTTTTCTGTCTTTGAGAATGTTTTCACTAGCAACATTTTTGCCGATAGATTTATGTTGTTAGCAACAATTTTTTGCCGTTTTGCAACAATAAGAGAAATGAATTAGATTGTTTTTAAGTTAGTTTCAATATTTGTAAATATACATAAAAAGTTTACAAGAAATTATTATAAAGAAGGTTATGAAATTTAATCTAACAATTAATTGTAATAAAATTTGAAGAAGAAAAAATAACAACTGTAGCCACTATAAAAAGAAATCAAAAGTAATATAAACAGAAAATTTGAAGAAGAAAAAAATTAAGTTGCGAAATAAAACAAGTTTTTTGAAAAGAAAGAAAAGCGATCAGAAAAACTATATACAATTTAATCAATAAACTTTATAGTGGCAACAAAAAAAAACAACAATGATAAAAAATATATATATACTTGTATATAATTTAATTAGAATATGAAATAATAAAAAATATACATAAAGTCGAAGAAATATTAAATTAAGATGAAAAAAGGCACTTATTAGAGCCAAAACAAAACAAAAACAAACAAAAAATATATGCACATTGTGTAAGAAAAATTTTGATTTTATGCTATGTTAATAATTTTGTTAGTCACTATAAACTACAGTGACCTAAAAAACTATCTACATACATATATTTAAACTGTTTACTTTTTCTAACCGACACTGTTTTTTGGCGCTCGATTTTTTGACAACCTGATTTTGTGACTCTAATCGACATTGTGCTAAATATATTTGTGTTGCTTGTTTTTAACCGAGACTGTTTATTTAGTGCCCCTTTTTTGTTTAGGCTATCTATGTGGTATCCTAATTTTCCACCCACACTACATTATTTTTATTCTATTTGTATTTATTTTTTTCCAGATAAATTGCATTTGCAAGGATAAAGCCTATTAATCAGGATCAGAAGTATGTCCTTTTTTAAGTGTGCCCAATAATATGTCATCAAAAAATTAGAAAAAACGCCCTTTTTAGACAAATTTCAACAAAGAGTTGTTTTCGATTGTAAGATAATTCTCAGAAAAACTATTCCTATAAAAATAATAGCCTGTGTGGTGTAAAACTCGATTTTCGGTGCATATTGTTAGCAAATTTTCAAATGTTTCCGAAACAAAATTTATGTTTCCGGACTTTTTCTCTGTCAACAAAAAATGTTTATGGAGACATTTTTCTGTCTTTGAGAATGTTTTCACTAGCAACATTTTTGCCGATAGATTTATGTTGTTAGCAACAATTTTTTGCCGTTTTGCAACAATAAGAGAAATGAATTAGATTGTTTTTAAGTTAGTTTCAATATTTGTAAATATACATAAAAAGTTTACAAGAAATTATTATAAAGAAGGTTATGAAATTTAATCTAACAATTAATTGTAATAAAATTTGAAGAAGAAAAAATAACAACTCTAGCCACTATAAAAAGAAATCAAAAGTAATATAAACAGAAAATTTGAAGAAGAAAAAAATTAAGTTACGAAATAAAACAAGTTTTTAGAAAAGAAAGAAAAGCGATCAGAAAAAATATACAATTTAATCAATTAACTTTATAGTGGCAACAAAAAAAAACAACAATGATAAAAAATATATATATACGTGTATATAATTTAATTAGAATATGAAATAATAAAAAATATACATAAAGTCGAAGAAATATTAAATTAAGATGAAAAAGGCACTTATTAGAGCCAAAACAAAACAAAAACAAACAAAAAATATATGCACATTGTGTAAGAAAAGTTTTGATTTTATGCTATGTTAATAATTTTGTTAGTCACTATAAACTACAGTGACCTAAAAAACTATCTACATACATATATTTAAACTGTTTACTTTTTCTAACCGACACTGTTTTTTGGCGCTCGATTTTTTGACAACCTGATTTTGTGACTCTAATCGACATTGTGCTAAATATTTTTGTGTTGCTTGTTTTTAACCGAGACTGTTTATTTAGTGCCCCTTTTTTGTTTAGGCTATCTATGTGGTATCCTAATTTTCCACCCACACTACATTATTTTTATTCTATTTGTATTTATTTTTTTCCAGATAAATTGCATTTGCAAGGATAAAGCCTATTAATCAGGATCAGAAGTATGTCCTTTTTTAAGTGTGCCCAATAATATGTCATCAAAAAATTAGAAAAAACGCCCTTTTTAGACAAATTTCAACAAAGAGTTGTTTTCGATTGTAAGATAATTCTCAGAAAAACTATTCCTATAAAAATAATAGCCTGTGTGGTGTAAAACTCGATTTTCGGTGCATATTGTTAGCAAATTTTCAAATGTTTCCGAAACAAAATTTATGTTTCTGGACTTTTTCTCTGTCAACAAAAAATGTTTATGGAGACATTTTTCTGTCTTTGAGAATGTTTTCTCTAGCAACATTTTTGCCGATAGATTTATGTTGTTAGCAACAATTTTTTGCCGTTTTGCAACAATAAGAGAAATGAATTAGATTGTTTTTAAGTTAGTTTCAATATTTGTAAATATACATAAAAAGTTTACAAGAAATTATTATAAAGAAGGTTATGAAATTTAATCTAACAATTAATTGTAATAAAATTTGAAGAAGAAAAAATAACAACTGTAGCCACTATAAAAAGAAATCAAAAGTAATATAAACAGAAAATTTGAAGAAGAAAAAAATTAAGTTGCGAAATAAAACAAGTTTTTTGAAAAGAAAGAAAAGCGATCAGAAAAACTATATACAATTTAATCAATAAACTTTATAGTGGCAACAAAAAAAACAACAATGATAAAAAATATATATATACTTGTATATAATTTAATTAGAATATGAAATAATAAAAAATATACATAAAGTCGAAGAAATATTAAATTAAGATGAAAAAAGGCACTTATTAGAGCCAAAACAAAACAAAAACAAACAAAAAATATATGCACATTGTGTAAGAAAAATTTTGATTTTATGCTATGTTAATAATTTTGTTAGTCACTATAAACTACAGTGACCTAAAAAACTATCTACATACATATATTTAAACTGTTTACTTTTTCTAACCGACACTGTTTTTTGGCGCTCGATTTTTTGACAACCTGATTTTGTGACTCTAATCGACATTGTGCTAAATATTTTTGTGTTGCTTGTTTTTAACCGAGACTGTTTATTTAGTGCCCCTTTTTTGTTTAGGCTATCTATGTGGTATCCTAATTTTCCACCCACACTACATTATTTTTATTCTATTTGTATTTATTTTTTTCCAGATAAATTGCATTTGCAAGGATAAAGCCTATTAATCAGGATCAGAAGTATGTCCTTTTTTAAGTGTGCCCAATAATATGTCATCAAAAAATTAGAAAAAACGCCCTTTTTAGACAAATTTCAACAAAGAGTTGTTTTCGATTGTAAGATAGTTCTCAGAAAAACTATTCCTATAAGAATAATAGCCTGTGTGGTGTAAAAATCGATTTTCGGTGCATATTGTTAGCAAATTTTCAAATGTTTCCGAAACAAAATTTATGTTTCCGGACTTTTTCTCTGTCAACAAAAAATGTTTATGGAGACATTTTTCTGTCTTTGAGAATGTTTTCACTAGCAACATTTTTGCCGATAGATTTATGTTGTTAGCAACAATTTTTTGCCGTTTTGCAACAATAAGAGAAATGAATTAGATTGTTTTTAAGTTAGTTTCAATATTTGTAAATATACATAAAAAGTTTACAAGAAATTATTATAAAGAAGGTTATGAAATTTAATCTAACAATTAATTGTAATAAAATTTGAAGAAGAAAAAATAACAACTGTAGCCACTATAAAAAGAAATCAAAAGTAATATAAACAGAAAATTTGAAGAAGAAAAAAATTAAGTTGCGAAATAAAACAAGTTTTTTGAAAAGAAAGAAAAGCGATCAGAAAAACTATATACAATTTAATCAATAAACTTTATAGTGGCAACAAAAAAAAACAACAATGATAAAAAATATATATATACTTGTATATAATTTAATTAGAATATGAAATAATAAAAAATATACATAAAGTCGAAGAAATATTAAATTAAGATGAAAAAAGGCACTTATTAGAGCCAAAACAAAACAAAAACAAACAAAAAATATATGCACATTGTGTAAGAAAAATTTTGATTTTATGCTATGTTAATAATTTTGTTAGTCACTATAAACTACAGTGACCTAAAAAACTATCTACATACATATATTTAAACTGTTTACTTTTTCTAACCGACACTGTTTTTTGGCGCTCGATTTTTTGACAACCTGATTTTGTGACTCTAATCGACATTGTGCTAAATATATTTGTGTTGCTTGTTTTTAACCGAGACTGTTTATTTAGTGCCCCTTTTTTGTTTAGGCTATCTATGTGGTATCCTAATTTTCCACCCACACTACATTATTTTTATTCTATTTGTATTTATTTTTTTCCAGATAAATTGCATTTGCAAGGATAAAGCCTATTAATCAGGATCAGAAGTATGTCCTTTTTTAAGTGTGCCCAATAATATGTCATCAAAAAATTAGAAAAAACGCCCTTTTTAGACAAATTTCAACAAAGAGTTGTTTTCGATTGTAAGATAATTCTCAGAAAAACTATTCCTATAAAAATAATAGCCTGTGTGGTGTAAAACTCGATTTTCGGTGCATATTGTTAGCAAATTTTCAAATGTTTCCGAAACAAAATTTATGTTTCCGGACTTTTTCTCTGTCAACAAAAAATGTTTATGGAGACATTTTTCTGTCTTTGAGAATGTTTTCACTAGCAACATTTTTGCCGATAGATTTATGTTGTTAGCAACAATTTTTTGCCGTTTTGCAACAATAAGAGAAATGAATTAGATTGTTTTTAAGTTAGTTTCAATATTTGTAAATATACATAAAAAGTTTACAAGAAATTATTATAAAGAAGGTTATGAAATTTAATCTAACAATTAATTGTAATAAAATTTGAAGAAGAAAAAATAACAACTGTAGCCACTATAAAAAGAAATCAAAAGTAATATAAACAGAAAATTTGAAGAAGAAAAAAATTAAGTTACGAAATAAAACAAGTTTTTAGAAAAGAAAGAAAAGCGATCAGAAAAAATATACAATTTAATCAATTAACTTTATAGTGGCAACAAAAAAAAACAACAATGATAAAAAATATATATATACTTGATTATAATTTAATTAGAATATGAAATAATAAAAAATATACATAAAGTCGAAGAAATATTAAATTAAGATGAAAAAGGCACTTATTAGAGCCAAAACAAAACAAAAACAAACAAAAAATATATGCACATTGTGTAAGAAAAGTTTTGATTTTATGCTATGTTAATAATTTTGTTAGTCACTATAAACTACAGTGACCTAAAAAACTATCTACATACATATATTTAAACTGTTTACTTTTTCTAACCGACACTGTTTTTTGGCGCTCGATTTTTTGACAACCTGATTTTGTGACTCTAATCGACATTGTGCTAAATATTTTTGTGTTGCTTGTTTTTAACCGAGACTGTTTATTTAGTGCCCCTTTTTTGTTTAGGCTATCTATGTGGTATCCTAATTTTCCACCCACACTACATTATTTTTATTCTATTTGTATTTATTTTTTTCCAGATAAATTGCATTTGCAAGGATAATATGCTATTAATCAGGATCAGAAGTATGTCCTTTTTTAAGTGTGCCCAATAATATGTCATCAAAAAATTAGAAAAAACGCCCTTTTTAGACAAATTTCAACAAAGAGTTGTTTTCGATTGTAAGATAGTTCTCAGAAAAACTATTCCTATAAGAATAATAGCCTGTGTGGTGTAAAAATCGATTTTCGGTGCATATTGTTAGCAAATTTTCAAATGTTTCCGAAACAAAATTTATGTTTCCGGACTTTTTCTCTGTCAACAAAAAATGTTTATGGAGACATTTTTCTGTCTTTGAGAATGTTTTCACTAGCAACATTTTTGCCGATAGATTTATGTTGTTAGCAACAATTTTTTGCCGTTTTGCAACAATAAGAGAAATGAATTAGATTGTTTTTAAGTTAGTTTCAATATTTGTAAATATACATAAAAAGTTTACAAGAAATTATTATAAAGAAGGTTATGAAATTTAATCTAACAATTATTTGTAATAAAATTTGAAGAAGAAAAAATAACAACTGTAGCCACTATAAAAAGAAATCAAAAGTAATATAAACAGAAAATTTGAAGAAGAAAAAAATTAAGTTGCGAAATAAAACAAGTTTTTTGAAAAGAAAGAAAAGCGATCAGAAAAACTATATACAATTTAATCAATAAACTTTATAGTGGCAACAAAAAAAAACAACAATGATAAAAAATATATATATACTTGTATATAATTTAATTAGAATATGAAATAATAAAAAATATACATAAAGTCGAAGAAATATTAAATTAAGATGAAAAAAGGCACTTATTAGAGCCAAAACAAAACAAAAACAAACAAAAAATATATGCACATTGTGTAAGAAAAATTTTGATTTTATGCTATGTTAATAATTTTGTTAGTCACTATAAACTACAGTGACCTAAAAAACTATCTACATACATATATTTAAACTGTTTACTTTTTCTAACCGACACTGTTTTTTGGCGCTCGATTTTTTGACAACCTGATTTTGTGACTCTAATCGACATTGTGCTAAATATATTTGTGTTGCTTGTTTTTAACCGAGACTGTTTATTTAGTGCCCCTTTTTTGTTTAGGCTATCTATGTGGTATCCTAATTTTCCACCCACACTACATTATTTTTATTCTATTTGTATTTATTTTTTTCCAGATAAATTGCATTTGCAAGGATAAAGCCTATTAATCAGGATCAGAAGTATGTCCTTTTTTAAGTGTGCCCAATAATATGTCATCAAAAAATTAGAAAAAACGCCCTTTTTAGACAAATTTCAACAAAGAGTTGTTTTCGATTGTAAGATAATTCTCAGAAAAACTATTCCTATAAAAATAATAGCCTGTGTGGTGTAAAACTCGATTTTCGGTGCATATTGTTAGCAAATTTTCAAATGTTTCCGAAACAAAATTTATGTTTCCGGACTTTTTCTCTGTCAACAAAAAATGTTTATGGAGACATTTTTCTGTCTTTGAGAATGTTTTCACTAGCAACATTTTTGCCGATAGATTTATGTTGTTAGCAACAATTTTTTGCCGTTTTGCAACAATAAGAGAAATGAATTAGATTGTTTTTAAGTTAGTTTCAATATTTGTAAATATACATAAAAAGTTTACAAGAAATTATTATAAAGAAGGTTATGAAATTTAATCTAACAATTAATTGTAATAAAATTTGAAGAAGAAAAAATAACAACTGTAGCCACTATAAAAAGAAATCAAAAGTAATATAAACAGAAAATTTGAAGAAGAAAAAAATTAAGTTACGAAATAAAACAAGTTTTTAGAAAAGAAAGAAAAGCGATCAGAAAAAATATACAATTTAATCAATTTACTTTATAGTGGCAACAAAAAAAAACAACAATGATAAAAAATATATATATACTTGTATATAATTTAATTAGAATATGAAATAATAAAAAATATACATAAAGTCGAAGAAATATTAAATTAAGATGAAAAAAGGCACTTATTAGAGCCAAAACAAAACAAAAACAAACAAAAAATATATGCACATTGTGTAAGAAAAATTTTGATTTTATGCTATGTTAATAATTTTGTTAGTCACTATAAACTACAGTGACCTAAAAAACTATCTACATACATATATTTAAACTGTTTACTTTTTCTAACCGACACTGTTTTTTGGCGCTCGATTTTTTGACAACCTGATTTTGTGACTCTAATCGACATTGTGCTAAATATTTTTGTGTTGCTTGTTTTTAACCGAGACTGTTTATTTAGTGCCCCTTTTTTGTTTAGGCTATCTATGTGGTATCTTAATTTTCCACCCACACTACATTATTTTTATTCTATTTGTATTTATTTTTTTCCAGATAAATTGCATTTGCAAGGATAATATGCTATTAATCAGGATCAGAAGTATGTCCTTTTTTAAGTGTGCCCAATAATATGTCATCAAAAAATTAGAAAAAACGCCCTTTTTAGACAAATTTCAACAAAGAGTTGTTTTCGATTGTAAGATAGTTCTCAGAAAAACTATTCCTATAAGAATAATAGCCTGTGTGGTGTAAAAATCGATTTTCGGTGCATATTGTTAGCAAATTTTCAAATGTTTCCGAAACAAAATTTATGTTTCTGGACTTTTTCTCTGTCAACAAAAAATGTTTATGGAGACATTTTTCTGTCTTTGAGAATGTTTTCACTAGCAACATTTTTGCCGATAGATTTATGTTGTTAGCAACAATTTTTTGCCGTTTTGCAACAATAAGAGAAATGAATTAGATTGTTTTTAAGTTAGTTTCAATATTTGTAAATATACATAAAAAGTTTACAAGAAATTATTATAAAGAAGGTTATGAAATTTAATCTAACAATTAATTGTAATAAAATTTGAAGAAGAAAAAATAACAACTGTAGCCACTATAAAAAGAAATCAAAAGTAATATAAACAGAAAATTTGAAGAAGAAAAAAATTAAGTTGCGAAATAAAACAAGTTTTTTGAAAAGAAAGAAAAGCGATCAGAAAAACTATATACAATTTAATCAATAAACTTTATAGTGGCAACAAAAAAAAACAACAATGATAAAAAATATATATATACTTGTATATAATTTAATTAGAATATGAAATAATAAAAAATATACATAAAGTCGAAGAAATATTAAATTAAGATGAAAAAAGGCACTTATTAGAGCCAAAACAAAACAAAAACAAACAAAAAATATATGCACATTGTGTAAGAAAAATTTTGATTTTATGCTATGTTAATAATTTTGTTAGTCACTATAAACTACAGTGACCTAAAAAACTATCTACATACATATATTTAAACTGTTTACTTTTTCTAACCGACACTGTTTTTTGGCGCTCGATTTTTTGACAACCTGATTTTGTGACTCTAATCGACATTGTGCTAAATATTTTTGTGTTGCTTGTTTTTAACCGAGACTGTTTATTTAGTGCCCCTTTTTTGTTTAGGCTATCTATGTGGTATCCTAATTTTCCACCCACACTACATTATTTTTATTCTATTTGTATTTATTTTTTTCCAGATAAATTGCATTTGCAAGGATAAAGCCTATTAATCAGGATCAGAAGTATGTCCTTTTTTAAGTGTGCCCAATAATATGTCATCAAAAAATTAGAAAAAACGCCCTTTTTAGACAAATTTCAACAAAGAGTTGTTTTCGATTGTAAGATAATTCTCAGAAAAACTATTCCTATAAAAATAATAGCCTGTGTGGTGTAAAACTCGATTTTCGGTGCATATTGTTAGCAAATTTTCAAATGTTTCCGAAACAAAATTTATGTTTCCGGACTTTTTCTCTGTCAACAAAAAATGTTTATGGAGACATTTTTCTGTCTTTGAGAATGTTTTCACTAGCAACATTTTTGCCGATAGATTTATGTTGTTAGCAACAATTTTTTGCCGTTTTGCAACAATAAGAGAAATGAATTAGATTGTTTTTAAGTTAGTTTCAATATTTGTAAATATACATAAAAAGTTTACAAGAAATTATTATAAAGAAGGTTATGAAATTTAATCTAACAATTAATTGTAATAAAATTTGAAGAAGAAAAAATAACAACTGTAGCCACTATAAAAAGAAATCAAAAGTAATATAAACAGAAAATTTGAAGAAGAAAAAAATTAAGTTACGAAATAAAACAAGTTTTTAGAAAAGAAAGAAAAGCGATCAGAAAAAATATACAATTTAATCAATTTACTTTATAGTGGCAACAAAAAAAAACAACAATGATAAAAAATATATATATACTTGTATATAATTTAATTAGAATATGAAATAATAAAAAATATACATAAAGTCGAAGAAATATTAAATTAAGATGAAAAAAGGCACTTATTAGAGCCAAAACAAAACAAAAACAAACAAAAAATATATGCACATTGTGTAAGAAAAATTTTGATTTTATGCTATGTTAATAATTTTGTTAGTCACTATAAACTACAGTGACCTAAAAAACTATCTACATACATATATTTAAACTGTTTACTTTTTCTAACCGACACTGTTTTTTGGCGCTCGATTTTTTGACAACCTGATTTTGTGACTCTAATCGACATTGTGCTAAATATTTTTGTGTTGCTTGTTTTTAACCGAGACTGTTTATTTAGTGCCCCTTTTTTGTTTAGGCTATCTATGTGGTATCTTAATTTTCCACCCACACTACATTATTTTTATTCTATTTGTATTTATTTTTTTCCAGATAAATTGCATTTGCAAGGATAATATGCTATTAATCAGGATCAGAAGTATGTCCTTTTTTAAGTGTGCCCAATAATATGTCATCAAAAAATTAGAAAAAACGCCCTTTTTAGACAAATTTCAACAAAGAGTTGTTTTCGATTGTAAGATAGTTCTCAGAAAAACTATTCCTATAAGAATAATAGCCTGTGTGGTGTAAAAATCGATTTTCGGTGCATATTGTTAGCAAATTTTCAAATGTTTCCGAAACAAAATTTATGTTTCTGGACTTTTTCTCTGTCAACAAAAAATGTTTATGGAGACATTTTTCTGTCTTTGAGAATGTTTTCACTAGCAACATTTTTGCCGATAGATTTATGTTGTTAGCAACAATTTTTTGCCGTTTTGCAACAATAAGAGAAATGAATTAGATTGTTTTTAAGTTAGTTTCAATATTTGTAAATATACATAAAAAGTTTACAAGAAATTATTATAAAGAAGGTTATGAAATTTAATCTAACAATTAATTGTAATAAAATTTGAAGAAGAAAAAATAACAACTGTAGCCACTATAAAAAGAAATCAAAAGTAATATAAACAGAAAATTTGAAGAAGAAAAAAATTAAGTTGCGAAATAAAACAAGTTTTTTGAAAAGAAAGAAAAGCGATCAGAAAAACTATATACAATTTAATCAATAAACTTTATAGTGGCAACAAAAAAAAACAACAATGATAAAAAATATATATATACTTGTATATAATTTAATTAGAATATGAAATAATAAAAAATATACATAAAGTCGAAGAAATATTAAATTAAGATGAAAAAAGGCACTTATTAGAGCCAAAACAAAACAAAAACAAACAAAAAATATATGCACATTGTGTAAGAAAAATTTTGATTTTATGCTATGTTAATAATTTTGTTAGTCACTATAAACTACAGTGACCTAAAAAACTATCTACATACATATATTTAAACTGTTTACTTTTTCTAACCGACACTGTTTTTTGGCGCTCGATTTTTTGACAACCTGATTTTGTGACTCTAATCGACATTGTGCTAAATATTTTTGTGTTGCTTGTTTTTAACCGAGACTGTTTATTTAGTGCCCCTTTTTTGTTTAGGCTATCTATGTGGTATCCTAATTTTCCACCCACACTACATTATTTTTATTCTATTTGTATTTATTTTTTTCCAGATAAATTGCATTTGCAAGGATAAAGCCTATTAATCAGGATCAGAAGTATGTCCTTTTTTAAGTGTGCCCAATAATATGTCATCAAAAAATTAGAAAAAACGCCCTTTTTAGACAAATTTCAACAAAGAGTTGTTTTCGATTGTAAGATAATTCTCAGAAAAACTATTCCTATAAAAATAATAGCCTGTGTGGTGTAAAACTCGATTTTCGGTGCATATTGTTAGCAAATTTTCAAATGTTTCCGAAACAAAATTTATGTTTCCGGACTTTTTCTCTGTCAACAAAAAATGTTTATGGAGACATTTTTCTGTCTTTGAGAATGTTTTCACTAGCAACATTTTTGCCGATAGATTTATGTTGTTAGCAACAATTTTTTGCCGTTTTGCAACAATAAGAGAAATGAATTAGATTGTTTTTAAGTTAGTTTCAATATTTGTAAATATACATAAAAAGTTTACAAGAAATTATTATAAAGAAGGTTATGAAATTTAATCTAACAATTAATTGTAATAAAATTTGAAGAAGAAAAAATAACAACTGTAGCCACTATAAAAAGAAATCAAAAGTAATATAAACAGAAAATTTGAAGAAGAAAAAAATTAAGTTGCGAAATAAAACAAGTTTTTTGAAAAGAAAGAAAAGCGATCAGAAAAACTATATACAATTTAATCAATAAACTTTATAGTGGCAACAAAAAAAAACAACAATGATAAAAAATATATATATACTTGTATATAATTTAATTAGAATATGAAATAATAAAAAATATACATAAAGTCGAAGAAATATTAAATTAAGATGAAAAAAGGCACTTATTAGAGCCAAAACAAAACAAAAACAAACAAAAAATATATGCACATTGTGTAAGAAAAATTTTGATTTTATGCTATGTTAATAATTTTGTTAGTCACTATAAACTACAGTGACCTAAAAAACTATCTACATACATATATTTAAACTGTTTACTTTTTCTAACCGACACTGTTTTTTGG
This sequence comes from Atherix ibis, assembly GCA_958298945.1. Lineage (NCBI taxonomy): Eukaryota > Metazoa > Arthropoda > Insecta > Diptera > Athericidae > Atherix > Atherix ibis. The sequence continues at coordinate 27,990,604 of OY282607.1, forward strand.
CGCTCGATTTTTTGACAACCTGATTTTGTGACTCTAATCGACATTGTGCTAAATATTTTTGTGTTGCTTGTTTTTAACCGAGACTGTTTATTTAGTGCCCCTTTTTTGTTTAGGCTATCTATGTGGTATCCTAATTTTCCACCCACACTACATTATTTTTATTCTATTTGTATTTATTTTTTTCCAGATAAATTGCATTTGCAAGGATAAAGCCTATTAATCAGGATCAGAAGTATGTCCTTTTTTAAGTGTGCCCAATAATATGTCATCAAAAAATTAGAAAAAACGCCCTTTTTAGACAAATTTCAACAAAGAGTTGTTTTCGATTGTAAGATAATTCTCAGAAAAACTATTCCTATAAAAATAATAGCCTGTGTGGTGTAAAACTCGATTTTCGGTGCATATTGTTAGCAAATTTTCAAATGTTTCCGAAACAAAATTTATGTTTCCGGACTTTTTCTCTGTCAACAAAAAATGTTTATGGAGACATTTTTCTGTCTTTGAGAATGTTTTCACTAGCAACATTTTTGCCGATAGATTTATGTTGTTAGCAACAATTTTTTGCCGTTTTGCAACAATAAGAGAAATGAATTAGATTGTTTTTAAGTTAGTTTCAATATTTGTAAATATACATAAAAAGTTTACAAGAAATTATTATAAAGAAGGTTATGAAATTTAATCTAACAATTAATTGTAATAAAATTTGAAGAAGAAAAAATAACAACTGTAGCCACTATAAAAAGAAATCAAAAGTAATATAAACAGAAAATTTGAAGAAGAAAAAAATTAAGTTGCGAAATAAAACAAGTTTTTTGAAAAGAAAGAAAAGCGATCAGAAAAACTATATACAATTTAATCAATAAACTTTATAGTGGCAACAAAAAAAAACAACAATGATAAAAAATATATATATACTTGTATATAATTTAATTAGAATATGAAATAATAAAAAATATACATAAAGTCGAAGAAATATTAAATTAAGATGAAAAAAGGCACTTATTAGAGCCAAAACAAAACAAAAACAAACAAAAAATATATGCACATTGTGTAAGAAAAATTTTGATTTTATGCTATGTTAATAATTTTGTTAGTCACTATAAACTACAGTGACCTAAAAAACTATCTACATACATATATTTAAACTGTTTACTTTTTCTAACCGACACTGTTTTTTGGCGCTCGATTTTTTGACAACCTGATTTTGTGACTCTAATCGACATTGTGCTAAATATTTTTGTGTTGCTTGTTTTTAACCGAGACTGTTTATTTAGTGCCCCTTTTTTGTTTAGGCTATCTATGTGGTATCCTAATTTTCCACCCACACTACATTATTTTTATTCTATTTGTATTTATTTTTTTCCAGATAAATTGCATTTGCAAGGATAAAGCCTATTAATCAGGATCAGAAGTATGTCCTTTTTTAAGTGTGTCCAATAATATGTCATCAAAAAATTAGAAAAAACGCCCTTTTTAGACAAATTTCAACAAAGAGTTGTTTTCGATTGTAAGATAATTCTCAGAAAAACTATTCCTATAAAAATAATAGCCTGTGTGGTGTAAAACTCGATTTTCGGTGCATATTGTTAGCAAATTTTCAAATGTTTCCGAAACAAAATTTATGTTTCCGGACTTTTTCTCTGTCAACAAAAAATGTTTATGGAGACATTTTTCTGTCTTTGAGAATGTTTTCACTAGCAACATTTTTGCCGATAGATTTATGTTGTTAGCAACAATTTTTTGCCGTTTTGCAACAATAAGAGAAATGAATTAGATTGTTTTTAAGTTAGTTTCAATATTTGTAAATATACATAAAAAGTTTACAAGAAATTATTATAAAGAAGGTTATGAAATTTAATCTAACAATTAATTGTAATAAAATTTGAAGAAGAAAAAATAACAACTGTAGCCACTATAAAAAGAAATCAAAAGTAATATAAACAGAAAATTTGAAGAAGAAAAAAATTAAGTTGCGAAATAAAACAAGTTTTTTGAAAAGAAAGAAAAGCGATCAGAAAAACTATATACAATTTAATCAATAAACTTTATAGTGGCAACAAAAAAAAACAACAATGATAAAAAATATATATATACTTGTATATAATTTAATTAGAATATGAAATAATAAAAAATATACATAAAGTCGAAGAAATATTAAATTAAGATGAAAAAAGGCACTTATTAGAGCCAAAACAAAACAAAAACAAACAAAAAATATATGCACATTGTGTAAGAAAAATTTTGATTTTATGCTATGTTAATAATTTTGTTAGTCACTATAAACTACAGTGACCTAAAAAACTATCTACATACATATATTTAAACTGTTTACTTTTTCTAACCGACACTGTTTTTTGGCGCTCGATTTTTTGACAACCTGATTTTGTGACTCTAATCGACATTGTGCTAAATATTTTTGTGTTGCTTGTTTTTAACCGAGACTGTTTATTTAGTGCCCCTTTTTTGTTTAGGCTATCTATGTGGTATCCTAATTTTCCACCCACACTACATTATTTTTATTCTATTTGTATTTATTTTTTTCCAGATAAATTGCATTTGCAAGGATAAAGCCTATTAATCAGGATCAGAAGTATGTCCTTTTTTAAGTGTGTCCAATAATATGTCATCAAAAAATTAGAAAAAACGCCCTTTTTAGACAAATTTCAACAAAGAGTTGTTTTCGATTGTAAGATAATTCTCAGAAAAACTATTCCTATAAAAATAATAGCCTGTGTGGTGTAAAACTCGATTTTCGGTGCATATTGTTAGCAAATTTTCAAATGTTTCCGAAACAAAATTTATGTTTCCGGACTTTTTCTCTGTCAACAAAAAATGTTTATGGAGACATTTTTCTGTCTTTGAGAATGTTTTCACTAGCAACATTTTTGCCGATAGATTTATGTTGTTAGCAACAATTTTTTGCCGTTTTGCAACAATAAGAGAAATGAATTAGATTGTTTTTAAGTTAGTTTCAATATTTGTAAATATACATAAAAAGTTTACAAGAAATTATTATAAAGAAGGTTATGAAATTTAATCTAACAATTAATTGTAATAAAATTTGAAGAAGAAAAAATAACAACTGTAGCCACTATAAAAAGAAATCAAAAGTAATATAAACAGAAAATTTGAAGAAGAAAAAAATTAAGTTACGAAATAAAACAAGTTTTTAGAAAAGAAAGAAAAGCGATCAGAAAAAATATACAATTTAATCAATTAACTTTATAGTGGCAACAAAAAAAAACAACAATGATAAAAAATATATATATACGTGTATATAATTTAATTAGAATATGAAATAATAAAAAATATACATAAAGTCGAAGAAATATTAAATTAAGATGAAAAAGGCACTTATTAGAGCCAAAACAAAACAAAAACAAACAAAAAATATATGCACATTGTGTAAGAAAAATTTTGATTTTATGCTATGTTAATAATTTTGTTAGTCACTATAAACTACAGTGACCTAAAAAACTATCTACATACATATATTTAAACTGTTTACTTTTTCTAACCGACACTGTTTTTTGGCGCTCGATTTTTTGACAACCTGATTTTGTGACTCTAATCGACATTGTGCTAAATATTTTTGTGTTGCTTGTTTTTAACCGAGACTGTTTATTTAGTGCCCCTTTTTTGTTTAGGCTATCTATGTGGTATCCTAATTTTCCACCCACACTACATTATTTTTATTCTATTTGTATTTATTTTTTTCCAGATAAATTGCATTTGCAAGGATAAAGCCTATTAATCAGGATCAGAAGTATGTCCTTTTTTAAGTGTGTCCAATAATATGTCATCAAAAAATTAGAAAAAACGCCCTTTTTAGACAAATTTCAACAAAGAGTTGTTTTCGATTGTAAGATAATTCTCAGAAAAACTATTCCTATAAAAATAATAGCCTGTGTGGTGTAAAACTCGATTTTCGGTGCATATTGTTAGCAAATTTTCAAATGTTTCCGAAACAAAATTTATGTTTCCGGACTTTTTCTCTGTCAACAAAAAATGTTTATGGAGACATTTTTCTGTCTTTGAGAATGTTTTCACTAGCAACATTTTTGCCGATAGATTTATGTTGTTAGCAACAATTTTTTGCCGTTTTGCAACAATAAGAGAAATGAATTAGATTGTTTTTAAGTTAGTTTCAATATTTGTAAATATACATAAAAAGTTTACAAGAAATTATTATAAAGAAGGTTATGAAATTTAATCTAACAATTAATTGTAATAAAATTTGAAGAAGAAAAAATAACAACTGTAGCCACTATAAAAAGAAATCAAAAGTAATATAAACAGAAAATTTGAAGAAGAAAAAAATTAAGTTGCGAAATAAAACAAGTTTTTTGAAAAGAAAGAAAAGCGATCAGAAAAACTATATACAATTTAATCAATAAACTTTATAGTGGCAACAAAAAAAAACAACAATGATAAAAAATATATATATACTTGTATATAATTTAATTAGAATATGAAATAATAAAAAATATACATAAAGTCGAAGAAATATTAAATTAAGATGAAAAAAGGCACTTATTAGAGCCAAAACAAAACAAAAACAAACAAAAAATATATGCACATTGTGTAAGAAAAATTTTGATTTTATGCTATGTTAATAATTTTGTTAGTCACTATAAACTACAGTGACCTAAAAAACTATCTACATACATATATTTAAACTGTTTACTTTTTCTAACCGACACTGTTTTTTGGCGCTCGATTTTTTGACAACCTGATTTTGTGACTCTAATCGACATTGTGCTAAATATTTTTGTGTTGCTTGTTTTTAACCGAGACTGTTTATTTAGTGCCCCTTTTTTGTTTAGGCTATCTATGTGGTATCCTAATTTTCCACCCACACTACATTATTTTTATTCTATTTGTATTTATTTTTTTCCAGATAAATTGCATTTGCAAGGATAAAGCCTATTAATCAGGATCAGAAGTATGTCCTTTTTTAAGTGTGTCCAATAATATGTCATCAAAAAATTAGAAAAAACGCCCTTTTTAGACAAATTTCAACAAAGAGTTGTTTTCGATTGTAAGATAATTCTCAGAAAAACTATTCCTATAAAAATAATAGCCTGTGTGGTGTAAAACTCGATTTTCGGTGCATATTGTTAGCAAATTTTCAAATGTTTCCGAAACAAAATTTATGTTTCCGGACTTTTTCTCTGTCAACAAAAAATGTTTATGGAGACATTTTTCTGTCTTTGAGAATGTTTTCACTAGCAACATTTTTGCCGATAGATTTATGTTGTTAGCAACAATTTTTTGCCGTTTTGCAACAATAAGAGAAATGAATTAGATTGTTTTTAAGTTAGTTTCAATATTTGTAAATATACATAAAAAGTTTACAAGAAATTATTATAAAGAAGGTTATGAAATTTAATCTAACAATTAATTGTAATAAAATTTGAAGAAGAAAAAATAACAACTGTAGCCACTATAAAAAGAAATCAAAAGTAATATAAACAGAAAATTTGAAGAAGAAAAAAATTAAGTTACGAAATAAAACAAGTTTTTAGAAAAGAAAGAAAAGCGATCAGAAAAAATATACAATTTAATCAATTAACTTTATAGTGGCAACAAAAAAAAACAACAATGATAAAAAATATATATATACGTGTATATAATTTAATTAGAATATGAAATAATAAAAAATATACATAAAGTCGAAGAAATATTAAATTAAGATGAAAAAGGCACTTATTAGAGCCAAAACAAAACAAAAACAAACAAAAAATATATGCACATTGTGTAAGAAAAGTTTTGATTTTATGCTATGTTAATAATTTTGTTAGTCACTATAAACTACAGTGACCTAAAAAACTATCTACATACATATATTTAAACTGTTTACTTTTTCTAACCGACAGTGTTTTTTGGCGCTCGATTTTTTGACAACCTGATTTTGTGACTCTAATCGACATTGTGCTAAATATTTTTGTGTTGCTTGTTTTTAACCGAGACTGTTTATTTAGTGCCCCTTTTTTGTTTAGGCTATCTATGTGGTATCCTAATTTTCCACCCACACTACATTATTTTTATTCTATTTGTATTTATTTTTTTCCAGATAAATTGCATTTGCAAGGATAAAGCCTATTAATCAGGATCAGAAGTATGTCCTTTTTTAAGTGTGCCCAATAATATGTCATCAAAAAATTAGAAAAAACGCCCTTTTTAGACAAATTTCAACAAAGAGTTGTTTTCGATTGTAAGATAATTCTCAGAAAAACTATTCCTATAAAAATAATAGCCTGTGTGGTGTAAAACTCGATTTTCGGTGCATATTGTTAGCAAATTTTCAAATGTTTCCGAAACAAAATTTATGTTTCTGGACTTTTTCTCTGTCAACAAAAAATGTTTATGGAGACATTTTTCTGTCTTTGAGAATGTTTTCTCTAGCAACATTTTTGCCGATAGATTTATGTTGTTAGCAACAATTTTTTGCCGTTTTGCAACAATAAGAGAAATGAATTAGATTGTTTTTAAGTTAGTTTCAATATTTGTAAATATACATAAAAAGTTTACAAGAAATTATTATAAAGAAGGTTATGAAATTTAATCTAACAATTAATTGTAATAAAATTTGAAGAAGAAAAAATAACAACTGTAGCCACTATAAAAAGAAATCAAAAGTAATATAAACAGAAAATTTGAAGAAGAAAAAAATTAAGTTGCGAAATAAAACAAGTTTTTTGAAAAGAAAGAAAAGCGATCAGAAAAACTATATACAATTTAATCAATAAACTTTATAGTGGCAACAAAAAAAAACAACAATGATAAAAAATATATATATACTTGTATATAATTTAATTAGAATATGAAATAATAAAAAATATACATAAAGTCGAAGAAATATTAAATTAAGATGAAAAAAGGCACTTATTAGAGCCAAAACAAAACAAAAACAAACAAAAAATATATGCACATTGTGTAAGAAAAATTTTGATTTTATGCTATGTTAATAATTTTGTTAGTCACTATAAACTACAGTGACCTAAAAAACTATCTACATACATATATTTAAACTGTTTACTTTTTCTAACCGACACTGTTTTTTGGCGCTCGATTTTTTGACAACCTGATTTTGTGACTCTAATCGACATTGTGCTAAATATTTTTGTGTTGCTTGTTTTTAACCGAGACTGTTTATTTAGTGCCCCTTTTTTGTTTAGGCTATCTATGTGGTATCCTAATTTTTCACCCACACTACATTATTTTTATTCTATTTGTATTTATTTTTTTCCAGATAAATTGCATTTGCAAGGATAAAGCCTATTAATCAGGATCAGAAGTATGTCCTTTTTTAAGTGTGTCCAATAATATGTCATCAAAAAATTAGAAAAAACGCCCTTTTTAGACAAATTTCAACAAAGAGTTGTTTTCGATTGTAAGATAATTCTCAGAAAAACTATTCCTATAAAAATAATAGCCTGTGTGGTGTAAAACTCGATTTTCGGTGCATATTGTTAGCAAATTTTCAAATGTTTCCGAAACAAAATTTATGTTTCCGGACTTTTTCTCTGTCAACAAAAAATGTTTATGGAGACATTTTTCTGTCTTTGAGAATGTTTTCACTAGCAACATTTTTGCCGATAGATTTATGTTGTTAGCAACAATTTTTTGCCGTTTTGCAACAATAAGAGAAATGAATTAGATTGTTTTTAAGTTAGTTTCAATATTTGTAAATATACATAAAAAGTTTACAAGAAATTATTATAAAGAAGGTAATGAAATTTAATCTAACAATTAATTGTAATAAAATTTGAAGAAGAAAAAATAACAACTGTAGCCACTATAAAAAGAAATCAAAAGTAATATAAACAGAAAATTTGAAGAAGAAAAAAATTAAGTTGCGAAATAAAACAAGTTTTTTGAAAAGAAAGAAAAGCGATCAGAAAAACTATATACAATTTAATCAATAAACTTTATAGTGGCAACAAAAAAAAACAACAATGATAAAAAATATATATATACTTGTATATAATTTAATTAGAATATGAAATAATAAAAAATATACATAAAGTCGAAGAAATATTAAATTAAGATGAAAAAAGGCACTTATTAGAGCCAAAACAAAACAAAAACAAACAAAAAATATATGCACATTGTGTAAGAAAAATTTTGATTTTATGCTATGTTAATAATTTTGTTAGTCACTATAAACTACAGTGACCTAAAAAACTATCTACATACATATATTTAAACTGTTTACTTTTTCTAACCGACACTGTTTTTTGGCGCTCGATTTTTTGACAACCTGATTTTGTGACTCTAATCGACATTGTGCTAAATATTTTTGTGTTGCTTGTTTTTAACCGAGACTGTTTATTTAGTGCCCCTTTTTTGTTTAGGCTATCTATGTGGTATCTTAATTTTCCACCCACACTACATTATTTTTATTCTATTTGTATTTATTTTTTTCCAGATAAATTGCATTTGCAAGGATAATATGCTATTAATCAGGATCAGAAGTATGTCCTTTTTTAAGTGTGCCCAATAATATGTCATCAAAAAATTAGAAAAAACGCCCTTTTTAGACAAATTTCAACAAAGAGTTGTTTTCGATTGTAAGATAGTTCTCAGAAAAACTATTCCTATAAGAATAATAGCCTGTGTGGTGTAAAAATCGATTTTCGGTGCATATTGTTAGCAAATTTTCAAATGTTTCCGAAACAAAATTTATGTTTCCGGACTTTTTCTCTGTCAACAAAAAATGTTTATGGAGACATTTTTCTGTCTTTGAGAATGTTTTCACTAGCAACATTTTTGCCGATAGATTTATGTTGTTAGCAACAATTTTTTGCCGTTTTGCAACAATAAGAGAAATGAATTAGATTGTTTTTAAGTTAGTTTCAATATTTGTAAATATACATAAAAAGTTTACAAGAAATTATTATAAAGAAGGTTATGAAATTTAATCTAACAATTAATTGTAATAAAATTTGAAGAAGAAAAAATAACAACTGTAGCCACTATAAAAAGAAATCAAAAGTAATATAAACAGAAAATTTGAAGAAGAAAAAAATTAAGTTGCGAAATAAAACAAGTTTTTTGAAAAGAAAGAAAAGCGATCAGAAAAACTATATACAATTTAATCAATAAACTTTATAGTGGCAACAAAAAAAAACAACAATGATAAAAAATATATATATACTTGTATATAATTTAATTAGAATATGAAATAATAAAAAATATACATAAAGTCGAAGAAATATTAAATTAAGATGAAAAAAGGCACTTATTAGAGCCAAAACAAAACAAAAACAAACAAAAAATATATGCACATTGTGTAAGAAAAATTTTGATTTTATGCTATGTTAATAATTTTGTTAGTCACTATAAACTACAGTGACCTAAAAAACTATCTACATACATATATTTAAACTGTTTACTTTTTCTAACCGACACTGTTTTTTGGCGCTCGATTTTTTGACAACCTGATTTTGTGACTCTAATCGACATTGTGCTAAATATTTTTGTGTTGCTTGTTTTTAACCGAGACTGTTTATTTAGTGCCCCTTTTTTGTTTAGGCTATCTATGTGGTATCTTAATTTTCCACCCACACTACATTATTTTTATTCTATTTGTATTTATTTTTTTCCAGATAAATTGCATTTGCAAGGATAATATGCTATTAATCAGGATCAGAAGTATGTCCTTTTTTAAGTGTGCCCAATAATATGTCATCAAAAAATTAGAAAAAACGCCCTTTTTAGACAAATTTCAACAAAGAGTTGTTTTCGATTGTAAGATAGTTCTCAGAAAAACTATTCCTATAAGAATAATAGCCTGTGTGGTGTAAAAATCGATTTTCGGTGCATATTGTTAGCAAATTTTCAAATGTTTCCGAAACAAAATTTATGTTTCCGGACTTTTTCTCTGTCAACAAAAAATGTTTATGGAGACATTTTTCTGTCTTTGAGAATGTTTTCACTAGCAACATTTTTGCCGATAGATTTATGTTGTTAGCAACAATTTTTTGCCGTTTTGCAACAATAAGAGAAATGAATTAGATTGTTTTTAAGTTAGTTTCAATATTTGTAAATATACATAAAAAGTTTACAAGAAATTATTATAAAGAAGGTTATGAAATTTAATCTAACAATTAATTGTAATAAAATTTGAAGAAGAAAAAATAACAACTGTAGCCACTATAAAAAGAAATCAAAAGTAATATAAACAGAAAATTTGAAGAAGAAAAAAATTAAGTTACGAAATAAAACAAGTTTTTAGAAAAGAAAGAAAAGCGATCAGAAAAAATATACAATTTAATCAATTAACTTTATAGTGGCAACAAAAAAAAACAACAATGATAAAAAATATATATACTTGTATATAATTTAATTAGAATATGAAATAATAAAAAATATACATAAAGTCGAAGAAATATTAAATTAAGATGAAAAAGGCACTTATTAGAGCCAAAACAAAACAAAAACAAACAAAAAATATATGCACATTGTGTAAGAAAAGTTTTGATTTTATGCTATGTTAATAATTTTGTTAGTCACTATAAACTACAGTGACCTAAAAAACTATCTACATACATATATTTAAACTGTTTACTTTTTCTAACCGACACTGTTTTTTGGCGCTCGATTTTTTGACAACCTGATTTTGTGACTCTAATCGACATTGTGCTAAATATTTTTGTGTTGCTTGTTTTTAACCGAGACTGTTTATTTAGTGCCCCTTTTTTGTTTAGGCTATCTATGTGGTATCCTAATTTTCCACCCACACTACATTATTTTTATTCTATTTGTATTTATTTTTTTCCAGATAAATTGCATTTGCAAGGATAAAGCCTATTAATCAGGATCAGAAGTATGTCCTTTTTTAAGTGTGTCCAATAATATGTCATCAAAAAATTAGAAAAAACGCCCTTTTTAGACAAATTTCAACAAAGAGTTGTTTTCGATTGTAAGATAATTCTCAGAAAAACTATTCCTATAAAAATAATAGCCTGTGTGGTGTAAAACTCGATTTTCGGTGCATATTGTTAGCAAATTTTCAAATGTTTCCGAAACAAAATTTATGTTTCCGGACTTTTTCTCTGTCAACAAAAAATGTTTATGGAGACATTTTTCTGTCTTTGAGAATGTTTTCACTAGCAACATTTTTGCCGATAGATTTATGTTGTTAGCAACAATTTTTTGCCATTTTTTTTCAAGCAATTTTTTTGTTTTTGTAAAATCTCTGTCTGTTCAAAAAGTATCGAAGACGATGCAAGCAAAGCAGCTGTCAAAAATTAACTGAACATTCAAAATGGCCGAACTTGTCGGCATAAGCAAGAGACATGAGTATCAACATAACGCCACAAAAAATCGAAAATCAAATATACGCAACCCGCGGAAATTCAAAATTCGCGATACTTTTAGAACAGACCTCGTAGATATATTCAAATAAAAAAACCATGATTCGTATATTTTCTGTTCTATACACATACATAATTATGCACTGTTACTATTGTTTTATGTGTCAACCGGCAGAGGACATTGTGTAGCGCCACGACCATGAGGCCATTTGGCAACTTCATATTACATGTGGGTTATCATTGCCAGCTTCCCTAATGAAACCAGTCGATAGTTAGGTGGAGAGAGCTCGATAGTTAGGTAATTACATTTTATGGGGAGCATAAGGATTGTTTTCGAAAATAAAATAGATAACTTGCAGAAATAATTGTTGGGTCTAGAAAATCTGAAAATTTTGTTTTTTCCGAAATAAAATTTCTGTTTTTGGGCTTTGTTTCTGCCATCAGATTTATGTTGTAAGCAACAATTTTTTGTTTGTTTTGTTTTTGTAAGGAATCTGAGACAAGCGGCAGAGGCCAATTTTGTAGCGCCACGACTATGAGACCATTTAGCGACTTCATGTTACGTGTGGGTTAGCATTGCCAGCTTACCTGATGAGACTGATAATTTGTTTTACTTTCTTTTTTAATTATTAATTCAATTTTTTAGCATGTTTAATTATATACATTTTTCTATCGAATAAGTATTGCCAAGTAAAAATAAATTTTATGGCAAATTTTTAATTTTCATTTTTTAACTGTATGTACATGAATATACTCGTACTTTTTATTCACTTTGTTTAGACTTTTTTTTCTAGCCCTGAAAAGAGCTGGTGGTGTTTTGTTATTTTACTATTTAAATTATGTAAAAAAAAAACGTAAATTTATATGTTAACATAATTTGATGTTTTTGTCGTTTGTAAAGTCTCTGAGACGAGAGACAAAACTCATTCTATATCGCCAAAACCATTTGCCAACTTCATGTTTCGTGTGGGTTGGAAACACTGCTTGATTAAATTTTACATTACTTTCTTTAAACAGTTGTTACCGAAAATTTTTACTGAAATTTTAAATTGAATTCATTAAGAATTTAACGATCAAAAAATTCTGACTTTTTCAGCAAGATTTCTCCGTTGAATATTTATCAGTGCTTTTATAGAAAAAAAACTTATCTTTAAATTTATACTGAAAAAGGACTTGTGGATGTGGTTTAGAAGAAATTAAAAATTTACAAAAAAAAACCATTGGAAGTCGAATCAAACAGTCGCGGCCAAAATAGGAAAAATGTTACATTTACATTTTTGGTCAAAAATAAAAACGTTGGAAAACAAAAATATACAGTGTCGATGAAAAAGCGCAGAACACTAAAAGGTAGTTTTTTGCCGAAATTTACAGTGTCGGCAAAAAATAGCAGAGCACCAAAATATACAATCTCAACCATAAAAGGTAGTATACTAATTAGACAGTTTCATTTAGACTATTTAGGTAGAATGAATAAATATTTACATAGGAGGTCAAAAATGTTACATTCCAATTACATAGTCTCCTACTATTGACGAAGCCTTCAAACTACAGTGGTTTTTTCAACGTATAACGTGGATCAACTGCGATCTATTATAAAAATATAAATTTTGACTTACCCCAACAGTTAACGGTTTTCCATTGAACTGATGATAATGAATGGTAGCAATGAACTCTTCGCCTCGTTTTTTTTCGGATCGTTCATGCCTTTAACAGTTCACTTAGCAAACCCGACCTGGCTCGGTATTGTTTGCTATTTTCTCCTCTCGCTCAATGCTTTCTTCAGTTTGTGTGCTTTTTTCTTCGCCGTTTTATTCTTCCGTAGATTTTTCATTCATTCCTCTTTGATAATAACAAACAAAAGAACAACAAACAAAAAAATCGTTCTAATTCACTCGTCACTAAATGATACTGTTTCACTTTGTTTCGTTTTCAATTCTGCCACCTCCCCCTTGAGGATGTTCTTTGTTAATTATGTTCTTTTGTTGTACTTTTTTTCTAATTTTTTTTTATTTTTGCCATTAAAAAGTCAAACTTAAAATTGATTTTAATCTCCTTAGTAGCATGCTTTTTATCCACAAAACCAACCAATGTGCAGAATATATGAGTGACTGCTCAAAAACGGCAGTCACTGGTATTTTCGATTTCAATAAGCATACGAGCCTTCCCACACTAGTATTTATGTTAGCCGCAACATTCAACCAATCCCCTTTCTCAATCGCCTAATGGGAAACAACTCATTTTAGAGCCGGTGGCTATCATATAAACCGTTAACCGTCAAAATTTCTCATGCACGTTGTTTACGCACTAACACCAATAAAATGTTAGTGTAAACATATTTTTGGTTTATACGAAACCAATACTAATACATGTGCGCATAGATTCACGTCCATTTAATAAAGTTACTTTTACAACTTTCGTACTACGATATCTACAATGCTAGTACAACCAAAAACTACATTTTCCGATAATTTATTTGATATTTCGAGGCGAGATTTTTACTTATTTATCATACGAGCATGCGAATGGTATTCTTCATCAAAAAATAATTATTTTATTATTTAACAAAACTAGATTATTTATTTGTTATCTTCTTCTATGTACGAATACGCATATGAGAATAAACCAAATTTTGGGTGCAAATTCATAAAATGAATCAGGAAAATTAAAAAAAATTCCTAAATAATAACAAAAAACTTATCCGAATAATCTTTTTTTTTATATAAATCATACACAAATCAATATTATTATTATTTATTTGTTTTTTTTTAGTAACTTTCATATTTCGATTTTATAAAATTTTATATTTTAATATAAGTTTTGTATTATTAAAGTACGAGTACGATTTTTTTATAAAAAAAAAATTTGTTTCTTCTTAATACCAAATACTTATGCATGAACATAATATAAATTTAAGTATAATTATAATTGTAAATATTATTTAAGAAAATGTGCACTTTGGTTTTTTCCCCATATATTTACCATTTATACATTTATTTTAATAATGACAATTTCAAAATCGATAACTATAATGGGTATTTTTTAATCAATAACTATTCAAATACTATTAAGAAAATAAATTAAATACATTATATTTTTGGTGTCAAAAATAAGGACGCGATCGAAAACCGTTTGATACTGAATTTACAACATCTGCCGTATTTCGATTTCTTGTTTCGGGCAAATAAAATTTGGTGAGTAAAAACAAGAGTGCACATGTTATAGAAAATGGTAGGAAGACATATGATCCCCATGCTGTTTGCAAACTGGGAAATGTAATTGCAACTAGAAAATTACATGCCCATGACGATAAGCTGCCTAGTGCCATTGCAACTGGTCGAGGTCCTACATCAAACAATTCTAAAAAAGATGTGCAATCATAAATGAATGATTTTTAATACATTTATCTACATTCGAGTGTATAATTAATTTGAAAAGAAAATAAAATAATGAAAGTAAATGTAATAGAGTGCAATTAGTTTATTGATGAGACGAAATGGAACTTATTATTCAAATAGTACAGGAAAAAGCAATGAATATGTTTTTGCAGAAAAAAAATAAAAAGTATTAATAAAAAAATACTCAAACACAATAATTTTTGTGAGCAAAATACTATTACTGACCTGATCCAATAAAATACGGAATTGGACCAAGGCCTATTTGGTAAAATAATATGTAGCCAAATACGCATGAAATACAAGCGAAAGGCATCCATTTGGCGTATTCCTAAAATAATAACCAAGAAAAATATGAAAATAATTATTTTTCAAAAACAAATAATATTTGTATATGGAAGAAAAATCTGCCAAATATTATGAAATATAAGACTTACTATATTTAGAATTATTGGTGTTATCGCCAATAAGAAAATCGAACTGGCTGCACACGATAATAACATTAAGGGTCTTCGATTTACTCGAGTCATCAATAGTGGCCCAAATAATGCTGTTAATAAATTAATGCTTCCCACACCCAAATTTGCCCATTCCGCATCCGGTTTACTTAGACCGGCTTTTTCAAATATCGACACAGAGTAAAAAAATACCTAAAATTAACAATAAAAATGATATTTTGTTTCGTTTGATGATGGTAACAAAATGCATCAATTAATTACAGCATTCACTCCTGACAATTGTTGTCCACCTTGAAAGCAACAGGTTATTATCAGCGGTAAAAGTAATTTCCGATCAACAATAACGGAAGCGAAAGATCGTGCAGTCGGTGTTCCTTCCATAGACAATTTCATCTCATGTATTTCTTTATTAACAATATCGACATCTTTTCGCAAATTCATTAATTCATTTATTGCTTTTTCCGTATCCTTTTTAATAATGTATAAAAATTTTGGACTTTCGGGGAAAAAATAGGCTGGCAAATAGCATATTATTATGAAAATTGCGAAAAAGCTTAAGGCATATTCCCATTTATCAGCTGTTCCAAATACATGTTCAAGACTAAATACTTGACCAACAACGACGCCTCCAGTTATTCCGATCGATGTGAAAACACCAAACATTCCTCGCAACTCGAATGGAGCAATTTCTGTTAAATACATTGGAATTGTTGCTGTTGTTAAACCAGACGCCAAGCCAACTGCAATTCGTCCAACAAGTAACATTTCTATCGACTTAGAATTACGGCAAAATTGTAAAAAGAAGGCACCACATAGAAATAACACTCCGCTCAATAATACTGCAATTTTTCTATAAAAATAAAAAAACAAATTTAAAAAAAAAATGTTTTTACATTAACCTAATGGGGAAATTATCAATTTTGTATAAGAGGAAAAGATGTTTAAGACAAGGAAAAAATAAAACAGAATCTTTAAAATTGCAATAAAAAAAAAAGTGATAAATCAATTGAACACTATCTGATCGAGTGTAGCAATCGATTTTCTTTCTGATAAGTAAATATTAATTCTTGAAGTCCGATTCTTTTTTGGCACAAAAATGTAGCCAAGTATAAAAAAAACGATTCTGTTCCCACCATAACTTTGACGGGTCACCATTTTGATTAGGGCTAGTTTTGTCAGGTTTGTTTTATAAGAGAGAAGCGCAGTAAATCGCTGCCTAAATTTATAAGGGCTTAACTATCTTATGGGAGTGCTCACAATTCCAACAGCTAAACGGTCCCGACAAACGATTTAATCATCGGATAGGACCTAATTTCTAATTTTATCGTTATTGTTTAAATTGAAAACAAAACAAAAGAGAAATGTATATATGAGGTTAAGTGAACTTAAAAATTCAATTAAGCATTAACTGAGCAAATGACATTTCTTTACCCGTTGCAAATGTGTTTAATTTATTGAGTCGGAATTGTTGTCGATTCTAGTTATCGTCGGAATTGTTTTCAGAGCTAGAAGTGGCAAATTTATTTAGGAATGCCCGTCGATAAATCAACGCGTCTTAATAATGATGTTATAACATATAAAATATAACACAGCTTTTAATGGGATAATTTCGAATTTATAAATTGTACCATCTTTGCAAATGGTAAGGAGTCTTTGAACTCAGTTTTAATGGTAGTTACTATTACTTTTACTGGAGCATGATGCCGTCAGTTAACCTAAATTGGATAATTTCAACCAATAAAATAATGGAATTATTCAATATTGTTTATCTCTCCTATGGAACACCCTATCCAATGATGTTGGGCAAAAGAATAAATTGCTTACCTTTTTCTTTTTTCTATACGATCAATTATTATAGTTAAACACATAATATAATTACCTTCCAAAACGATCGGCTATCCAGCCACCACCAAACGAACCAATACTGGCACCAACTAAAAATATAGCAACAATCGAAGACCATAAAAATTTCAATTCTCCCGCATTTAAATGTACGTTGTAACGTTCAATTATTGTCTGATTACACCAATCACGAATATACTAAAAGTAAATAAAATTTTCCATATGAATTTTTTATTAGAAGAAAATAAATAAGTTTCAAAATGATTACAGAAGCTGGACTGTTGATAACTCCAATATTGTAGCCCACTGACATTGCTGGACCCAAAGTTGTTGCAAATAAAAGAATTATTAAAATGGGGTTCCATCGTGTCTTCTAAAATATAAATGATTATTAATATATTTTGTTTACTTTTTTCTTTTCGATTCACTAAATATTATTTGAAATTATTCTTAAAATCTAAGTACAATTTTACTTTAATATCAATTTCATTCATTGGAACAGTAATTTTATTTAAAAAAATTTATTATACTCGTACACACGTTGCCCAAAATACAATTGAACATTTATTTTTGACAAATGCTAATTAACACTTATTTATCAGTTATTCGTATAATTGAAGTACTTATTGTATTGGAAAAAAATCCTATAGCAATTAAGAGGGGATAGAAATTGTCAAAACACTCAAACAAACATTTCTCGTTAATCACACATTCTTACAATGAATTAATACGTTGCAGCATGTACTTATCTTAGAACTTTATGATATTTGCGATAAGTATATTAACGAATAATATAATAAATTAATTAAAAATATTTTTAATCTATTTATTTCTTGTATATAAATTCAAAAAATACTAAAACAAACAAACCAAATTTGAAAAATTGCATCAATTTTAGTGTCTGTTTGACCACATACACGTATCATCTGTGCTTTGATTTTTTCTACGCTGCTTTTGTGGGGATTTCCCCTTTTTAACTGAACAATTGTTGAAAAGTTGGTATTCATGTCAATTTACATATGCAACAATATGAATAATCTTAATAATAATTTTTTTCCATTTATTTTTCCAAACGGATTTTTATTGTAATAAATTAGAGAAATATTTAATAACTTGACTTTTATGAAAGAGGGTTTTTTTCATAAACAGTCAGTCAATTGGCAATCAACATGAACAGGATGGGCAAAAGTATTTTTTTTTAAATCTTTGTAAATAATAATTTTTTGTATAAAAACTCGAAAATGCATATTTTTTTTATCATTGTTGATTTTTTCATTTAGACTTTTCTAGATAGCAGATTTTTTACAATAATAATTATTTAGCGAGAGGAAATATTTGTAAAAAACTGGGTATGAATTTATTTTAATTGAACTGACATAATTTATGTGTCAATACAATTAAAATAAATTTTAATTAAATTGATTCTTTGTTTTGTTGCCTTACACTAAATATGTATGTATGATTTGTTCAGTAAAATATTATTATTTTTTAACAATTAGTCATATATATCGTGGATTTCATAATTATAATGATAATAATAACAACGAAAAGCTAAATAAGAAAATCGAACACATTTATTCGTTTTGTTGTCTTTATTTCAATCACAATAAATACTCAACATTTGTGCAAATATTACAACTTAAAATTGTTTACAGAACATTCTCTATAAAAAAAAAAAAACAAATTTAAAGATAAATTCGAATAAAAATACAATCCGAATTGGAATAATTGGAAAATTATATTATATCTAAAGCTGTTCTTATTTTAATATAAATAATAGCAATTTTCATTAAAAAAAATAATAAATATTTTTCAATAATAAAAAAAAATTTTTGTAAAAAGTATTTCTTTTAATAAAAGATGAATTATGATTTAAAAACAAATGAAAGCAAGAAACAGTGTTTCATGGTACAGGTTAAAAAATAAAAACAAAAATACTTGTTTTTATAAAAAAAAATATACCATTTAAAACAAAATCAAATAATATTTATATAAGTATTTTTTATAGATTATCTCATACCTTAGTTTGGACTGGTTGAAAAGTTCCAATAGTAGTTGGTGAGCCTATTAAAATTGCTGCTTCTGCTGCATCAGTCATTTTTTTCCGGTTATTTCACTCGTCACGATTTTATATTAATTTGTTAAAATTTTTTAATTTTCGTTTATCGATAAGGTAAAATTTTATTATATATTTTTGAAGAGAAAGAAATAAAAAAAAACATTTATTTTAAAAACTAAACGAGAGAAAATATTAAAACTGCATTTTCCTCAGTGACGAGTAGAATTTTTTTTAATGCAACTGAACTAATAGTGTGAATTAATGAAACGTAAAGATATTATTTACATATTTTCTTGTTTGTCGCTGATAATATGCATACATAGGTATGCATATTAATATATAGTATATACTGTTTATTTTGTTTATATTATTTGTTTTAGCTTAAATCAGAAACGGAAAAACACGTTTAATATACGTGGAAATGTAAAAAACCAAACAAAACAAGTGAAAACGTCAAATGTTTCAAAATAACTAAGGTTAAATTGCAGTCAAAAAGAGTCGGAGTTCATTTATTTTGGCTTTTAATTATTTCGCGTGTTTATGTTCATTTCGTTTTATGAATTGGATAAATTTCGATTTTAATTCCTGCCCCAAAATATATGTAATATGTTTATATGAAATACTTGTAGTTTGTCTTAAGTAATAACAAAGTTTATTTAATAGAATTGATAATCGGCTATTTTAATTTGCTATAGAGAATATTTCAGATATCAATATCAGATGAATTGTTCGAGTTCATTATTTTTTGGCAGCTGTCCAACAATGACGTTCATTCCGATCAGCTGATTTGGAATGAATACAAATGAACTATTCAATGTATCGCGGATTAAGCGAGTGAACCCATTAAATATTGTAATTGAAGTCCCGCAATGAATGAACTATTCAAATGAACCGCTTTCGATTAGAGTGATTATGCAAAATGAATTGAGCGCAAAGAATTGTTTGTTGTGCGTTGTCTCATTTTCTCTATTACTCGATTTCATTCTTTCTTTGAATGCCGGTACAGTAGTACTGCCAAATGTGTATTTAACTAATAAAATATTTGGTTTGATATCGAATATACACGTGTGCGGCACTGGGGCAAGGCGAATTCAATTAAGTCTATCTATTCATGTCCACAGATTTCTTTTTCCTAATTGATAATGCACATTTCAATTGTACCTGTTCGTTAATAAGAACGGTCACAATAATTTACCACAGTTAATCTCGAATAATATCATATTATACATATCTATAGGCGCATTAAAAACTTAATAATATTAATATATAAAAAAATTTATATATAAATTATTATATAAAAAAATAATAGAAAATAATACAACAAATAAAAAAAAATACATTCTAAAATCCAAAAAGAAAATCAGAAATATATTTTTTAATAATAAAAAAAGGGTTTTTATAAAAAAAAAAGTTTGATTCTAAAACTCAAAAGTAAACTAAAAAATGTTCATACATTTTCTGCAAAAAATGTATTTTTTTGTCACGGACTGTATGGTAATAGTAAATATAATATTTGTTTTTAAATAAATAATTTTGCATAAAAAAAGTATAAATAAATATAAAAAATAAAATCTAAATAATTTTACGAAAAATTATTAAATTTTTTTCTATAAACATTATTTGTGACACAGACTGTTAATGTACAACATTATTTCGTAGTATTACTACAAATTATAATAAAAAGTTGAACTTTTGTTTTTGAACAATTATTAAGTTATTTAATTTTTAAAAATAGGAATAGATTTTTTAAATATAAGTAGATTATTTATTGATGTTGTTTTAGAAAATAATTTTTTTCTTCTTCCAATATTCCATTTACAAATATTTGTGAAAATAATTATCCATATTTGTTGGAATTAAACATAATTCGATGATTTACTATAATTAAATATAAATCGGTCTGACATGTTTAATCTTTGCAAAATGGCCATTGAACACAATCCCAGGGGTGACAACTTTCATTCGATGAACGAAATTGTCAACAAATCGTTTGGCAGCGTTCATTTTCAATTTATTTTTATACAGAATTATGCCAACAAGCAAAATTCTAATTGCGAAAATTCTCCAATAATACAAAATAAAAATATGGAAAACTAGAGGGCTTCGCCCCCTGCTCGCTTCGCTCACCAACCCCCACCCACCGTTCGATCGCTTCGAAATGAAAAAAAATATATATATTTCTTAAATCAAAACATTATTAATCAGTCACTATCCTATTGCGTAAAACCCATCATTTCATTTGCTATTTGCATATTATTTTAAAATATTCCGGGGACCCCTTTGTCAAATATTCTACTTAATAGAGGGAAAACGTCATCACACCAAAAATGCGTGACAATGTTCGCATTCTTTTTTCATATCCCCTATGTCAATCCTAACATCAATTGTTGCTTTTTGGCCTTTTTTTCATCATTAGTCGCATGGTAATATTCGTGATAACCTTTTCTCTTTTCAGGTTTGTTTTCGTTATAATTTTTCATTACATTTTTAATCTTTCTTTCTAGATTTTTTGCATAAAACCGCTTCCTCGCAGTATTGTTTTGAATACGCTTACGCTCTTTCATCTCCTCTTAACTCAAATATATTTTAAATATATAAATCACCACAAAAAAATGGCTTAAAAAAAACACACATATTGAAACAACAAAAATTCATACATACATCATTATAGTACAATCTTTCTTTGGTGGCAACACGAATTTTTTGATCGCGACATTTCATTCTCGAAAGTAAGAGCGTAACAATGTTCTCATTCTTTTTCCATGGCCCCCTCTGTCCAAGTATTCTACTTTTTTTCTCGCTCCATACAATCCTAACATCAATAACATTACAATCCTAGCATCATCGCAGTTTTCTTTTAAATACGCTTACGCTCTTTCATCTCCTCTTCACTCAAATACGCTTACGCTCTTTCATGACTTCAAAAAAACACACATATTGAAACAACAAAAACTCATCCATACATCATAATAAATTCTTACAAAATGAAAAACTTTTTTATATAATAGATAGATATATATATGCGAGTACAAAACAATTGGTTAGAATCGTTTTCAATGAAAGTGAATTGCGAAATTTTTTAAACCGTTTAAGACTCAAACGACCGTGGGTATACATAAGTTGTCTACCATTGGACTAATTTTGCTACTGAGCAGTAGTTCTAGCTGTCATCATCTACTCTACCTCGTACAAATCAGTACATTGCAATAGTAGTTACGCCATGCAATTTACGTTAGGGTATTTTAGTTTCCAAAATGAAAATAGATGGCTTAGCGGGTTCGTTGGTTATGTTGAAGAGTCATATTTTTATCAGTATTGTTTATGTGTGAATAAACTCAGTTTTTATTGTTTATTGTTGTTGACTATTTTGAGGTTATATTTTGCTGCTCTCAGTAAGTTTTGCATTTCATTGGGCATCTACTACGAAGTATGTTTAAATGAGTGATGGCGCTACTGTTGCGTACCATCAACATTGAATATACAAATAAACAAAGAAGTGAGAACCCATTTTTGAAGATTTAACTTTGATTTAACACAATTTTATTGTAATGACCAAAAAAAATAAAAAATAAAACGAAATGAAAAATATATATATATTTCTTAAATCAAAACAATATTAATCAGTCACTATCCTATTGCGTAAAACCCATCATTTCATTTGCTTATTTGCATATTATTTTAAAATATTAGCAGAGGAGAATGCGATTTTATGTTTTTCTTATTTGTTCTTAATTTTTTTTATTAAATTAAATTGGAATTTTTTATAAGCTTCATAAATTGTTAATCAATTTTTATATTTAAATTCATGTACAAAACTAAGTATATGGCTGGTATATGTTCAAAAAGGTCCGTTCAAAAAGTATTTTGAATTCTTACGGTTTACATATATTCGATTTTCGAATTTTTGTCGTCTTCGATTTTTGCCCATTTTCGACCAAAAACAGCACCGCATTAACATTGCTAAGGAACTGTTGGATTCTGTCCGCGACGACCCAGATTTGCTCCAGAGGGTCATAACTGCTGACGAATCATGGGTTTATGGTTATGACGTGGAAACCAAAGCTGAATCATCCCAATGGAAGCTGCCGCATGAGCGTGATGCATCATGAGTTCTTGCCACAGGGTAGAACGGTCAATAAGGAATATTACCTGCAAGTTATGCGCAAGTTGCGCGAAGCAATTGGGTAGAAACGTCCGGATTTGTGGAAGAACAAAAATTGGCTTTTGCACGATGATAACGCCCCTGCTCACGCATCCGTTGCTTGTGCGCGAATTTTTGCCCAAAAACAAGACACTCATAATGCCGCAGTTACCGTATTCCCCAGATCTGGCCCCCTGTGACTTTTTCTTGTTCCCGAAACAGATTCTTTGATCCATTTTTTTGAATGGGCAAAAATCGAAGACGAGCCAAAACACGTGCAAGCAAAGCAGCTGTCAAAAATTAATTGAACATTCAAAATGGCTGAATTTGTCCGCATAAGTGACAGCCATGAGCACCAACATAACGCCACAAAAAAAAATCAAAAATCGAATATACGTAACCCGCGGAAATTGAAAATTTCTCGTACATTCAAAATTTCGTCGTACAAAAATCGAATATACAGTGGCGGTCATATATTTAGAAACGATAATTTTTTTTAAAAGAATTGGTTATATATCCTGAAAAAACGTACGGAAAGTCTAAAAATTTGGGAATTTAGTACAAATATATCCTGTATTGAGGAAGAAAATAATTTTATTTAATTAACTTCTTATTTAAAATAGTAAGTAACAAAATAGGTAAAACAAGTTCGTATTGGCTGGTCTTATAATTAGAAACCAATAAAATAAATCACATTTTCCTTTGGTGAAAATATCACATCAAAAATAAAAAAAATAAAAAAAATCCTTTTTGGTGATCAGTATTTGGTTGGGTATCCTTTATTTTTTATGACCGCCGCACAACGTTTTGGCATACTGTCTACTAAGCCCTGGCAAACCTTAATATTTATTTTGCTCCAAATATCTTCAATATTTTGAAGCAGGTGTCCTTGATTTTTCGAAGTCCTGCTCCTCAATCCTTTTTGAACATGTGCCCATAAGTTCTCAATAGGATTGAGGTCAGGACTCTGCGCTGGCCAGTCTAATACATTAATTTTATTCTCCGTAAACCAACACTTCACTAACCGTAAAGTGTGTTTAGGATCATTATCGTGTTGAAAAATATAGGAGACAGGCATATTATCGTCACAATATGGTTCCATTATATTTTTCAATATATTTTTGTACCCGTGTTGGTCCATTTGTCCGTCGATTTTGAATAGCGGACCAACCCCACGCCAGGAAAATGAACCCCAAACCTTTATATTACCACCACCGTGTTTGATTGTTTTAATGGTATACCTTGGGTCCAATTCTTTATTTTTCGGACGTCTAACGTAGACCTAACCATCGGACCCGATCAAATTAAATTTTGACTCGTCACTCCACAGGACTTTTCGTCAGAATGGCAGCGGTTTATTTAAGTGCTCTTTTGCAAAAGCTAACCTGCGCTTTATATTTCTCTTTGAAACGCTTGGTTTTTTGCGAGCAATGCACCCACGCAGTCCTGCTTCGTTCAGCCTACGTCGAATTGTCCTTTCTGACAATTTTTGCTGTAAATCGTTCGATACAGCCGTATTTATTTCCTTAGCGGTTAGAAAAGGGTTTTCTTTGCTCATTCTGGTAATAGCCCTGTCCTCTCTTTGTGTCGTTTTTCGCGGTCTGCACCGACGCATCCTGTTTTCATAACTTCCGGTTTCAGAGTATGTTTTAACTGCATTCAAAATCATCTTTTTGGAACACTTCAGATCCGCAGCAATAGTTTCCATTGATAATTTATCCTCGCGATATTTCTTAACAATTAACCGTCGAATTTCCGGTGTACAGCTCTTTTTTTCCCCCATAGTACTGTTACATAATATTGTTTTAAAGCACTACTAATAAATGCAATCATTTAAAATTATACTTACTTTCAAAATTTTATATTATCATTAAATTTAGTGCACTGTTTCTAATTATATGTCAACGTTCTTTCAAAATTAATTTCAACTGCGAATTTCAAATGGTTAAACGCATGATGCCAAATAAAAATCCGTTTGAATTCTATTTTTAGAACAACAATCAAAAATAAATATAAATGAACGGTACTTATTTGTCTACAATACCATTGTAATCAAGGCAAATACAAATAAGTAAAACTGAATTTTGACTCGTTTCTAAGTATAAGTCCGCCACTGTACGTAAGCTGCGGAAATTCAAAATTCGCGATACCTTTTGAACAGACCTCGTACATTCATATAAAAATACAATATAATTAAATACGCTATTCACAATTGTATTTTAAAAGTATTTAGTTTATTATTCAATTTTTTTTTTTAATAATAAAGATAATAATCTATAACTTGTCAACACATATTTGATAATTAATTTTAATACGATAAATATAATTGATTGGTTTTTATTATTGATTATCCAGGTTAGGTGTAAATAATTGACAGATTGGTATTTATTAAATTTTCTCTTATGTACATATACAAATATATTGATGTTTGTTTACTTGTGCCTATGTTAATATAGTTTTAAAAAAAATATTTCTATATATTTAAATTGAAAAAAAAAAGTAATTAAATAACTATATAGTAATATAAATAGTTACTAGAAAAAAAGATTTCATATTTAATAATAAAAGAAGAAAAGATTTAACTGCGATTATTGTGGGAGTGAGTTTCTCAACCTCGTATGTGCAAAATACTGGTTTGTGTACATGATTGGAAACCCTACAATGGCAAATAAGAAATACAACAACAGCAGAGATCGTTGTAAATTAAGTCAAAACGTCCACCATTCGTTTAAGTATTCTTTGCGCAATATGATATATTTATATAATTAACAAGTACTAGTATATAAAATATTGAATTTAACAAGTACTAGTACATAAAATATTGAATATGTAAACATTTTTTTGTTGTATATTTTTGCGATAGTCGCGAAATTGATATGTGAAAGCCCCAATAATACATTATCTCAGAGGTTTTTTTATTTACTAAATCTGGATTTGTGGTATTCAAAATTGGTTTTTCTTCTATTTTATTGCAAATTTATTTTTATTCCCATTTTTTTCTTTATTACCTTTTTTATTACTATTTATTCTTTGTTGTTGTTGAAAGTTGTACAAAAATATTAATGAGTGTATGTACATAAATATATCTGCACGATTATGTAGAAAAAAACTTATACGACTACACTTTAAAAACTAGTTACTGGCTTAATATAATCTGTACCCTCATCCCACTAGTAGGTGAGGGTATCTACTTAGCCGAGTATTATCTTAAATATATAATAATATGGACGAAGACCGGCATTGCATATTAATTTCAATGCATCTAAACTTTGAATAAGAGAGCTTCATAGCACAGCTTCTCCTCCTCAAGCGCAGACTTGCTTTCAGATTAAGATAGACCACGTAGAGTGGATTACCACTTATTAATTCAATTTCGCCGCAGTAAATACTGAATTTTATTTAATAGATTTTTCAAGAATTATTATTGGTAAATTTTTTATAACTACTTTGGTGTTATTTTTTTCTTTTAATTTTTATATTTGAAGAATATCCAAAATGTATTCGATGAGAGTGATGTGTATTGTGTTGGCAGTTTTTGTTATTGGAGGAACATTAGCTGATAATGATAATAAGGTATGAACTAATGGATAGGAAAAAAAATCCCGTTTTCAATTTTACACATGTTATTAATTTGTTAATTTTTACCATAAAATTAAAGCCGACAGTGGGAGGGGCCTATGTCCAAGGAAGTGATGGGCAAGTGCAAGGAACTGTGTTTTTTGCACAGCAATCGTGCAACGAACCTGTTCAAGTGTTCGTGAACATTTGGGGGCTAACACCTGGTGAGCACGGTTTCCATGTTCATCAAACGGGCGATCTTTCTAATGGTTGCACCAGCCTTTTAGGTCATTTTAATCCTGATGGTGTAAGTATCGAAAAAAGTGTGATTATTTTCTGTTATTGTTTTTTTTTTTAAATCTTAAATTTTTTTTTTGCAGTTGGAACATGGTGCACCAGAAGACCAAATTCGTCACGTTGGAGACTTGGGCAATATCATAGCTGATGCGAATGGATTTGCATCGGCCACTATTACAGATCATTTAATCAGTTTGAGTGGCAAAAATAATATCATAGGTCGTGGAGTAGTTGTACACGCTTTGCGTGACGATTTGGGAGCTGGGGGCCATCCAGATTCGAAGACAACTGGCAATGCGGGAGCTCGTGTTGCCTGCGGTGTTATCGGAATTGTAGCATAGAAAATTTCCAATTCGAAATTTTTCTCAATTTTATTCAATTGACATCCTTAATTTTGTTTGTGGTTTAATGTTTATTTGCGTTAGTTTCTTTTCTTGTTTTTAATATTAATTTTAAAGAAATTCTTTTCATAAAAATTTACTTAATTTGACGTAGAAAGCAAATAAAATTATGGTAAACATGATGAAAAAAAAAAATATGGAGTATTAATGAGAAATTAGATTTTTTTCAAATCAAATATATTTTTTTTAATTACTTAATTTTTGTATTGCTAAGAGAATACTAATTATTAATAAATGGATATTAAAATTTATATTATTGATTATTTGATTTAGTAATTTTATAAGATTTATAAAGGTTTTTTTTGTGTGCAGTTTTTAATGGAAAATTATAGGCAACTTTACAATTGATCAACAAATTTCTATAATAATAAATAGTTTTTTGTGAAATAATATAAATAAAATAAAAGACAAAATTCTATTAAATACAATCATTATTAAAAGAATTCCGAAAAAATTAGCACTAATGATTATAAAGAAGTTTTAGCAAGGTTATCTCAACAACAAAAAACAACTGTAAGAATATTCCTCAATATAAATATAGACTAAAATATCTGAAAAACTTTTAAATATATATTTTAATAATAATATTGTACTAAAGAGCCCTAGTAGGGTATAATTTGATATATTTATGAGCATAAATCAGTATTAATATATATAATAAAACTGAATGGAACTGATGGGGGGTTTGTTAAGAATGTCCTTCACTTAACAAAATGGCGAATAACAAAGTCGCATATCCTTTTAACTGTGTAATAATAATACTATTCAAGTTTAAAAGTAATATAATAAGGAAAATTAAAAATCTGAAAAAAATATGTGTATAATTGGCGAATATTATGTTTCAAAACGTAACATGCAAAAGAAACGAGGTCATCCATCGCTTAGGTAATAATAAGTTTCGAAATGGTTTTTTCCTTTTGTTTTTCTTCTGTAAGAAATTACAAAGAAGGGATAGTATTTTTATAAGAAGATTAAACTTAAATTGTGTTAGTATATTTATTGCTATCAATCCGTCTTTTGTATGATTATCAAAGAATTCTATACAAAAAAAAACCTTGCAAATATTCTAAGCTTTAGATCAGGTCGATAATTAAACGAGTCCTTATTCTCTATACTCTTCGATATTAGGTGTCAAATAAATTAATAATCGATAAAATTTTATTTTCAGAAATGTAAAAAATATGAAAAATATTAATTTTTGATGAAAGAATGGAAAATTTAAAGCATACAAATGCAAGTTTACATAAAAACCCTACAAAGTCATTTATTTTTCGCAACGAATAAATTTCATTATTTTTCAATTAAAAATCATAGAAATTACAATTTGCCTTAGTGTCGATTTTATTCAAATCGAATGTGAATATCTCTTAAGAAATAGTGAAAAAGTATCAACAAAACGGTCCCTATTAATATGACAAATGACAAAGAAAATAAAATGTGCATGCTCTAAATATGTCCATTTTAATGAATTGTCCTCATTATATATTTTTGCTTAGTCGATATGAATTAATTTGGTCAAGGCTAAATTTATGGACTGATAAATTATTATCTGATTCTAGTTTCATTATAATTTTATATCGAATACTATTAAGAATAAAAAAAAACAATTAGAAATGTTTTCGAAACAATTAAATTAAAGTATAAGGAAACATAGCAACTTATTTTAAAATAACATTTATTTTTGTTGTTAAATAACGGGTGTTTTTTGTTGCTTTTCGGTTTTTAATGTTTTGTATTTTTGACAGAATAAGCATGGACACACGTGACGTATGTCAAAATCAAAATGTGCTTACATCCGAACAATGCTTACAAATTGTTGAATTTTATTATTAAAAATCATGTTCTGTGAAAAATGTGTTTCATAATTCGACCGTTTTATGGTTATCATAATCGACCTACTCAGCAAGCAATTCTAGCCATTGTGATAAAATTTCGCAGCAATTTTACGCTACTGGACATCAAACCATCAACCTGTGTACGTTGACTGCCGAAGCGTCCAGTGTTGGTGAAGACCACAATTTGTCCATCCGTCGCCGTTCACAGCAATTGGGATTGTGTTACTCGACCATGTGGAACATTTTACATAAGAATCTTGGTATAAAATAGAGCTCGTGCCAGAACTGAAGCCAAACCACCTGCCAAAGCGTCGAATTTTTGGTGAGTAAAAAAGGATTTTCCTAAAGAACGAGTTTAGGAAAATCCATTTTTTTACGGAAAAAATTGCGTTCAGCAGCGAAGATCATTTGCGATTGAATGGGTATCTGAATAAGCGAAATTATCGCATTTGGTCTGATGAACAACCGCATGCAAAACAAAAACTGCCAATGCACCCAGAAAAATCCACTGTTTGGTATTTTTTTAAGATGACGCTGGACGCAACGTTACCGCCAATGGCACCCACTATCGCTCGATAATTTCGAACTTTTTTTGCGCTACATGCAACAAAGCTCGTGAAACAATAAAGCAATTTATCAGACCGGTGGGTTAGGCACCTACGTGTAGATTGTGCGATTTGACGCCTCTAGACTCTTTTTATTGGGCTACGTGAAGTCACTCGTCTATGCCGATAAACATGAAGTCACTCGTCTTGCAGCCTTGGAAGACAAAAATACATGTGTTATTAATGAGATACCAGCCGAGATGAATTACTTAAACCATAGTCGTTTACATAAAATAATATTTAAAAAATAAATACCAAGCATTGATTTATTGATTTAAATAAAAATTTTTGCCTGTGTTTTTTTTTGGTAATTTGAAAGCCAAAAAATCACTCGTTATAAATATTTAGTTAGTCTGACTAACTGAATATAAAATTATAACCGACGAAACGAATATTAAATCGGTAAACATGATGAGAGCCAATCATGGAATTTATAAAAGAAAATGAAATCGACAAAAATAATAGTTTTGTGCCAGAAAAAGAGCATATGCGGGGAGCTCTGCTTTTCTGCTTCAATTTGAAGAAATTGGCTGCCGAATCGAATCGAAGGCCTATGGTGACAGTGCTTAATCGGAAACAACGTGCCGAGATTGGTTTCGTCGGTTCAAAGACGGCAATTTTGACTTGTGGGACAAGAAGCGTGAAAATCGGCCTAAGAAGGTTGAGGACCATCAAATGCAGGCTCTTTTGGACGAAGACGAAAATGGGTGCCGCATGAATTGAACGATAGGCAAATGGAGCGACACCAAAACACATGTGAAATCTTGCTCGCCAGACAAAAAAGAAAGTCGTTCCTGCATCGGATTGTGATAGGCGTGAAAAGTGAATATATTTCGAGAATCCTAAACGTAAGAAATCGTAGGTTGATCCCGGCCAACCATCAACATCTTCCCCAAGACCAAATCGCTTCGGACGGAAGACGATGTTGTGTGTTTGGTGAGATCAGCAGGGTATCGTCTACTATGAGATGTTGAAACCTGGTGAAACTGTCAACGCCCACCACTACCACCAAGAACTGATCAAATTGCACCGTGCTCTGTGTGAAAAAAGGACGGATTATCAACAAAGACATGACAAGCTGATTTTCCTCCACGACAACGCACCATCGCACACGTCAAAAATAGTCCGAAACTACTTGGAGACACTCAACTGGGAGGTCTTACCCCACCCCGCTTATTCACCAGACCTGACCCCTTCCGACATCCACCTGTTTTCATTGATGGGCCACGCGCTCGCTGAGCAGCACTTCCATTCTTACGAAGACGTCCGAAAATGGAATTTTTTTGGCGTGGTATCCAAAAATTGCCCGAGAGATGGGAAAAATGTGTACCTAGCGAGGGTAAGTACCTTCAATAAATTTGTTTTTGCTTTCTATGAAAAAAATGTGTTTTTTTTGACTAAAAAATAGCGGATTTAAGCTTATACACCTGGTATAAAAAAAACTATCAACAATAGGGCTTTTTTTTATAATATGCGCTCTTACTTTAGACGTCGATGTCAATTAGGTAGCGCCTCTGTAACTTTTTACTTAGGTTATATTGGTTGAAACGAATACCTCACTTAATCCTTAATATTAATTAGTATACTATATGAATTGAAATAATATTTGTCAATATTATATTAAATTACAGTTAAAAAAAGAACTTTTGACAGAAATTCCGAACGCACGTCAGTTTGTGCCTGTAGACGACAAAACGATTGAGTCTAATAAAAAATACCGAGCATGGTGGAAAATAGTGTTAAAATTCAATTCTATTACTTTGGACAAATTTCCAGAGATGCTCAGAAGTAGTGACTATTTTATTCTTTAAAACAAAAATTTTCTTGCTTTTGAAAGCTTTCCCTATCTTGTCCTTCTTTCATTTACAATCTTAGGTCTCCAATAATCTAGGATTTTCTATACTCCATGATCTTCTATAATCTTAGGTCTTCCATAATCTAAGGTCTACTATAATCTGAAATGTTCTTTAATCTAAGCTTAGCTATAATTTGGTGGAGTCTTCTATAATATTACGTCAGCGAGCATACGAGTATAAGGTCATCATAAATTTAAAATCTAGAATAAAGGTCTACTAAAATCTAACGTTTTCTACAATTTTAGTTAATTTTCACGCGATTTTCGGCCATTTTTGTTGGTATCGATTGTTCTGCCATCTGCGGACTCTAACTGAAATGTGTTCTATGTTCTGTCAGTGGGTTGGCTTTGTTCTCTAATTGCCAACATTTACATGAAATAATCTTGAAAATGTAAATGGCAAACATTGAAATTTGAAAACCAAACACTTAAAAAATAACCCGTTTGTTTCCTTTTGTTGGCTTTTCTCTTTGGTAGTTATTTAGGTAAATATTAATAAAATAAGCCATTTAAAAAAAATATTATTTTCAAAAAGTTAACAAAACTAGTTATTTCCATAACAAATCTAGTCATAACAAAATATAATAATTAGAAAAAATCAAATTTATAAATTTAAAAAATATTTAATCGAAAGAAAAAAATAAAGTAAAAAGACAAAAAAAATAATACACAAAAATTCTATTAAATTAGATATTTTTTAATTAATTTGATTTGCGATCTACAACTACAAACATTTGTCGTGTTTGACTGTCATCGGAATTTTGTTCTTACCTTATGCAAATGGCCGATAAACCGGTCAAATGTAACATCGAACAAACTTGATGAGTTTTTATTTGTTCATTTTAATTTAGTATTTTTTAATCAATCAATTTCTTTATTATTTCTTCTACAGTATTATATTTAAATGAGCGAGTTTTATTTTATTTAGTACGTACATTAAGAAAGAAAAAAAAAATTATTTAATTACTTTTTGATAAAGAAAGGTAAATAGTCGCTTGTAAGAGACCAAAGAACTTTATTACAAGAAAAGGCGATTATTAACAGGGTTTATTATTCGATTTAATAAAGATATGTGTTTTATTTTCTTCTGAATAATTAAATAGATAGATGACTTGATAAACTTTTCGATAAAAATAAAGAGAAATTTTCTTGGAGTAAATTAAGTGGTCTTTGATATTAATTTTAATTATAATTTCCCTGAAGTCGCTGACATTGCATTTAAAAGGTACTTGAACTTGAATTATAATTGAAAATTGATCGATAATTTCACTATTGCACTCATACCCAAATAACGTACATTTATTATGTTCGCATATTCTTGAACTTTGGTTTATTATACACAAAATAATTAAGAAGTAATTTACCAAAAAACCACAACTATTATTTAGTTATAATATATGATAAATGAATATTTTATTAATTCGAATGATTAATTAAAGAACAAAAATACTTATCTTTTTGAATTTCACTCATTATAAATCTCAACAAAAAGTAATTTGTCCATAAAAGAATTTTTGCATTTGTTTTTTCTTCTTCAATTAAACAGAATTAAAAATTTTACAAATCATCTTTAATTAGAAGCCATGAATTTGAAAGTTCAAGTCTCTGAGTCCAATTGTTTTAGGATATTGAATTTTATATTAAATAAAATTTAAAAAAATGATAGTTTAGATCAGGGGTCGGCAATCTTTTTTTGGCTGCGGGTCAAAATCAACGAAACTGGAGAATTAAAGAGACGTTTGGGTCAGAGATATTTTCGTATTAAAACAATTTTGTCTTTTAGTAAATAATAAGTTATATTTTATTAAGAAAATAATTATACACATAGTTAAATGAACTTTATTTATAAACGGTCTCTTCGATATTAATGGCTCCCCTGATGTTGAACTTGTGACGTCAATTTAGTCAAGTCTGGTTTATAGTTAGACTTGACTAAATTGACGTCAAGTCTTGAAATAATCTCTTTTTGCTTTTTGTTTGTTCATGGTAATTTTTTTTCAAATTAATAATATTTATTTTACTAGGTAATAATTATTTAGCTACGTAACTATAATTGCACGTCACTATTCTTGTACTACTGAACATGTGCTATAACTATAACTGACACACAACTGACAGAAGCGTCCAATAACGGTAAAATTTGTTCGGACAATTTCGGCCTACTATCATTACTGCAACTTTGTAATCGACATGGATCTTACATACATAAACACTTATGTGTGTATAACCGCCCAGTTGTAATTGGGCATTGGGCTACTGCTACCGAACTACGGCTTCAAATTTTAATACATGCAAATCAATACGATCAGTTATAATTACGTGACGCTAATTTCGATAATGTAGTGCAGTCCATACTTTTCTGTTTTATAATTTATTTTTTCATATATTATACTTTATTTTTGGAACTAAAGTGGGTCACTTGAAATTATCAAATGGGTCACTCGGTGACACGCGGGTCATAGGTTGCCGACCCCTGGTTTAGATCGTCTCTCTAATATTGTAGATAATTGACTGCATCATCGATAAAGTTCCAATATTTTTTTCGGCGCTTATATGAGTCCCAAGGTTAATTCGGCGCTTATATGAGTCCCAAGGTTAATTCTTTTTCAATATACAAGGTGAGGCAAAACAGTAATAAGACTGACCTTTATCTGAAAACACTGCGAATTTTCTATCCACACAGCTTGTACGTTTCTCCCTCCTATACGTATAGTATAAGTTTCAACCACGCCTGTTAACTACGACACCCTATATATACGAGCCTATGGAGAAAATTTCTTATAAAAAATACAACTTTTTAAGTATTTATGCAGTGGAAGATGAACACCTCTCAGGGTGGCCTTCAACATCGAAAACTTATGGAAATGCGGAATTAGTAAGGAATCTTGTGAGGTCAGACTGTTAATTAACATTGACACTAATGAGTGAGTAGTTGAAAAATTCTCCACCATGACAATGGCCCCATTTTAAAAAATAATCTATATCAACGAGTTTTTTTGTGGCAAAAATTAACTTCTGTAGTTTACTAGTCCACCCCTCCCCCCATTACCCCCCATAAACCTGTTCAAAGTTCATGTGAGTTTTCTTCCCAAGAACAAAAAAACCACTTGGTACTCTCGATAACATCCAAAGTAGTGTAACCGTAGATCTGAATGCGGTTCCATTTGAAGCCTTCTACTTGCAGCTGCTGAAGGGGACTTTTTTACAAAAGATAAGTATGATGCATAAAAATAAAATAAAATTGTTGCAAAAAGAATTACTTTTTCGTCACACCTCGTATAAGTTGAATTAGTGCATTTTACTTTTAAATATTATAAAAGATGGGACTAAGAATGTAGCCTTGAGGTATGCCAGCTGCAGTAGGCAAGTAAAAGTTCAATTCATATTGGAATATTCTGAATTTTTCAAAATTGGGCAATTACATTTTAAGAGAAAGGATAATTTAGACAAAATCAAAGGCTTATTAAATGTTTAGTAATATTCATGGGCAGTAGTTATATTCTCGAAGATAGGAAGCAATCTATTTCAAATGGCTTGAAGGGCTTGAAAGGAAAACTTACTGGAACTAGAACTAAAAGTGAACATTCCCATTTTTCGTGTAAATATATTTAATAAGAAATTACAACTATTATTACATTCTATGAGAAAAAGGAAAATTATTTCTTATTTCTATTTTTATATGTACTTTTCAATCATTAATCAAAAATATGTAAATTTGATAGTTAGTTCTGTTCACAATTCAACTACTTATTATATATGTATAATAATAATTAACCTCTATGCAGGTGGGCATAATTGAGTATAATAAATTCGAACTGACCACGTATTTATTTTTATAATTCGAAGAAAAGAGGTCATCATCGGATCATTCTACTTATTATATTTTGTGCAAAATACCAGAAGAGCTATGGCCGTAATTCTTAACCAAATTCTCGGTTCTATTACCCTTCGTTCTCATCCTCAACAAATACTAAAATTACCATCCCCTAATAGTATTCTTTTTGGCCCAATTGCAAAAATCAATTTCTATTATTTACTTTTGTTTTTATTTTCCATACTAAATAAACTATTTCCATTTTTATTTTAACTATCAAAATATTTTTGAAAATATTTTTTCCCACAATATACTATAACTAATACGTTTTTATTTAGAGAATAATTTTTTATTAATAATAATATGAGTAATTTTTTAAAATTTATCATGATTTGATTACGACATTCGTAGAGGTCCTTTTGCCAATCACCTCTACTTTGTCGTTCAAATAAAAATTTTCCTTAGAATTTCTAATTTTTCCTAAGAATTTCTGGAGAAATACATGCATAGATGACCACACAATATACCAATAAATGTGTATGGATAAAGACTTGAAATCACGCAATTAAGAAAATATTCAAAAAGAAATATTGTAGGTTTAATGATACAATATTTTTGTGATCGAATTCGGTTACTATGGTAGCGACTGTTGTTGGTCATTTAACGTTCGCATATATACACAAAATTTCTTTATTTTTCCAAATTTCTTTATTGGTTTTTTCCCCCTTGAAGCTCGGACAAAGCTACACCATCTTATGTTGACCAATAACTTTAACATCAGTTAATAATTCCACCCACCAATAAGGGTAATATTTCAAACAGTTTCGAACGATCACTATAGAAACATTGTTTTGGATGAAGGAAAACCACAACAAAAACACGTTCAATAAAATTTTTATTAATGCGACTCCGGTTCATTTCCTTTTACTCATTTAGAAAAGGATAAAACCTAAACTAAACAAAAAATGAAATTAACGTGAAATTAAAACGAACGAGGAGAAGATAGACTATTGCAATTACGCGTTACTGTAAGTAAAGGAATATGGTACAGTAACGTTCAAAAGTATTCGAACGATATGATTTTTCCTGTTTTTCTGTGGACTCACAGGTAAATCTAGAATATTCCAGATTTATAAACAGTATAAAAATCTACCAATGCTATACAAAACAATTTTTGGGGAACTTACCACTTAGCCATAAATAATTTCTACAATATCAAAAAAGCAAATTCTTTAACAGAAAATATATGCCGGCAGATGGCAGAACAATCACTTTCGAGAAAAATGGAGAATATTTTTTTGGTCCATTGGCAGAAAGTATTCTAGATATCTGTTATACTCGTTACAATTAAATTTTGTGGAAGATATTATATAGTATTGGCGAGTTTTCGTCGTTTTTAGGTAGAAAAATTAACGAAAGAGACTTTAAGGAAATAATCCGCAAAATGTGCAATACATGAGGAGGAGTTGAGAACTCTTAAAAGCAGTATTTATCTTTTGGGATAAGAATTATTCTAAACACACCCTATTCCTATGCTCATATAATGTGAATTGTCTCGAATACAGGGTGCTTTTTATGTTCCACGTCGATTTTGTTTGGCTGCCATTTTGGTTTGGATGACATTTGTCTGTTGAAATTTGACAGTCGATAACGATTTATTAATTGTTCAATTGTGAATACAGGGAGAATGAATATTTTTGATAAAAAAATGCATACACTGGGAAATAAAGCAAAGACTGGGCGACAATTAACCGAACGTACACCTGAAAAGATTGATGCAGTAAGGCAGAGTGTTGCTTTATATCCGGGTACCTCTCATCTACGCCGTGCACAAGAATTGGGAATATCTCCGCCATGTTTGTTAAAAATTCGCAAAAAAGATTTACCTTCTTACCCGTATAAAATTCAATTGATACAACAGCTCCAGGCAAATGAACCATGAACGGCGGCGAGACTGGAGTGCTCGACTTTTACAGCTCGATATAGATGACCACCATTTTTGGCAAAAAATTATCATAATTCGATTTGGTTGGTTTTGTTAATAAACAGAATAGCCGCTATTAGGGCACTGAAAACCCTCAACTGATACACCAAAGTAACAGTATGGTGCGGCATTTAGGCCGGTGGAATCATTGGGCCATATTTCTTTGTAGATGCTGGAGGCAATGCTGTAACAGTTACTGGTGACCGCTATGGCGATATGTTGGAAACTTTCTTCTGCCCGAATTGGATCAATTAGGCATACAAAACATGTGGTTCCAACAAGACGCGCCACATCGCACACAGCTCTTGCTACTATGCTAATTTTGAGAAATTTTTTCCGGGCAAAAAATGTCAAAAAGTAGTGATTTCTATTGGCCCCCACGTAACCCTCCCAATTTATTCGTATGGAGGTACTTGAAGGAGGAGGTGTACATTAACAAACCAACCACAAGCGCCTCAATTTTGTATTTAAGGTTTACTATTTATATTGTAAATATATCAAGTACCTCAATTTTATAGAATTTCGGACAGTTTTAAAATACGCCGTTCTCCATGACAAAGTGAAAGTTTAAATGCGTTTTTATTAAATTTTAAATAGTTTATGAACAATTAAGTATAATTTAACATATTTGCATAAATAGTTTTATTTCTCTTGACAGTAAATAGGACATTTTTATTTCAGAATACGAAGTGTTTCGTGAAAGATTGCTGGTGATTCAACAAAATGAGGAAACCGGGAATTTCTTTTGTTCGGCACAAGTTAACATCTTTATTTTTATTAGACAAATTAACAAACATTTAGTTTGTGATGTGTTTAAAAGGCTTTTAATCAGTCAAAAAATTGACTGATTAAAAGCCTTTTTAATTCAGTAAAAAAAAATTTTTAAATGTGAAAAGTTCTAGGTTAAATAAATGTAAACAAATGAGATTTTGACAGTTCCATAGTTCAGTGACGGCGTGCGTAAGGTGTCTGTACGATGCGAGCGGGGGTGATTTATATCAAAGAAAACGAATAACACCTTACGCACGCCGTCATTGAACTATGGAGTCTTATAAGGCTGCAAGTGATGCTGGTTTTTTCGGCATAGACGAGTCACTTTACGTAGCCCCATAAAAAATAGTCTAGAGGCGTTAAATTGCATGATCTAAGTGACCAACTCACCGGTCTGGTAAATTGCTTCATTTTTTTTGTGTTGAAATCACATGTCAAACAGATGCAGTTCTTGCATTTTGGGCAAAAAAAATTTCGAAATTACCGAGCGATAGCGGGCGCTCTTTAAACAAATACAGATTGGTGACTCCAGCGGCCTATAAACCGCACCAAACAGTGTCAGTTCTTGTTTTGCCTGTGGTTGTTCCTCAGACCAAATGTGACAATGTTGCTTATTCACATACGCATTCAACCTGAAATGAGCTTCGTCGCTGAACTCAATTTTTTGATAAAAAAACGGATTTTTCCAAAGTTGTTCTAAGGCCCACTCACCAAAAATTCAATGCTTTAGCAGGTCGTTCGGCTTCAGTTCTTGCACGAGCTATATCCTATACCAAGATCCTTGAATAAAATCTTCCACATAGTCGAGTACCCCAATCCCAATTGCCGTGAACAGCGTCGGATGGATAAATCGTGTCTTCACCAACACTGGACGCTACGGCAGCAAAATTTTTTATAAGTTATTTGCGAAAGCGGCGATAATTATTTTATTTTACAATAAATTATTTGCGAAAGCGGCGATAAATCGTATCGCTTGCATATATTTGTGTAGATTATTTTCTGTAGACATGACACCCACTGACATCTAGTTTTCGGAATATAATTTTTTTTATGTATTCAAAAAGCATAATTAATATTCATTTTTAACTCACATATTCCAAGGAAATTTAAAAAATACTTGAATATGAAATGCAATTGCATTTTAGGTTTAGTAGAGCGCCTCAAATTCGTAGACTTTCGGAGCGTTTTGAAACACTCCATTCTCCATGAATGAAGTGGTAGCTTGCCGAAATGCTTCTTGCATACTTTTGTTATGCTTAATGTTGACTATCCAGTATTTCTATAATGTAAGATGTTAACTGAGCACTTTTGACTTTGACACACATCACGTTTCACGCGTGATCTGTCAAAAATAAAAACATCATAAAACCAAACAGCAAAAAAAATCACCCGATATATATATATATATTTAGAGGCGTTCTAAAAATTATACTTCTATGAAAACTTTTTGTAAAATTTATTTACAAATATTGTAAATACTTAACTGAGTTATATAGGGTAGACCATATAAAAATTTCATTTTAAAATGGTGGACCATTTAAAAACTAGTGTATATTTTTTTTTAAATTTCCGGTTTTATTAGAAAGATTGAACATTAAAATTTAATAATAAAACACAACATCATTCCCAGAAAACTGGGAAATATTGAGAGGTTTCGAAAACCGAATAATCAGCCGAAATTCTGATGTCAATTGGCCGCGTCGGAGCTGTGATTTGAGCCCGC
This sequence comes from Atherix ibis, assembly GCA_958298945.1. Taxonomy (NCBI): domain Eukaryota; kingdom Metazoa; phylum Arthropoda; class Insecta; order Diptera; family Athericidae; genus Atherix; species Atherix ibis. Next base: position 28,030,663 of record OY282607.1, read on the forward strand.
TGGATTATTTTCTGTGGGGAGTCGTTAAGGATAAATATTACGCAAACCATCCAGATAATTGAGGCCTTGAAACACGAAATCAAAGTTGCCATTAAAGAGTTACAGGCCCATACAATCGAAAATGTACTGAAAAATTGGGTCGAGCGAATGGGGTACTGTCAAAATTTCTAAACCGAACTATTTTCTATTGATTCGAATTTGTCTAGAACCTTAGCTTATGCAATATAATAAGTGGATAGGCCCTTACAAATAATATCTGTCCGATTATTTCTAAAGTGCGTTCATAAAAACTGCATATTTTAAAATAAGATGGAGTAATCTGATCAAAAAAAATCGTGTCAATTTGACGTCTAAAATATTATACAATACCATATGATAGACAGAAGTTATCACGTGCTCATAATATAAATAAAAAACTCTTTGATAAAAAAAACCTCTTTGAAAAAAAAATTATATTATAACATATAACGAAATTTATTTTGTATATACTAGTGGAGAGTCAAAACCACAAAAAAGTTATAAGCATTTTGTAAAATTAACTAGGAGTTATCATGGATTTATAAAAAACGGAAAAATTGTTCTAGACCTTATAATTATACGTACTCTATAATATCAGAACGAGCAGCAACTGATGAAAATAAAGTCTGTTTTGCACTAGCAATTCATCTTAAATGAGGGTCATAAAATAGAAGATTTTTTTGATAAGTCCGTGATAACTCAAACTTTTGGTAGTAATTCTAGTGAATTTTATTGTATTTTCTAGTGAAGTTGCTCACTTTTTGAGTGATATTATACAATATGATAGGCCAGGACACCGACGTCTATATAATTCTCTATATAATTAATGGTGCTATACCGTACTTTAGATAATATAGCACCGGTCGCCCACGACAATTGGAATTGAGATACGCTCAATCAGCGCGCAACCTTAACTAGCAGTAAGTAATCACCTCAACTGCTTGTGACGATACCTACCTTAAACCTCTGCTGTCTCATAAGCAGTGACAACACCCGAGATAATTGCAAAGTATTACTACTTTTACCAGTTATCTCCCTCCTGCGATCCGTAGATCGTACCCGCGATGTAGGTGTCAACCGCAGTCACCACGTGAATGCCTCAGCACCTCACCAATAATCGAGCACAGAACTAGTTCATAATATTTTTCAACTCCACTCGCATTAGCATACAGACAAATACTATAACTATGTATGAAAACTATGCAGCTTCAACGCCATAATCCTGAAAGATCTATTTCATATTTTGAATTTCGTTCTGTTGGGCGTCTCGGTTCCCGTGGTACCTACTTTTTATATTAGAGTACTTTAGGTCTGTCCCCGCTCAGTGAGCAGTGGTCAGCAATCTTGTAACTTACTGACCTTTTTCCTCCTCTCTTCCTTCTCTACTTTCCATCTTTTCTCTCCTCATCTTTTTTGTGCATGCACCACCATTACTACGTGATATTAATGGCTCTGCTATGAATTTTAATATCACATTTACTGGTCACGTATCTACTTTTGCCCCTTGTTAGCTATAATTTACCTTTTTATGCCATCATTGGGATGAGAAGATGGCATATACTTAATATCCCTCCGCAAGGGCGGAACCGACGTCTACAGTGACATGCCAGAAACTCCGGGAGATTGATTGGGGGGAAGTTTTGACGCACCCACAAGATTGTGTAAAAAGCTTAGTCGATTTTTTCGTCAATCGGGTCCAGGGATTCTATGAGACAGGCATTATGAAGTTACTTTTATAAATGGCAACAAATTATAAAACAAAACTGTGCAAACCCAAATCGGACAATCTGAACCATGGTAAATAAGGTCTTGAAATAATGGATTTCTTTTTCCCCAAAACCAATAAAAAGCAAAGCAAAACAAAATTACAGTCTCTAATGTGGAATACAAAAATAAATTGAATAGGAAGTCAAAATTCACTAAATTATTTAATTACTTTACTGTTTGTTTCGATTTAAAAATAAACTTCAAATATTCACTTATGACCGGTACTGTACTCACGAACGAGCATGCAGGGGTGAGTTGATTAAGTTCAATACAACGAACCAAGGACAAATAAACAGTCAATGGAAGAAATTTTCCGTAATGTACTCTCCACCCCGCCTTCGGGCATTCATAAAAGTCAAATGATGTTAAAAACCTTTTACCAGTAAAATGCCTTCTTTTTTTCACGCATCAAAATAACCCATTTTATTAAATATTTATCTATGCCCTCTAGATTCGTTGATGTGTAAAAACGGTTGTAAGCCATCGTAATTTACTCAAATTTTGATGAATTCTCCTTAATGAAAATCTATCTACATTTACTTATTTATTATTTGTTAAAAATTTTAAGGTTATATTTTTTTTGTATTATTACGCAAATCCAATGCGAATCAAAAATTATGGCTTTGGCTAATAAAAAATTATTATTGACGATGTTTATTGCAATAATTCCTAAACTAATCGTTGTGAACTAATATCTTTATGGAAATCACATCAAATTAAAGTTGAATATTTTTAATTGGAGTTTTTTTCTTAATTTATTATTATTACTTTTATCTTTCGTCTAAACAGTAAGAAGATGTTTTTCTTGATCATTAAAGCAAGCCTCTAAAACATTTTTTTATAGGTCAAATGATAATAAAAAATTAATGAAGAAGAAAATTCGATTTTTTTTCTCTTTTGGTTTTTATATTTAGAACAGAAATGGCTATAAGAAAAAATGTGGAACATGAAAAGAAAAATTAGCCTAATCCTGTTTAAAGCCATTATTAAATGTTGCATGATTCTTACTCTTACGTGTTGGTGCCATAAATAAATGTATACGGACAAATAAGATGACATTTTACACAAAAACTAGAAAATTTCTCCAATTATTTGAAATTTGGAGAGGAAGAGACGAAATAGAGTTAAAATGGTAAATTATGTACAAACGTTTTTTTTTTGAAAATTTTTCCATCTATGACCGACTACCACATTTGGAGAAAAGGCGAAATTCCTGTGAACACATTTGTTAGGTTTCGAAGGTCGAACTAACGATGTTGACGACTTCGGGATTCAATACTTCGTTTTTTATACCCTTAAACACATTAAATCACCCCACCACTAATGGTTAACCATTAGTGGTGGGGTAATTACCTGATGGTGGTGATAATTTTATTCAAAAATGGACACTAACCCCATTTTGGATCGTTAATTGAGAATATTCTTATGCGATGTGCTTAAAAGAAATCAGTTAAACGAGGAACGCTATCGCAATCGGTTCTAACAAAGAATTCTCTTCATCCGTTCTTGTTCGTTTTTTTGGTGTTCAAACATTTACAAAATTGTACAAAATAAATTATTAAAATTAATTTAAACTTTCCAATAAAATGAAGGCGTGTGGCTTGAGTTTTATTAAATATATTTTGTTCATTTTTAATTTAATTTTTGCGGTAAGTGAGAGAATGTTTTTTTGTAGACAAAAATAATTTTTAAAAATTTTACAATATAAAAAATGATTTTCCTTTAAAAAAGTTTTTATCCAAAAAAAAAGTATGACAATTTTTAATTTTTTGGCTTGTGTAAATGTCATGGAATTTGATTATTTTGCAAATTATTATCATTATAATATTACCATAATTGAATTTTTTGTTAAATATTTATTAATCATTAAGCGTTCTATTGTCAACCAAAAAAAAAAAATTATCAAAAAGTTATTTGGGGTCACGATTATTAACATTCTTTTTGCCCAATCTCTTATGAACTTTGTCGATTAAAAAAAATATAGTTTCTTCTCAATATTTTTCAAATTCTATTAAATATTTTATAATGTTAATAAAAAAGTACATTTTAATAGCAAAGTAATTTATCTTTCTAATTAATTTTAATAAAATTTTTAGTTCAAAAACAGGAAAATATTAAAATTTATTTAATTTAATTTAATTTGTTTTTTTTTTGATTTTTAAAGAATTATTATTTACGAAAAAATTGTAGTTTTCTTAACAATATTTACATAATAATTGTTGTTTTTTTAGCTACCTGTTTATTTATTCTAAAAATAAACTAAAAAAATTGTTAATTTCTATTAAAATTTTTTTATAAATCTACAAAATTCAATTTTTGAAATTTTTTTATGCTTCAAAAAAAAAGCTAATTTTTTCGAAAATTTTTGTTATCAATTTTTATGATAAATAACTAATTTTTTAATACATAATATAAAATATTTTTACAAGAAGATAAAACTTATTAGATAATTCTTAAATTTTACAAAAAAATTAAAAATTTTCTTAAGTATTTCTAATCGAATTGTTAACTGATAACTTTACGCTAATAGTTTTTATTGTGAATTTTTTTTTTAATAGAAACATTAACTAGTATAATTTTTTAATGATAATTTTTACTGTTAATTTTTTAAGTCAAAAAAAACAAATGATATTCATTCGATATCGTTAGGATGGTGTTTTTACCCCGGAAGATACTAATAATTTAATTAAAGAAATATTTATCGATACAGTATTATTAATTGAAATTCGTAACGGATTCTCAGAAATTTATCGAATACAATTTTTGGAGAATTCTATAATTTATAAATTCTAATTATAAGTTTTGTGTAGAGATTCTTCACAAGCCAATAAATCGTAAAAATTATACCAATCAAGTGGTTTGGCAGTATAACTTTTTCGAATTATTTTAAATTTACTTAATATGCCCTTTTGATAAATCTGAGATATCTCAAGACCTCTCTTGCCAGGAGAATATTTTATATAAAAATGCAGGCTTACTAATATTTTCAGTAATTATGATTTATTTTGCATACACTCACTCTTGAATAATCAGTAATATTTCGAAAAAATTTGAACATAAAATGTGTGAGTTTTTGGTTTAATTATATCGGCATAATGGTACATTATATGATTTTCTTGAATAATCCTGTTTGATAAATTAGTGATATTACAAAAATTATATATTAACCATCTCCCAAATTTTTTTCTTATATAATATTGGTGGGTAAAAATCACAAAAAAATTATCAGCATTTTAAAAAATTAACATCAGGACGAGCAGCAACTGACGAAACTAAAATCTGTTTTGCACTAGCAATTCATCTTAAATGAGTTGTCATGGGTTCATAAAATAGGAAAAAACCTCTTTGATAAGTCCGTGATAACTCAAACTTTTTGTTGGGAATTCTAGTGAATTTTATTGTATTTTCTAGTGACTTTTTTAGTGATATTATACAATATGATAGGCCAGGCCACACACGTCAGTGACTTGCCAAAAACTCCGGGAACTTAATTGGGAAGTTTTGTTGCACCCACCTTATAGTCCGGACCTGGCATTGCAAAATATGAAGTTACTTTTAAAATGAGTTATCCTGGGTTTTTAAAATAGAAAAAAAATCTTCTTCGATAAGTCTGTCATAACTCAAACTTTTTATTGGAAATTCTATTGAAATTTATTGTTTTTATGGTACTAGTAAATTAACCCACTTTTTAGTTGCTAATGACGAGTGAAAAAGATATTTTTATCATAATTCATTATTAATCGGCTATTTTCAACTAAAATTTCATATAAAATCTTCAATAATACCTTTTATATATGTATGTAGAATTTTTGAAGAATTAATAATTTCCTAAATAGTTTATTATTAATCAGAATTTAACAAAAACACATAATAAATATCTAAAAAAAACACATTTAATTTTGTGGAAAATGTAGAAAAGTCGCCACAAAGCTTTCTAACTAATTAACATTTTTAATAAAACTCTTAAATATAAAAAAAAATTAAAAATTTGAACATTTTGAGTTTTTAGTTTAATTATATCGGCGTAATGGTAGACTATATGATTTTCTGATTAATCCTGTTTGATAAATTAGTGATACCACAAAAATTATATCTTTACCATACAATTAAATTTATTTTTATATGATATTGGTGGGTTAAAAACCACACAAAAATTATCAGCATTTTGTTAAATTAACTAAGAGTTATCATGAACTTATAAAAAACGAAAAAAAAAAATCAGTTTTGCACTAGCAATTCATCTTAAATGAGAGTTGTCATGGATTCATAAAAAGTCCTCTTTGATAAGTCCGTGATAAAGCAAATTTTTTATTGGAAATTCCAGTGAATTTTATTGTTTTTACTTAAATTTGCCCACTTTTTGGGTCTTGATGACGAATGGAAAAAATATTTATATCAGATCTGCCATATTTTTGCTTGTTTGAAAAATTCATTATTCATCGGCTATTTTCAATTAAAACTTCATATAAAATGTTCAATAATACCTTTTACGAGGTCTGTTCAAAAAGAATCGCGAATTTTGAATTTCCGCGGGTTACGTATATTCGACTCTCAATTATGCCGACAAGTTCGGCCATTTTGAATGTTCAGTTAATTTTTAACAGCTGCTTTGCTTGCACGTGCTTTGGCTCGTCTTCGATTTTTGCGTAAAAAATTACTACAATTAAAAACCAATTAAAATTTCAAAAATCAAATCAAATTAAAATAAATTATCAAAATTAAAAATGATAAAAAATATTATTAAAAATAATAAATATTTAAGTACTTAAAAAAATTGATAAACGATTTCTTTAAAAAAAGGAGAAAATTCACCGGAATATTATTTTACCATAAAAAAAAACGAACACAACTGCCATAATTATTTATTAAAAAAATATCCTTAAAAAATCATTCTCATAAAACATTTCCAAAAATAATTGGTACAATAAATCTTTTCTAAAAAGAAACAAAAAAATCCTTCAAAAGAATTCATTTTTCAAATAAAGCCTCGCCAAAAATATAATCTCTAGAAAAAATTTTTAAAAAATATCCATAAAAAATGACAACATGGAAAAAAAAGAGATTTTAAGACAATTACCATAACATTATTTTTCTCAATTAAATAAAATTATTATTATTTTTTTATAAATAATAATAATTTTATTTAATTGAGAAAAAAAAGTTAATTGTCTTAAATTGTCTTTTTGAAAAATTAATAAAATAAGTGACATTTCCTATTTAAAGGCAATTTTTAGAAAAGCTAAAATATTATAGCAACTTTACCATAATAACTTGATTTACATCGAACATGATTTAACCAAAAAAAGCCTATTATAATAATTTTTGAAATAAAATGTCCTTCGAATAAATTATGTCTTCTTACAAATATTAACACAAAAAAAAATAAAAGAAAATTCTGAGAAGAAAAAAAAAACAAAAGAAAAAATAAGTTTGCAATCAAGTTTTCCGTTAAGAAATGTTCATGATTTTATCGAAAGTAGAAATCAGAAATTTTGTTAGCGTCGGCCAAATAACGAAACATCAAAAATGAGAGCATAAATTACTTTTTGAATTACATTTGTGTACAACATACTTTCAATCCAGTCATTAGACATAACTTCATGTAAATATGTATATAAGTGAAATTTTTTATTACGATTTATTTGTACAAGTCTTTTTTACAGTGTACGCGTCTGTTTATCAGGAAAATTCATGCGACACGATTAGTGCCTAAATAATTAATGTGAGAGTAGAGGGTGATTTCCCATGAATAGAAATGTGAATAATTCTTTTTTTCTGAGATAGAGGGGGTAAATTTACACTTTTTCTACCCCTTCCCCCGCACATACACCATATTTATTAACTATCAAAGAAATTATTGATTTGAACTAAAAATATTCTGCCCGCGCTTACACATAAATACAAACAGACCAAAGTATTGAAATAATCGCTTTTAGATATTATTACGGCCTATTAAATTATTTTCAGAATCTTATTATTCTCATATGAAAAGTTTTACATAATTTATTTTCGATTTTGGAATAAACGACGACATCTTCGTTAAATTTGACAGAACACTAAATATCAACGGTATCGACATTTGGCAGGTTTAATATAGTTCATTCTTCTAATTGATTCTGAAAATTTCAGGATCGAAAATATACTTCTTATTATCAGATACGTTTTTGTCAAAAGTTTTCAAAAATTAGTTTTTAAAGGAAAATTTCATCGACGAATTTATAAATAAAAATTTTTTATAGGAATTTTTACGTAAAAATTTTTTTTTTGAATTCTTGACCAAAAATTTTTGCGGCGCTTTTTAATGAGAATTTTGTTTAAAAAAATTCCAATCCTCCTTTAAAGACGCTAAACTCACATATTTTAAGATAAATTTTAAAATTACCTTCAATACGATGTTAAAGTCTTGTCAACCAAAAATTCTTCAAATAAATATCCTTTAATACCTCCCTCCACACGAAAGAATATAATCAACAAAAAATAGTTACACAAGAACTAGATATATTCTCAACGGAAAAATAATTTCATAGAAAGAAAGAAACTAATAAATGTTTTTAGTTAAAAATAACACCAAAAAATTATTTTCCAAAATCGTAATGGTTTTTTAATTGAAAATATTATAAACAACAAAAAATTTATTTGTTAAGAAAAAATATCCATTAAATTAAAAAAAAAGTTTAAACAAATAAACCAAAGGGAATTTTCTTATAAATAAAAAATAAAAACAAATCAAGCAAAAGTAAACATTAGAAAAAATTCTCCCAAAAAATTATTGTTCAAAAAATATATATTCTTGGGAATTATTTAGAAATTTTTGCTTAAAAATTAATACCATTAAAATATTCACTAAAAATTATTTCATTATTAAAAAGGTTTTTCAGAAGTAATCAAAAAATTACTCACAATAAAGTGTCACAGAAAAATAATTTCTTTTTGGAAATAGCATACCTAAAAAAAATTCAAATTCTAACGACAAATTTTAAAATTTTTATAAAAAAATTTTTTTTTTTAAAATACCTTAAAATAATTTCAATGAAAATAGCTTTTCAGTATTATTACAAAAAAATTTCTAATTAACTATCTTGGCCAGAAACCTAGGAGGCCCTATTAGACGTTATTCGATAATATGTTTATGGCCGACCTACAAATTTCCTATTAGTCACCTACACAAGCGAATATATACTTTTGTCTTTTGTTAATTGAAAATAAAATGTATAAGATAATTAATTTTAGGAAAAAACTGCCACTTAACTATTAACGTTTATAAGAAATTGGTTAAATATGAAAAAAAAAGATTGTTTTCTTCTCATCCCTCATCAATCTTTTGACCTTTTAAAGTGAATTTTTAATTTGAGCGATAAATACGAGGTATGTTCAAAAAGTATAACGAATTTTGATTTTCCGCGGGTTATGTTTATTCGGATTTCGATGTTTTTATGGCGTTATGTTGGTACTCATGTGTCTCACTTATGCCGACAAATTCGGCCATTTTGAATGTTCAGTTAATTTTTGACAGCTGCTTGCACGTGTTTTCGCTCGTCTTCGATTTGACCAAAAACGGCATCGCATTAACATTGCTAAGCTGTTGGACTCTGTCCGCGACGAGCCAAATTTGGTCCAGAGGGCATAACTGGTGACGAATCATGGGTTTATGGTTATGACGTGGAAACCAAAGCTCAATCATCCTAATGGAAGCTGCCGCACGAGCCGAAAAAAACGCGCCAAGTTCGGTAGAATGTGAAGGTTTTGCTTAGTTTTCTTCGTCTGCAGGGGCGTGGTGCATCATGAGTTCTTGCTACAGGGTAGAACGGTCAATAAGGAATATTACCTGCAAGATATGCGTAAATTGCGCGAGAAATCCGCCAGAAACGCTCGGATTTGTGGAAGAACAAAAATTTGCTTTTGCACCATGATAACGCCCCTGCTCACGCATCGTTGCTTGTGCGCGAATTTTTGCCCAAAAACAACACACTAATAATGCCGCAGTTACCGTATTCCCCATATCTGCCCCCCTGTGACTTTTTCTTGTTCCCGAAACAGATTCTTTGAGCCATTTTTTGGAATAGGCAAAAAATAACACGTGCAAGCGAAGCAACTGTCAAAAATTAACTGAACATTCAAAATGGCCGAACTTGTCGGCATAAGTGAGAGACATGAGTACCAACATAACGACAAAAAAATCGAAAATCGAATATACTTAACCCGCGGAAATTCAAAATTCGCGATACTTTTTTAACAGACCTCGTATACCGTACCCACTTTTTGTAATGAAACCACAACGTTAATGTCTGAGTATGTGGGATAATAATTTCCAGTTTATCAATAAAACAATCTCTTTTATTAAATTCATGAATGATGGAGTCTTTAAAACGATAAAAGTTATAATAATAGCAATAATGAATTTTGTAATGAAAATTTTGATGACTTGTAATTTTTGTTGTTCTTGTATGTTTTTTCAGATATCTGGTCTGGGTATATTAATAGCTGGCGCACTTTTCCTGGCGGATGTCAATGAGTTTAACCATTTCCTGGCAGGAAAAGTTATAGCACCACCAATAGTCCTTATTGTAACAGGTGCTATTGTATTTTTTATAGCATCTCTGGGATGTTATGGAGCAATAAAGGAATCACCGCATTTGCTAATACTTGTAAGAATTCATAATTTCTTTTATGGAAATATTGGTCATTTTATATAAAATTTTTGTTCTTTCTTTTTTGTATTTTTATATATATTTGCGTATGCATCTCATCAGTTCTCTGTACTGCTTGCGATAGTATTTATTGTCGAATTAAGTGTTGGTATTGCGGCCTGTGCATTCCAATCGGATTTGCAAAGTTCTATTGAGATGAGCTTGAAAGATTCCATTGCCCGATCGAATGAGGATGACTTGTACGCCTGGGATAATGCCCAATCGAAACTGATGTGCTGCGGCGTTACTCAACCCGCCGATTGGATTGATTTGAGCAAAGATAAACAATTGAGACCAAGCTGTTGCCGTCCCCAATACATTAACTCAACCACAAATGATTGCAAAAGTGCACTGCCACTTTTCAAAGATAAATATTTTCAGGTGAATTTCACTAACGATTATTACTATTTCAAACCAAAAGAAAATATAAAATTTTACTGAATTTACAATAGTTTTTTTGGTATTTATAGTAGGAAAAAAAAACAATAAATAAAAATAAATTTTAGGATGGATGCGTAATAAAATTGAAGAAACGAGTTGATAGTAATGCTTCAATATTAGTTGGTGTTGGAATCGGAATCGCTTTCATACAAGTGCTCGGCATAGTCTTAGCTTGTTGGTTGGCCGTAGCCATTCGAAAAGAGAGATCAAAATAAGTTCGTATACTATTCTTCAACGGAAATTTATTTATACTAATAATTATAAAATTATTCTACTTTCAGATTAATCAAAATTTTTAAAAAATTAATACATTTTTATTAAAAAATATCAACAAACAAAAAATAAAAATATATATTACATTTCTCAAGGATAGAAAAATTTCCAGAGTCATTATGAAAAAAAAATGTTAGAATTTTTATTTATATAAACTATTATAAAAATAACACAATATAATGAGGCTATTATTATTAAAAGCACAAGCAATCAATTGTAAATGAATAATTAATTAATTTTTAAGAGAGAATATTTTACAAAAATTAATGTGAAATACTTATTATAATAACTCAGTGGATAGTAAATAATATTTAATATTTATTTTTATGAATATGTAAAACATACTAATTGTTATTAGAAAATATAGTGCATTTATCTCTTAATATTATGTGTGTGTTTGTTTGTAATTCTGATGGGCTTCATTTCATTTCTCAAAACTATTCTACTCGTAATATTGTATTTATGGTGTTGTTATAAAGATTTGGTGGATCAGAGAGAAATCAACCAACAACTTGTAAGAAAATTTCGAATATTAAATAAATACTGCTAACTAAGCAGGCTTAAACTTTATTTATATTAATAATTATGATACATTATATTCTTTTAATTCATTGACTGGATGAATTCTTTTTTTTTTGTTTTAATTTTATAACTTTGTTGATTTTATCATTTGTTGTATATAATAGAATTAATATATTTCTTGCGGAAGTACATTATATGATCCTCCGATAACACTTTTTGGCGGATAACAAATAAACAAACATAATTGACTTCCTGATAATACACATCCCAGAAAATTTGGAACCTTTAAAAAAATGATTTTTTTTCTATATATTTGTTATTGTTTAATAAATTTTTATTTTTATTCATATTTATTTTGGTAAAGCAAAATTTTCAACAAAAAAAAACGGTTTTGTATAAAATTACCTGAATGAATAAATCATTAATGAGCACACCATATATAAGCCATTGTAATGAGACTAAAAATGACGCTAATATCAGTGGGAATGGTAAACTTTCAGCATTCTTTACTCTTATAACGTGAACTAACGATGTTAATGGTGCTGCGAAAAATACTACTGTCACTATACAGCATATATAACCTGAAATATTTAAATATAATAAATGATTTTTTCAAAGAAATATTTTATATAGCAAAATGAAAAATTTAGTTCTTAGTTTGCATAAGATTTTATTCCAACGCGCCGATACCTATTATATTGATAGCTCTGTGCCGATTTTCATCATATTGCGTATAAAGAAATACCGTCATCAATAAGGCAAATGCACCACCAAATACTCGAATATATGAGTTTTTATTTATTGTAAATACATAATACGTAATCGTATATAAAAACATTAATATTGTTCCGATCGTATTGACAACAGCCACTATCAATTCGCCGGTTAATAGGCCATATTGTAACCACAGGCAACATCTAAAAATATTCAAATTTCAAAAACTATAAATTCAATTTACAAAGAAAACAAAATTTATAAATAAATTTAACGAAAAAAAACCACTAATAATAAAAAATAACGATCTCAACTGTTATCAACATACGATAAAAATCCACAAATGAATGGAAATCCGGACGTGTCACCAGTACTTTTCTTCGATACATAATTTCGGCAGATCAAACTAAAAATTGGTTTCAATTAAAATTGAATATTTCAAAAATGAAAAAATTATTAATATTATAAATTTGTTGTTTATTTACACTCCGCATAAATACTGAATAACTGTTGTTATCACAGCTGTCACCTCCAAAACATACTCATATGTCATGTCTGTCCGTCTGTGTGGCAGCGACGAGATTACTATTATGAAAACTAAACAAATTCCCGTTAATTATTAGAAATTATTTCGTATATGCTGTTAAATTTCGTTCCACGTTGATCGATGTCAAAAAACTTGTTTTTTAACTTTCGCATGTATTCGAATTTGGTTTCAAAAACATATATACACATAGAGAAACGTCAAATAAATGTCACATTACAATAGAGTTCAGCGCCGTCGAAACGGACACCAAAAATAACTTAGATCCGACTATTGAAAAATTTATAGATTATTGAAGAAGGACTATGTGCAATATATACATAACGTACACTCCCCCATGCCTCTCTATGAATAAACATTTCCGTACTGTACACGCACACAGTGTCATAGTTTCAACGAAACAAGCGCTAAATTATATAAAATTAGTTTCGTTGAGTTTGGTTGTCAGACGTGATTTCTTCGTAAATAAAACTCTTTAAAATTGACATTTATTCGTATTTTTCTCCCATAAAAAACTACGTTAATATTTTAAATTGTAATCAATTAACCACGTGTTAAGAAAAACACATTAATAAAAAATTATAATAAATACTATATTTTGAAAATATAATTTATAATCATATGCAACTCTAAATGCAGAAAAAGTTAATATGTAGTGGAATTTTTTTCGAAAAACCACAATATTACCTCCTCGACAGATATTTTAAATTTATTTTCGTTTTGGTCAAAAAAAAGAAGTTCATTTTTAAGCTATTTTACAGCTGTTTTCAAAAAACCAGTTTAGAATAACTTGTCTTCCGTTTCTGCCACATTTTCAAAATCCAAAATGAATTTTTCGCAAACTTTCGAAATGGAAAATTCTTTTTAAGAAAAACTATAAAATTGAGTGCAATTTTCTATTCTATCGTTTAATATCTTTTGAATGGTATGGAACAAAAAAAAAGGAAAGAAAAATCCTTTTCGATTTGTAAAATTTTCTCAACAAATTTCATAAAAAAAAAACAAAAGAAAAAATAAAATTTTTTTGTAAAATTTTACATTTTTTATATTTGAAATTTTTATGTTTTACTTTTCTAGTTCATTTATACAATTCCAATAATCAATCACATTATTTAAAAAAAAAAAAAAAAAACAAATTATAATAAGTAGTATTATTAAAAAATAAAAACGAAAAGTAAAAACAATGATATGGTAAAGAAAAGGAATAATAGCGCGCATGATGAGAGAGAAGGAGAAAAAAAGAAAAGAGAATAAACAGTTACATTTTTCTATTATGACGACCTCTATTATTATAATTATCATTATTATTAATTTTATTATAATTATTATTATTATTTTGCATTAATTATAATAATTTACGCTTTGCATTTTAATTATTATTTAATTATATATAGTTTTTTTTTTAATTTGCATTTATATCTGTTCCTATATATTTTGTTTTTGTTTTCTTTTTTTCATTCCTTCATATTTTTTAATAAAATTCATTCAATACGTGTCACTATCGTCGCTTCTATTTGAAATATGTTCACCATCCGTTTCGACATTGAAATAATTTTCGGACGCATGATTTATGGAATCGAATGCATCTTTTAAATGATTATTAGCTCCTTTTGGATCTAGATCACTAGCCCAACTGAAGTACATTAATGCCGAATCAATATTACCAAGACTTTTATGAATTTTTCCAATTAGATAGTAGACGACCGATTCTTTTGGCACAATTTGCTTTAATTCTTCTAATTCTCGCAATGCGTCCTGATATTTTCCCATTGTATAGTACATAGAGCCTATATGGAATTTGCATAATGGATTACCGGGATCCATTGCATTGGCAGCATTCAATGTTTGCAATGCTTGTTCGGTACCCTGTTTGAAGCATTGCATCACTCCTATATGTACCATAATGACTGAATTTTTTGGATTTAATTTCAATGCCCGCCTATAGTGTAGCTCGGCTAGTTCGTAACGCTCCTGTTTTGAGTATATGGTTCCAATGCCGAACCATGCATTATAGTGTCTGGGATCCTTGAGCGTTGCTGTTCTAAAGCATGACATTGCTTTATCTAATTCTTCGGTAACAACTAGCTCGTGACCGAGTAATGTATAACTATAAACAAAATCGGGATTAACTTGTACGGCGCGCTTAAAAAATTTTATAGCAGTCTCATGCTCTTTGTGTACAGAGAAACAATTTCCGGCTACACACCATGTTATTGGTGAATTCTTGTCCAGCATTAGAAGATCTTGCGCCAATGCTGATAGGCCTATTTCACGTTGCAAATGCCAAAGTGTTGTACTATAAATTTCCATTAACTCCATTCGATTTGGTTCATTCTCGTGTACACTTTTAAAAATGGCAGCTGCAGATTCATAATCCCGTTGCTCATAGTAGGCAAGAGCTATCATACTCTGTACCCAGCTCGTATTATAATGATTTCTTGGTATCGCTTTGAAGCATTCAATTGCTTCTTTACAATTAAATTTGGTTAAATTCTGATAGCCTAGACCCAATTCCCGAAGCAATACCATCAGTCCCTCGGCACTCTGTTTTTTCAATGTGAACATGTGATGTGCCATTGTCTGAGCATTATTTAACGAATTGTTTATGAGAACTTTGTCATTTGACGATGTTACTGTTTCGATTTTCTCTTTGCCCTTTTTATCTTTTTCATTTATATCATTATTTAGCGTAATTTTTGTTAGACGTTGTTTCATTTTACGTGGCGGACTCCTTGGTTGTGCAAATTTATTTATGTTTGGCGTTTTACTATTCTCCTTTACAGAACAATTACTATTGCTAAACAGTCTTGAACTACGACGAACATTTTGACCCGTCCATGCATTTGGTGCTCGTGGCGTTATATTGCCGGTTTGAGTGAATACGGTCGGTTTTGTTTGTTGCAGAGGTGTTTCTTTCCTATTTATAATACTTCCAACGTGTCCTTTTAATTTTTTACCTATTGATTTCTGTTCTTGATTTATCTGGATCACATTTGGAGGTGTTGTGTAATTATTTCCAAGCGGTGTATCGGTCGGACTTAGCGGTATTATACCGAAACTAGGCGATGTTGAATTGATAACTGATAAATACTTAAAATGTTTTCGGAATGGTGTTACTGACTCGAAATTATTACAATTTTGTCCTTCATTTGTATTATTTAAGAATTGAGTTTCATCAATGCTATTCCCGCTACTCAAACAATCGCCATTACCACTTCGAACAACAACGGAATTGTTGTAATTATTGTTTGGCGTTGTTAATTGCACACATTGTGATGATACTTGATCATTTGGGGTTGTAAAAACATAATTACCATTCATATTGTTACCAGTCAACAGATCCAAATTACTATCTATCGAACATGCAGTCGAATATGCTGCGCCTAATAAAACCATTGCATTAATATTATTTCCTTGGCAATTGTTAAACACGTCCATATTTGAAAGTTCGAAAACCGAATTTGGATCGATATTTTGTCCGTGATTACACAATTCTTCGAAGGTTTTCCAAAGAAACGGATTCAATTTTAACGCTTTCTTATACGCTTCGAATGCTAGAGTGTAGCGTTCTGTTTGCGTACAGATTTTACCAATTAGCTGTAGTGCAAAACATGCGATTTCCCCAAACTCTTTACTGATTTCGTCGAAATTTTTCAATTCAGCAAAACCAACATTCGACAAGGCCGCTTCAGCTTCAGCAAATTTCTTTAAATGGTAGGCACATTTAGCAAGTAAATATCTACATTGAGGAGAACGAGGTAATTTTATCTGCAAAAGCCAATAGGCCTGATGTGTCATATTCGATCGGTAATAGCATGTCGCCAACATAAATATTGTCTCTTCATTTTCAACTGTAAAAAGACAAAAATTAATAAACTATATTAAAGCAACAATTCATAAATTAAATGCACAATAAAACTAAATTCTAAATTATAATAGTTTCCAATTAATAGATATAATGAGCAAATAGTAAATATTTAGTTTGCCCTGTCATATTTTTGATCAATCGAAGAACATGTCGACAACTCACATATTTTTATTATTACTTTATACTAATAAAAAGAAATGAACAATTTAGATATCTGTTATATTATGGCTTATGATAAATTAACGTTTTGGCAAAAATTAAACGAAAATCTTCTATTTACCTTCAGCACACAAACGTTCGGCAAGAAAGGTTGCATCTTGGAAATCGTAATGATTTAAACAGTGCCAAATGGCTGCCTGTAAATATCAATGAAAATGTTCAGTTTTATCCACAATATAAATGCTATCTGGATTATTTATTATCACTTTCAATTAATCACAGATATATCGTTAAATATTTTAGAGAAGATAAAACTATTTGGAATTCTTGGGCAATACCTGTATGGGTTCCTGAATTATCATAATTTTCGTTCACTTGCTTGTGGGATTGCAATTTTGTTTTATCGACACACCGCAGCAAAAATACTTATTGAAATTCACCCATTTTTCATATAACTAACAAATCTGTATATGGTTTTCTTGAACTACAATTCTATCCGAAGAATTTTGAAATAAATATTTTTAATAAAATTCACCAATAAATATATTTAATAAGGAAAAACCCAATTCAGAAATTCAATTTTCCCAAGCAACTTCTTTTTGACCACTTCTGTCATGCACGCACAAACACACGTCTATTCTGTTCCATTAAATAGAGCGTTTGTTTTCATTCGACTAACTAGATATTTATGTGTATTCTTTTATAGCAAATATTCATATTCAAATCATTTTGTCTATGCAGTCGTGTCACAAACCAATTCGGGCACTCACAGATAAGATAGGAATTGTTTTCGCCATAATTTCGTTATTTTTTTTGAAAATGTACAAATCTGTTACTATCAAATTAAGAGAAATTTACCTCCATTTTTTTTCATTTAATTTTTTTGTAGACAATTTTTAAAAAATCTATTCTCATTTTAGTTATTGAAATTATAATAAATTTTATTTTATAAATAAACACATTTCTATTTGACTATAAATAAATTATGGTTTGAAAGGCGGAAAAATAGATACCTTACTATAAATTTATATCAAACAAATGTGGTGGTGTTTCAGTTCTATGAAATTGTGAATATATAATATTATAATTTTATTGAAACATATTTTTTCTTTTTAATTTTCATTTTTTTTGTGGGCAAGTAAAATTGAACTTCTGAAAAATTGCGTATTTTTAGCAAGACCACCCCAAAGAACAATATCTCAAAAAATGAAAGGAAAAATTTTAAAGTCAGCAACGACCTGATTTGAGAAATTAATTAATGTTTTGAGTATATTTTCTTAAGATAATAATGTGAGATATGATATAACATTAAGAAATTAAAAAGTTAAAAGTGAGAAAATCACCGAAGAATTCGGCCCATTATTTTCTAATTAAAATAATGAACAAATAAATTTGAAAAATAGTCCATATTGTTTGTTTGTTTGCATTAAAGGTTCCTAATACAAGAACCCCAGATGCTATTGCGTAGCGCTACGATTAAGAGGCCAATTGTCGATTTCATATCTCATGTAAGTTGGCTTTATAATTGAAGAAAATATTCAATTAAAATTAATTTCTAAAGATTCCAGGTTAGGTTTGGATAATGAATGTGAAAGCTCCTAATTTGGCATCATCTATTAACCAACATGGTATTTAAAATTTTGAATGAGTCGATAATAATAAAAACAGAGTTAATCAACTCTAGTAAGCAACTACTACGATTTTTAATTTCCTGTCATGTTTTTGACATTCGCTAAATTAAAAAAATCCTACTAACATACTACTACTTACTTCCTGCACAGGCCCTAGACTTCTCACAATTCAGCATATTCTAACCGTCTATTTTAGCTACTATCAAATTATAATGGAACTTCCTTAATAAAATATTTTATACAAAGAAATAAGTAAAAAGGAAAAAAACCTAATACAAAAACGACAAATATTAATTTTCGATAATTTTTTTCTTCTTTTCTTCATTTTAATTTTCACTTTATAATAATTAACAAACATAAATTTCTAATCAATAACATTATTTAGTATGAATACAGTCATCTTTTCGTCCAGGCTATAAACAAAAATGAAGGACTATCGATTAGTATCGAAAGGGATAAATTTTGAGTAATGAAAAGTTAATGGATTTACCAAAATGAAAACTTTTTTCGGCATAGTCCGCTGCACTAATTCGTACAGTTCCGATTGCAAATCCTGATCGGATTCAATTGTACTATTATACGATAACGTTAGTTCAGGTAGCATTTGCCAGCCAGCTTTAAATACATACAAATTGAAAACAATTTGTACTTCGGAATAAGGGAATATTGAAATATTAATCTGTAAAGGAAAAAAATAATGATATCGAAAGAACAAACATATTTTCTGAGAATTTAATTAATATTTAAAAATAAATTTTACCTGTTTATGACCAGAGCACATGAAATTATTTGTATTATTAAGTGATGCAGTTAAATAAAGAACTTTTGCCGACGAATTTTTCAATGTAATCCGAAGTGCTAATGGCGATTTAACGTACGTATGCTCTTCTATCATACAATGTATATTCAATGTTGGCTTACGTGCTGGAACACCGGTAATAAAAAATTTCGATTCATTCTCATCATCGGAATCGGTTCGTTTCCATTTGATACAAAACAATCCGAATGACGGTATCAGACTAACATCATTGCCACACGTTGAGTATTTTTGCATATTATCCAAATAGCGATAGTTCATCATTTCCTGATAGGAAGACACATTATTGTAAATATATTTGAATTTATTTACATCGTTTGCTAATAATGACGACGATGATGATGGTGCGGATGCTGATGTGGGTGCTGCTGTTGCTAACGATACTGCGGCTGTTGCTACTGCTGCCACTGATGATGATAATGATGTTGATGATGACGATGACGTTTGTAACAATTGTGTTGGCAGTATTGTCATTCCTGGGTTGGTTGTAATCGTATTTTTCAACAGTCCATTCTCATGTTGCCATTGTAGCTTTTTATCATCATATTGGGATATTGTCATATTCTTAATACCAATATTATTATTCTCTTTGATTTTATTCTTATTTGGTATCCCATTAGTAGGAATTAATAGGCTTTTATCAATGGTTGTATTAACATTTTCACCAGTTATTATTAGCTTACAATCCGATTGGGATTTTTTCTTTTTCCTTTTGCCAATTTCGGACGACTTTTGACTATTTGGCACTTCTGTACTTGTTGCTGCCGACTTCTGCATCCAATCGGATTTAATTGACTTAGTACGTAATAAGTAAACATCTTCAATCACTTCACCGTTCGTATACGTTCTGGTATGTTTTTTCCTTTTCGAACTATACAGTGATTGCGATACATTTGGATCCTAAAAACAAAACCAAAAAAAAAACAGTATTCATCAATTAATCGACATGCTCGTCTGGCTTTTGACTATTCTTTTCACAAATTAACATACACAGATAAAGCAGGTTTCCAAAACATCAATATTACAAGGTGTCATCACTTCAATAAAGGCTCGAAATAGAAAATCTTCACCACAATATATCGTCGTCAAATTGCTTTTATTCAATGTAAAGAATTTTCCAATAAATTTAAACTCTGGACTACATAATAGTGTAATTGTATCTTCTTGGGTTTTTCTTAACCAATTCTCATCAACATAGTCAATATGAATATTGCCACTTAGTTGTCTAGTTAGTATTGAATTCGATAATGTCGTTCCGGCATTATTAGTTGGTGAATCGTCTTCCGTTTTATTTGCATTGCTCTTATTTGAATTATTATCATTGTCACTATCGTTTTGTAATCGATTATCTTTTTTTGCCTCTAAATGATACCAAACTTTCTGTTGTAATTCGATATTCCCTTCATACTGACTAAATACGTAATACGATAAATAAATATTATCCTGAGATTTTATTTCACCCACGTCTATTTGGATATTTGTTAATAATTTTTGTCGTGGATATGTTAAATTATTTGTAAGAAATACTAAAATGATAAAAGAATATTTATGTTGAAAAAAAACCATACAAGAAAAACATTAATGAAAATCGATGGTGTAGCGGGTCGTGAGAATGTTTAGATCTAATAGACTCTTTTCCTCCCTTTCAGGAAATAAATTTCTTAAATTATTCTCTCAATTTAAAGACCACAAACAGTGCACAAACGCGACCCCACTACTACACATCGACTCTAATAGCACAACGTTAAAATCCCGCTTTACCTTTATTAATTAAATTGCTGGGTATGGAAATACTAATTCCAACTTTTTGTAACGATGTTTCGAACATATTCGTTACGCTAATTATTACCTTAAAATATTCGTTCGTCAACATTGGCTGAACATTTTGATAATTAATAACTTTAAGATGAAATCTACAATAAAAAGAAATAAATATTGAAACCCCTTATTGTCTTTCAAAAATTTCAACATATTCGCAAATATGAACTACTTACATTGGAACAATATAACACGAGCTAATACAATTAATATTGTTAATAAAATCCTTATGACGATTATAATGATAGAATATATTTTTCGGCTTTATTTGGGCACATTTTGTCAACATAACATATCTTCCCTCTACTCCCACCTCTATTCGAAAACAGCCGACCTAAAATGAGAAACAAAAGAAATTCAAATCAAATATGTGAAAATTTTCTTTTTAATAATTGTTTACCTGCAGCTCAAGGTTTTCCAAAAATAGTTGACTTTCGGTTCGAAAATAGAATTTATAGTATTTATTTGGTTCCAATTTGAATTCCGAATCAAAATGAAGATAATCCATTGACGATTGATTTTCTAATTCTGACTTTCTTAAATCATCTATTGTATCGAAAATGTAATATTTATCAGCTTGTATTTGTATCACTTGCTTTAGATCGGTGAGATCAATTGAAATACTTTTGATCTTTAATGGAATGATTGTAAGTGATCTGTTCGGATATGAAAAATGGTAAAAAAAATAAACCCAAAATACAGTCAATAATAATAACATACCTTATATATAGTTTAATAAGAATTTCTCCACCGTATTGTATTCGAGGAGTTTCGAAGCTTATGACACTTTCAAATATTTCACTTATTTTATTTAAATCCACTTTAATTGGATACTTAAACGTAACTAATGCCTTTTCCCAATTGCTTTTTAATGCTGGACTCATTGGTGTTTGCGAAATGGGCGGAGTATTCTTTAAAATAAAAATTTCAAATTTGTTTTTTTTTTCTTATAATTTCTACAAACAAAAACGTGATCTTTAATTAATATCATATTATTATTTTTTTTTCTTGGATTAAAATTATGATTTTTTTATCTCAATTCTTCCACTTATACTTTTGTAGATTTTTCTAAATTCTCTAATATAAAATAATTACAAAAAAAAGAAAAAGGTCTAAAAAAATTTCACGAAAAACATTTGATTGTGCAAACAAAATAAACAAAAACTCGAATTCTTACTTGAAGAACTTTCCACATATTTTCTAAAACAAATACGCGAAATTTCTCATCACATTTAATATGCGGCGATAAAATTTCAACACTGCACGATATAAAATCCATTAACGATGCGGACAAATAAGCTGATTTTAAAGTTTTCATTAAAACTTCAGTAAATATTTTAAACCATTTATCATCTCTAAAATCGCTCAGCATCAGTGAATATAATCTAAAAAAAATCAAAAAGCAAAATTATTTATTCGAATGATAAGTAAAGAAGAAAAAATTCCTTGGTAATAAAAAAATATATAAAACACGAGATTATATCTTACGTTAGTGCCTTAGTATGATCATTGCATTTAAAGTATTCTTCTGCCATATCGGTTGCTAGTTTTTTACGAAATCGCAAACATTTATAAACTTTGAATTGGGCCATTGCTTGACCAAGAAGCGATATAATAGCAGCCTTTACAAACAAAAAGAATGAACTTTTATAAACAAGAAAACACAATCACAGTATTATATTCTTACCGAATGATTGAAATTCTTCTCATTCCCGTGAACTAGTATTATTATTTCTTGATCGGTTGATGGTTTTCCTCCTTTAATTGTCCGTATCCCAAAGAAATCACTAACAAGGACATCTGAATTAGAATTGTCGGCATTTTGTGAATCAATCTTTGGT
Source organism: Atherix ibis (assembly GCA_958298945.1). Taxonomy (NCBI): domain Eukaryota; kingdom Metazoa; phylum Arthropoda; class Insecta; order Diptera; family Athericidae; genus Atherix; species Atherix ibis. Next base: position 28,053,763 of record OY282607.1, read on the forward strand.
ACGTTTAGAGCTAAAATGCAAATTGATTAAATAAAGAAGAAAAATTCAAATCCAAAATTTTACCACACTGAAAGAACGCCTCTTTTCGCTTAGCTAAATATTCAGAAGCTTTTTGATAGTAAATGCCAGGATGTTGAATTTGTAGAGCTGGCAATCCATTTTTAATAGCTTCACAAAATGTATCAGCAAAGGAACTATATCTATTAGACGAAAAAAAAATTGTTCAATTAATTATCAAATAAATATGATAATAACATTAAATCAATTTCTCTTACTGAACACTCAACCATGCGTAATGTTCAAACAGTAATTCTTTAAATCCGACTTGACTTTTATATTTGTCAATGTGCGCTTTAAATAATGTTATCGAATCACGTGGCGCATTCAATTTAAATTTAAGTTTACAAATTTTAAAATTTAAAAAGCCCGATATTGTTTTTATCTCCAAACAATTATTATCAGGAATTCGTATGTCTTCTAAATTTGAGTATGCTTGCATATAGTGTCTGAAAAAGAAACAAAAAAGCATGTTAATTGGTGGTATGGTTTTCTTTACTTTCTCTACAATTTCACATACTTTAATGCTGTATTATAATCTAGACGAATTTCTGAAAGAAATCCCAATTTGAATTGGTGTCTTATTTTTAATTTATGATGTGATCCAGTCAATTGATCACGATGCATACGTATTTGTTTCGACATTTGCGCATAGTACGATTGCGCCATTTCAAGAAAAGCCGATTCCAAACGAATGGTGTATCCTATTAAGGAAAAATATTTATTATTTTTATTAATAAAAATTAACTATTAATTTACCGAGAAGATGATCATTGTATGGAAATACAAATAGTGTTTTTGCATTAATGCCACATGCACTAGTTAAGGTGGAAGCCCGTTCAGAAGCAATTAGGTCTTCTCCAGTCGGTAAGGGGGCACCTTTTTGTAATAACACTACAGCAAAACGTGTATTCCTCCCCTAAAATTATCATAGTTGATACGCATAACCATATAAAGGAGGAGGTGGTAGGGATTTGTTGTTACCTGGAGCATATTTTTCAGTGTTTGTATTAGAGATGCACAGTGCAATTGCTTCTCAGACCACTGACTGTCGTTCCATTCCATTTCCATGAATAGCACCACTACGGCCGGTAATACACGTAGGTGTTTATGGAGCCAATTCCTTTTGAGAATTCCCTTCGGATGATACCATTCATAAGATTGCCGTTTTGGTTTCGCCACCGGAAATTCATAGTTGGTCGAAAATAGTGTAAATTGCACAGCAACTCTGGTTCGAATAAATTATTTCCGTAATTATTTTTTGCTCGTCGAAATTACAATCGATAATCTATACGTACCTATCAGATTTTCTATTATTCGTAAATGCATTCCAAATAGATTTGTGAACAGCATTCTCGGTGATACCAAGTCCAACGAAACCGATAAGCGGCTGTGGAATTGATAATAATTCTGGTGGCAGACTAGTGTGATCCATCAATTCGATTTTTTCTATCCACTTTTGATTATCACTATTATTATTTCTTAAGAAAATCCTCTTAAGTATACATATTAATTGATTCAATTAATAATCCTTAATTATCCTAAGATTTATATAATGAAGAAATATATTTTCTCCCTTTCTATATTATCAGTTGTTGATTTGAATAAAGTTCAAGTGTTATAATTTCCGAAATTTTGATGGAGGCGGAAACCAATAACGATGAGACGACGTGCCGTTTTCCCTTCTCTTTTTAAGATTTTTAACAATAATAGATCAATCAAACACAATAGTTTAATTTGAATTGAAACTATCTTAGATCTGCTTGATTAGTTTTAATAGTAAATAAACAATAAGTTGCCTAAATAAATTGAATAAAAACTATACAATCACTATTATTTCTCTGACAATCAGATTCGACCAAATAACCAATACTTAACTAATCAAATGACAGTTCGATATACACATGCATTTGACAGTTGGCTGTCATTGACCAATTTGTACTATTGTGAACATTTTAAGGTGATTTTTTTTCAGATTTCAGATTATTCGGAAAATTCACAATCGTGCATTTATTAAAACTTAATTTATTTTGCTATTTTCATTGGTCCTAAAAAATTAGTTTGAGAAACGTCAACGTTTTTGCACTGCATTACTCTTAACGTGTAAATAGAACATTTATATTAAAATAAAAACGATTTGTTATATTACAACGATACAGCCTGACTTAATACAGAAAATACTGTTGCAAATATAAATCAGTTTAGTAATAACGAAAAATGTATCAAAACAAAAAGGGAGTTTGGAGTATTCAGGTGAATTGTTGCACTGTATTTACAAGGGCGGTAAAATAGGCTCGGGGCGAAGTTAAGAATAGTGCTTGGAAATGTGCAGTGAACAGAAAAACAATGCAATTAAAATGGTTTTAAGAATTATGAAAAACGAAATAAATTAGAGACATGATTCAGATTCTATTAATAAACAAGAAAATTATTTTACTCTATCCCTCGAATCTACGTGGTATCATAACACTATGAATCCGGCTTGCATTTGAAGGATTATTTCCCTTTCAAATCAAGGTTTTCTTAAATATCTTTTAAAAAAAAAACGGAAAATATTACAAATTTAAAATTAAACTATGCGGAAAATTTATGTAAATAAAACAAGTTTTATTAAATCAACTATGAAAAATTGTTTGTGTATTCATTTATTTACTATAAGACGCTGGTAATATGCCAAATGCACAAGTTTGCCATTCTTTTGCAGGAACTGAAAAGAAGCAACATTAAAAAAATTATCCCAAATTTTTATAAATTGTCTTTCGAAAATAAATGCTATTTTTTTTTTCAAAAGTCAATTGGCTATTAACTATAAAAAAACAGTTCTCTTTTTGAAAAAATCTGCACTTGCTATTTTATTTAAATTTACCTGTAGACAACGACCATATTCCATATTTTTTATTGTCCGACTTAATATTCGATGATTCATCCGTTATACTTTTATTTAAAACATCATCTTTTAGGGTATAAATTTTAGTTTGTTCAGAATTTTCTGTTTCGCTATTTAAATTTCCTGAATAAATATTTATTAGCTTATCAAGAAGGTTTTGTTTCTCTTTTGATAATGGGGGATCCACAAATGGCAACGATCTGTAGAGTAAACATTTAAAAAAAAAATGTACATCAATTGTTGAAATCATACATTTTTTTTAGGAGAATAAAGTTCAATACTTTTTTACTAAAATATTTGTAAGCTCATTACTATGGATAATCCTCTCCATCATGTATTGTCGTGGTAATGAGAGTACGACTGGTTCATCCATGGGTCCAACCGTTGCTCTTTTAAGATCTAACAAGTCGTATGGTAATTTTTTTGATGGTGTCTATCCAAAAAAAAATTATTTATAAAAATAATGAAGAAACAGGGAAATCTTGTATAAATACCACATTTTCGTTAGCTTCCGATTGAAATTGATTCAAATGAAAATTCTCAGCAATTTGTGATGCCCAGAATGCGGAACCTTTTCTTATGTTCTCATTTTCAATACAATTTTCACTAGCCATTAATAGAGCAGCATATAAATCTGAAATTAATCCCAATTTTGCTGTTGTCCGCATCAATTTAGAATGTTTTTTTGCTAGAATTCGTCCTTTCTTCTTTGATTGAAATGCTATTGCTGTTAACATAGTAATAGTATATATATTTTTTTAAAAGGAATTCGTTCTTTCTTCTTTACTGTTAAACATAGTAAATAGTATAATTTTTTTAAATTTATAAATTGAAAATGTATTTAAAAAAAACCATTACCTGCCGATTCGAAAAAGTGCGACATTTCGAGAAACGAGTCAATATAGACTCTTCCAGCTTTTTCAACTTGTTTCCCTTTTGCAAATGCTTTTGAAATTTTATGGAGAACAATTTGCCTTCGTGTGAATAAGAGATGCTCTTTATTGCTAGTAAGAAATTTCTCAAATTTAGCAAATTCATTAGATTTCAGATTCCGTTTTGCATCGGCAATGGTTACACAGCCTTTTTCAATAGCTTTTGAAATAGTGTCGTATGTTTGGAATAAAAGTTTCACTTGCGATCGAAGACGTTTCTCACTGTACTCTTGAACTGCCTTCACATCGACATTAGTGATGTTTTCTTTCTCATGGTCCCAGTACACTTCCTTCAACCAATCGAGACAATAATTCGATACAGATCGTAGTACATCCATCGAAGGCATATCATATCCGTGGGCACACAAATGCCGAAGGTCAACAAGGAATGATTCGATTCCCAACTCTTTGGCCGTACCGTACATGGTCTTTAGTTCCTTGCTCTGTACAACTGAAGACATGTAGTTTAGAAATTTCGTGATCGCACTTGTGTATTGCGTCTTCAAATCTACACGCGCACTGGCATTACTCGGATACATTTCATCTATAATTTGTGTTTTTACAATAACCAATGTGCTGAGTATGGTGGCTGGAGTCAAGTCGACACGGCGAATTTTCCACAAAGTCATTCGTTTGCAAGCCATTTTTTTAGTTTCCACTGAGGCTGCTTCACCAAATAGCCATTCGTACACACCCTCAAATTCTCGTCTTTACGTATTTATCCAAAAAGAAAGAGCATTATTTTCGTTCAAGTTATGTTTTATTCAGAAATTCAAAAAAACAATTTTACTTATTCTTCCATGGCCCAACATTAACTCTTTCCATTTCGGATATTATTTCTCTATCAATTGTCATTATTTAACAATTAATATCACTTTAACCACGTTTTAAATTGGACAAAAATGTCTAGAATTAAAGTATATCTAATGTCAGATTTTTAAATATGCATAACCTTAAATTAAAACTTAGATTAAAGTACTTTTGTGTAAATTTTTTTATGTAGACATAAAAAGAAATTTTTTTCAATTTCAAAAGCACAATTTTCATTTTGTCATTTATTCCCAACAAAAATATAATTTATACACAACAGAATGCTTCATTTATTTTTTACCAATTTTCTGATATTAAATGCAATTGTATTTTAGGTTTATTATTTATATTGTAAATATCAATCAAATATCAAGCGCCTCAATTTTGTAGACTTTTGGAGAGTTTTAAAAAACACCATTCTCCGGTGGTAGCATTCCGAAATATTGTATTTTTTTACATTTATGAATTTGACAAATAAGAATTTTAAGTGCGATTTTATTTAATTTTAAATAATTTATAAACAAGTAAGTATAAATTAATGCATTTTCATAAATAGTTGCATTTTTCACGACAGTAAATAGGAAATTTTTATTTCAGAATATCAAATGTTTTGTAAAGGATTATTGGTCACTCAACGTAATGGGGAAGCCGGGAAGTTCTTTCTTTCCGTAAGTTGACATCTTTATTTTTATTAGACAAGTAAATAAATATTTTGCTTGTGATGTTTTTAAACGGCTTTTAATGATTTTTTTCCCAAATAGTAATAATAAATATAAACAAATGTGATTTTGACAATTCATCTGTATAAATTATAGGTTCTTTAAATTAAAAATGCGTAAAAAAGAATCCAAATAGTTTAAGAGCGCTTTAACGGAAAGGAGAAAGACCCTTAGCAAATTATAAACTAAATAAAAGTATATAAAAAAATTGTGAGATCAATTCTATAAATGCTGTAGCACATATATATTAATAAATATTTTAAAATAGTATACCGTGTTTTATTGGAAGTTGCAAATACTAATTCCATCAAACAACCAAATCTGCAATATTAAAAAATCTATTTGTTTAATCATAATGACATCACTTATGAAAATGGTTTTAAAGGTATCAACCGCGTCAATCGCATACTGAGATTTAAAATCGAAGAAACAATGATTATCTAAGAAAAATATACATTTCCAAAAGCACTTGCGGGTCTCATCCGTTCGTTCACAATACGAGCAAACATACCCTAACAATTTACGCCGATGACTTTTGGAATGGGAAACAGGCGGACCCCAGCCAGAATTATAGTTCAACCTGAAATTTGAATAGAGGTTTTTGCTAAATTAAAAAAATACTGGATTAGTGAAAGTGACTCAATTTCATGATAAATGCAAAAAACATGTTCTAATAAGAGAAAAACAAAAAAAATACATTCTTTTTTATTACATACAAATGTAATTATATGCATATAATTTTATAAAAAATTATAGTCCTTTTTGATTTTTGGTACTAGATTAGTTTTCATTAGAGAATCTAGAGCAGCCTGTACTCGTACATCGCTCAATAGTTCCAACGTTGACGATTGTCCCTCTAACGATTTCACTGTCGGAAAATGTAATTGTTTCACATTTGAATTTGATATGGAACTCTTATTTAATATATTAAATATTTTCTTTTGCAATTCAATCTCAGGATCTGGTTCATTTTGCACTGTCGCGATTGGTGGTATATCGATATTTTCTGATATGCCCACCTCCTCTTTTGATTGTATATCTCTTTTCATAGATAAATATTTGATAATTCTATCATATTGCAATATGGTGAGTGATGAATTTTGAGCAAGTAATGATAGTATTTGTTGTATATCTTCTGGATGAGGTTTAATTGGTGCTATAACCGGTGATATGAAAGTTGTATTTGGTCCAGGATTCATACGTATCGGTTGTGGTATTGGTGGACTTATTAATAGAGTATTTTTTTTTATCGATGCATAATCAGTTGATATTAATTTGAATGCAGCTTCGAATGGCATATTTCTATGCTCTGCCGGCTGACCATGTAGTATATTCACAGTTATACTTCGATGCTCTTGATTTTGTGGCATTATTAATATTGCATACAAGCAGCCTCTAGTCGATATTGTTGCCAAAACTTTACCAATTGGTACATCTTCATTAGGAAATAGTACATCAACTTTCAAGCCCATCGATTTTAATCTACTTTCAATAAATTCAGCATATTGTCTGCAATTATACAAAAAAAAATACTATACAAAACTGATATTGAGCAATAGATGAAAAATAACGACGACCACTGTTCTTACGTTAGTGATTTTTGAACAACAATAATTTCGCAATCGTTTCTTTCGATTTGTGGCGGTGTCAGAACGGTAGTTGGTGGATATGGTACAATTGGTTGTACATTCTTCGCAACATTCGAATTATCGAATTTGGACATATTCGACCCGGAGTCATTGTGTGCAGCTTTCTTACCTTTTCCACCAAATGCATTCCGTACAGTTAACTTTTGCCCCTTCATAATTGTACCATTCATAGCTGCAGCAGCATTATTAGCATTACTTTCATTCTCATATTGGACGAAGGCGAAATTCTTTTGCACTAGTACGGCTGTTATATTACCAAATTTCGAAAAGTGATTTTCTAGTTCATCTTTATTGCAGAATTCTGGAATATTTCCAATAAATATACGTCTTCGAACTAATTGTGGATCTTTTGTGTTTTTGATATCGTTCATTTTCCTTAAGATGGATGGATTCGCTTTCCTATTTTTAGAGTTTTATCAGTTTCTTTGGTCCTGGGCATTCAATTAAATTATATTAGTATATGTGTTAATATGATATTTGCGGTAACTTTAAAAAGAACAATACCTCTTTTTATAGTTGTATTATTTTTATTTGATATTATTTAACATGAATTTATTTAAATCAATTAAACCAAATAATTCAGTCATCAAACTATTTGTATCAGTTTAAATCAAAGTTAAATACGTCAATTCAAATGTCATATAACCGCATTTGCGAATGCATTTGTTTTTTATTTGATTGCTCTATGTACAGGGTGTTTATGTTTTTCGAAAAGCATATTTTTCTACTTTCGATTTATTTTAATGACACAAAAATATAAAATGGATTATTTTCTTTTCTTTTAAAACGGAAATAAATATGATTTTCTGCTTGAAGAAAAAAAACAAAATGAATTATAAAATAAGTATAATATAATATGTGTGTTTTTTGTTGTTTATTAAATAGTTAAAAAATACGTTCAATGAAAGGAAGAAATAAAACATATTTCGAGAATATAGGGTTTTCTATTAAAAAAATTTCATACTTTAACCATATGACCGTTTTCTAATAAAATTTTGACAATAAAATAATTTCCATAATAATAGCTAACAACAAATAAACCGAAAAAGTATTTTTTTCCCTTTTATTTTAATAGTAAACTACAAACAATTTTCCGATGTAGTATAAAATTTGATTATATTAACCAATAAGAAAATTGAAAAAAAAAATTTAGAATTTCTTTAAAAAGCTTTTTCGATACTTACAAGTTCTACCGCACATAATAAACTTGTCACTAGTTAGTTAAAATTAAATTCTCTTAACACACACTTATGCAAAAAAAAATGACAATCAATATGGACGCTGTGTTGTTAAAATAAAATTCCACTTGGAGATTTTCCGGTAGATTTTTATTAAATTCGAGTTGAAAATCATTGTGCCAAATAGTTAAAAGTTATAGAAATTAAACATTATTAAAAGTGATTGTGCATTTGTCGAATTAAATCACAAATCGTCAATATTGTGTGTTGGGTGAGTTTTTGTTGTTGTTTTTTAATTCGTTTTTTTCCGATTTTTTTTTGTAAGTGGCTCCTCTACTATTCTTTATAGGCGGAGGAGAGCTAGTCGAAATTATTTAGTAGTGGAGACTAAAAAGAAGATTAAAAAAACGTAGTTGACGAACGGGGCAAGTACATAACAATAATTAGTTAACTTATGCATTTTTGAAAGAGCAAAGAATCTATTTTGTGCACTAATTAGATGAATGGATGCGATTAGACGTTTCTTTAAAGAGTAAATTTTCATATTTTCCAGAACGGAAAGTTTTTTAATTGCCGGATTTATACCTTTTCGCAATTCTTAACATTGCTGGCGGTGGTAGCCAATTCTCGGTTTATTGTTGGGTGTTTAGCAAAGTTGGTTTTGTGTTGTTTGGTGGATACCTGATTGGTTGGTTAGTTGGATAGAATTGAATGGATGGATGGACGGACGGAGACTTGGTTGGGTGAAGATGGTAGGTTAATTGTTAAACCGCTGTTGTTTGTGCTATAAGAATTCAAATAAATCCAATAGTTCTTTATGCTGTGAAAAGAAGAGAACGATTTTTTTTTAGAAAAAAGTAGAATTGGTTCGCTTCAGGAGGTGTCGTTGTTGTGCCGTGTGTCGTGTGTGCTGTGTTGTCTTGTGTCATGGTGTCTAGTTGAAGAAGATTCTCACATCGACTTGTGAATGATATTCGTCGATTCGGAATAAGTTCATTTTGGTTAATTGGGAATCAGACATAAGTTATCGACCAGTCACCCAGTCGCCCGGTCAGTCAATCGTCATTTTAGATTTAAAAAAAAAACCCCATTCCCCACCATCTTCCATCATCTTCCCACGCTACTGTTCTACGTTCGTGCTTCTGAAAATCTATCCTTTTCTAATTTTTTTGATCAAATTTATGCTCTCTCCAACCAAACTCATTTTAATCTGATACTAGCTCTAGTTATATTCAAGAAAGAGAAAACAAAAGGAAATGTCAAAAATATGGTATGTTCTTTATCAAAATCCAAAGGATAACAGTTTTTTGTTTATAAGATCTAAGAAAGTCAGAAGATATTAAAAAAGAAAAAAATTGTAATATTTTCATAATTTTTTTTTGCAATTTATTTGTACGTGTTTATGTGTGTATTATTTAAATGTATATTTAAATGCGTAATTATTTGCACGTTTTATTCTACGTATCAATTTTGAAGGACATCGTAGTGTAATTTAAAAAAAAAAACACATGGTATTCGAATTGGATAATTTCCTCCTTCTTTGTTTTGTTCTATTTTTAATAGGAAATATTTTCCATTTTTATCTAAAAAAATGTTATTATTCATTAGTTAATGTGAACATTTGATTTAGGACAAAAATAAGGTTTTTTTTAACGTTTCAATTATTGATGTGGTTTATTAGATAATATGGTATCTTAGATTATAGAAGATAATAGGCCCTCTACACAAAAATTCTGTCCCAATTTTGATGGCAATACTTTAGTAGAACGCACTAACATGCAAAATAACAAAAACTGTTATTGCGTAAAAAAATATTAGATTTTTTAATATTGGGGATTTTATTGTTTGCAGATTTTTGTTTCATAAAACAAATCATTTCAAAATAATAAAAATTCATTTTTAATTATAAATAAAATTTTAATTTTTGATAAAATTCCTTTTAAAAAAAAATTACCAATTTTTTATTTAAAGCCAAAAAATAAAACGTTCTTAATTTGAAAACTAGTCCGTTTTAAATATTGGATAATTTTTGAAATAAAAAAAATATTCTTCAAAAAAGAAAAAATAATTCGTAACAAGAATTAATAATTTTAATTAAAGAAAAAAAGACCAAATTTTCAAAAATTCTGTTCAAATTAAGAAAAAACATTCTAGGACCAAGAAAAATTATCTTTTTTTTAAAAATAATTAATTAATCTTAACAATTCTTTAACAAAAAAAAGAGATATTTTCGTAAGAAAATATTGAATTTTTGATTAATTTTCTTTTTTTGTATTTCGATGATTTTATTATATTAGAAAATTTATTTGTACAAGAATTTGTGTTTTTTTTTGGTTGAGTATTTTTTTGAATAAAACCAAATTAACTAAAAATAAAATTCTCATTTTGAAAAAATTCCCTATAAAAAAACTACCAGTTTCATATTTAATGGCAAAAATTTTTTTTAAATTTGACAACTAGTCCGTTTTAAATATTGGATAATTTTTGAAATAAAAAAAAATATTCCTAAAAAAAAATATTTAACAAAACTTAATAATTTTAATTAAAAAAAAAGTCAAAATTTTCAAAAATTCTGTTAAATAAAAGAAAAACACTCTAGTACCAAAAAAAATAATAAATTAATCTCAGCAATTCTTAAAAATATCTTTTTTTTTAACAATTCTTTAACAAAAAAAGAGATATTTTCTTAAAAAAAACTAATTTTCTATTTGAAGTCAAAAAAAAACGTTGCTAATTTGAAAACTAATCCGTTATAAATATTAGACAATTTTTGAAATATAAAAATTATTCAAAAAAAAAAAAAATTTGTAATAAAAATTATTAATTTTAATTTAAAAAAATCAAAATTTTCAAAGATACCAAGAAAAAGTCTTTTTTTTTAAAAATAATTAATTAATCTTAACAATTCTTAAAAATATCTTTTTTTTTTGTTGGAAAAATAAGAAAATATTTCATTTTTAAGCAAAAACAACAATCTTTAAAAAAATTTTAGGTAAAAAATATATATTAAAACAAAATTAAATAGAAAATAAACGCGTTTTTAAAAAATTATTTGAAAAAAAAATTTTTTAACGGAATTAAAGTTTAAATAATAAAATCTTTTATAAAATCTCCAAAATCAATTAAAAAACGAAATTATTTTTAAAATGAATTTGCAAAAAAAAGTTGATATTTTTGGCTAAAATAAAGAAGGATATTTCATGTATGGGCGCAATAAAGTTGCACAATGCTATAATCAAAAATTTTGAGTACTGCTCATCAATTATTTTTCGGTTAATTAATAAAGAGAAATAAATGATGAACCGATTAGATTGCGAGAATAAATAAAGAAGATTCATCCAAAGTGTTAATGCAAAATTCTTTAAATTGTTTTTTAGTATTAAACAGAGGACATTAATGAATGCTTTTATATTAGTACCCGAAATTAAATATGATTTATTACTCAAAACTAGTCATTTGCGAATTGGTCAGGATTTTAGATAAGGAATGAAAAAACTCAAAATATGTTAATGCGCAATGGACTTAAAATGTAAAGCAAATTTATTTTAGTTAAATTTAAAAAAAGTACTTATTTCCTATTGTATATGTTTTTTTAAATTCATTTTTTTTATTGTTAATCGAATTATGTTAATATCTGACTTGTAAAATTCATTTCATTGTACGAATAAATACTTTCTGAACTAAAATAAATTAAATGAAAACTGAACAATTCTTTCGAATAAAAACGAACCGTTTAAATAAAGAAAAAAAATTTTAATTTCTCGATTAAAAAATAAATAAATATTGTTTTTAACTCAACTGTGCAATATGATATTTTTAAAAAATTCCAGATTTTTCATATTTTTTTTTCGCATTTTTTATTAATTTGTGTCTGTTTTTTTGTTTCGCTTTTAAAATCTAAAAGTTTTTATTTATTGTAATTAATAAAAAAAAACAATTTATTTAAAGCTAAACATTATGACTTCTCTCTTTGGAGTTGTTTTGAATTTTTATTTATTGTAATTTATTTTTCTGGTATTGGTTATTTAGGATATTTTATTGCCTACAGAAAAGAAAGACGTCTAAATTGATTAAATTCACACACCCCCCTCCCCCCCCTCCCAAATATTTTGCCTGTTCTTTTCTTATTCTCTATAGCATCTGATTTGTCTTATTTCTTTTTTTTGATCATTTTTTTTGTACGTCAGATTTTGGTATATGTATACGCAATTTTCTGGCTTAATTATTGCAAGAGCGGCGAGAAATCGTAACGCTTGCATACTTTTGTGTAGATTTTCTTTTATGTAGACATGACATCCACTGACATCTAGTTTTCGTAATAGAAATTTATTGGATGAAAAAAAAACGTTCTTTTTTAATTTATCTTTTATCTAAAAATGATTTTTTAAAGATTGTTTTTTTGCTTAAAAATTAAATATTTTCTTATTTTTCCAACAACAAAAATATATTTTTACGAAAATATCTCTTTTTATGTTAAAGAATTGTTAAAAAAAAGATATTTTTAAGAATTGTTGAGATTAATTAATTATTTAAAAAAGATACTTTTTCAGGGTCCTAGAATGTTTTTTCTTTATTGTACCCAAATTTTTGGAAATTTTTTTTTAAAAATTTTATTTGTTTTTTTTTTTGAAGAATTATTTTTTGATATATATAGTTAGTTCCAGTTTTTAAATTTAGAACGTTTTTTCTTGGCTTCAAATAGAAAATTGGTAATTTTTTTTATAAGGAACTTTTCCAAAAATGAGAATTTTATTTGTATTAAATTTTATTTTTTATTAAAAAAAAATACTCAATTAAAAAAAACAACACAAATGTTTGTATAAATACATTTCCTAATATAAATATATAATAAAAATTAATCAAAAATTCATTACAATAAAAAATGGCAGGAATTACAAAAAAAAATATTTTTTACGAAAATATCTCCTTTGTTGTTAAAGAATTGTTAAGATTAATTAATTATTTAAAAAAAAAGATATATTTTGTTTGGTCCTAGAATGTTTTTCTTTTTTTTTGTCGTTGTTCAGGCGAAAATGTTTTAGTCCAAATTATTTGAGTCTGAATTTTGATTAACATTTATCCGTAAAAGTTTTCAGTAAAAACTTTCATTAAAATTGTCATTGTTGGTTGATCATGATTAACTATAATTGGTTTGTCATTAATTTCTTTTTTTAGTGTTGCTTATACATTATATTTATATGCTTATAGTCAACATGGAAAATATTTTTCTGGTATATTTTCTAATTTAAGTAATAATATTCGTGAATATTTATTAATATTTTTAAATTGATTACCTTTAAATTTATTGATTATGAAAAGTGAATACGTGTATTTTTTATTGTGATTATAATAATATTTAAGTAGTTTAAATAAAATATTGATTTGTGGTGTCAATGATATGAAATTTTCATCTTCGATCATTAAGTATATTTCTATTTGTTTAATTAGATTTTTATTTTTATTTTCTATTAGTATTAGATTATTTATTTTAAGAATAAAATTTTTAATAAATAATTTGGTGATTTTTATTGAATGAAAAGTTGTTTCTTTAAATAGTTCAAGAATTGTAATAACATTTTTATTTGATTGAATAAGATTAATATTTATGTCAATTTTTTGTTTTATTAATTTCTTCTTTAGTAATTTTTTACAGCAAGGAGTATATGAGAGGGGATGTTAATATTAATCGTTTTATTATATTAGTTTTAATATTTGTGTTGTCTATAATATTATTAATTATTAGCCCTAATTTAATTAGTATTTTATTAGGTTAGATGGTTTGGGGTTGGTTTCTTATTTATTAATAATTTATTTTCAAAATGTAAAATCTTATAGTGCTGGAATATTAACAGCTTTATTTAATCGGATTGGTGATGTTGCTATTTTATTATCTATTGCTTGAATATTGAATTATGGAGCATGAAATTATATTTATTATTTAGAAGTAATAAAAATTGATTTTAAATTAATAATTATTGGTATATTAGTAATATTAGCAGCAATAACTAAAAGTGCTCAAATTCCATTTTCTTCTTGATTTAAGCAGCACCTACACCTGTTTCTGCATTAGTCCATTCTTCAACTTTAGTAACTGCTGGTGTATATTTATTAATTCGATTTAATATTTTATTAGTGGAAACTTGAATAGAACAGTTATTATTACTTTTATCTAGATTAACAATATTTAAGGTAGGTATAGGGACAAATTTTGAATTTGATTTAAAAAAGATTATTGCTTTATCTACATTAAGTCAATTAGGATTAATAATAAGAATTTTATCAATAAAATTTTTTAAATTAGCATTTTTTCATGTTTTTTTTTTTAAATTTTTATTATATTTATTATAAAAACAATTGAAATTAAAATTTTTGAATTTTTTTCGTATGTGCAAATGAGTTTTATTTACGTAAAAATGGCCAAATGTTCTGTGAAAGTGATTATCTGTCGCCTAGAAATATGCAATGCTCGATCTGTTCTACATGAAATTTTTTGTATTTTCTCTTTTTTTTCCCAATGAACTCGTACTTAATTACACGTAAATAAGCATATTATATTGCATGCATACAAACGTACACACAACATAATGTACATAAACACGTACGAGTACGTACATAGGTAGGTACAAAAAGAATGGGTTTGCTGGGCCAATGCATACGAAAAGCAGAGAGCAAAGAACCTCCTCATATGAAAGGTGGTGGCGCTTCGGTTCTAAAGAAAAGAACAATTTTTTCTCATTTTCTCTTTCTATTTTTTGCGATTTTTTTCTTCAATGCTGGACACAAAGCTTAACTCAATTCAATATATTTTTTTGATTTTGATGGGAATTAGGAATGTTGTACTTTTCAAAAAGTTTTTTTTTATAATAATAATTAACCTGAACTTTTTCATCAAAAGAACGTTGCAATAATTTTTGAAAGTACATTTTGGCGATTTTTTTTCTCTCTCTCTCATTTTAACTATTTTAACGACCCACTGTGGTGGATTTTAACAATTAACAACTGATTATTTAAATAAGATTCAATAAAATTTAAATACGAAAATAATATTATTTTTATTGAATTCTTATATATAAAATAAAAGTGAATAAGTTAAGATTTGTATAAAATGAAATTTATTTTGTTTGATGGGAACATGCAACAAAACACATGAACTTTATATCACTTTAGATACGAGTATGAATACAAGCTGTCGATACATGCCAATGTGTGCCACACACACACACACACATCCATTCAAGTTGTGCAGAAACAGCAGTGGTTATTGCTTCGATTATAGAAGAACTGGATAAGCCGCTAAACAACAATTGTGGCCGAATTTTGTTGGCAACACATTCGTAATAACAGATACGGCGTAAATCATTGGGAGCAAATTTTAAACTTCACTATGCGATTGAAGCGGTTCATTTAAAACTCTTTTTCATATGTGGGTGTCATTTATGCGTAAACAAATGTTAGATTTTTTAATGTTGCGGATTTGTTGTTTGGATGGTATTAGTTTTGGAAATTTGCAATAAAACACAATATTCTATTTTAAAATATTATTTATTTCACTTTTTTTCATATATTATTATTTATTAACACAGAAAGTGGAAGGGCATATAAATTAATATAAATTGCTCGTTATTTGAGTTATATCAAAAAAATTACATGCACAAATAAAAATCCATGCCACAAAAATGCGAAATGAATTAAATGAGAGAATGCGATATTAAAACCACACCGCAACTTAGTAAATATAAATTTTAAAGTTAAAACAAGTATATTTGTAGATATTGCAAGCTTCTTTATAATATAAATGTGTGTTTGTGAATTGAAATGGTAATTTAAATAGGCATTGTGCATTTAAACTAAATTAAAAAATAAATAATTAATTACATAGAATATTACATCAACTTCTTAATAATATATAAGTTAATTGTATACAACATTATAACAAATGCTTCAAAACTAAATTACAAGATGAAAAATTTAATGTAATTTTAATAACTAATAACTAATATTATGAAAAAAATTTAAAACATTATTATTTAGTAAATACATTACAAAATGGTCTAATAAAGCAAGCGAAAGCACAAATACAAATAAATTTATTTAAATAATAAACCTACCGAATATACTTTATTTATTTGAACACAATAAAATCAGCAATGGAAAACAGACTGAAAAATTCGTTTCCCTAAATTTTCTTACACACACTTTACGTACGCCGGCACTGAACTTTTTTCTGGTAAATATTGAACTGTCAACATCACATTTGTTTACATTTATTGAAGGACAGAACTTTTCACTTTTTAACCAAATTTTTGGACTAAATAAATCATTAAAAGCCATTTCAGCGCATTATAAACTAAATTTTTATTAATTTCTCTAGAAAAAATTAAAATGTCAACTTACCGAAAGAAAGAAATTCCCGGTTTCCTCATTCCGTTGAATAATCAGCAACCCTTTATTAAACACTTCGTATTCTGAAATATAAGCTTCCTATTTTAAATGTTATCAACAATATAACTATTTATATAAAAACTTACTTTTTCGTAAATACTTCAAAAAAGATAAAAACCATACTTTCCGATAAAGGCCAAAAAAACAACTTGGAAAACAACAAAAGTATGCAAGCATTTCGGTATGCTACCACCACTTTCATGGAGAATGGCGTGTTTTAAAACTCTCCGAAAGTCTACAAAATTAAGGCGCATGATATTTAATTATTATTTACAAAATAGGTAATAAACCAAAAATACAATTGCATTTAATACCAGAATATTGGAAAAAATAAATATTACCTTCTGTCTTGTTGAAATTATATTCTTGTTTTTAATAAGTGAATTAAAATGAATATAAATTATGCTTTTGGAATTCAATAAATATATATTACGAAAACTTTTAGAATTCAATAAATTTCTATGTCAGTGGTTGTCATGTCTACATTAAAAATTCTACACAAAAGTATGCAAGTGTTACGATTACTCGCCACTTTTGTAATAATTCAGTCAAAAAAATTTCGTATACATGTACTAAAATCCAAGAAATAAACTTCTATTCGAAAAGAAGAAGAAAACTCTATTACGTCAAAAAATTAGGATGATCGCCATTGAGAAACTAAGCTTCTTCCAAACGAAATAAATTTTCTCATATAACTAAATTTTGGCAGAGCAACCGACATCTTTAAGCTATCCCGCACCGAAAAGAGAAGCGATTTGTCGTCCTATCCAATTGGTACGAAGACCATTAAAACTGTTTATTTTCTGTACAAAAGTGGTAACGATTTAATTTTTCAAACTGGTATAAAAAACATCCCACCATGCATATTCAGATATCGAAAAGGTGGGAGGACATCTATAGCTGCGCCATGCATCAACGGTGTTAAAGAATATTCTCTAAATTTTTTCTTATCTTAATGTAATATTTTATTGGAATGCACTAATAATTTTGAATTCTTTAATATAAAATGAATAATTTGTAAGCGTCATTCGGGTGTAAGTTTTTCCATGATCAAAAAATGGCAATGCTAACCTTAGATTATAAAAGAACTGAATAGGCGTCTACACAATAATTCTGACCAAATTTTTTGTCAAAAATACATTTGTAAGAACGCACAAACTTGCAAAATAACTTTTCACGAAACACTTTGTATTCTGAAATAAGAACTTCCTATTGTGAAGAATAAAAAGTATTGATTTACGAGGTCTGTTCAAAAAGTATCGCGAATTTTGAATTTCCGCAGGTTACGTATATTCGATTTTCAATTTTTTGTGGCGTTATGTTGGTATTTATGTCTCTCACTTATGCCGACAAGTACGGCCATTTTGAATGTTCAGTTAATTTTTGACAGCTACTTTGCTTGCACGTGTTTTGGCTCGTCTTCGATTTTTGCCCATTTTCGACCTAAAACATCATCGCATTAACATTGCTAAGGAGCTGTTGGACTCTGTCCGCGACGACCCAAATTTGCTCCAGAGGGTCATAACTGGTTACGAATCATGGGTTTATGGTTATGACGTGGAAACCAAAGCTCAATCGTCCCAATGGAAGCTGCCGCACGAGCCAAGACCGAAAAAAGCGCCAAGTTCGGTGGAATGTGAAGGTTTTCCTTACAGTTTTCTTCGATTGAAGGGTCGTGGTGCATCATGAGTTCACGCCACAGGGTAGAAAAAACGTTGTTTTTTTTGGAAAAAACGTTGGCACAAGTGTATAATATCTGGTGGGGATTACTTTGAAGGGGACAAAATAGATATTCATAAATAAATAATATTTGAAAAAAACCACTAAATTCGGGATACTTTTTGAACAGACCTCGTATACTAATTTGTGCGTAAACTAGTTAAAATTAAAAAAAAACCGCATTTAAACTTTCACTTCGCAATAAGTAACTAAATGTCAACATTAGGCATAACAAAAGTACGCAAGAAGCAGTATTTCGGTAAGCTACCATTTCATGGAGAATGGCGTGTTTCAAAACTTTCGGAAAGTCTACAAAATTGAGACGCTTTACAAACCTTAAACATAATTGCATTTAATAACAGAAGATAGTACAAAAAATAAACAGTGCCTGTCGTTTGGTGTTAAATTGTATTTTTGTTTGCAATAAGTGAATTAAAATGAATTATGCTTTTGGAATTCAATAAATTTCTATTACGAAAAACCAGATGTGATTGGGTGTTATGTCTACACAAAAGTATGCAAGCGATACTATTTCTCGCCGCTACTGCAATAATTAAGCCAGAAAATTGCATATACATATACGAACATCTTTAATCTAAGGGTTATTGTATCCACGACATGACGTTTATTGTGTACGCCCGTTCTTTTATCCAAACACATACATATTAGACCGGCTTTTTTTTTTTGCTAGTACATAATCAAAAGTAGAGAAAAACAAAATCGTAAATAAATGAAAATGCATATACGCGCGATTATTATCATTATTAACACATTACCGGTTAACTAAGATTTATTTATGTATGTAAATGGATAAGTCTATAATATGATTTGAATGAGACGAGTTGTTATTTTCTCACGTATTCATGATTGTGTGTGCTTAACGTTTATTAACTATTGTGAACTTTTGAAAATACAAAAAAAAACAAAAAGGAATGAATCGGAAATATCTAAATTTTTTTGGTGCCTTAGTTCAGATAATTTTTGCTCTTATATATTTTATTTTTTGTACAATTACTAGATAAGATAACAGATGTAAGTGAATTGGTTGCTGTTCATGCTAAGCAAATGTTAACAATTCGAAGTTGTTTTCTTTTCATTTTCATTTTAAATTTGATTCCTGACAGTTGTTACCACTTACCAATTTCCACTAATCGTCGAGTTTAGTTTTGATACATTTCTTGAATGAATTTTAAATAATTTCAACTAAAATGAACGTTACACTTTCTTTGACAATAAATTAATCGTGTATCTACTATTATCGGTTGTCTTTTATTAGTTAGTGTGTTTGTATTAATAAAAGCGGTTTTTTTTTCATCAAATTTTTTTTTATTAGTTACAAAAGTGTTTTAAGATGAAAATAATATTTTATAATTAAAATTAACAAATACAAAAACAAGGAAATTTTTTTCTTAATATAATTGATTTAATAAAAATGAAAAAACCCAATATTTTTAATAAAAAAAATTGACTTTTTTTAAACATGTTTTTAGGAAATATTCGATTTTAGAAAAAAAATTTCTTTTGGAAAATATTTTGTTTGGAAGAATGGGAAAATGTTGGAAATTGTGAGAAAATTTCGATTTATACGAATTTCTGTTATATAGTAGTTTGATTTTGAAAAAAAATCAATTTTTAATATATTTCGTTTTGGAAAAATTCGGTAATCTATCTGGAAAATTTGCTTTTTGAAATATTGAGTTTTTTTGCGAAAAATAATTTTAGAAAGTCTGATTTTGCATAAAATTTCGGTACTGACAAATTTAGCATAAAAAAAATACGATTATAATTAATCCGGCTTTGAAATTTTTGATTTAAAATAATTAGTTTTAAAAAATTTCATTTTAAAAAATACACTTTAATTTTTTAAGGTTGTAAATTCTTAGTTAAAAATCCTATCATTAAATAGAAAAGAAATATTTTTTATCTTTCCTCGTGAAATTTGTAACTTTCTTCTTTAGAAAAAAAGTAAATTTTCTGCTTGAAATAAAAATTTCTTAATTAAATTTACTTATTTTTTTAAAAATAAATAATAATACTTTTAATGACGGAATACACATTATTTATGGGAAAATACTTTTTTTTACTAATTAGAAACTAGGAAATATAAAATAATTCGTTTAATAATAGAGACTCTCTTTAATAATTAATACATATAAAAAAAATGGCCGATTGAATTTTTATTTATACTACAACGATTAAAGAAAATTAAAAAAAAAACGGTAATAAAAAATTAAAAGAAATAAAAAAATAAAAAATAAAAAAACGTTTTAGAAAATAAAATTAAAAAAAAAACCATAGTTTTAAAATTGAGTTATTTTTTTCAGAAAAAATGAAAATATTGTTAAAGTTAATGTAAAGAAATTCTTTTTTTTTTAACCAAATTCCTTTTTTTTTGTATAAATTTTTCCAAATCAAAAATTAAGTGACGACTGCTTATAAAATTGCATAATAAAAACTGTTTTGGCTTTTTATGTAGTAGTTTTTGTTAATATTTTTCCCAAAAACTGTTTGTGCGACTGAAGAAAGTTGATAATAATTGTTTTTTTATTTTTTTTTAACAGAAACTCCATACAATATTAAAATTAATATGAATTATTATTTGTTTTAATAACAATAAATATATTTGGATTAATTAGCAATAAATTTGTTTTTATTTTGTTGCATCGTAATAAACGGATTTAACAACAATTAAAAAATGATGCGGATGGACTTAAAGGTATGTACACACGTGCTCTTATTAATAATTTGTAAATATTTTCCCCATTTTTTCCGTTAATTTAGATTTATTAAAGTTTTAATTTATATTTTATTAACAACTAACTACTAGAACAAAACTAAGAGTATAATTTAAATTTTTTCATAGAAATTGTCCATATTGAGTCATTCTTTCTGGAGGTCAGTCAGGTCTCATTTTTTTTATGGATCTGACTTATTGGTCCCGATTAAAAAGGTTTTTTTTTAAATAAACAATTTCATTGTTATACTAAGAGTAGGCTTTTGATTTGTGATGGATTTGATGTTACTGTCGCCTTCATCTTTTTTTAATATCATGTTTTTATATGATATTAAAAAAGATGAAGGCGACAGTAACATCAAATCTTTTAAGGTTGGTAGAATAATTTTTACACAGTTGGTACTATTGGGACCACCTAACGAAAAGTCATTGCACAATTCTTTTTAGATACATTCGATCGTTTTTAAACTACGACTTTTCAATGTTAAGATTCAAAAAAATCTTAAGAATATTTTTTTTAAAGGTAGTCTTGATTTTTTTTGAAAATTATTGTCAGATTGATTTGTTTAGATGAAAACTTATTTAATAGTTAAAAGATTCTAAAGCTGCTTTCTACCAAACAGAGTTACTCTTTTATGCCGAATAGACTAGTGTTAGCAACTGCGAAACTGTGTGTACAATGGACAATAAAGCATCAACTTCGACCATTCACTTTTCTAACTTCCGAAACACTTTTTTCAGTATCTTTTCAACAGAATTTCTACAATTTTTTTCCGCTATAATCTGCTAGTTTTGTTAAATGACTTCTTAATGAGCACTCATTCACCTTTCACCATTTCCAAATGACCATAACCCATACGGGGTATCGTTTTTGAATTGCAATTTTTTATTACACAATTTATTGTTCGTATTTGGGAATTTATGACTTGTAAAGAAAAATCATAAACGCCAAAGCAGTAAAATCTTAGAAAAATCCTAAAAACTTAATTTTTCGATTTGATGCGGAAAAGTTTTACTTAATCGCTGCCAAAAGTGAAGGTTCTCTCGGAAAAAATGCATGAACTTTCTAGAATTTTCGGGACATTAAACGTCGAAAGGTTTTTTTTATAGGCAATACACATATATTTTTTGCGGCTAGATGTAGGACGGATGGGAGATGGGAATCAGTGAAAACCATATTTCCGATTTGAGGATGTGTGCACATACGAACTGACAGTGTTCTTTTAAGGGCAATACTCGTATTATGAATAATGTGGAGCATGACACCTAATTTTAACTGGAAAATGTAACCCCAACTGTCCCCCATACATGAATATTTATAATATTGACCAACGGTAGAGATTGTTGGCCGTAAGTAATCTGATTATTTTCTTCAATTGCTCTGGCCCCACATTTGCTGTTGAAATTGAAAACCACAACAACGTGTATGTGGCGACGTGTTAAATATTTAATAACAAAATGACTGCCGAAGAAAAATATATTTTTTTTTTCATTCTGGAGTACTTAATAATTTGAATTGCGCAATTGTATTTATTTAAACTGAACTCTTTTTATAAAACTTGTCAATTCCATGCTTACTTATGTGTATTTATTGAATCACACTTTAGATTTTGGCGAATATGTTTTTTTTCGTGCACATTCTTAGAATAAAACACAATTAATATTTATAAACAATCTTCAATAGAAATCTCGGATAAGAACAAGTCTACGTAAAAAATTGTCAATGAAAATTTTTTAACAAAAAACTATCTATTTTTTATCAATTTTGTAGTAAACATTTCTATTGAAGATTATCAATTTTGTTAGTAAACATTTCTAAATTACAAATTTTCAGTAATGTCTTTTTTTTAAAAAGTAAAAATAATCAGTCAACATTTTTTTAAAAAAATATTCAGTCAAAATTTTTTTTTATCCAAATTTTTTCAGTCTAAATTATTTCAGTCCAAATACACACCTTTTCTTTGAAGGCGATTAAAGGTAGCTAAGCACAACCGAAATCATTCAAATGTGTAGTTTTTAACTGAAAATTGAGAGTTTCTATTGAAATTATTGAACAAATCAGACAAGTGTCGATCTCAGTAAAAATTTTCAGTAAACATTTTCAATAAAAATTTTCAGTAAAAATTTTCAATAAAAATTTTCAATAAAAATTTTCAATAAAAATGTTCAGTAAAAATTTTCAATAAAAATTTTCAGTAAAAATTTTCAATAAAAATTTTCAGTAAAAATTTTCAATAAAAATTTCAGTAAAAATTTTCAGTAAAAATTTTCAGTAAAAATTTTCAATAAAAATTTTCAGTACAAATTTTCAGTAAATATTTTCAGTAAACATTTTCAATAAACATTTCCAGTAAAAATTTTCAGTAAAAATTTTCAATAAAAATTTTCAGTAAAAATTTTCAATAAAAATTTTCAGTAAAAATTTTCAATAAAAATTTTCAGTAAAAATTTTCAATAAAAATTTTCAGTAAAAATTTTCAATAAAAATTTTCAGTAAAAATTTTTAATAAAAATTTTCAGTAAAAATTTTCAATAAAAATTTTCAGTAAAAATTTTCAATAAAAATTTTCAGTAAAAATTTTCAATAAAAATTTTCAGTAAAAATTTTCAATAAAAATTTTCAGTAAAAATTTTCAATAAAAATTTTCAGTAAAAATTTTCAATAAAAATTTTCAGTAAAAATTTTCAATAAAAATTTTCAGTAAAAATTTTCAATAAAAATTTTCAGTAAAAATTTTCAATAAAAATTTTCAGTAAAAATTTTCAATAAAAATTTTCAGTAAAAATTTTTAATAAAAATGTTCAGTAAAAATTTTCAATAAAAATTTTCAGTAAAAATTTTCAATAAAAATTTTCAGTAAAAATTTTCAATAAAAATTTTCAGTAAAAATTTTCAATAAAAATTTTCAGTAAAAATTTTCAATAAAAATTTTCAGTAAAAATTTTCAATAAAAATTTTCAGTAAAAATTTTCAATAAAAATTTTCAGTAAAAATTTTCAATAAAAATTTTCAGTAAAAATTTTCAATAAAAATTTTCAATAAAAATTTTCAGTAAAAATTTTCAATAAAAATTTTCAGTAAAAGTTTTCAACAAAAATTTTCAGTAAAAATTTTCAATAAAAATTTTCAGTAAAAATTTTCAATAAAAATTTTCAATAAAAATTTTCAATAAAAATTTTCAGTAAAAATTTTCAGTAAAAATTTTCAATAAAAATTTTCAGTAAAAATTTTCAATAAAAATTTTCAGTAAAAATTTTCAATAAAAATTTTCAGTAAAAATTTTCAATAAAAATTTTCAGTAAAAATTTTCAGTAAAAATTTTCAGTAAAAATTTTCAATAAAAATTTTCAGTAAAAATTTTCAATAAAAATTTTCAGTAAAAATTTTCAATAAAAATTTTCAGTAAAAATTTTCAATAAAAATTTTCAGTAAAAATTTTCAATAAAAATTTTCAGTAAAAATTTTCAGTAAATATTTTCAGTAAACATTATCAATAAACATTTCCAGTAATAATTTTCAGTGAAAATTTTCAGTAAACATTTTCATTAAAAATTTTCTATAAAAATTTTCAATTAACATTTTCAGTATAAATTTTCAGAGAAATTATTTTCAGTAAAAATTCTTTGTAAAATTCTCTGTTAAAGTTTTCCCTAAAAAAAAACAGTTAAAATTGCCAGTAAATATTTGCCGTAAAAATATTTGTTCAGTCAAAAATAATTTAGTCCAAATTATTTGAGTCTGAATTTCGATCAACATTTTCCGTAAAAGTTTTCAGTAAAAACTTTCAGTAAAATTGCCATTTTTACGGAATATTTTGTTGAGAAAACTTTTTTTTTAGTAAAATGGTTTCAATAAAAACTTTTTCAATAAAAAATGTTGAATTAAAAGTGTTGGCAAAGATTTAAAAAAAAATTTCTAGTAGCGACGTCATTAATTCCTTAAAACTATACATTAATTCGTTAAATATAATTTTCTGTCAGTAAATAATTATTATTCGAAAGAAAATTTATTAAAGGGAGAAAAAAAAAGATTAATTTCGCCGCTTTTTTTATCGTTGTTTTTTGGCAATTTGAATGTTCATGACTTTTTCCTATTGTTGATTAGATGATGTCATGATTATTCACAAATGCTCGTACACATCCATGCATTCATAATTGTGTGTTTAGGGCATTTAATCGATTCATTTTTTTTTGTATTTGAAATTTAACAGTTTTTGTAAAGATTAAAAAAAACAACAAAAAACCAACGTTCGATCATGTTTGTAAAAGAGACAACAATCATTTTCCGTAAATGTATACGAGTGGACACATGGTTTTTAAATGTGAATAAAATTCGTTGATTCGATAATATCTGTACATGAGATTGGCGTTTTTTTTGGCAATGTGCGCTAGGATTGGTATTGGTGAAATTTTGTTTATTTTGAAAATTGCTTGTTTATCTCAGAAAAAAAACCATTAAAAAACAAAAAAAAAAACCTAAACCAAATTATTTAAAAGCTGCCTAAGTTTTGGGTGTGTGTGTGCGTGCCTCTGTACATATTTGTTTATTTAAAGCGGTTTTATCTTCATTTCCGTTCTGTGGAACTATTGAATTTTTGTTTATTATCGATTATGATTAGGGAAAAAAAATGCTTTGTTTGCAGGAGTGCTGCTTGTGTCGGTCAGTCGGTCTAGGTTAGTTAAAAATCAGCCAACAGCAAAAAAAAAAACACTGACTTTACATAAATTAAAGCCGTCTTACACACCAAAAAAAGAGAGAAAAAGGCAGTTGCATAAATTCATACAAACTCTTTTGCAGTCAATCGGGCAGAGGCACCTACTTGATTAGTTTTTGTTTTGATTTCTGTTTAGACTTTTGTCGTTTTTTCCCCTCTTTTTTATTATTACTGATATTATGGTGTAGGCAGCAGTTAATACAAAATGAAGCGATATCATATAAATAGAAATTGGTTTTTTTTAGTATGAGGATCGATTGTTTGCAAAGAAAAATCGAATCGAATAATTTATGAAGGCAGAAATGTAGGTAAGGTAAGATAAAGACTGGATGAGGTAAGATGAGATAAGGTAAAAATTATGGTAATTTTTAGACGCCTTCTTGTTATTAGCTTTTGTCGAGGTTTGCATATCAAATAGTAGAAAACCTGAAAGCAGCTTTGTTTTCTTTCTCTTTGTTTTGGCGAGATTTTTTCTTCATACTCTTTGAATGACGTACGTGTCGGCGTGGATTTGTAAACAAACAAAAACAAATATTCATGACGCATTTGATCGCTGTTCGTCACTAATTTTCGTCAAAGTTTAGTTTTTCGAATACTTTCGGATTAATGCACTTTTGTACAGTTTTCGAACTTCTCTGTTCGATGTTCGGTATAAATGTTGTAGCCAAAACCGTGGGTGCACGTTCACAGTAAGAAAATTTACAACTTCTTTTTAATGTTTATTTGCTGTTCTACTATTTTATCAAATTTTGTTATTTATTGTAAGTAAAATTTTTTTTAATAAACTTAAAAAAAATTAGTGTAATTTTTTCGCTTTTATTAAAATGTTTTTTTTTTTTTGTGAACACGTTTGCAGTAAACCTTTTTTTAAAATTCTTTTCAGTAAACATTTTTTCTAATAAAATTGTTTTTATAAATTTTTTTCTAATAACTTGTTCTCATAAAAATTTTTCCCCTAAAATTGTTTCCAGTCGCACAATTTTTCTATAACATTTTTTTCAATAAAAATTTCGTGGTAAAAAATTTTTAAATCAAAAATTTTTCGAAATTCAAATATAGAAAAGAATTTTTTTTTCCAGTAAAAATATTTTCATTTAACATTTTTTTAAAGTTTTATTAATTTTCTATTTGTAAAATTATTTTCAGTAACTTTCAGTCAGTTAGCCAAAATGTTTCAGCAAAAAAATATTTTTTTCCAGCCAACAATTTTTTTATCAAAAATAATTTTTTTTTAAAAAATACTTTTCAGTAAAAATTTTTCTAATAAAATTGTTTTCCGAAAAATCTTCCGCCTAAAAGTGTTCTTCAATTACACAATTTTTGTGTAACATTTTTTTCAGTAAAAATTTCGTGGTAAAAAATTTTTAAATCAAAAATTTTTCGAAATTAAAATAAAGAAAAGAAAATTTTTTTTGATTCATTTGACATTTTTTTCAGTTATTGTAATTTTCTATTTGTCAAAATTATTTTCAGTAATTTTCTGTCAGCCAAAATGTTTCAGCAAAAAAATATTTTTTTCCAGCCAACATTTTTTTAGCAAAAATATTTTTGTACAAAACGTTTGCAATAAAACATATTTTATTTAAATACTTTTCAGTAAAAATTTTTCTAATAAAATTTTTTTAATGTTCTCTGTCACACGATTTTTCGTGTGAAATTTTTTTTTTGTGAACACGTTTGCAGTAAACCTTTTTTTTAAAGTCTTTTCAGTAAAAATTTTTTCTAATAAAATTGTTTTTATAAAATTTTTTCAAATAAAATTGTTTTCATAAAAATTTTTTCCCTAAAATTTTGTCCAGTTTATTCGAAATAAAATATAGAAAAAAAAATTTGTTGTTTCATTTGATATTTTTGTTAAATTTATTGTAATTTTCTATTTGTTGTTTTAGTAACTTTGTATCAGGTAGCCAAAATTTTTCATCAAAAAAATATTTTTTTCCAGCGAAATATTTTTTAACAAAAATAATTTTGTACAAAAATTTCTCAGTAAAATCTTTTTTCCAGTAAAAATGTTTGTTCGTATGTAAGGTCCCTTAGAAAAAATGCAGTAGCCATTTTACACCATAAAGCAATGAGTCTATTCGGCGAGTTCAAGTTTTCATGCGGATGGGTGGGACCAGTTTCCTAGGTGAAGTTGGTCTTTTGTTAAGGTTAGATCTGTTAGAGCATGTTAAATTTTATGAAGCATGCTCGTATGCTTGATTAGGTTTAAAAGCGACTTGGTATCCAGTTTTTAACCTGATCAAATTTACTAACATTTTCCATAAAATTTAACTAACTCTAATTGTTCCAAACTAACAAAAATAAAACCAGCTTGCGTTTAGGAAACTGGTAACGTTCACTCACAGAATACTTGTAATCGACAGATAGCCTCACGGTCAATGTACTATGACAATGGCGGCTGCCTCATGCGTAAGGGACCTCGCATACCAACAAACAAGCGGATTTGGTAATGAAATTTTTGGTTCTAGGATCTCCACAATGGGAGTAATCCTACTCGTAAAGAAATTCCTGGTTTGGAGACATTCGCTCAAAATACGTGGGATTGTTAACAGAATGCCATCACAGGATTGTCAGATAGGGCGTCGTCTATGGTTTCCAAAAGAGCAGTTTTCGTACCCAGTATTTCGATAAGAATGTTGAGTAGACTGGGATTGTTGGCCAGTGAGATGCTAAAAAGGGTCACACTTTTAGTCCATTTCGTATTTTTACGGATGGCTGATGTTGTTGTGTATCTTTCTGTTAGTTGGCGAGGCCGATTAGGGATGACTATAAGTATCGGACGCCGGAGAATTTCACGAAATTCAGTAAAACCCATTTTTCTAGAAAATAAAAGAATTTTTTTTTTAAATATTTTTTTTGTAAATCTAAATTTTTTGTTGATAATTTTTTATTTTTTTTGTTGTTGCTTTTTTTTTGTTGGATTAAAAAAATGAAAATGTATTTTTTGGGGAATATTAACAGGGAATTTTTTTTCTTTTTTAAAAAGTGTAATTAAACATAATTTTCAGGTTGAAATTTGGAATTATTCTAATTATAACTATAAAAATCGGTCGATTAATTAAGAATGGAGAAAAAATTATGCAAACGAAATTAAAAATGGAAAATTTATGTGTTGTGTATTCCTCCTCAAAAAAAAGACTTCAAATGCCTGGAAGAACGCCTCCAGCATTAATATAAACTTTTCAGATGCACACACATATGTACGTACCTCCCATGCTAATTAACTATATTTAGATAAAAATCAAAAATTGAAAATTCAGTAGAAAAAAAAATTTCCTCATTCATCATAATCGAATAATTATCGTCTTCTCTCTTCGCCTCTGTACTCGTATATACAATAGAAAGAGCTTAAATTTCGCAAAAAACTATTTCCCACAAAACTTGCAATAAAGCAAAATATTTTCTTCGCTCTTTTCTCTTAATTTATTATGATTGTTATTATTTTTTTTCTCTTCTTGTTTCTCTCCATTTATTTTCTTTTAAGTTGTTTAAATAGATAACTGATGCAAGAACGAAATGAAATGAGAAATTACTTAATGTGATAAGGAAAGAAAGGTTATATTCGAGTAAGAGGAGGAGGAGGAGGAGGAAGTACGATTGAAAGACAGTCGAGAGAAGAGGAGATGTCAGAAGGCGATCTATTTAGGAAAAATATTTTGATTAATCACCAAACTATGTGTTAACTGATTTGGTGAGGAGCTTCTTTTCGGTTTTCCAGCGATGCTTCAGTTTTTTGGCAGCTTTCATGGTATTTTCCTTTTCATTTTCATTTTCATTTTCGTTCTCATTTTCATTCTCACACTTCTGCTCATTCTCATTTTGTGCTTGTTGGCTAAAATCTCACATCATACAACGAACTCTTGGCTAATTTTTCCTTTCACTCTTTCTCTCTACCTATCTCTGTGTATATGTCTCCTTTTTTGTTTTTGTTTTTAGTTAAAATTCTTTGCAGAACGCAACTAGTAAGTGTTTATGTATGCATGGATGTATCTTACAACGAATACTTATAGTTAGAATGTCCATTTTGTGGATTACGAGGCACAATTAATGAATGTCTACTATTTGTTTTATATCGATTGAAGAATTATAAATAGTCAATTCGAACACATTTATATACATCCATACGTACTAGTTTAAAAAAAAAAGACAATTGCATACAAAATTATTCAAACACCAAATGTACTACGTAGTATGTACGTGTGGATTTTTAGATACCATATACCTACTCGTGAACTAACTATGCAGCCGCATGTATAAAAACTACTGCAAGTACATATATACATGCATGCACACGTGCACGTATATAGCTAACTATGTGGAAATGTATAATTTTATATGTTGTTTTATATTTGGAATTTGGTAAGTTTTTCTAGGCTCTAATTGTCTACCAAAATTATTTTTATTTTATTTTCGGGTAGTTTTTACGATTTTCTTTTTGCGGATAAAACTGTATCTTTAAAAAAAAAATAAGAAAAACACAACATTTATACACACGTACACATTAAAAAATAATAAATAAGAAAATAACTAAGACGGTTTTAATTTAAACAATATAAATTTTTTGTTTTTTGTTTTTTGTTACATATAAATTTTATTTTAAGTGTATTTTATTTGAATGAATGAAGCAACAGTTGTTCCATATTTATTCGAATATTATCAAACTATCCCTTGTCTCTTTCTCTCTTTCGGTCTAATTTCGCTATCCATTCCATGCATGCATACGTGTCTCCTAACCGCATGGACCACCTTTCCATATAGCAATCAAAAATGCTTTTTTTTTAATTGATGGAAAATTTTTTAAGGTTTTTTTTATAATAGTTTCAATTGTTTTTTAATTTATTTTTAATGATATTTTAGAATATTATCTATTTTTTTTATTTTTTATTTAAATATATTAAATTTTTATATGCAAAGTTGACAAAAATAAATTTTGAAAAAAATTCGCTTATTATAATTTTAAATTAATAACGATAATAAAAATAATAATAGAAAAACAATATTAAATAATAAGTTAGGTAAAAAAAAAAATTAATTGGAAAACATATCTTCTGACAGATGAGGATGTGAAGAATGGTTTTAGGAAAGAGCTGTTTTGTTAAGAGAGGGGGGGGGGGGGGTAATATGTGAGTAATTTATAAAAAAATTGTTATTTTGGCAGAAGCAAAAAAAATTGATCTAAACAGAACAGACAAAAATTATACGTGAGTAAAAGCAATGAGAATCTTTAGATTATGTCCTTAAAATTTTAATGTGTCCTTAAATTTCGTAAAATTTTGAAGGAAAAGAAAAAACAAAATCAAGAAGAGAGACTAGAAATTGTTTTGAATCAAAATAAGTGTTCGTACGTGGGCTACTATATATATTTCTGACCTAATAATGAAAATGCGAATATTTATCAACGAAAAAGGTTTTATTGTTTTTCAAAATATTCTCCATCAAGATTTATACACTTTTGCATGCGCTCAAACCAATTTTCGAAGCACTTTTTCCACTCCGATTGAGACACCTCCAAAACATGGTTTTTGAATGCTTCAACAGCATCTTCTGGCGACGAAAATCGTTGACCACGCATTTTTTTCTTGATGTGTGGGAATAAAAAGAAGTCATTGGGTGCCAAGTCAGGGCTGTACGGAGGATGACCCATCAATTCGACGTTTTGTCCGG
The DNA here is from genome assembly GCA_958298945.1 of Atherix ibis. NCBI lineage: Eukaryota > Metazoa > Arthropoda > Insecta > Diptera > Athericidae > Atherix > Atherix ibis. Next base: position 28,085,272 of record OY282607.1, read on the forward strand.
TCAAAAAGGCGCTGGTTTGAGCCGATGTGTGAGAGCTCGCATTGTCATGGTGCACAATGATTCGACTTCTCTTGTTCGTTTTTCGAATTTCTCCGAAGACTTCAGGCAAACAAATGGTGGTGTACCACTCAGAATTGACCGTCCTACGTTGCACAAGCGGAACAGTCGCCACATGACCAGTTTTGCCAAAGAAACAAGCGACCATTTGCTTCGAAGTGCTTCTTCCACGAACAACTTTCGTTGGATTTGACTCGTCTTGGAAGACCCACACGGTCGATTGCTGTTTTGTTTCGGGCTCATACGCATAGATCCATGATTCGTCACCTGTGACGATCTTATAAACGTCTTTTGAAGCACCGCGATCGTATTTTTTCAGCATTTCTTTACACCAATCCACACGAGCCTTTTTTTGAGCGATTGTCAAATTGTGCGGGATCCAACGAGAACAAACCTTTTTTACGGCCAGGTGTTCATGCAATATCGAATGTATGCTGGTGGGAGAAATGCCTAGGCATGCCTCTATCTCACGGTATGTCACATGACGGTCTTGCATTATCAGTTCACGTACGGCATCGATGTTTTCTGGAACAACGGCTGTTTTTGGACGACCTTCACGGAATTCGTCTTTGAGCGAGCGTCGGCCACGATTGAATTCGTTGTACCAGTTTTTCACAGTGCTATAGGATGGTGCTTCATAGCCATACAAAGATTTAAGTTCATCGATGCACTCTTGTCGTGATAATCCACGTCGAAAGTTGTGAAAAATGATCGCACGAAAATGTTCACGAGTTAATTCCATTTTTTTGCCAAATTGATTTTTTCAAGTCACTGTAAACAACACAAATGATAGTCGTACGTCAAAACGTTCTGAGTACGTTTATGCTAAAAAATGTCAAACTTTCCAATGGAAATGTCAGATCGCACCTGGCAACACTTAGTGTTGCCTAGGCCAGAAATATATATAGTAGCCTACAACGCGAAACGCACGCATATCGTTAGATCCCGAGCTTCAAGCGCTCTCAATATTTTTTAAAACCTTGACATTCATATGGGAGTGCACACAATTGTGAACAGTAATAGGAACGCATTAACTAGTTCACTCGCCGATTTAAATCTAATCTCTAATTTAAAAAATTGAATCAAGCATAATATATAAATAATAAACTGATTAATTGGCATTTAGTTACTCGTGGCAATTGTGTATAATTTTTTGAATCAACAAAATTTTTGAACTTTTCGTGTTGAAGTTACTGCTTGATCCTCAACTTTTGGCCAAATTTCACCTAGTGACAGTGGAGGCGATTGGTATTCAACTGTCAATTTATTTTAGATATTTTCAATTAGATTAAGCTCGGTACTTTTGGTTGACCACTTAGATTATCGAAGAACTGGATAGGCCTCTACACAAAAATTCTGACCAAATGCGTAAGAACGCATCCACATGCAAAATAACAGAAACAGCTTAAATCATTGGGGGCCAATTTTAAACTTCTGTAAGCGATTGAAGCGGTTCGTTTTAAACCGTTTTTTATATGTGATGTCATTTATGCATAAAGAAATATTAGATTTTTTACTATTGCGGATTTTGTTGTTTGGATGGAATTAGTTTTGGAAATTTGCAATAAAACACAATATTCTATTTTAAAATATTATTTCTTGATTTCAGTATATATTTTATTTATTAAAACAGAATTATAAAGTGAAAGAGCATATAAGGAGAATGTGATATTAAAACCACACCGCAACTTAGTAAATATAAATTTTAATGTTAACACAAGTATATTTGTAGATATTGAAAGCTTCTTTATAATATAAATGTGTGTTTGTGAATTGAAATGGTAATTTAAATAGGCACCACCTGCTGACGGATATATTTTTTCAGCACTTCGGAAAATTTTCACAACACTTTCAAAAGAGTACTTTAAGGAGCCAAAGGACTTGTACACTATCAAAATGTTTGGATGTGAATTCGCCTGCTAAAGCTAAAACACAGTCTTCACAATATATAAAACCCTATAAAAAAATAATAATAGTCACTTAAAATATTTATTTATTTAGTTTCTTACAAACACTTTACGTACGCCCGCACTGAACTATTTTCTGGTAAACATTGAACTGTCAACATCACATTTGTTTACATTTATGCAATGACGAACATTTCACTTTTTAACCAAATTTTTGGGGAAATAAAATCAAAAAAAGCCAATTAAACACATTGTAAATTAAATTTTTATTAATTTCTCTAGTAAAAATGAAAATGTCAACTTACCGAAAGAAATAAATTCCCGGTTGGAATGACCAGCAACCCTTTATAAAACAGTTCATATTGTGAAATGAAATCTTCATATTTAAATATTATCAACGATATAACTATTTATATAAATACTTAATTTTTCGTAAATACTTCAAAAAAGATAAAAAGCACACTTTCACTTGCACTTTCCGCTAAGTGCCAAAATAACAACTTTAAAAACAAAAAAAGTATGCAAGCATTTCGGTATGCTACCACCACTTTCATGGAAAATGGCGTGTTTTAAAACTTTCTGAAAGTCTACAAAATTGAGGCGCTTTACAAAATAAATAATAAACCTTAAATTCAATTCCAATTCATTTCAAAAAAGATTGTACAAAAAAAAAACATTGCCTGTCGTTGTGTTTAAATTGTATTTTTTTTTTGTTCGCAATAAGTGAATTAAAATGAATATAAATTATGCTTTTGGAATTCAATAAATTTCTATTATGAAAACTAAATGTCAGTGAGTGTCATGTCTACATAAAAAAATCTACACAAAAGTATGTAAGAAGTACGATTTCTCGCTGCTTTTGAAATAATTGGGGCAGAAAATTGCATATACATATACGATTAAATCCCACTTCTTTAAAAACGATAATCCCCTTCCTCCTTTTGATTGCACCTTCACCAATTGACAAATCCTGCTGTTCAATGCCAAACAGAGAATCAATCCAGCATCAAAATCACAATATGAGAGCACTTAATTGATTCCATACTCTTTTCAACAAATTTTAATTATATTTCATCTGTAACATTCGATTTTCTGCAGTATCAATGAGAGTAATTAATTCCCCATTATGATTGGATACAATATCTACAGAATGACATGTTGTGCCTGGCTCTGAATTCATTATTATATTGTTTTATGCAAGTAAACTGTTTAAAAAAGTCATCCGAGTAGCCCCGGGACGACCGATGATTGCAATTCTTATAATTTGCTAGATTCACTACCAAATAGAGTGCCTCTATCTCAGTGCTCCTTCTCCTGTCATCCGAGTAGAATTTTTTTTGTCATCCGAGTAGCCCCTTTCTTGTCACTCCAGTACTTGACACTGGAATGGCTTTGTTGCATTACTATGTTATCTATAATGGATTGAATATAAAAAGATGGGCCATATCAGTAACTTACTATTCTAGGCATTTATAATAAGGAGAACGGTCAGTGAGTACCCAAATTTGAGTAAAAGAAATTTTACTACCATTCATTTTAACTATTTTAAACTTAGAATTAAATTTATTAATACAATCAATAAATGACTATTCTTAAATTTGATCGGACTGATTGCAAAAAAAAACCAAGATTTTCAATAGGTTACTTATAATAGTTGGCCTTTCATAGGTAGAGCGATGCAACAAAAATAATGAAGGCTAACACATAAACATCAATCAACGAAAATAAGTAGAAGGACAACAACAAACAACAAGAACAAATTATACATAAACGCATCTGAGTGAAAAGGGAGGAAAAAAAATAATAAACAAACGCAACCAACCAATTCTATTCTATTATTTATCTATGATCTCGGATCCATAATTGATATTATTTTTATGATCGCGCTTTTTTTTTATTCTTTGCTAATTTGCCAACATTAATTAGTCCACTTTGCATAGTAATTTTTGGGAAAGAAAAAATTTAAAAAAAAATAAATTGGGAAAATTAAAATTCTTATCTATAGATACTAAAGCATATATGTGTATGGTCATACGCATATGTGTATGGTCATACGCATGCACGAGTATACGCAAACACACTATAAAAGTAAATTCGATGATTGATATTTGGACTGTTTTTTTTTCTCATTTTTTCCTTTACTTTTTGTGATTATTTATTTCGTTAATGTTTGTTATTAGAACTATTTATTGCGGATTGTTTTTTCTGATTATTTTTCGCTCATTTTTTCTCAATTTTTGCTGTTTCGGTAAATTTTTGTTGTTAGCACTGTTTATTACTCAAAATTTTTTCTCTCTTTTTTTCGTTTAGACGCAATATTATAATTCTTGTTTTTCTTATGCGTGGTTGTTGTTGTAATTAGTTTTTTTTGTTTTTTTAGGAAGAAAATTTTTGTATGTAAAAAATATAATATTTTCGTCTCGCCTTCTCTCCTCCTTCTTTCTATCCTTGTAAATATACTATTACGAATTGGTCTAGTTTTTCTTGTTCACTCGAAAATTGATTGTATTTCGCATGAATCATCGGAACCAAAATAGAAAATAGAAAATATGAAGGAGATTTTTCTATTTGCATCATTTTTTATTTATTTATTCATATTTTTTTTCATTGGTCAGTATTCTTTTTATGAAAAATGTAAAATAAAAAAAACAATAAGAAGAAGAAAAACAAATAATAACAAACATTTATTACAAAATAATCATTAATTTTTTTACGTTGAGTGGCGGGCGGGTGGTGATTCTCTTGGTTGGCTAAAACGTACAAGTTGTGTACATTTGCAAAAAGCTGAAAATTTTCTTCTTACATCCTACGAGCATGCATATGAAAATATATAAATATGTACATAAATATATATACCTTATGTTATTTGAATATAAAATAAGAGACAGAGAGCGGCAGAGAAAGAGATATAGATGTTGCGCGTACTCGTATATTTATTTTTATGTCCAAATACCAAATACTAAGCACACACACACACTTACATGGTTATTTACATTTTCACATACCATGACCGGCCACATAATATCATCATCATCATCCGTGAGGAATTTGTTTTTCGTCCGTGCGACCATCTAAAAACTAAAATGAATTTTCTAAAATATATATTCAGTCTTATGCAAACTTAGATAGTATGTGTGTGTGTGTGTACAGTGAGTCGATAAACTATACCAAAATATTGTTTTTTTTTTAATATTCGTACCTCCAAAACAAACCACCCATAAATTAGAGGGCTAAAAACTATTAAATATTATTTTTTGATTTAATTACTTATAAATTATTATAAAGACTTTAATTTAACATTGGGAAAAAAATTGAACATTTTTTTCTGGTTTTGCTTTAGGAAAAATATTTCTTTTTACATTTATTTTTAATTGTTCTTAAACTTTTAGAGTATACAATAGGAAATAAAGAATATCTTCTAAAATCTATTCTAAAATAATTTCACGAATTCAAGAACTACTGCTACTTACTATGAAATCGTGATAAATTATTTCCCCCAATACGAAGAAGCATAGATTTTATATGTAATTGGTGTAGTAAGGCTTATAAGTACTGCCATACATACATAAAAAATCTGTTCCAGGTCGAAGTTTTTTTAATAACTTTTAAATGGAATATAATTTTATGATTTATTTTTTATTAATTAATTTATATGGTCTTTAGCATTTGGTATGGTGGGTCTTTTAAGCACATTTGTCATAAAATGTTCGCAGACTTCGGGTGTTACTTAAGCAATTTCGTTTCGAATTGTGGCCTTAAATATCGACCTTTTCGTGTACTCCCGTAAAAAAAAATCAGGTGGGTTTAAATGAGGGGATTGTGGGAGTACTTGGCCTTTTTTTGATACTCCGTAAAAAAAAGTCGGAAGGGTTCAAATCAGGGGATTGTGGGGGTACTTGACTTTTTCTTGGTACCCCGTATTTTTTGACAAGGGTACTTGACCTTTTCTTTCAAGTACCTCCGTAAAAAAAATCGGGAGGGTTCAAATCAGGGGATTGTGGGGGTACTTGACCTTTTCTTGATACCCCATATTTTTTTTTACGAAGGTACTTAACCTCCCAGACTTCGCTTTATCTCCCAGTATATACATTTTTCAAAATTATTCATTACATACTGAATGGTTGACATGCTCGGCATATGATTAACACCAAAAAAGTCTAGTAATTTTCTCCGCGTATTCACAATTGAACAATTATTTAAATAAAAATTTCAAAACGTTACTGCGTTCGATGTACTATAATAAATTGTTATCGACTGTCAAATTTTAATAGACAAATGTCAACCAAATCAAAATGGCGGCCAAACAAAATCGACGTCGAACATAAAAACCACCCTGTAGAATATTTTCTGAAAATTCTATTTTAAAAAGGTTCCCAAAGTTTTTTATTAACATTGCAATTTGCATTGGAAAATATCACAATTTCAAATGATTAAGACAATTTTCAATAATTATTGTAATTAAATATTTTTATTTATTATAATTTAATTTTTTTTTGAAAATGTTCATTTTATGTGTTATCTGAATTTACACAGAACCTATTGAATCCTTCTTCTTTAAACGCACAAAAAAGTAATTTTTGAATGTTCTTTTTTGAAAAAGCAATTTTGTATGAACAAAAAAGATTTTTCTTCAATTGTGATAATTTATGAAAAAGAAAAAAACATTAATTTGTGATGGAAGTTTTGACGATTTTTTTTCAAGTTCCTTCAACATTTTAGAATTTTCTTTCTTTATTTAGGAAAACTAAAACAATTACGAGTTTAACTCTTGACTTCATTTTTAATTGCAGACTAAAAATAGTGTGTTTAGTTTTTAAATTTGCATAATATCAGACGTTCGAGCAGAATTGAAATTTAAATAGACTAATTTTATTTTATTTTTATACATCAGTTTTATTCCTTTCAGAGTAATTGCTTTGGGCTCCTATGTACCTGTGCTGTTCCAGGCATCAACTCGAATGGCCTTCAGCTACTATTGGTTGACAGTTCCACATTCTCATCAGTTAGTTTCCGATGTTGAGGACTTCCTGAGCATGCTTCATCTTCTCCTGGTTCTCGGCCCTCCAAAAACGTTTTACACCACCGAAAAACGTGTGCTCTCGTTACAACTTTTTGTTAGTCCCTCCGAAACTATCGAGAATTTACATATTTTTTATTAATGATTGAAAAGTACACATAAATAGAAATATACGAAATAATTTCTTTTTTCTCATTGAATTTAATAATAGTCCTAATCTCTTATCAATTATATTTACACCAAAAATGGGAATGTTAACTTTTAGTTTCAGTTTCAGTAAGTTTTCCTTTCAAGCCCTTCAAACAATTTCAAATAGATTGCTTCCTATCTTCAAGGAGAAGCCTTTAATTTTGTCTTTTATCCTACAAACTATAATATAATTTATAATAATATACTTTCTCTTAAAATGTAACTGACCAATTCTCAAAAATGAAGAATATTCCAATATGAATTGAACTTTTAGTTCCCTACTGCAGCTGGAATACCTCAAGGCTGTATTCTTGGTCCCATTCTTTTCAAAAATTTAAAAATAAAATGCACCAATTCGGACTATACTATACCGAGGTGTGATAAAAAAGTAATACTTGTTATCGAGAGTACCAAGCTGTTTTTGTTCTTGGGAAGAAAAGTCACACGAACTTTGATTTGGTTTCTGAGGGGTGATGCCAGGGATGGTCTGGTAAACTACAGGATCTCATTTTTGCTTTAAAAAAATAACTCGTTAATGGAGATTGTTCATTTAAAAGGTGGTGTTGTAATGGTGGAGAGTTTTTCAAGGACTCACCCATTAGTGTCAATGTTAATTAACGGTTTGACCTCACAAGATACATTACTACAAATTACACATTTCCATAAGTTTTCGATGTTCAAGGCCAACCTAAGAAGGGGTTTATCTTCCACTGCATGTATATGTAAAAACTTGCATTCTTGATAAGAAATTTTCTCCATAGGCTCGTATTTATAGGGTCTCGTAGTTAACAGGCGAGATTGAAACTTGAACCGCACGTCTAGGAGAGACTAATGTACAACTTATGTGGATGCCAATCCTGACCTCTAAGCCTAGAATAATAACACCCATAGTTTCTGGGTCTTACTAATTTCTATGCTGTCGTAAAAAACAATATCAAAGTTATAATATTGGCAAAAAAATCAAATAAAATGCAATAACTTAACTGTAAGAATTGCCAACCCCTAAAAAAAAGAAGTTTCCATTCAAAAATTTTTTTAAACACAAATACCAATTCTAGGGACTGAAAATTAATTTTGAAAAAACGTGTTTTTTTTTGCAAAATAAAAAACTCAAAAAATTGTAGAAAATATAATTAAAATTCTTAATTGATCATAATTTTAAATTTGCGAATTTTCATAAAAACCGGTGATAATTTTTTTTCGAATAAGTTTTTTTAGTCACTGTGCCTGCCTGCCTATGTACAATATTATTTTTATCATATACAAATGTATGTATATATATGATAAATGGTATTATTTTTATTGAAAAAAATATGTATGCATATAACATATATGTGGTTAAATTATTTTTGCAGTTTTTCTTTTTTTTTAAAAGTTTTATACATATTTTTATAGAATATCTCATACATACAGTAAGAAGTATCTTATCTATGCGCACATTATGATCAATATCGTACATAGATTGATATGAATTATATATGGAAATGGATGTAAGTATATATAAAAATAGATATAAATTTAAATATATCCCTCTATCTCTCCTTATCAATTCTGCTATGTCTTCCTTTTTGGCCTGTGTGAAAATTCTATAAATTTTTTCTCTTTTTTATATATGATTAAAAGAGTTTTTGTTGTTTACTGTTTGTTTGTGTGGATCAGAATGAATGAATTAATTATCGTCATATGCGTATGTGAAAAAGAGACAGAAACAAATCGAATCGTAACAGTTTCTCTGATAGCCTAGCCCAGCACCATCAGTATTGAGATCATTTTCGGAATCTCTTGATTCCCGAATTCGAATGTTTGTTTAACTATGTGTGCCGGCGTTGCTTATTTTCTGAGCGCAATCGAAAATGATTTTATCGTTTCTCCACCACCTCTTTTCTTCCTTTCTTCTTCCTTACACATATCATCACCATATTACCTATCCATCTCAATTTAGTTTTAAGAATTTTCTCACCAACTCTCTGTGTCTCTCTTTTTTGTGGTTGTTGTTGTTTTTAAATCTATCTATCTATATATTTACGCATCGTTTGAAGATATTTTCAAAATAGAAAAATAAAACACCAACAACAACAATAACAAGAGTAAAAACGAAATAATAAAGAAAACAAGAATATAAAAAGGAAGAAAAATGTATGAGAGAGCAAATAGAAAAAATACGCACTCTGTCTGTCTGTCTCAGTGAAAATGGCTATTTTCTTTTATTTTGGGAAAATAATGTAAGAATTTTCACAGCAGTATTTTTGTGTAAAAAAATAAAATCAACAAAAACGAAAGAAAAAAAAAATTTCTAAAAAAACTCAACCAAAAAAAAAAAAAACTATTACGTACTGGGTGCCCCCGTAGAATATGCTGGGCCGTTGCGCGCTTGTTGCATGCATACACATTCGAATTGTATCCAACTGGGTTTTAGTTCTTAAATCAGATCCGTTTTTCAAAGTTCTGTGATATCGTATTTATTTTATTATATATCAAATTTAATATATTATATATATTAGATAGATAGTGTCAGTTCGGTGATAAAAAAAAATGCAATAGAGGCGCAAAGATAAAAGAGAAGAAATAAATTTGAAATGAAATTAATTAAATTAAATTAAGTAAAAAAAAAAATACCATTGTTATAGTTCTGATTACTGGTGGCGCCGCTTCTATTGCTATTGTTACTATTATTAAATCAATTTTTATTAAAAAAAACACATTAATTTTCCTCCATTTTGAATGGACTTTCAATTAATTGTTTTAAAAATCTTTACTCATCTGAATACATAAATGTTTAATAAAAAAAATAAATTAGTTAAAAAAAGTACATGGAATATTTCTTTAAAAAAAATACAATCGATTTTCGATATTCTACATAAATTAATAATTATTTATTATTAAACTTTTTAAATATATTTTTAAAGTTTGGACAATTTTTTTTCCATAAACTGTTGGAAATGTATTTATACGCATTGGTCGATGACTTTTATACACATAGGTGAAAAAATCAAAAAAAAATACATTTAAAAAAATAATCTACGAACATAGAACATTCTGAACTAAGAACGTGGCGGTATAATTGAAAAATTTAAATAAAATTACAAAAAAAACACACAAACAAGAACAGATAAGAAAACTTTAAAAAATATTCGAAACAACTTAAAAAATTTTAAATATAATTTACAAAATAGAATTGTCAAAATTAATAACGTGTAAATTTTTTTTTAAAATCTCTTAAAAATTATAATAATTTTATTTATTATATTTGTTAAATGAAAAAAGGCAAATAATATTATTATTTAAAAAAAAAACCAAAATAAAATAAATAATAACCTAAAATGCAATAAATTTAAATATTGTAATTTTTAACCTTTTTTTTATCTTCAAACTTAAAGAACAGAACAAAAAAAAACCATATTAAATAATTGATAAGAAAAACAAAGAGAAAAAAAATTCGAAATAATGAAGGAAAAAAAATCATAAAATTATTCAAAAAAAAAAAAAAATAATTAAAAAAAAACCACTCGATTGTGATCTAAAATGAGATACTAGTCAGAGAGAAGAAAATCTCACAAAAATTAGATATTAAAAAATAAAAAAAAAAATTTTATTATAAAAAAATTTTAAAATAATAAAAATAACAAAAAATTGCTTAAAAAATATTAAAAATAAACCAAAGTTAAAAAAAACAAAAAAAATTATACGCACCACACAAGAGTAAATTTAATTTTTACCGTTGTTGTAGGTGTTGTCGATTTTTTTTTCTTATCTGCTGGTATAAAAGTTATCTGTCTCCTTCTCTTTTGGTGTTTTCATACCTAATTTTTGTCTTATAATTAGTTTTTTTTGTTCACCATTTTTAAAATGATGGCGTGATAATATGGCAGCACCACCACACTCACATAAGAAATTTTATGTGCAAAATGTGAGGCTTTAAATAGAAGAAAAAAAGGAAATATTTTAAAAAGGCAACAACAAAAAAATATATATACTTAGAAGGAGAGGAAAAATAATTTAAAAAAAAGAGGTATAAAATGACACCTTCGAATAAATTACATTCAAATAAAATTACCAAAATAGTGTTGAGTTAAAAAAATATTAAAAAAAAGAAAAAAAATTCCAATTTAAATGAGTTAGAAAATATAAAAAATATCATCAGTTTTTTTAAAAACAAGAAGAATAATTAAAAAAAATATATTTAAATCTTTTTAAAAATAATGTCAAAATTTATAATTAGAAAAATAGCAAATAAATAATCGGTAATATACGAGTTCATATGTTACTATCATTATTATTATTATTATTACCGTTGATGGAAGTGTTTAAGATATTCTCTCGTGAATTCAAATAAGAAAATCTAAGAGAAATCCTTAAAAGATCAAAAATCAAGTGAATAAAGTGTTTTAACAAAGGTGTTCGTTCATATGCATACATACGAGCATCTAATTTATTTATGCAGATGTGTGATGATCGCATACGTTAACCTGCATATACCACCCGCTCATAGATAAGTCGTATATGCGGTGTGTGAAAATGTATTAAATTTTTTTTTGAGACCATATGGATTCACGTATACCAATTGGAATTTATAATATACAATATAGAATTTATTATTATTATTGCATAAGAGTTGCGTATTACAACAACTGGCCTGGGTCGTGAGACTAACGTGACTGTTGTTGGTCTCGGGGTCTGACCATGCCAGTCATCACTGATTTCGATGAACCGCCTGCAAAATGTTGCAAATTATGTGAGGGTAGGCCTTTTTATACTCTTACCTTACCGTTCATCCGTTCATCCGATCATCCCTCAAAATAGTTATTAAAATAATACTAATCAACATCGTCATTAAATCCATTCCCATACAAAATAATCCAACAAAGCAAAAATTCATTTCTTTATACAATATTTTAGTTTACTTACCATGTCCCCATATGTGCGTATACACACTTGACTTATTTATTTCTTTATATAGAGAATTTTTTAAAAATTATTCTACTGTTCAGAAATTATGAGAAGTAATATTTCTTACACTAAACAATTGATACCCGTCCTCTTTTTCTGGTTTTAAAAAATTTAAAAAATAAAAATAAAAATCTTATTAAAAAAAAAATTTAAGACAAAAAAACTTAAAAAATAGAAAAAAATTGTGACAAAAATTGAGAGAAAATTGGCAAAACTAAAAAAACTATTGAAGAAAATTAGAAAAATTAAAAAAAAACTAAGAAAACCAAAAATATATATATAAAAAACAAACAAAATAATGATACAATAGAAAACTAGAGGAAAATGCTTAAAAAATTACGAATATTAAAAAAATTAACCATATATTAAAGAAAAACCAAAAATTAAAATTAAGGAAAAAGTAAAACAAAAATTAATAAAAGAATTAAGAGAAGAATTAAAAAAAACATTTGTATGTATAGAAAAAAGTCAGTCGAAAAAGCTATGAGAAAAGTATAAAAAGAATCAAGGACTGAATGGAACTGTTAATTCTGGGAGAGAAAAAAAACGGAAATCAAAGAAAATATTTGGAAAACAATGATTTTTTTTTAAATTAAAGAAAAATCCAGGAAGAATTAAAGGGAAACCCAAGGAAAATAGAAAAACCATAAATTAAAATCAAAGAAAAAATAAAATAAAAATTATGAAAAAAATTAATAAAAACAATTAAGAGAAAAATTAAAAAAAAAAACAAATTTGTTTAAGAAAAAATTTAGTATAAAAAAATTAAGCTAGGTTAGGTTAGGTATTGAAATCGAACGGTGTACTGCAGGCTCTGCTGAGTATGTTGGGGTTAGTAAAGCTTGGATCATTTGGATCTTGTATGAAAAATTGTTTTTTTTTTTAAATTTCATTTGATATCTACAACTTTGGAGGATTTTGGATTGAAGGAATTGGATTTGAGAGGAATTGGAATGCTAGAGATCAATTCATTAAAATTGTGTTGTAGATTAAAAGTTTGTTCTTTAGTGTGCGTTTTTATTGGTTGTTCAGGAGTCTAAGTAGTAGTCGATAACGTGTATTTTAAAATTCGTGTGAGAATTCCAAGTAAGCCGTTTAAACAGTCTCTGCTCATTGATTTTCATTCTACCTCTGAAACCAGTCTTGGAGATTTTTCAAAAAAGTGATTGTAGCTTTCGGGAAGTTATTTGGATGTTGGATTATAGAATGCAAGAATAGTTGTATTGTCCGCATAGGTTGCAGTTATAGTTTTTGCATTATTTCAGATATAAAAGTTATAAATATTGTATAAGAGTGGACCAAAGATACTACCTTGAGGAACACCAACTGTAATAGGGTATATTTGAGTACTTTCTATATTAACAGCTTATTTGGAAATGACGTTGGAAGAGATATGATTTTAATAATAAAGTTCTTGAGTTTCCAGAGCAGTCCAGGGTGACACACTCGATCAAAGGCATGTGATATATCTAGGAACATTCCCTGGACATGTATGGAAACAAAATTTAAATCTAGTTTCAGAATTTTCTGACGCGATGGTCTGGTGATGCCTAGTCTCGGATGATTAGGTTCTGAATGGTGTTATCGTTAGGGGAGATAAATGAATCAGTTGCCGGTATTTTCTCTGAGTTTGAATAATTGATCTTTCGCTAAAATAGCAAAAAACACGATTAGTTTTTACTCGTTGCTGGTCATCATAAGTGGTCATTGTTTAATGAAAGAAAAAACTTAATGGATAATCTCTCCTGATAATTTCAAAACATCCTTAAAATGAAATCTTTTATTATGCCTATTCAAAATTTTCAAAAATAGTATCGTTATAAATTTTTAGAAATTATTCAAAAAATCTCCTCTATTGCAGTGATTTTTTAAAGTTTTTTTCACTCAGTAATAACTATTGAACAAGAAGTTTTCTGTTATATTGGTTTTATTAATCAAATGGACTAATTCGATTTTGAGATGGAAGACGGATCTTATAATAAAATCAATTATTTGGAAGTTTTCACAATGTTCTTTCCGAAAAAAGATCATTGTGGAGACTTTTCCAAATCATTGATTTAGATTGAAAAATTGAAATTTTGTTTGAAAATTTACAATCAATAATTTTTGGGAGCTACAAATTCTATGCAAAAGAACATTTATGACTAGAAATTGTGTTAAATAGCTTTTATTGGAAACTTATGAACAGAATTTAAATTTTCATTAAAAAAGACTGCACGAAATTCTTATAGCATAATTTTTCCCCAAAATGACTTTTATAGCAAAATTTTCCTATAAGAATTTTATAGTCTCCAAAACGTCTTTTATAACAAAATTTTCCCAAAAGAATTATATAGTCTCCAAAACTACTTTTATAACAAAATTTCCTATAAGTATTATATAGTCTCCAAAACGTCTTTTATAACAAACTTTTCCTATAAGAATTATATAGTCTCCAAAATGTCTTTTATAGCAAAATTTTCCTATAAGAATTATATAGTCTCGAAAACGTCTTTTATAGCAAAATTTTCCTATAAGAATTGTGTAATCTCCAAAACGTCTTTTATAGCAAACTTTTCCTATAAGAATTATATGGTCTCGCTAAAATAGAAAAAAACACGATGAGTTTTTACTCCTTGCTGGTCATCATAAGTGGTCATTTTTGATCAGCAAGAAGTCCTCTATAAGCTAAAAAAAAAATTTAAAAAAGACAAAAAAATGTATAACTTTTTCAAACTTTTCAGTTTTTCCGTGTCCATACTGTAATTTTTGTAAAAATCTTACAAAACGAAAAAAAATCTTTTAGTATTGGTCACTTTTTAAGGACGTTAATAATGTCAATTGTTATTATTAATTTTTTTGCTAATTTCTTATTTTTGACAAACAAAACTTTTCTGTTATTTGTTTTTTCATTTTCTAAGTTTTTCTAATTTCAGGTTGTTTTTTTGTGATTTTAAATCCCTCTTCGTTTTCTTATTTTTTGTTATATTGTCACATTGCAATCCAACCAAAATCTATTTCTGTTAATCAAAAATTACAAATATAATTGATGAAATCGGGTGTGGGGCAGTGCACAAAAAAGAGACAATTTGCACTCAGTTTAGTGCAAATTACTTTTTTTTTAACAGTGCGTGTTTTTTTTTGTTTTTTCCAAAAGTGAATTTATTTGGTTTAGTTACAAATTAAAATAAACCGAATTTTTTTTTTGTGCTATTCATGCACTCACCACTTAACTGATTATTTGAGTATTTTTAATTTTTTCCCCAAAAATTTTCTCTTTCCTGTTCAAATATTCTGTCAATGATTTTTTATGATTTAAAAAAAAAAATCTTTACTTCTCTCGTTTTCATAATAAGATGAGGGCGACCTTGTTTTCCTTTTCTTTTCTGTTCTGTTCTGTTCTGGTTTTTTTTTGTTGTTGTCTATTTTCGAAATACTTTATGAGTTTTTATTTTATTTTTTATTCTGCTTTTTGGTTGTTTTTTTTCTCGATATTTTATGATTAGCATAGAAAACAGAAAATTTAGTCATCATTAATTCATTTTGTATTTGATTTATTTTTTTATTTTTATTATTTGACCAAATAGAAAAAAAACAAATGCTTTGAAGAAAAATGTAAAAAGTAAAAGTTTTTGTCAAGTTGAAATGTAGTTTGTTTTTTAAGATTCTCGAGGTGAATTGCTGCAATCAGGATTGCCAAAATACACACACTAAACTGTCCGTGTACTAGAGGCATTGGCAAAGCGCGGCAGTACTAGAGGCAGAGGAGCAGTAGTAGTTTTATTGCTGCCGATGTCGTCTACTAAATATAAAAAATAACATAACACAAGCCAGAAATTGCCTCATTTCGAATTTAAAGAATTTCTACTCTTCGGAAAAAAGACTAAAAAATAATAAAACAAAAAACCGAGGGAGGACAGAGCGACACGACTACCTATTGTCACACTATTGCTTGCTGTTGTTGTGTCTCTTTTTTTAATTTTTCATTTATTCTTAATTTTTTTCCTTCTTATTACTTTTTTTCTCTTTTACTTATTTTCTTCCTTGCACTTAACCATACTTCTGTTACATTCATCTGTACTTCGATTGAGGGTTTATCAAAAACGAATGCTCTTAGTTTTTCTCTCATTTCTATTGTTCTGTTCTCTTTGGTTCACTTTTTGCGATAATTTAATTTTAAATACTGAAAACTATTTGGAGAATAGAAAAATACGAACGATAGAGAAGGAAAAAAGTTCCGCCGCTACCACGACGATAAGTGTCATTCTTCATTTTTTGTTTCGACAATTTTTCGACTTGCCACCTCCTTCGTTTATAGAAGAACTGGATAGGCCCTCTACACAAAAATTCTGTACAAATTTTGTAATTTCCAATAATGTAAGAACGCACTCACATGAAAATATTGGGTTGTTCGAAAAGTAATTTCGTTTTCTGATGGAAACAATAAAGGCATTAATTGATGCAAACCGGCGAGTAACAACTCGTGAGATCGCTGAGAGATTAAATTTATCGAATTAGACCGTTCATGATCATTTGAAACGGTTAGGTTTTATCACAAAGCTCCACATATGGGTTGCTCATCTTCTTACGAAAAAAAATTTGTGCCGTCACATTTACGTTTGTGATTTGCTTCTCAAACGCCAAGAAAATGATCTATTTTTGAAGCGTATCATCAGTGGGGACGAGAAATGGGTTGTCTACAACAATGTTAAGTGCAAAAAATCCTGGAGTAGAAAAGATGAACCGGCTCAAAGCACTTCGAAAGCCAATATTCATCAAAAAAAATATCTGTTTGGTGGGATTTCAAAGGAATCGTTTATTTTAAGCTTCTACCGAGCAACAAAACGATCAATTCTGAAGTGTACTGTCATCAGTTGGACAAATTGAATGATTCACTTAAAGAAAAAATACCAGAATTGGTCAATAGGAAAGGTATAGTGTTTGACCACTCGGCAAAAGCTTTTAGAGCTTGGATGGGATATATGTGTACTGCCACACCCACCATACTCTCCAGACCTAGGCACCTTCCGATTATCAGTTGTTCCAAATTTTTTTCAGACGGTAAAACGTTTAATTTAAATTAGGAGTCAAAAATCACTTGGGTGAGTTTTTTGCCAGCAAAGAACAAAAATTTTATGACCGTGGAATCATGCTACTGCCAGAAAGATGGCAAAGGGTATTACATCAGACTGGACAATATTTAATTGAATAAAATATTAATTCACTATAAGAAAATCGTCTTTCATTTTTATTTAAAAAAAAAACAAAATTACTTTCCAATAACAATTTTAAACTTCAATATGCGATTGAAGCGGTTCGTTTAAAACCCCTTTTTCATATCTGGGTGTCATTTATGCATAAACAAGTATTATATTTTTTAATATTGCGGATTTTGTTATTTGGATGTAATTAGTTTTGGAAGTTTGCAATAAAACACAATATTCTATTTTAAAATATTATTTATTTATTTCACTATATATTATTTATGAAAATAGATTTATAAAGTGGAAGAGCATATAAAAATATAAATTGCACGTTATTTGGTTATAACAAAACAATAAAAATCAATTACAAAAATGCAAAATAAATTAAATGAGAGAATTTGATATTATGTTGAAATTAAAACCACACCGAAACTGAGTAACTATAAATTTTAATGTTAAAACAATCATTTGTAGATATTAAAAGCTTCTTTATAATATAAATGTGTGTTTGTGAATTGAAATGGTAATTTAAATAGGCACCATCTGCTGTCGGATATGTTTTGTCAGCACTTCGGCAAATTTTCACAATACTTTCAAAAGGGTACTTTAAGAAGCCAAACGACTTGTACGCTATCAAACTGTTTGATGTGAATTCGCCTGCTAAAGCTAAAACACAGTCTTCACAATATATAAAACCCTATATATATTCGACCACTTTTTCACTATATTCATTACGTACAGATGGGTTAAATAAATAATAATAGTCACTTAAAATATTTATTTATTTAGTTTCTTACAAACACTTTACGTACGCCCGCACTGAACTATTTTCTGGTATACATTAAACTGTCAATATCACATTTGTTAACATTTATTGAAGGACGGAACTTTTCACTTTTTAACCAAATTTTTGGACCAAATAATTATTAAAAGCCAATTAAACATATTATAAACTATATTTTTGTTCATTTCTCTAGTAAATATGAAGATGTCAACTTATCGGAACAAAGAAATTCCGGGTTTCCTAATAATAAAAAACTTCCTATTTGAAATGTTATCAACAATATAACTATTTTATATAAATGCTTACTTTTTCGTAAATACAATACTTCAAAAAAAGATAAAAACCACGCTTTCACTTGCACTTTCCGATAAGTGTCAAAATAACAAAAGTATGCGAGCAATTTCAGTATGCTACCACTTTCATGGAGAATGTCGTGTTTTAAAACTCTTCGAAGTTGTGAAAAGAATTCAATTCTATTTTATATCAAAAAAGATTGTACAAAAAATAAAAATTGCCTGTCGCGTTGTGTTTAAATTGTATTTTTGTTATTGAAAAATAAGTAAATTAAAATGAATATAAATTATACTTTTGGAATTCAATAAATTTCTATTATGAAAACTAGATGTCAGTGGGTGTCATGTCTGCATACGTGTATAAAAAAATCTACACAAAAAAGTATGCAAGCGTTACGATTTCTCGCCGCTTTTGCAATAATTGGGCCAGAAAATTGCGTATACATATACGAAAATCTGACGTATCCAGGTATTCTTTATTCTAAGACCCTCTCTATGCCTACACACATCGGTGTCTACACATTTATAAATGTACACTTGTACTAATGGAAGCATATTTGCATGCCTATATCGGTTATCTACATATGTACATTGATAAGAAGTAATGGCTCGATTATGCAGAATAGGTACAGTCCAATAAAAAAGTCCATTCGTGTAGAAGAGAGTGAGAGAATGTCGTTGCGAGAAGAATGAAAAAAAAATATTCACCTATTGGAAAGTTGCCATTGATTACTGTTAGCACGTTAGTCAATGTACCAGTTGTAAAATAGATTCTCATTCTTTTATCGGCATAAATTTATTTATAATCTTTTTTTGTTTGGCTTTATTTAAGTTAAATAAAAATATTTTTTTTTGTAAAAACATTTTTTTCTTTATTTGATTATTTATTATGCAGACGAATAAATTGTCTGTTTTTCATGTCGACATATTTTATCAAAACAAGAGTACATAAGTTAAGATATTAATTCATAAAAATTGTTATTGTATTAGTAAGCACTTAAGGCGACTCGTTAGTATTTATCTTTTATGTACTTTTAATGCTGCTATTATAAAAAGTTATTGCTTTTTTTTCTTTCTATTATCTGATTTAAGTAATTTTGCCAAAATCCCAAATTAAAAATTTGGCAGTATTTTAAAAACATTATGGAGAAGGGACAGTTTTTACACAATTTAAAATAAATATTGTAGAATTTGAAAACAGAAAAAAGCAGAAAAAATGTACTGAATGAAACTGAGAGAAATCTAGATTTTTTCAACAATAAAAAAAAAGAACATGAACAATTTTAAAATAACGGAAAAAACTTAATGGATAATCTCGCCTGATAATTTTAAAACATCTTCGAAATGAAATTCTTTTATTATGCCTATCCAAAATTGTCAATAATAGTATTAAAATCACACTATTGCAGTGATTTTTAAAAGTTTTTTTTTCACTCAGTAATAACTATTATATTTTGATAGGTAAAAGTTCTTAAAAATAATATTTTCGCACAGTCTCTGTGATTGAACAAGAAGTTTTCTTCTAAGAATTACATAGTCGTATAATAAGAATTACATAGTCTCGAAAACGACTTTTATAGCCAAATTTTTCTATAAGAATTATATAGTCTCCAAAACGACTTTTATAGCAAAATTTTCCTATAAGAATTATATAATCTCCAAAACGACTTTTATAACAAAATTTTTCAATATAAAAGTCTCCACAAAGATTTTATTGAAAGAAGATCGTTTACTTAAAAAAATAAATGAAAAATTCTACAATTTGGAAATATTTTTGAGCTTCTTAATAAATAATATTCTGATGAGCAAAGTTTATTATTATAGCGCAATTATTCATTGCATTGTGATATACTCATGTGTTGAAAAGTTTCCGCAAAAATCTTGTAGAAAGAAAATTGGTTAAGGATTTCAGAGGCAGAAAATGTCTACACAAAATTTTTATTTAAAAGAAAAAACGACTTATCACGAAAATTCATAAAATTCTCCAAAGTTTCCGCAACAGCTTTTATAGCAAAATTAATTACTTAATTATAATAGGAAAAACTATACCCACGTGTTGAAAAGTCTCCACAAAGATATTGGTGAAATAAGATTGACTATTTCCGAAAATATTGTAAATCAAAGAGTTTTTTTATAAATAATATTATGGTGTGCAGTCTCCAAAAAAAAACCCTGTTATTTGAAAACTATGAAAAGAATTTTAGTTTTAAAATCAAAACAATTTATTGAAAAATTCTCATTGAAACAAATTGATTTATTTAAAAAAAAAATACACAAAATTCTCCACTTTTTACTTCGAAACTATCACCGATCGGTAAGTTTACTACAAACTAATTTGTTTGCGAAGCTTTTCAAGTTTTCACAAAGATCTTATTGGAAAAAATTGCTTAGAATAACTTTTGTAGTCAAATTCTTCATACGTGTATAATTATAATTTCAGAGCAAATGCATTACACAAATTTCCACACAGATTTTATTGAACAAAGGTTGATTAAAACGACTTTTGTAGAAAAAAATTTCAAAGTCTCCACAAAAATTTTATTGATTTTTCCATGTGATTTCACAGTACAGAACTAATTTTTTCGATGTGATTTCACTGAACAGAACTAAAATCGAAATACCTCCCACTGTCAATATACACATAGATGATTTTTACACCTTTTTTTACTAAGAGTAGAAAAATGTGATTCTTGTTATTTATTTGTTCTTGTTGACAACATTCTTTTCATGTTTTTTCCTTCAACAATTCATAATTGAATGCCAAAAATATAAATCTATGGTTTATCTTTGAATACTTTTGCATAAAAAAAAAATATTTAAAAACCAAATTAATGTTATCTAAATATATACATAAGTATAAATACAGATAAATTAATATCTAAATTTCAATATGAAAATTTTCAACCGATATTATAAATGGACAGAAATAAATTTTCACTCATTTAAGAAGAAGTGGAGATTATCATAAAATGAAAATATTAACAATTCGTTTTGATAAATTTATTTATTTTAATGGGTTATTACGTGTACCTTGTTGTTGGTGTTGTTGCTGCTGTGATTGTGACTTATGGGTTATGTTCGTAAAATACTATTCTTGACCCTAACTTGCGAAATATTTACACCCCAAAAAAACAAAAAAATACTATTAAAAAAAACAATTACCGAAAAACATTGCCAAATACTATTTTAGCGAGTTATGTCCGATTGCAAGGCTATTTTTTTTATGCGGTCGTTGAGATTGGGGAGCTTTTTTTCTTTTAAATTAATTCAATTACGAAAACTTATAGACAGATAATCGATTGCATATTCTCTTGACGCTTGGCGCAATAAAAGGAAAGTCTTATAAATAAACAATTTGATAATAATAAACGTACGCGAATTATAAAATGATGGTAATGTTGATGTAATAAGGAATTCTTGAAATGGAATTTCGAAAAAGTCCGAGACAGATACTTGTTGGAGGGGTGGAAGGCGAGACAAGGTGTCGTGTAAAATTAGATCTACTAAATTTAGTATTATTGTGCATAGCATATTATTTCGAGTAGACAGAAAAAAGTAACATTATCTCAGGTTTTCAAACAGCAAAAAAATAGGTTATTTTCAGAATATAAGAATATTCTTAAAGATCTTATTTAACTTAGTAGTATTATGGCCCGAAGTCGTTCTCGTAATAAGTATTTTCAAAAAGATACAAACTCCCACATTAAATGGAAGTAAATTTTTTCAATAAAAATGAAAATGATAAAAATGCAAAAGATTGAAGATGTTTTTTGTTGTTGTTTGAAAGTAAGCCACAAAAATAAAAAATGGGAGACTTTAGTTTTAGATCCTCGTGAAATACCGTAAGGAACTGAAGTTTGGTATTTAGGTATGAACTTAGACAAACGTTTGACAAGAAACTCGGGCACAAAACTTGAAACCATCGAACTAAACGGATTTTTAGACAAGCGTTGCCGTACTTAAACCAATGTGGACTTACGGATTAGAACTGTGGAACTCAACTAAGTTTTTCAAATTCCTCTCGATTAACGATGCTATCTTTTATGTTTGCAATAGTGTTTATTCATCGTCTCTTTTATTCGGGATGTAGCAAAATTTCATGACCATTTCTCCAATCATACTAATCTTCTTGTTCGCGGGTTTATCGTCTACTTTCTCAAACATAATTATTGAAAAAATAATAAAAATGAAAAGGAAAGCACCAGAATTCATAATTTCAGCCGAATCCAATCTCAATGAAAATGACAGTTCTTCATGAAATAACAGATGGCGTTGCCTGTTGTTATTTCATGAAGAAATCTGTATTTGTCTTCTATAAAAAGTAAAATCTTCAAGATTTAAAGGAAAAAATATGCCAAAAATTAATATTGAAAATTATTGTCAGACCTCAAAATTTGTTTTTATTGGAATGTCCTTGAAATTACACAATAATTCCACGGGTTTTCTTTATATCCGACATTTGTTATCGAATGGATTTTTTTAATCGCTAACACCTGATAATAAAATTTCTTAGCACCATTAAAAGTTCGGGCAGGGGATAGAAGGTGACCATTTCTATTCGTTTTTATCACTTTTAGTATCTATTTTGGGATTGCACACGATTTTGGCAAATATTTTTTCTATTCAATTTGTTTTGGGTTATTTTTTTTATATCCCCAAAACAAATTTTTTTAAAATTTCCTACAATGTCATATAAATTTAAATGATATTACGTATAAATTTTTTGTTGTTGTAGAAACGATTATACGAAAAAAAAACGAGCCAAACAAAAGATTATTTTCAACTGTGAATAATGTACGTGCAAATAGTTGTCACCGGTTTTTGGTATTTAATTTGTTAAATTATTAACCAAATCTTTGTTCGATGATAATTTTCCTTTTTTTTCCACTGTCAATTTTGCTCTTATTTTTTTGTCTTACAGAAAACTAAATTTTTGCATATTTTTTGGTATGTTTTAAGTAAAACAGTGACTCTTAATCTGTAGTTTTCTTTTCATAGTTTAAAGTAGAATATTTTTTAAAATATCGTTTTATGTCCTCTGGTATTATCAGAATATAGAATTGGAAGGCATTCTTCAAAAATTTTATTTACCATAACTTCCAGTATAATAATTAAAAGAAATATTAATTTTGAAAACGAAACAAATTTGATTACGGAGCAAATATACTTGGTAGTAACTTTTTTGTTTACAACGGGGCAGGAAAACAATTAAACAGAAACTTTATTTTGAGAAGAAATAAGTTTAATTTGATTATTAATTTTTTTACTCATAACAAAGCAAACACATCGCATGGTGACTTTTTTTCTTGCCACAGAACAGAGATAATAATTAGAAGAAAATGTATTTGAAAATCAAATAAATTTTTTAATCAATTTTGTTTACTCAGAATGGAGCAAAAATACTTGGTAGTAACTTGTTTGCTTAGGGCGGAGAAGATATACAAATTAAGAGAAACTTTATTTTAAGATGAAAAAGAAGTCTTATATTTTTTAAAAAATTTACTGTTTATGAAGCAAAAAAAATCATTGTGACTTTCTTGCTTACACTAAAGCAAAAATAATAACTAAAAGAAAATTTATTTAAAAGAAAACGATTTTAAGTGTTTCGCTAATGTTTTCACTCATCGTGCAGCAAATATATTTGGTGGCAACTTTTTTGCTTACAACGGAGCAGGAGTTTAATTTTTGTTTACTCATAACAAAGCAAACACATGTCATGGTTAATTTTTTTCTTGTAACAGAACAGAGATAATAATTGAAAGAAAATTTATTTAAATTTGATTTTTTGATAAATTTATTTTTACTTATCAAAAGTAACTCCGTTACTTTTTTGTTTAGAACGGAGTTGTAGTTACTTTTTTGTTTAGAACGGAGTAGATATGCCAATTAACAGAAAATTTATTCAATAATATTCAAAATTTATTGAATAAAACCGGGTGTATAATCTTAAATCCGCTGTTTGGTCATAGATGGCGTGAGTGAGCGTATTAAGCTACCATGAGGACGCCATATTTTTTTTTATGAGTTTAACATCTGTCAACATTAATCAGTGCACATTGTCAGCAATTTCGTACAACAACATACAGTTTCCTTTGGTAATCATGTCTAGTTTATCCCGAGAAGGTCTCTGCAAAAAAAAATGGTTTTTTTTAAAAAAGGTCGATAAAAAACGATCTCGGTAAGGGTCTCTGAAAGAATACCACTGAAGTGAAGGTTTTTATTTTGGAGGTCTCTGAAAAAAAGGCCACTGAAAATAAGAATCCTGAAAAGGTCTTTGCAAAGAAGATCTCACAAAAAGTTTCTGAACGGGTTTGAGAAAATAATATTTCGACGAAGGTCTCTGATCGAAGATCTCCGCAAAGAAGGTGTTTTAGAAGTGGGTTCATGTAGAAAGGTTTCGGAAAATGAATGTGTCTGGAGAAAAGATCTTTTGAAAGAGGATCCCTGAAAACAAAGGGTCTGAAAATGAAGTCACCGACCTTGTTTTTTAAAGTCAAAGGAGTTCATTGGAATGGTCCACTGAAAGATGGTTCATTAAAAAAACAAGGCTCATTCCTTCTAAAAGTCTCTGAAAACAGAGTTTCTGGAAAAGAGTTTTAAAAAGGAGCTCCATTGAAAAAAAGTTCCTTGCGGAGATCCTTGAGGCGGTCTTTGAAAAAAACACACCCCTTTAAGGAAGGTCCCAAAAAGAAGGTCATCGAAAAGAAAGACCTCTGAATACAAGGTCTCAAGACTGCAGATCCATGAAAATAAGACTAATTAAAAGAAGGGAAGTAATAATAAATTTTCTTTTAAATAGCTGGTAAAAAAAGTGGCCTACTGGTTGGTAAAAGAAAAATTTAGGATAAAAAAACTTTCGTAAAAGTGTTGCCAAATGAAATGTTGCAAAGTTCCCTCAATTATTACCATAAATTTCATCAACAGTTTCTCTTTTGTACCAAATTATATAAATTTGACAACCACTTGTGCATATCAAACTAAATTGAACAAATTTAAAATTGGAAGTAATTTTTTTTTCATCAAATATTTTCTAATTTATTATCGTCTATGGAGAATAGGAGGGGGGAAAAAAGTAAAATGGAAAGCGAAGTAAATTTTATTTATATATTTTTCGTTGGGAAAATATATAATTTAATTAAATTCTAAGCCGTTTACAATTTATGTCTCTAGAGTGTTTATTTGTAGCTATATTGAGAAATTGTTGTTGTTCTGTTTCTAACTGCCTAATGTAGGTACCTCCAGTCTTTATCACAACGACGACACGATCGAATTTTTTCTATGAATTTGTTGGCAAAATTTCGGATTTCTTAATCTAACATTTTGAATTTATTTTATTCTATTTGATTCTATTTAATTCCAACATTTTTTGTTATCTCTTCGCGTCTCCTTGATCTCTGCTAATTCGGGTTGCTATTTTTATATTAAATATGAACTAGCTCGAAGGGGGATGCAGATAACGGGCGGAGAGTAGGAGATTGGGTGGCTGAATCTAAATGAGAAATGAACAATTTATTATTTATTAAGGCTATACACCAAATTCGTTTTGTTAATAATAATAATGAAAATAATGAAAAATAAATTTAGTCATAAAATTTATCGGAAAATAAGTATTTTTTAAAAAGATAAAAACAACCAAAAATTTTATTATTTTCAACTGCCAAAAAAGTAGTGATTATTATTTTCAATTAAACTGAAATTTTGTCATCAGAAAACTAAAATTACTAAACTTTTTTTTTAAAAAAAACTGAAACAAGTGTTCTGTGTAAAAGTTGTTTTCTTCTGCTTCAAAATAAACATAAAAATAAGAACAACAACAAAAATAGAAGGAAATTATCTTAATTATTAGCTTTGACCTAATTTGAAATTAGACAGGAGATGGTGATTTTCGAATGTTTCCACATTCTCACAATTTTTCCAATTAATTTTTTTATTCTTTAAATTCGAACAAGGAAGAATTAGAATGAAATTGATGACAATTAATACCATATTGTCATCAATGGCAGAGTAAACTGAGAGGGAAAGACGGAAAAGAACTAATCTGACCTAGGTTTTACGTAAAAAAGTTATTTTTCTCAGATAATTTTATTTTTTTTTCTCAAATAATATATTTTTATTATGTAAAAGAACACTCTTCAAAAAAAAAATACTTTTCAATAAAAAAAATAAAAACGTTTTTCGATAGTTCATCTATAATAAAAAAAGTTTTTAATAAAAATTAAAACAAAATATCCAAAGGGAACTAGAGTTGGTTATTCACGTTGTGCGAAAAAATAACTATCCACAAATTAAAGTACAATAACCCGACGCTCTAGAGACGTATAAGAAAATTCTCTACAAAAAATTGAAAATCAAATCGATTCATTACGCAAACTAATAATAGAACAAAATTCTACAAGACTAAAGCTTTTAGAAAAAAAGAATAGGCTCCTTGCAATAGGTCCCTTATTGAAAAATTCAAAACAGAATTGGTAAAGTCTCTATGACAGTTTTATTTATTACAAAACTGCACGATAAATCTTTACTATTGAGATAATTTTGGTGATAAAATCCCTAGCAATTCAGTCTCCAAAAGCGTTTATATTTTTCATTAACTCTATACAATAATATTTAAAGGAACACCGATTTTTTATGCAAATTTATTAAAAAGTCGTCGTATTAATATACAATATCGAAAGGATGAAAGTCTACAAAACAAAGAAAACAATCTTTAAAAAAAGGAAAAAAATCATCTTTTAGTCACTACAACACTGTTTTTTTTCTCTCGAAAAATTCTTTGTTAATCGCATAGAAAAAATCATAAGCGCCTATTGAAAAAGTCTCCACGATGATTTTGAACAAATAACTTGATTTATTATGAATATTAACAAAAGTCTCCACTATTTGTATACACAATTTCAAAAGAAGGAACATCTTCAGAAAATCTTGTATTTGAGTACTATGAAATAGTGTATTTGTCATACACACTATGAAAGTGATTTTTTTTTTAGAAAATTTTTCGTAGATCGGTTGGAAGATAATAAAAAAATCTTTTGAAAAAGTCTCCACCGTGGCAATAAAAAAACCGGATTTATTATCGAAATTCATTGTCTTCGCTCTTGAAATATTTTTTAGCGTTTTAATCCTAAACATTTCAATCTACAAAAACAAATTAGTTTCCAAATTTTTTTTAGAAAATTCTTTGGGAATTGATCGCTTAAGAAACTGCTTAAAAAAATCAAAAGAATCGCTTGAAAATTTACAATTTTTTGCCTCTTGAAAAAGTCTCCAGGATAATCTTGAAAAAATAGGTTGATTTATTATCGAAATTCACAATAAGTCTTCACTCTAGATATATTTTTTGGTGTTTTATTCCTAATCAATTAAATCTAAAAATATAATTTAGTCCAAAATTTTTTTAGGGAATTCTTTGGGAATTGCTTAAGAAACTGATTGATAAAATCAAAACAATCTCTAGTAAATTTACAATTTTTTTTCTTATTTTCATTAAATAATATCAAAAGAAGGAAAGTCTCCAAAAAAATTTGCTATTCTCTATTATATTCGAAAAGTAGATTTTTTCATCGACATATACCTGAAAAGTCTCCACAAAATGTGTATTTAAACAATTCAATTTTTCTATGCTTTTTATTTAAAAAATTATAATTCATCCCATCAGTGTGTGCTATGATCATCATTCAGTTTGGCACCTCAACCATTAATATAAATTATTTTAGATTTTAATCTACACCTTCCTAGTCCATGGGATGCCACAATAAGTGTACTTCCTTATTATTAATAAAAAGATCATACACGTATGTGTAAATACACATTCAGCGTTTTACTAGATCTAAACTTTTCGATAGAAATCTCAACTACTAGAGTAATTTCCTTCCGAGTATCATTCTGACAAAATTCCTTAATTATTAGGCATATTAAGTACACAAAAATGCATCAACACCAAAATTAAAACTAAAAAAAAAAAACAAAATAAACAAAACAAAACATAGAAGAGGAAAACTAACTAGACTACTGCCATCTCCCAAAACATTAACGCAAATTAGTCAAAGTTAATGAAACGTTAAAAAGTAATTAACTAAAATTATAATCATTTTGTTCGGCAGTCATCCATTCTGAACATAAACAAAAAAAAAAACGACAGACAAAAAAGAAGAAGAAAAATTCTTGAACATTTCCTAAAATAATTTTTTTCTACTCATTTTAAGTACCAACATTTTAGAGTAATTATAATTTTTTACTATTAAAACAAGAAATAATTAATTCGCTATGTTTGGGAGCAACTGGTGTATTTAAAATTTATTGATTGAAAAAAAAACTGACAGGCGATTTTGCAAAAAATTCGGATTTTAATTTGAAATTTTTTATTCTGTTTTTTTTTCCAAAAAAATTGGCATAATCGATTAGGGAAATAATTAAAAGTATTTTGTTTGTTGGTATGTAAGGTCTTTGATACAAGAGCCAGAAGTCATTTTGCAACGCCACGACCATGATGCCATTTGGCGACATAATCTCGCGTGTGGTTGGCATTACCATGCTTCCTTAATGAGAAAAGTATTTTTTTGTGGCATATTTTTCGGTTTTTTTTTTAACTATTAAAGAATTGTTGCTAGATAGAATACCACTGGTGTTATTTTGAAGGACAAAAGTGCTGCCAGATAGGATATTGGTGTCACTTTGAAGCGTAAAAGTACTGCCAGATAGGGTATTGGTGTCATTTTCAGGAAAAATGTTGCCATATTGTGATGTAGGGTATTTGTCTTGTATTAAACACGGATATAAATTTTAGACTAGAAAAGAGTTGACAGACTGAACGCGGATATAAAAATATTTTTTTTTTATAAAAATAGGTTTTTGGAGAGTGAGGGGTTATGGCTAACAGCCAGAAAAAAATGTCTTCTACTGTATTTTCGTCCCTTTTTTTCTTTGGTTTTGTTTGTTTTACAGGGTATTTTTCCTTGTTCTGGTTTTAATAGTGTTGTTATATAATTTTTTATTGATAATAAATACAATATTATCTTCTATAAAATATTTTCTGAGCTAATCTCCAGAAAAAAGTAAAATAATACAATAAAAACCCAAACCGTATTTGTATAGTTTTTTTTGTGTACGCTTTTTCTTTTTTATTATATTAATGTTTATTTGACCATAATTTACGAAAGAATTTCAAACCAATCAGAACATATTATTTTCTCTTGTGAAGGTACACAAGACCCTAAACGAACGAAATTTATAGTAAATAACAAAGTCCATCAGAAAAAATATGATTAAAAGTTCTGAATAAGTAAATTTTTTTTAAATTATTTTTTAATCAAATATTTTATTTAGAATAGATTAAAAAAACGCATCAAAAATAATATGAATGAATTGCGTTATGTTACGGGGATAATCGAAAGAAAAAAACAATATTTTTTTTTGAATAAAGTCGCGTGTGCCGAAGAATTTGTGAACAAAACGTACTCAATTGATTAGAAATTATTTATCGGTTAAAATGTCAAATAAGAACACACAGAAAAAATAAACGACAATCAAATAGCTGAGATAAAATTGATAAGAAAAAAGATTATTGATAAGTTATTGATAAATATTTGCTGGGGTGTGTGTGCGTACAGTTCATTTTACTCGTGCTTTCTCTATGGTAAATAGATTAACAGGAAAGAGGCTGAGAGAGGAAGAAAAAGAATAATAGACGTTTTGCTAAGCACTTCTTTTTCGGTTGGTCTTTTTACTCTCGCACTAAATTCAGTCTCCGAAAATTTTTATATTTTTCGCAAACTCTACATAATAATATTTAAAGGAACATCGATTTATTATGAAAATTAACAAAAGTCTCCAGCATATAAATATAGAATATAGAAAGGATAAAAGTTTACAAAACAATTCAATACTTTTGAAAATATCAAATAACAATCCGAGCTGCTGATCAAGATTGTTACTAAAGTACAATTACCCGATGCTCTAAAGACGTACAAGAAAATTTTCCACAAAAAACCACAGCCCAATATGCGATAACTATTAGAACTAATAATATTTTCGTTGACTTTTTTCTAAACACAATTCTACAAGACTAAAGTTTTTAGAAAAAAAGACTAGGCTCCTCGCAAAAGGTCCTTTATTGAAAAATTCTAAACAGAATTGGTAAAGTCTCTATGACAATTTTATTTATTACAAAACTGCACGATAAATCTTCACTATTGAGATAATTTTGGTGATAAAATCCCTAGCAATTCAGTCTCCGAATGCGTTTATATTTTTCATTAACTCTATACAATAATATTTAAAGGAACACCAATTTTTTATGCACATTAATAAAAAGTCTTCGTATTAATATACAATATCGAAAGGATGAAAGTCTACAAAACAATTCACTACTTTTGAAAATATCAAAATAATCTTAAAGAAACTCTCTACGAATACATTGAAAAAATCATTAGAAAATTCACGATTAACTTTCACGGGGATTTCTGACAAATAATACAATATCTTAAAAGATCAAAAGAAGAAAAAAACACCTTTTTATCTGGCTTTCTTCCTTCTGACCGTTTAGTCACTACAAAATTGTTTTTTTTTCTCGAAAAATTCTTTGTTAATCGCATAGAAAAAAATCATAAGCGCCTCTTGAAAAAATAACTTGATTTATTATGAATATTAACAAAAGTCTCCACTATTTGAATACACAATTTCAAAAGAAGGAACATCTTCAAAAAAGCTTGTACTTGAGCAATTCACTATGAAACTGATTTTTTTTTAGAAAATTTTTTGCAGATCGGTTGGAAAATAATAAAAAAATGTTTTGAAAAAGTCTCCACAGTGGCATTCGAAAAAAACACTATATTTATTATCGAAAAACTCCTGAGATGTTTTTAACAATTAAATCTCCAAATACAATTCAGTCCAAAGATTTTTTAGAAAAATTTTTAAGACACGCTTAATAAACTAATTGAAAAAATCAAAACAGTCGCTTGAAAATTTACAATTTTTTTTGCTATTTTTAACAAATAATATCAGAGAAGGAAAGTCTCAAAACATTTTGCTATTCTCTAATAGTCTCCAGAAATTATTATGTTCGAAAAGCAAATCTTTTTATCGCATAGAAAAAATTATAAGCGCCTCTTGAAAAAGTCTCCACTTTGTTCTTGAACAAATAATTTGATTTGTTATGGTAAATAGAATGACAGGAAAAGGGCTGAGAAAGGGAGAAAAGGAATAATAGACGTTTTCGGTCTTTTCTCTCTCGCACTAAAATCTGACTGACGTTTTGTTATCATTCCGATTAGAACTCTTAAAGGGCACTCTCTTTCTCTGTCTCTCTCTCTCTCTCTCTCTCTGTCTCTCTCTCTCTCTCTCTCTGTTTCTCTCCGTTGGAATTATGAATATTTAAAAGTTTTTTTTTTAGTTTGTTTATTTTTATTTTTAATGTGTTTTGTTAGGTGTGTTTGTTGTAGGGTTTTGGACGAAAGTTTTCTATTTCATTAAATATTTTTTGATTTTGAATTTTATTAAATGCACGTACATACACATATGGTATACACAAACAATATAGCAAATCAATAAAAATCAATAATTGTTTTTCTGCTAATTCTTGCATAAATAATAATAATCGTCTTAAATGGATGACATTTTATTGTTTTATTTGCTTTCTTTTTGAATTTTGTTTTTAAATATATTACAAATGCAAAAAAAAAAGTTATTTCATATATTTTTTATTTTTGTCACTTGGTCAACCAAATCGAGTGACTCGCTTACAACAAATTCATCGGAGTCTTATTCATTTTGACTTCTAAATTTAGAATGGCAACAAGAAAATCATAAATGAATTAATACACACACATACACAGAAAGATCGTCTTAAGAGAAAACTTAATTTTGTGAATTTTCCTTTAGGTGATAAACAAATCAAAATTGGTGAAGGAGGCGAAAAAAGAGAACGTGACAAAGTGGAAGAGAAGGGGAGTGTTGATAGGGGTTGATGTAACAAAAAAAAACTGTTTTTAATTATATTGAGAAATATTTTCACGCCCTAAAATTATTCCAATTTTGTAATGTGAACATTTTATTTCGAAATTGCAATATGAAAATGTTGTGAAAAAGTATAAATAATTTGCCAAAAAGGAGGCAGACGGCCAAATGCGATGGGAGAGTGTGGGTGGTGGCGTAGAGGATTCACATTGGTGAATTTAGAACAGAAACTAAACTGTTGTAGGTGGTTTGGCTAGAAAATATGTGAATGCAGAGTGGTTTCAATGTTTTTACTGTTTTATTTTTGCCTTTATTAAGTATTATTTTTATTTCTCTCTTAGTCATTTTAAATGTCGAACAAATTCTAAAGGAAGCGATGAGTAATTTTACTATTTTTTACGGTAGTGAAAGTATGCTTTTTTTAAATAATTCAATTTTAGTATTGACCTATAGTCAAGGTTTTTGTTCCTATACCGTAAGTTTGGGGGATGCGGTTAAGTGGATGACCTAAAAATTTATTTGAAATAAGTCTTTTTTCTTTTTCTCTAAAAATAATTAAAATAATAACAGAATTTTTTTCTTCTAACTAATCAAAATTTTAAAATCTTTACTTTTTTGTCAACTACAAATACACATCCATTCACATAAACACACATGTAATATCTGATAAGTTATAAATGGAATCTAATTAACACAAGCTCTTATATTTGATTAGTGTATTTGTTTTTGATATTTGGTAGTGAATTGTTGAAAAAAAAATCTTGATAAATAATTTTTAAAGTAAGAAATAGAAAAAATTTGTCAGATATTATTAAGAAACCAAAGTTTTAGCCATTTTAACGTATAATTATTTACTATTAATATCAGAAAAATAAAATATATATTAGCTGATTCAGTTTAGTTAAAGTGTTTTTTTAAATAATAAAATAAAATAAAACTTTTATTAAATTAAATATTTTACTCTTGAATTAAGTGTTGCCAGATAGATTTTTGTTTTTTTTATTATTATAGCTAAAGTAGATTTTGAATTGTTTATGGTTGTCACCAAAAATTATGTTGCTCTTTAGCAACAAAAAAAATAATAACACAAAGAAAATAGTTTATATATTGAAAAATTCAACCAAAAAGTGCTACCAGATTTTATTGTTTTATTGGAAGACATTGTTTTATACATAAATTTACTAACAAAAAAAACATCTAAGGCATAAGAGACTTAGTAGGAAAATCCAAAAATTAGTTTTATCAATTTTTATAAATATTGAGCAAAAATAATTCAATTTTCTTATTCAAAAATCATTTTTAAAAGTAATTTTTAAAAAAAATACGAATTTATAAAAACAAAGTCACTGTAGAACTTTAAAAATAGTGTTGCCACCTTTTTTATCAAGCTGACCTGTGGTTTTTTGTAAATAATTAATTATAGGAAGTAAAATTCATTAATTTTTTAATTAAAAAATAAATTTTTTTAAACATAAAAAGTAAGAAATTTATAATGAAAAAAAAATTGTGGTTAAATTCAATAATTAAAAAGAACTGTTGCCAGATTCTATTTATGAAATTATAAATTAGTTTTTATTCAATCGAATTTTCTAACTAAAAAGTAATTTTTAAACATATGAAAATAAAAATCATTAGTTTTTTAAACAATTAAATTTGCTAAAGTTCAACTGTGATAAAATTGAAAAATTCAAACAAAAAATGTTACCAGATTGATGCCTAATCAAGTTGTCATGTAGTTTTTACAAATAATCTTTTTGTTTCAATTAACATTTATTTTCTTAATAAAAAATAACTATTATTATAAAAAAAAATGAAAATGTTTTCACGAGAAATATTTTTTTCGCTATTAATTTTATATCGTCAATTAAATTTAAAAACAAAACAAAAATGCTACCAGATCTAATTTTTTGTTGTTATTGAGATTTTTGTGAACCTACCAAACAATTTCATTGTTAAGTCTTATCAAATTCTATCCAATAAACTGTTTCGCTTGTGATAATTGTAAATATTTCTTAAAATACTTGTTGTTGTTGTTAAATTTTCCTATAAATTTCTGGTTTTATTAAATTTTCTTATAAAAACAGTGTTCAATTTCACAAGCGTTGCCATATCAAAGAGTGAAACTTTACTTTTTCGTGCAAATGTTTTTACAAATAACCATAAGAACATTAAAATTTAATTTTAAAAAGAAAATTATTGAATATT
Organism: Atherix ibis; assembly: GCA_958298945.1. NCBI lineage: Eukaryota > Metazoa > Arthropoda > Insecta > Diptera > Athericidae > Atherix > Atherix ibis. The sequence goes on from OY282607.1 coordinate 28,119,807, forward strand.
ACTTATCACATAATGAATTAAATAAGGCAAAAAACTAAAATGATGCCAAATAAATGCGAAAATATTTACTATTTTGGTAGACGCAAAAGAAAAGAAAACTAACTTTTCGAATTAACAGAAAATTGTTATCATCAATTGAATTTTTATATTAAAAAAATTGGAAAAAAATTTGGTTATAACGAATTACTCTGATTTAATTATTTATAAGGTGATTGGTTATAACTGGCGTCATTTAATTATTTATTTTTAAAAATATGAAGCGTTGCCAGATTAAAAAGCCAGTGTATTTAAAAAAGCCAGTATTAATATCCTATCAAACCCAGTATTAATATAAACTTAAATAGAAAAGTCTTGCCAGATGGATGCTTTTTTTGATTGCATTATTCTTTTTATAATATTAATAAAGTTTAAATATATATTATCACAAATTTCATAAAATATATTTTTTTGTGGCAAAAAATAGCATCTTTTAAAAATTATTATTCCTTTTCTCGTGATAAAATAAATAAATACGCACAAAAAATTATTAATAATAAATTTTCTTTCTTAATGTATTCAAATTTTCAATGTGGAATATACAAAAACTATTTCCCATAAATTTGCCTAAGCTTTTCTCTTAAAATATCTTTTTATGCGTTTTATTTGACAATCTTAGATCGTATGAAACGTCAATGACAAACAAATATAATATAAAAAAATTTAAAAAAAAAAAAATTAATTTAACCGAACAAAAAATGAATGAAAATATATTTATTATTATTTGTTTTTTTTCTTCTAGTGAATTTTGCTTGCAACATCTTATAGAAAGTAGATTTTGCTTGTTTTTATTGAATGCGGTTGTGTAAATGTGCCATTACATCGACGATCGTCAGCTCTTTTTCTGTCTCTTCCGTTAATGCGTTTTTTTGTATTTTTCGATACAAGAACGCTCATTGATAGTAAACATATCGCCGTACTCTTTTATCATTCTTGGCCTGCATTCTTTTTCTCCTTTCTTTTGGTTTGTTGACACAAAATTATCAGGGATTTTTGGGTAATTATGCGAATATCCGGCATTGATTTCTGCTGCGAAAGTGTTTCATTTTAATTATTATCTATTAGAATTTATTCCCTTGCAAAATTGTAACAAATGGTATCGATATTCCCTCATTAATAATAACCTAACCAATTATCATCAGAACTTAATTACAAAATAAAAACAAAATAAACTATAGATAAACTATGAATTATTTTAATTTGTTTATTAAATACGTTCTCAATTATGATTGATTTTAATTAATTGTTGTTATTTTTTATTGTTTTCTTTAAAGAGTCTAAACATGGAGATGGAACTGCGTCTTGGCGGTTAACGCTCGATCAGGACTTAATCGATACGTTAAAGGGCAGTTTCCCAAGTTGGTTCACAACCACTGCGCTTGGAAAAAATTCCTTATGTTCATCATCACAAACGTCACAATCCAATAATAATAATAATAATAATAATATTAAAAATAATAATAATAATAATAATAATAATAATAATAATAATAATAATAATAATAATAATCATAATATTAAAAATAGTAATAATAATAGCACACAGTCGAATAAAATTTATCGTCAATTCCATTTAGAAGAAGCATTTCGCGGGATGTCACAGGGTATGTACGAATATTTGGACATTTAATTATTTTAATGTTGTTGGGTTTTTTTTTCTCTAAGTAATAATTTTTACAGAGCATCGACTAGGAAATCTTACAGATAATGCTAGTAGATCAATAGGAAATTATAAATTCGAAGAGGATTTAAATAATGTACCTGCGAATTTTGAAACAAGGCCGTCACCTCCAAAAGCAATCGTTGACTCCAGTCCTCTTCAGCCGGCCATGGATAGAAATAAAGAATGTAAGCACGCACACCTTTTATATTATTTTTGTTTAAATATTTTTTAAATACATTTATATTATTTTTGTTACTATTTTTTAAATTGTGTTTTTGAAAAAAAAATTTATATTTAATTTCTTCTTAAATTTTTTACAGCACTTAAAGTTAAGTTAATGGTTAGAAGGCCTATTACACAATTGGTGGAACAAGGAATAATACCACGTAAGTAAATTTTTTGTTTTTTTGTGAATATATAAATTGGCAAAGATCAAGTTTTAAATACATTTTGATGCTTAGAACTCTGCTAAGAAAATAGATGGCGTTATAAATGGGAAAACTGAAAAAAATTAGTTGGGCGCCATCTATTGGCTAATTTGCATACCAACTGCATATAAAGGGTTTTCGAATAAGAGTGATATGATTTCTTTAAAAAAAACCGCACTAATTGTTAAGGAAATTCAAATGTTTTTTTATTTAATGTAAAGTATAATCGATACAATTAAGTTCTGAATAAAACGTCATTCAAATGGCCTCCACGACTTCTTTTGCAGGAACGAATTCGATGAACCCAATTTTCGAGCACATTTTCCACTAAATCAAGTCGTATGTCATGAATAGCACGTTCAATATTGACTTCTAAAGCTTGAAGAGAGTCTGGTTTATTGCTAAAGACCAATGACTTCAAATAACCCCACAAGAAATAGTCTAATGGTGTTAAATCACAACTTCTTGGAGGCCATTCAATGTCACAATTTCTTGAAATAATCGAATCTCTAAACTTTTCTCGCAATAATTCGCTTGTTGTACGTGCTGTGTGGCACGTAGCCCCGTCTTGTTGGAACCAGATGTTGTCAAGATCAACTTCTTCCAATTTCTGCCATAAAAAGTTGGTTATCGTCGATCTATACCGCTCTCCATTGACAGTAACGGTTTTACCAGCTTCATTTCGAAAGAAGTACCGATGATTCCACCAGACCAAAAACCACACCAAACTGTCAATTTAGGTGAATGTAATGGGTGTTCATGAATAATTTGTGGATTTTCTTCGCACCGGAATCGACAGTTTTGTTTATTTACCGCACCACTCAGATGAAAGTGAGCCTCATCGGAGAAGATGATTTTCTTAAAAAAATCGTTATCGTTTTCAAGTTGTTCCAAGACAAAATCAGCAAATTCACGACGTTTACGGTGGTCTAATGGCTTCAGTTCTTGAGTGATAACAATTTTATACGGATGCAAGCCCAAGTCATTTCTCAAAATCCGCCAGGTTATTGTTTGAGACAGTCCCAATTCTTGACTGTCCCAATTCTCGACAAATGGCCGAAACGTCACTTAGAAATCATATCACTCTTATTGGAAAACCCCATATATGAGCGTTAGTTTTACGCTCAGATAGAAATAATTCATTTAAAGATCATAATGATTAACTTAAGGTCGCTGCAATAGCTAAAGATGATATTTATATGTTAAGATTATAGTTCTTAGTGTTACCTATATTTGAAAATGGTAATTTAGGCATTATAAAATTAATATGGTACATCTATGGGCTATTTTACGTATCAACGGTATATTCATTGATGTTAGCTAGATCTTATTTGTTGCTGCTGACAAAGAAACTAAAGATCACTGCGGCTATGTCACTAGCTGGGCGTGAACTCAAGACCAGTCCGTTCAAGGTAAGACGTGCCAATGCCTCTAGATCAGTGCACTCTATTAAAATTTCTATAAATGTTTCTGAAATAATCAAAATGGTTACTTGAGCAAAATAGTAATGAATCACAATTTGACGCTATCTAAGCGAGTAACTTCATTCGGAGACCTTGTCGGGATTCTCCTTTTCAAGTACGCTTTTGATTTTATTTTCAGAGATCTTAATTTCAAAAACCTTCGTTTCACAGACGTTCTTTTCAGAACATTTTTTTTCATGGAGACTCAACAATCCTTGTTTCAGTGATCTTGTTTCCAGTAATCTTAATTTCAGAAAAAAATTTCCAAGTGTACTCTTTTTTGCAGAATCCTTGTTTCAGTGAACTTGTTTCCAGAGATCTTAGTTTACAATATATTCTTTTCAGGGACCTCCTTTTTCATGAATTCTCCACCAAAAGACCTACTTTGGAGTGTCTTTCTTTCAGTGAATTTGTTTTTTCAACAAATTAACTGAAAGAAAGACACTCTAAATTTACTGCAATGTATTATGGTGCATTATGAGTGAAAAACTCATCTACTCCGTTTTAAACAAAAAAAGAAACTACAAAATATTTTTGCTTCATTCTGAGTAAAATAGAATTGATCAAAAAATGAAACTTAAATACATTTTCTTTTAATTATTATCTTTGTTCTGTTGCATAAGAAAAAAAGTCACCATAAGATGTGTTTGCTTTGTTATAAGTAAAAAAATTAATAATCAAATTAAACTTGTTTCTTCTCAAAAGAAAGTTTCTTTTAAATTTTTTTCCTGCTCCGTTGTAAGCAAAAAAGTAACTATCAAGTATATTTACTGCACGATGAGTTAAAACGTTAGCGAAACACTTAAAATCGTGAATATTTTTTTGCTTCATGAAGAGTAAATGTTTTTAAAATCTCAAAATAGAGTTTCTTTTAATTTGTATATCTTCTCCGCTCTAAGCAAACAAGTTACTACCAAATATTTTTGCTCCATTCGCAGGCCAATATTTCTTGGTATTCTTAAGGGAGATGGGAAATTTATAAAGTAGAATTAGTATTTAAATATTTTTGCTCCATTCCGAAAAATGGAAGAATGGTTTCTCTGATACAGCGGTAATTTGGTTAAACGTTGAAATCATGTCGAATTGCCAAAATATTCAAAGTACTGAAGATAGATTATGTTGTCAAATCGATTGCTTTGCAAATTTTGATTAGTTTACATATGTGCTATTACCATGTTGGTCTTCTATAATCTAACGTTAGAAATCATCATCGGTGGTTTCGGTAATTTTTTCTTAGTTCAGAAGTTATATTGTAGAAGAACTGGATAGGCCTCTTCACAAAAATTCTGTTCAAATATTGTTGGCAATACATTCGTAAAAGCCAATGACGAACTTTTCACTTTTTAACCAAATTTTTGGACCAAATAAATCATTAAAAGCCATTTAAACACTTTATAAGCTAAATTTTTGTTAATTTCTGTAGTAAAAATTAAGATGTAAACTTACCGAAAGAAAGAAATTCTCGGCTTGAATGACTAGCAATCCTTTATAAAACACTTCATATTCTGAAATAATAAAACTACTTATATATGTGTAAATACTCACTATTTCGCACATACTTTAAAAAATGTAAAAACTACACTTTCCGATAACAACTGTAAAAGCAACAAAAGTATGCGAGCATTTCGGTGTGCTACCCTTTCATGGAGAGTGGCGAGTTTTTAAACTCCGAAAGTCTACAAAATTGAGGTGCTCGATTTTTACGAATTAAATAATAAACCAAAAATACAATTCCATTTCGTATCAAAAGATTGTACAAAAAATAAAAATTGCCCGCCGTTGTGTTTAAATTGTATTTTAGTTTCCAATAAGTGAATAAAATTGAATATAAATTATGCTTTTAGAATTCAATAAATTTCTATTACGAAAACTAGATGTCTCAGTGGGTGTTATGTCTACATATAAAAAATCTACACAAAAGTATACAAGAAGTACGATTTCTCGCCGTTTTTGCAATAATTCGGCCACAAAATTGCGTATCCATATACGAAAATCTGACGTACGGGCCTATCCGAGGTATTCTTTAATCTAAGATTCAGAAATTAAGCCATGACAATTAGAGAGACCTTAGCGCCATCTGTGAAAATAATAGACCCAGGAAATATTTGACATTAGCTGTACTCCATTGGCCCAATGGAACGCAAAATTTACCCACAGAAGTAAAATATAACCTCAAAATAGTCAACATCAAAACCCTATAATCTAAGATCAAAACCAACTGCAGTATGTCCTCCATGACTTGGGCGGTGTAAAAACATACTGTATTCGACTAAAAGAGTGTGCGTTAAATTATTGTTTAAAATTAAAACCACACATCGAAAATCCTTTCTGCGACAACTCTTGTCAATCTGAAGTGTTTTTTAAATTGCAAATTTTCAACTTTAGCTTTCTTAATATTTATATGGAGGCACAACAAAAATATGACATTTCAACATAACCAACGAACCCTCTAAGCCGTCTATTTTCATTTTGGGAACTAAAATTCCCCTACCATAAATTGTATGCGTAACTACGCATGCGAACTGCTCATTTGTACGAGCAACAGTAGCTGCGAGTAGCTAGAAGTACTTGTGAGCAGCAAAATTGCTCCAATGGAATACAGCTATTGTCTGAATTCTACCGCACCTCTCTTATATAAACCATTTTTATAGTAAAGACTAATTAAATTTATGCTTCAGAAAGTAAAGTTAAAAAAAAACATTTAAAATTCAGATTTCGATTATATTACTTGGACCCTGTCAATATGCATGGAAAATAACATCAGTCCAATGGCCACCACTACACATACTACTTGTACGGCCCAATTCTGTTGAGGTAATTTTTAATTAATTTTTTGGACATTTCGGGCATACACACGACATTTTTCGTATCCCCGCAAAAAACAAGTCCAACGGCATCAAATCTAGCCCAATTACAGAATTACGCGTCCTAGTAATTTTTTGTATTGAAACCACTCTGGTCCAGATAAAATCCAGTCTTTAATTTCTAGCAAAAAAAAACCACTCTGTATGACGACATAACATATATGTTTAATAGCTGTCAAGTGAATAGGGCTGTACTTTCCCAAAATACAAAATGAAAAATATTTTATTTTAACGAAAACTTTTCGTCTCAACCGAAATCAAGCAAAAAAATAAATTTTTTTAAGAAAAGAAAAAATATTTCCCTTTAAAAGTTTTTTTTTTATTTTTTTTTTTTTTGTTCAAAATTCTCTTCTCTTTTATTTTTGATTTTTGTTTTTTTTTTTTTGGTGGAAATAGTAAAAATAATTTGTCAAAAAAAAGTCTTGTTTTATTGAAATTTACAATAGAAGGAAAAGAATCAAAAATGAAACTGATTCTAAACTGATTGATGCTTTTTCTCTTTTGTTCTTATTTCGTCACTCATTTATTTTGATATTCTCTCATTTTCACTTGTGACTTTTTTTTTTACCCATTTTTTTTGTGTGGGAAAGAAAAAAAAATTTTCAAAATGAACTTGATTTTGATTAGTTTTTTTTCTCTTTCCGTTTTTTTTTTTTGTAATAAATTTTGTTGTCAAAGTTTTGAAAAAAAGTTTAAAAAAATAAGAGAAAAAAACCAAAGCGCTTTCTCTGCCGAAATTTCAAAACGTGCAAAAATATTTTTTTAACGTCTTAAGGTGTGAGCAAAAGACCAAAAAATAAATTAAAAGAGAAAATAAATAACATTCTGTGTGTGTGTGCGTACGGGGGTGTGGGATAAATGGATGGGAATTTCGTATGGGATCGTAACGATCTGTCAAGTGAGTGAATTCGCCCAAAGAGTTTACCGTTAATTTTGCACACTTTTGGAAAGTAAAAAAATATTCAAGATTAGTTCTTGTGTTGGGAAAGGGAAAGGGAAGGGTGTGCTGGTGGTAAGTCGTTTGTCGGTTGGCGGTATGTGTGACGACTAGTGTTCTTCCGCTTCTTATTTTTGAATATCGTTTTTTTTTTGACATGAACATTATTTGTTCTTGTTCTTGTTTTTTTTTATTATCGGTTTTAATGTAATTTCGTCTGACGTCATCTATGATTTGTGACTTGTCCCACCTTGAGTGGGTCATATATATATTATTTTTATTAATTTTCTTTTTATTTGAATTTAATTTGTATTTTACGTAAACGAATTCCAAATGGAATCGTATTAATTTGAATTGTTTTTACAATTTTGTTATTATTATAAGTTGAATACATAATTATGAAATGTTACTACACATAAAAAGAAGTGTTCCGTCGACTGAAGCACTATAAGTCGATGGGATCGTCAGCGAACTGATTAAGTATTGGGGCGACACAGTGCCCCAAATGGGTTCATCAATTAATGGGCCCAAGAATGGCACAGCGAATCAATGCCTGAAGAACGGCATTTTCTGTTCCATACTCGAAAAAGAAGATATGACAGAGTGTAGCATTTATAGAGATGGTACGTTGCTGAGTACCATTTTGAAAATAAGAAGGGAAAGACTCATTTGTCCATAAATTACAAACGTAGACATTGTGGTTTGCTGTTGTCTTTCCACTTAGAAAAGGCGTATGACCGAAATTTTCCCACACTGGTTACTTTTACAGCTGGCAGAGTATGGGAGTAGACTCTGCAACATTAGTACTTCTACGTTCCTACCTAACTGGTAGAACCTTCACGGTACGCACCAAAGGCCATTTTTCGTCAAAACGTGAAGTGGAAAACGGCATCCCATAAGGACCCCCTCCATCTACGATCCTATTCAATATATATATATTCGCTCCCTTTCCCAATCAACCATTATATATATGCTGACAATATTTTTGTACTTGTATCTGGTGCTGATCTTCAACATCAAACTAATAACGCTATCCGCAGCATAAACGGTCCGGTAATCTCTTTGATTAAAGAAGAACTGGATAGGCCTCTACACAAAAATTCTGTCGGAATTTTGTGGCAATACATTCGTAGAACGCACACACATGCAATACAACAAAAACGGCGTACACCATTGGGAGCCAATTTTAAACTTCAGTATGCGATTGAAGCGGTTCGTTCAAAACCATTTTCATATGCGATGTCATTTATGCGTAAACGAATAGATTTTTTAATATTGCGGATTTTGTTGTTTGGTGGAATTAGTTTTGGAAATTTATAATAAAGCACAGTATTCTATTTTAAAATATTATTTATTTATTTATTAGATATTTCAACAATTATGTGCACAATAAGAAGATAATCGTATACAACATTATAGCAAATGCTTTAAAACTATATTACAAGATGAGAAATTAAATGTACTTAAAAAATTATAAACTAATATTCTAAAAAAAAAATAAAAAAATATTATTTAGTAAATGCATTATAATGTGGTCTAATAGAGCAAGCAAAACAAATTTATTTAAATAATAAGCCTATCGAAGAATATACTTTATTTATTTTAACACAATGAAAACATCAATGGAAAATAGACTGAAAAATTCGGTACTGATGGTAAACATTGAACTGTCAACATCGGATTTGTTTACATTTATTCAATGCCGAACTTTTCACTTTTTGATTACTTTTTCAATAAAATAAATCACTAAAAGCCATTTAGGCACATCACAAATAAAGTATTTCTTATTTTATTTAGCAAAAATAAAGATATCAACTTACCGAAAGAAAGAAATTCCCGGTTTCCTCATTTCTTCGGTTGAGCAACAATTCTTAATAAAACACTTCATTTTCTGAAATAAAAAATTTGTATTAAGTTCTAACAACAATATAACTATTTATAAAAATACTTACTTTTTCGTAAATACTTGAAAATAGATACAAATTACACTTTAAATTTCACTTTTTTATGTGACCAAATAACAATTTCAGAAATGACAAAGCTATCCCCCAAGTCTCCACTTTCATGGAGAATTAAAGTTTTAAATCTCTCCGAAAGTCGACAAAATTGAGGCGGTTTATATTTGATTGATATTTACGAATTAAATAATAAACCTAAAATAGAATTCCATTTCGTATCAAAAGATTGTGCAAAAAATTAAAATGACCTATCGTTGTATTTAAATTGTATTTTTGTTTCCAATAAGTGAATTAAAATAAATATGGATTAAGCTTTTGCAATTAAATAAATTTCCATTACGACACATAGATGGCAGTGGGTGTCATGTCTACATAAAAAATTTTTGACAGTCATATCCCCTTCGTAAAAATTCTTACACAAAATTGCGTATGCATATACGGTAGGGGCCTATCCAGGTATTCTTTAATCTAAGGGTAATCTATACATCAAACCCACCTTGCCTTCATGCTTGCAGAAAATCCTGGGCCTCTTCCCTCCCGACCCAAAAGATGGCATGAAAATTCTGGGTATCTCAATTAACCGTGGAGGGAAATGGAATTTTCGGATTAACAGGATATCTCAGAAGAATTGATTAAATTGACCTCACATGAGGATGGACAATTCCGAAGTGTTCTTATCGATGATTGCCAGATGTGGACAAAATTATCGACCACGATTGCCAGATGTGGACAAAATTAAGCTAAATAGGCTGCGGTAGCGCTAATCTTTTTGGATGAGAAAGATTTTAACTTAAAAGTCTGCAGTGGTGTTTTTTAATGATCCCAGAAAAAAAGATTGGCTCTATCTTCGATGGAGTTAGGATATTGAAGACATGTTAGGATAGTCGTCGAACTGGAAAACCGCTTCCTAAAACTAAGACGTCTAGCTGTCTCTGACAGATGAGAAAGGTCCTACAGTGACATTTTTGATGGTTCCATGAAATGACAGATCCCCTATCTTGAAAGGAGTACCGGTGTTAGCCAGAATCTTTTTGATTCAGAAGGCCCAGAGCACCGTTGATGATGATGATTTTCAAATGAGACATTGCCCGAATTTATGTTTAAAAATTATTTTCACTTAATTGTACGAGTATATGCCTTTTAGTAAAAACTACTTGAATTATTTAGAAAAGAAAAAAAAACCACAGAATCTGTATTCAAAATTTTTTGCGCTGTCACTTCTTATTGCAGTGATCAATCTGCCTTCTATAGCCTAAATTTGAGATGCCCAAGTTTTAATTGTCTTTCAATTAGAGTATGGATAATCTACCTTTCTGACCGATTTTAAAAATTCCTTACCTTTCTCACCGATTTTCCTGTCCTCTAAGACTACAAGCATCATTTGAGATTTGGTGGCGCTAGTATCGCCCAAGATTTGGTGGTGCTTGTATCGCTTAGGATTTGGTGGCGCTAGTATCGTTTGTGATTAGAATATTTTTCCAAGCCTTTTGAATGTTTAAACTTTTGCAATTATTTACAAAAATTTCTTTTCTTAATTGTACAAAAGAAACTTTTCATGGATGAGGAAAATCCTGCTCGGAATGTTTACAGTGACTCCATTTAAAGTTCCAGAAGACGTTGTAGGTCCTGCGTTCGGTGAGCCAACGGCGTTAGACAGGCCGCCAAAAACATGCTGGGGCGGCATGTCTAACGCCGTTGGACGTCTGGAATTTTATTCAGCAGGCTTTGACCGCACTCCCAGTTATGATGATAAAAAGAAAAAAACAAGCAAATATTTTTGAACTTAACCCGGCAACAAAATACAACCACACACCTCCCTCCGGAATTTTTTTTTAATCAATTCAATAATATTAATTTTTTTTTTAAAACCAGTCGTTTTTGTGAATTTTTCGTTTTCTTTTTATTTTGTTTTTCTTCTTTTTTTTGTAAAGCAAATTTCTTTATTAAAAAAAAATTCAAGAATCAAAATTCCGTTTTCGATTGTTTAAGTAAAAAAAAATCAGTTGAAAACGCATAAATTGTTTTGAATGAACATATTTATTTTTTGTTTGTAAAGAATTCCATTTCGTTTATTAGAATTTATTTCCCATTTTAAAAATGAGAAAAAAAAACAATAAATTTGCTCTTAAAGAAATTCGTGTTTATTTAAAAAAAAAAAAAAGAAGAGACCAAATTTATTTATACCAAAATGTATAGTGTGGATGGCTCTAGTTAGGGGAAAGGGGGGGAAGAGGAGGTGGATGGGAAATAAAAATCAAAAATAAGTTAGGATAAAATGGTTTGAAACTGAAAATTCTGTGCCTCCTTGGTGGCCTTCACCTTCCTGTCTTTAGTTTTTTCCTTCTATTTTGATTGTTTTAAAAATTGTTTAAATCAATTTATTACTATTATTATTTTTTCATATTTATAAATGGAATGTTTTTGAATTATTACGCTCAATATCTGTCGTTGCTGCTTTGTACATTATCAGAACAGTTATGCTATGCTACGTTTCGGGATTATTTTTCATTCCATTTAAATAACGAATAAAAAAATGCGAATATTCCGTTTTTTATTATCAATTAAAATGCTTTTGAGTTTTATTAATTGTTGCTGTTGTTTTTTTTTTTTAGCACTAAAGACATCGCCAGCCATCCATGAACAATGTAAACAATTGGAACGAGCAAAAACGGGCGATTTACTTAAAGCGAAAATCCAACAGCGGCCAAATCGGCAAGAGTTGGAAAGGCGACACATACTCGAACACGATGAGATCCATGTCGATCCTAGTTTAGCGGAAAAACAGCGCATGCTGAAAAAAGCCCGATTGGCGGATCAGTTGAATTCGCAAATATCCCATCGACCTGGGCCACTTGAATTGATCAAAAAGAACATTTTACATACGGAAAAGCCGATTGAACGGATCGTTAAGGAGGGTTTAATTGAATTCAAAGCGACCAGCGAGGGACTCTTAAAGAGGCCGCAACATCCAAACAGTTATATAACATTCGAAGATGATTCGCAGAGTTCGGAGAGCGATGTTCGTAGCAGTCCGTTACGATCGGACTTCGAGAATGCGGCTGCGTTTACGGCGACAACTGGGAGTCCTGTGTCTTTGGCCGGGACATCGCTAGTCGGCCAAGCGACAGCCCATGCAACTGGCGGTATTGTGACCGTAGCTCTAACGATTCCAACCAGTGGTGGTGCAATGGTTGTCACCTCGACACCAGTTCTGCAAACGAAATTCCATTCAGAATTCATTTCCGGTTCGTATGCACCTTCTTTGTCGCCGCCAATCAAGTTTAGTAATAATGTTGAATTGTGCCAACCACTGTCCGCAACGGGTATTAAATCCGTTTGTGCACCGTTGTCGGCAAGTCCGACTTCCATCTGCTCAACCATGACGTTAAGTCCGTTGTCATCAGTGGCGTCAGTATCATCGCCACCGTCGGTCACATCACGGCAGATGCGATCGCCACAGACACAATTGCAGAAATCGGACGCTCCAAACAAAGAAAAGAGCAGAAAGAAGAACAAATCGAAGCCGGTCCTAAAAGCAAAGACAATAAAATTCCACGAGTACAAAGGGCCACCAAACTCACTAAAAAATTCCAATTCGAGCTTAGCTCAACCAGAAGAGACGTCGTATCAGCTAATGTTGGAGCAGCAGAACTGTTTGCTCAAGTTTTTAGAAAAATTGAATAAAAATCAAACTATTCTGCCTCAGTCGGCGAAGAGTTCCCCGGGCAATAGTAACGACAGCAACTCACAAAGCACTCCAACGTATTCGGTATCCCAATCGCAACAGTCAGTGTTTTCTATAACGCCAAGTATTCCCACAAGTGCGGTGGAATCAAATTCCGCTGACATAATGAAACTGGAAAAAATGAAAGTTTCCGACCTTAAATTGGAATTGAAAAAGCGAAATCTTCCGGTTTCAGGCCCAAAGCCCCAATTGATCGAAAGATTGAAGCCTTATTTGCCATTGGATGCCGCTACTAATACGGATTCAAACGGTGCCGACAGCAAAAATGAATCAGAGAACGGCGCAGTCAATCATTCGGCGCGTCCGTCAGTGTCACCTGAATCGGAACATGAGTCCATGGACGTTCAGCACACTCATTCCTCACATCATTCAATATCGCTGGCCAAGGAGAATTTGGTCCGCGAGAAGCAGCGAATTATTTACGAACTCGAAAGACAATTAGAGAAGAACCAACAGGAACTACAAGAGATACAAAAGAATCAGCAAATGGTCAAGTCGGACCCGCCGCCACCACCACCGCCGATCAATCAGAAATTGATGGTAAAACAGCATCTCGAAGCGAAAATTCAGAAGCAGCAAGCCAAAAATTTGGCACTCTTGTCTAGTAAAAATGCCGCTGCAGCAGCAGCCGCTTCCGCAAAAGCTGCAGCAGCTCTGGGTCCCTCAGTTAGTGCACAGCCGGTGATTGTTAGTTCGGAAATAAAATCGCAACAGCACATACTCAATCAGTTCCCAATGCCAACGAAGCAGAACAATATCGGAATCGTGTGGAATGGCGAACATCCGACTCTGGTGCTGGTTGGGTTGCAAGATAAGAAATTGGTGAACGCTGAAAAGACGACAGTTGCGGTGCCAAGCATTCTCCTTCCAATATCAGCCAGTCCTGCCATAGATCAAATCGAGAAGTCAACAAAGGCGCTGAAGCAGTTGGAGATGAACCACGAAGCCATGTCCCCACTGCAGGTGGACATGAAACCAGTCATCAAGAACGAGAGCATAATCAAAGTTGAGAGTTTGCCGGACCTATTGGGCCACGACTCAATGTCACCATTGCAAGTGGATATGAAGCCAGTGATCAAGAACGAAAGCATCATCAAAGCAGAGAGCATAGCGGATGTGATGAGTGTTCACATCAACCAAAACGACCTAACGAATGGTGTACTTCACAATTCAGAGTGCATGTCGCCGGCACTCTTATTCCACAGCAATCACGATGAGCCCACATCCGAGTCGCAATTGGATTCCAATGACAACCTTTTCCAAACGTCGATTATCGTCAACAATAATGCCTCTACGGCAATGCCGGTCGACAACGTGGATATGGCGACGCCATCGTCAATGCAGTCAGACTGCAATATCGGCATCGAGAACACAATTTTCCCCAACGAGTCCAACACAGTCACAAACCACCAATTCAACGATCTCGAACTCATGGAGCTGATGAGCCAACAACTCGACATGGAAATCGGCAACGACTCCTGTCACAGTTCATTGGTGCTAGAGCCATCAACGCATCAAAAGTCCTACTTCAACAACACACGACGCGACATGAATCCATGTCTGCAGCCGTCGCTGAACGAACTCATCCAACAAGGCAACTGTCAGAACAGCAACGGAAACCCATCATCGATCACCGCCGCCGCCACTGACTACAGTTCCAGCAATTTTGGCCTATCGACTTGTACTGGCAACACATTCACATCAACACCAATGGAGATTTGCGACGAATTCGATCCAGCGCTGACCAGTTTCGACTTTTCCAATTTACTATCCGATCACAGCATGAACACCCAGCACCATACGCTCCCATTAAGCTCATTAACATCGTCGTCCAGCTGCAATACCGATCCTACCAATCATAACACATCCAACAACAATAATAATAACAATAATATTAGCAATTGTCATAATAGTAATATTAATAATAGTAGTTTGCACACACCAACAAACGAAACTCATCATGACATATTCGACGGTCACGTGACATTCAATCAAGAGAACATATTCGATTTTCTTAGCGCTGACGATTATAAAATGAATTGGGGCGAAGTTGATTTTGCAGTGTAATCCTCATCGAGCCACCATTTATTCATACATCCCTACTCCCCCTATATGGGGGCGTGAGAAAAACAAAAGGAAATGGAAAAAATTGCAAAACAAAATATTAACCATTATTAAGCCTTTGTTTCTGTAATTAAATAGGGAAGCGAAAGAGAAAAGGAAATTTTGTTGTAAGAGAATAATTAAAAGAGTAGGGTCTGCTGCGACTGAAGGAGGATGGTGATAGACAGATTAGGATTGATTGTATGTGCGGTGAGATGGGTAGATGAGATTGATTTTATGGAGTTTTTTTTGTATGGTCTTGATCGTATGTTTGGCAAGAGAGAGAATTAAGTACATGTCAGAGAAACCGAGTGAAAGTGAGAAAAAGATAAAAGATAAGAAAATATAGAAAAATGTATATTAATTAGAATAGGAAAGAGTAATAATAATATTAAGAGAAAAAAAGAGAAAAAAGAAAATATAGTGTAACTAGACGAGAAGAAGAAGAAGAAGAAGAGAAAAACCGAAAAGAGAAATGACATTTTTCTTATCTGCTCTGCTTAATATAATTTTGTACATGAACGAAAGGGTCAAACTATGACTGGAAATTCAGTTTGTGTTCCAAATTCAAAAAGGTAAAAACTCTCTTAAAAAATATCGGAAATTATTTACTGATAAATGGCCGCCCTTGTTTGTTTAGTAAAAATTCGGTTGGGCGGTCTTTAATTAGCACTTTTTTTTTCTTCTCTATTTTAAATCCGTTTTTTTTTTAAATTTTCTTATAATTTGACCGTTAAAAATTATCTGCATAGATTATAGGGCTCTTTTTCTAAAAAAAAACTAAAACAGGCGCCATTTTCATAAAGAATTTTTTTAAGTAATGTTTTTACAGAAAAAATTTCAAGGACTGTTTTTGAAACAGATTTTTTTTTTTTAGAAAAATAGACAATATGGTTTTGTTAGAAAAAAAAACGATTTTTTTTTATTTTTATTCATCGAAACGGTTGAAGGGGGAAGAGGAGAGGAGTTGGTCATACTTTACCCAAAAAAATGGCATTTATTACAAATGAGAATAAAAGTGATAATTTCTTGGCCATAACAAAAAAAAACCTAAAAAATTTGTTTAGGGAGACTTGCACACTTTTACCCTATTTTCTTTTTAATTGCAGTTAAAGGATTTTTAAACTTTTTTATTTTATTAAATTTTAAATTTATTTGTTCATACTTCAAAAGAAAAAAAGATTGAAATCACGAAGGATGTAGAGAGGAGAAGAAAGGGACATGACTGCTACATGTGGTTTTGTTTTTTTTCTTCTAATAATGGCTCGCCTATTGACACATCCGTGATCCAAAAAAAATGAACATGGTTTGTACACAAATTTGCAATTTCCGCTCCATTATCCTAGTCCAATATCAGTATTAGCTTATATGTTAGGATCTAAAGAGCACAACAATGCCTAAAAAGCAAATAATTTTAAAAACAATTTTTTTTAGATCTATAAAGGCTCAAATTAAAACCGTGATTCATTTGATCCTCACGACAAGCGGAAATGCATTCAATCCTGAACCGAATAAATACATTGCGCTGCTGTTCACCATTTAAATCTAAAGTTGACTGTGCAGGCGCAAAAGATAAATTTCACATTAAACAATCGAATAAGTTTTCACCTTTAAAATTAATCAAAGTTTACCAGACTTTAATAAAATTGATAAGAAATGTTTTGCTCTGCTGGATCACAGACTACTTTTTTTTGTAATAGCAATCATATTTCTGATATTGTTAGATTTTTTTAATCGATTTATTATTTTTAACAAAACAATCTTCATCAACTTTTAATATGGTAAATAGATAATTTTATAAGAAAATCAATTGCTGCAAACAAATTCAAATGATACTAAAAAAAATTGCAGTCATTCTTTGGAAACCGATACAAACTCGAAGGAGATCATTTTCCATTGATAATAGGCCCCGCGATACTGTTCTTTTCAAATGAAAATTTAAATTTTTTTTTGTGGCGGTGGTAACAAATATTTAAAAAAAAATCAACTGAAATGAAAACAATTACAATTATTAAAATATTGTAGTAATAATGGAATATAATAAATAAAATAAAACAAACAAAAAACCAGCAAAGGTTGGGCTTATAAAAAGGCAGAAGAAAGCAGACACCATAAAAAATTACCATTTCTGTAATATTTTATGGAATTTCCTTTTCTTTTTTTTACACATTTCTTATTTACATTATTATATTGTATTATGGTAAATAATTGATTAATTATTTATAATAAAATTGAAATAAAAATATTACTTAAAAAAAAAATTATTATAAAATCAGAACAGAAAAAATATTAAAAGATAAAAAAATATTAATGATAAATTCTTTTAAAGAATACAACTTGCTATTAAAATATAAATTATAATATAAATAATAATAATAATAATAGTTGTAATTAAATAAAAATTAGAAAAAGAATATTATTTTTTGCTCTATTTTTTTTGAGTTGTCTACTAAAAAAATGAAAATGCAAAAAAGAAAACCAGAAAATATATTTTAAAAAATAAATACATAATTTATATTATATGTACTAGTAATATTAAAAATAATATTAATAATAATAAAAAATACTGATTAAGAAATATTACTAAAATAATTGAATTTTTTTTTTTAATAATAAAAACCAAAACTACAAAAAATACTTAAAAAAAACATAAACTAATTCTAATAATATTAATAATAAGAAAAAAATATGATTAAATATAATTTTAAAAGAAATGAAAAAAGAAAAAAAAATTGTAAATAATTCAAAATAGATGCATTGCATACGGAAATTTTATGAAAATGCCTTTTAAGCAATAAAATAAAAATTCGAATATTTATAATTGTGAAGAGAAAAAAAACCGACGATAGTTTATTTTTGTTTGCTTTATTTTTGATCGATTTTGTGTATTTTGTTAAGAGATAATTGAGAAATTCAATTTCTCTTGTCACCAACTGTTTAGCTATCCTGTATGGGATTTTAGAGAAGATATGAACGAGCAATGAAGGCTTGGCTGAGAAAGTAGGACTGATGCAAGTGAGAGGCATTGTACAGAGGTATAAAGAGCAATCGGCATTTACGATGCAAACAACAAGAGTTGAGTGCGAAAGTCAAATCTCTGTCAAAAGAGAGCGTCTAATAACATGTCAAATCCGTTGAATATTAACAATGATAAAAATGTTATTTTTCTTAGTTGGTATTCGATTGCCATCGTGTGTGGAAGTGACTGAATTTGTTCTGCAATATTATAATTACAATTCGCAATTTTGTTTGCGTCAATAAATTACAAAAAAAGTCAGCAGATATGCTGTTCATAGTGGACGTGGACGAGGCACCCATCTAGCCAAGTAAATCTTTCCTATTTCTCCTAAGAGAAAACGTCGGTTAACTAGACAAAAACAATACTAAAAATACAATACAAAACAAATACCAACCACAAGCACAACCATAACCGCAACGCCTACACACACACACAGTTGTATTATAATATTTAACAAAACTTATCTGTCATTAAACATAAAACCACGTGTCGCCTACAACCATAGGGATTGAGTTACGCCTAATCAACGCACCACCATTATTGGCAGTTAACAGTCAGTAATCAGTTACAAGCTGATTACTCCAACTGTTAGTGGTGAGGCCTTAGATTAAAGAATACCTGGATAGGCCCGTACGTCAGATTTCCGTATATGTATACACAATTTTATGGTACAATTATTGCAGAAGCGATGAGAAATGGCAATTATTATATATATTTCCTGTATGCGTGCGCATTTTTTTGCTGAATTATTGTAAAAGCGACGAGAAATCGTACTTCTTGCATACATTTGTGTAGATTTTTTATGTAGACATGAGACCCACTGCCATCTAGTTTTCGTAATAGAAATTAATTGAATTGCAAAGGCATAATTTATATTCATTTTAATTCACTTATTGGAAACAAAAATACAATTTGAACACAACGACAGGCAATTCTTATTTTTTTACAATCTTTTGATACGAAATGGAATTCTATTTTAGGTTTATTATTCATGTCGTAAATATCAATCAAATACGAAGCGCCTCAATTTTGTAGACTTTCTGAGAGTTTTCCATTTGCGCCATTCTCCGTGAAAGTGATAACATACCGAAACAAATGAACTATTCTTGTTATTTTTCAAGGTGTTATTTTGTCACATCGGAAAGTGCAAGTAAAAGTGTATTTTTCATATAATTGGAAGTATTTACGAAAAACTAAGTATTTAATAGGAAGTTTTTATTACAGAAAATTAGGTAATTTATTAGAAATTGCTAGAAATTCGACGAAATGAGGAAACCGGGAATTTCTTTCTTTCCGTAAGTCGACATCTTCATTTTTAGTACACAAAATAATAAATATTTAGTTTGTAATGTGCCTAAATGGCTATTAGTGATTTATTTTATCCAAAAATTTAGTTAAAAACTGACAAGTTCGTCTTTCAATAAATGTAAACAAATCCGATGTTGACAGTTCAATGTTTACCAGAAAATAGTTCAGTGCCGGTGTATATAAAGTGTGTGTAAGAAAGTTTAAGGGACCGAATTTTTCAGTCTATTTTCCATTGATGTTTTCATTATGTTAAAATAAATAAAGTATATTCTTCGGTAGGCTTATTATTTAAATAAATTTGTTTGCATTTGTGCTTCCGCCTGCTCTATTAGACTATTTTGTAATGCATTTACTAAATAATATTGTTTTCAATTTTTTTTGGAATATTAGTTATTAATTATTTAAGTACATTAAATTTATCATATTTAATTCAGTTTTGAAGAATTTTACTATAATGTTGTATAGGATCAACTTCTACCATATATTATAAAGAATTTGATGTAATTTTCTATGTAATTAATGCTTTCTTTTTTAATTTAATTTAAATGCACAATGCCTATTTAAATTACCATTTCCATTCACAAACACACATTTATATTATAATGAAGCTTTTTGTATCTACTTATGCTTGTTTAACATAAAAATTTATATTTACTAAGTTGAGGTGTGGTTTTATTTCAACATCACATTCTCTGATTTAATTCATTTGGCATTTTTGGAATGGATTTTTATATGTGCACATAATAGTTTTGATATCATTTATACTATTATATGTTCCATTTTATAATTCTATTTTAATAAATAATATATAGTGGAATAAATAAAGTGAAAATATATAATAAATAAATAAATAATATTTTGAAATAGAATACTGTATTTAATTGCAATATTTCCAAAACTAATTCCATCAAATAACAACCTCCGCAATATTAAAAAAATATATTTCTTTATGCATAAATGACATCATCACATAAGAAAATCGCTTTAAACGAACCGCTTCAATCGCATACTGAAGTTTAAAATTGGCCCCCAATGATTTATGCCGTTTCTGTTATTTTGCATGTGCATGCGTTCTACGAATGTATTGCCAACAAAATTCGGACAGAATTTTTGTGTAGAGGCCTATCTAAACCTCTACTGTCATAAGCAGTGACAGCGCCCGAAATAATTACCAGTATCCGAAGACCGTATCCGCGATATTGGTATTAACCACAGACACTACGTTGCTGTTTAAGGCGCGTCATCATTGTCGGACACAGTGTATTTTAACACCATGGGGCATCCCGATTCCCGTGGTACCAATTTTTGTTTTAAGAGTACTTCTGTTTATATTCTGTTCATTGAGCTACAGTAAGGAATCTTGTAAATCCCTAGACACCGCTAAGCCAGCTTAGGTACGCGAGTTCGCCAAGACCCGAAAATACAACCGGAATCGACCTTAGTCTTTCATCTGGTCGTAGCCATCTTGCGTGCCATTTACACACTCATTCATGCACCATTCTCGCTCTCCTCTCAAAAAGTGCCACAGCAAATCCTATTAAAGCATTCATGTCGTTCTTTCACGCTAATCCCTGTACAGGCCACACTCCTCCGCCGCCCGTACAGGAACCCATTCATACTATGATGTCCCGTGAGTAAATACCCAAGAAACAGGTCAAATTCAAATCCAGACGCAGACACAAAGCACACATCCAAAATGAACATGTGCGTCTATCAGCCATTCACACTCTCATCCCATCGACGATGCCAAAAAGGTTAGCGACTTTGAATCATACAGAAGGGAGAACAATTTTCCTCAAAGTGATGATTTAAAAAAGTTGCTCAAAAGGCACCGAGATGTACAACCTGGTCTTTTGACCAAAACTTTGCGCTCGTCACCAAACACCATTATTTTATCCACAGCATCATGCAGCGCAGGTGCTTCTATCGTCGCTACGATACCATTAATTCCCTAAAACAATAAAAGTTCTCACCAAACCCTTACAAAATCCCCAACCCCGAAATCAACAACATCAAGGATTCCAGAAGCCAGACTACAAATATAAAAAATGAACCTACCTAATTTAGCAAGAGTAAGAGGACTGTAAATTCCCACTGAAATTTCAAACTTGCAGCACGTACTAACCAAATGACACTTAACACCTTTAGCCACGTGTAGACAAACAAACTGGACCAATGGCGGAAGGTTTCCTCCCACTGGCCAAACACTATAAAACCAGTCTATTCGACAAATATTCCAAAATTCTGCGCAAGGAAACTAAGAATTCGGATTGGGCATCCAATCTTGTCCTTCGTCCCATTCTTGGGGCGTTCAACTCACCATTCCCCTTATTTTCAAAGAATGTCACTTAATTCAGAAATTCTTTTTGGAATACGACTCCTTCTATTGCGCAGCCCTTAGATCCAACAACCCCTTTCGCAAGTCCCTTTCCATTTTCTAAGGGAAACAAATATGCTCCATAAAATTTAACCACTTCGATAGCTCTCTCCACTTAACTATCGACCAGATTCATAATATGAAGTCGCCAAATGGCCTCATGGCCGTGGCGCTATACAATGGCCTCTGGACGCTTATTATTTCTCTGCTGATTTTTGGTAAGCCGGGACAGAATTATCCTCGGTGAAAAAGACACTGTTTTTATTCAAATATGAAAAAAGTAAGTTTTTTCTTCAAAATTCTGTACAAATTTTCCCTTCTCGTGAAACAATTATCCGAAAAACAGCTCCAATTTCCTTTCAATAAGGATGAAGGGTGTGTCAATTTGTTTGGCTAAGTGTGCGCCATAAAATGTGGTAGAAAAATTTTAAGAAAACACGCCCTTTTCAGGGTGAAAAACAAATTTAAACAGAGAGTAATGAAAATAATTTTGACTTATAAAAATATTCTCAGCCAATTCGTTCCAGCAAGGATAATGTCCTGTCAATCAGGATCAAGAGTGGCTCAGAATTTCCATCCAAGTGTGCACAATACAACGCCATCAAAAAATTCCTCAAAAAAAACCCTTTTGCCGATGCAAAACAAATTTGCACGAGGCGATAACGAACAACACATGTTATTGTTATTGCAAACTGATGACCTGCTATTTTGTGAGAAAACTGGGGCGCCTGGTATAAAAATCGATTTTCGATGCATTTTGTTAGTAAATTTTCCAATGTTTCCGAAATAAAATTCATGTTTCCGGACTTTGTTTCTGTCAACAAAAAATGTTTATGGAGACATTTTTCAGCAATATTTTTCTGGTTTTGAGGATGCTTCGGCTAGCAACATTTTGGCCGACAGACTTATGTTGCTAGCAACAATTTTTTGCCATTTTTTTTATTTTTCAAGGAAATTTTTATTTTATTTTAATAATCATCAGAGGTGACAAGCATCAGAAGTCATTGTGTATGTAGCGCCACGACCATGAGGCCACTTTGGAGACCTCATATTATGAAACTGGTCGATACTTAGGTGAAGAGAGCTATCGAAGCGGTTAAATTTTATGGAGCATATTTGTTTCCCTTAGAAAATTTAAGGGGACTTGGGGAAAGGGTTGCTGGATTTAGGAGCTTCTCAAGTTCTCATCTGCTTCAACTTGGCTTTGCCTTGCCACCGGTATTCTGACGATAAAGTGAAAAACTAAATCAACCATCCGTCCAATAGGGGGTTAGCCACTCTGATTGCCTCAGTTTGCCTAATCTTCCATTTATTACCAGCCAGAATCTTCACCACATTAAAGATGCAGCTGTTTCGGTTGATAGGGTTGTTAATCTGCAGATTCCATCTTCTTAGTCTCTTCGGGTAATGGAAATACACACTGTTTTCATGGAATTTGTCGGACGAAGATCGCCAAAAGTTATGGGGATAAATAGGAAGGTTGGGTCCGTTCGGACACAAATTTTCTACTGTGAATTTTTGACTAAATTTTATTGCTGCGAATTTTTGAGTAATTATCGCAGAATGTAATTTTGTGAATGATAAAAGAAAGAAGCTCTCATCGACAGAACACCCCATTTTCCTCAAACACTCAATAGGCGATAAATAATAAGCCAGCATTTTTTTTACAAACTTCCGAATGTTTTCTTATCACAATTTATTAAATAGAAAAAGAAAAAAAAACTTATCTAAAAAATTACATTTTTATCATAGAGAATAGAAAAAAATGGATTTTACGTATACGGGTCTTATGTCCTGCTTAATTATCATTAAATATAAAGTTTTCGTTCTATTGTTAAATATAATATTTTTGGCTTAGTAGTTCGATTATCCTCGACGGGGTATCCTTTTATTTCTTATCTGAAAAGTCAATTTCTGCACAGCGGAAAAAGCACACTCTCTACTAGACACCAGTCCTCGTTTGGGTACCTCGTATGTGGCTCGCCAATGAACAAGCGAACACAAACGCAACAGCCTAAAAAAAACAATTCAATTAGTCATTTTTTCAACAACAAAAAACAAAGGAAAATAAGTCTTGCATCGTCGGCCAGCTTTGCCTTACCTCAGTCACCCAAATGGCGATGGACACATAGCTCAGAACATCGAAATAAGCGTGCACCTTTTTGGAAACAACTTCGACACAGCCTTCCTTGTAGGCGGTCAGCTGCGTGCACGTCATCACTTCTGGTCCGCAGCAGGATTTTGGTATATCCGCAATTGGATAATCATATGGAGATGTTTTGCCACAGCAATGAGCCTAGAAAAAATCAAAACAAAAAAATTCCATAAAGATTTTCAACAGAAAAAAATTAATTAAAAAAATTCCCTTTAAAATTTTGAACAAAAGTACAATTTTAAATAATAAAATTTATCCTCGCTATTAAATCAGTAATTTCTATTTAATTTTAATCGCTATTTTATGATTGATGATTAATAATTCGTAATTTTATGGCAATAATTAATTAACGATAAACACAAAGAAAAAATGGCGTCCAGCAAAAAAAAAAAGTCACAATTAAATTTATTATAAATAAACAAACGAGCTGCTGCTTATTAATCAGCATTTATAAATGTTAACAAAAAATAACAACGCAAGCATATTACGACCTCGGCGAGTAGAAGAGAATGATGGCTTTGTTCGATTATCGCTGATAAAAATAGGCAAAGTCAGAGAACCAAGCGGACCAGCGTTCCGGCCCACGCATAAAAATTTATCAAAGAAACTATGAACAATTATTGTTATTGTTTTCTGTTTTCTTTTGATGTGGAAAAAATTGTGGGAAAATCTTCCTTTTAAGAAAATGAAGGCATCCTTTTTTTTCGTTTCAAAAGAAAGTCAATGAATGAAAAATGGCGAATCTCAGCGAAACGAAAATTTAAATAAAAACAACAAAAAGCCAACACACAAGCAATGATATTATTATCTAAAATTAGTATTATTCAAAAATGCCTCTAAAAACAATCAACATAAAATTTGTAAAGGATAAAAAAATATTAATTTACCGATTTTTCAATGGCCTCGAAAGTCTCTTTTGCCGCCACGTTGCCACGTGTCCCAGCATCGAACAATTCTTCTAGAACTTTTTCCAAACCATTCGGACCGACGAACAGGAATACGGTGGCAGCAATTTGCACTATAGCCAAAATTAACAATATTACGGAATACTGTAAAGAGAAATGAAAATTATTTTAAATATTTTATTTGTTAAAATTTGCATTTTTGGTTTTGTTAGATTTGATCGGATTTCAATTTGTCCACACTCAACACCAAGGCGGGTGCTGACAATTTGAAAAAGTCCACCATTTAGCAAAGACACCAACAGCGATTTAGCAAAGACACCAACAGCGATTCGTCAAAATATGGCTGTGTCTATGATGAATTCGTTACTGAAACCCAAACTGTTATACGCTCCACTCAGACTCAGTATTGAGTAACAGTTTTTTTAACATTGAAATAATTTTGTTCAATTTAATTTGTTATTCAAAACTAATTGATTAAAGAAACTTTTTAAAGAATTTATTTAATTAGGCGAACAATTTTCTTTTTCTTTTATTGACAAATACTAAAATATCAGCAGTTGCTATTAAAATTGTTAATTAACGGGAATGGGAGGGGGTGATACAACAACGAAAACAGTACAAATTGATAATAAATGTTAAAGTTAAATTTGTATACTTACGGTAATCATCATGCAATGGTTTTCCTTTAGCGTGCCACAACATCCCACGAAGGATATTAGAAAAATTATTCCGCCCAAAACTATAGTCGCTATGGGAATGGTCTGAGCGGCTGGAATGGTTTGCCCATAGCCCATAATGTTGACACCAAAACCAATTGCCAACATTCCGCATACCTGAAAACCGAAATTACCAAACAAAATTAAATGCAGAAAATTATCAATATTTTATAAAAAATTAAACTTGAATCGAAAAGTTTTCAATAAAAATTTCTAATCAGAATTTTAAGTGTGAATTTTTTAAAACAAAAAAAAAACGTTACAGGACATTATTTATTGTGCAATTTTCAGTGACAACAGTTAAATCTCGATTGTGATTTTTTTTTGTGTAGTTTCGGGGAGGAAAAAAAGCTTTTTGTGAAATTATAATTAAAACTTTTCTCTCAAGGAAGAAAAATTTCCACTTCCGTTTTTAAAATTTTTTTCTCAAGGAAGTAGTAGTTTTTTGTGCTGTGAATTAATGAATGAAAATTGCTGTTGTGAATTTTTTTGACAATTCTTGTTGACAGTTCCTCCTGTGAATTATATCGCAAAAAGTTTGCCTGTGAATTTCCCATTGACGGTTTGAACACACAATTTTTAGTTTGAATTTTTCTAGCATATTTTTTACTAAACATTTTATATTAAAAATCATAAAATGAAAATTTGGTTGAATTGCAAAATTAAGAGACTTTTTTTTTAAATATTAATTTGAATTTTTGTTAAAAAATTTTACTGCGAATTTTAATCGAACATTTTAACTGTGAATTTTTAACCAAAAAAACTTTACTGGACATTTTTATTGTGTATTTTTAGTGACACCAGTTAAATATCGATTGTGAAAATTTTTATTTTCACAATCGATATTTAACTGGTGTCACTAAAAATACACAATAAAAATGTCCAGTACTTTTTGGGGGGGAAGAAAGGTTTTTTGTGAATTTATATTATAATTAAAACTTTTTTCTCAAGGCAGAAAAATTTCAAGTTCCGTTTTTAAAAATTTTTCTCGAGGAAATAGTAGTTTTTTGTGCTGTGATTTTTTGAATGAAAATTGCTGTTGTGAATTTTATGACAGTTCTTGTTGTGAATTTTACCGCAAAAAGTTTGACTGTGAATTTTATAGTAAATTTCCAATTGACAGTTTTTAGTTTGAATTTTTCTAGCAATTTTATTACTAAACATTTTATATTAAAAATCATATAATAAAAATTTTGTTTGCAAATGCAAAATTAAGAGACTTTTTTTAAATATTAATTTGAATTTTTGTTAAAAATTTTGCTGCGAATTTTAATCGAACATTTTATTGTGAATTTTTGTGAAACGTTTGACTGTGAATTTCCCATTGACAGTTTGAACACACAATTTTTAGTTTGAATTTTTCTAGCAAATTTTTTTACTAAAAATCATAAATAAAAATTTTGTAATTTCAATTTTTGCTAAAAAAATTTCCCTCGAATTTTAATGGAACATTTTAACTGTGAATTTTTGTGAAAAGTGAAACTGAAGATAAATTGTTATTGTGAAAATTAATTGAAAAGTGAAACTTAATTTTCTAATTGGAAGCGAACTTTCAAGGCCTTCGAATAATTGGCGCCATTTAGTTCAAATTGGCAAGGACCAACAAAATTAGGTGAACTCCCGGACTTTTATTCTTTTGCCCTGCAATCGTTTCAAGGTTTTCAGAGATTTCACACTCAATCCAATCGATGCACACTTCGGAGTGGTCAGCTAAGATCGTCAAAGCAACTTTTTACATAATAAAACTGGATTTTTTAAATTAATTATTCCACGTTTGATTAAGAAAGAGAAAAGTCTCCGGCAACGTTGGAAATTATAAATTTTATTTGTCTTTAAAAAAAACTGTTCCGCAATTAATTTTTTGCATTGGGTTTTTTTTGTTTCTCTTATATTCGTAATTTTCTTCCTATTACGTTACTTTTATTTAATATTTCCTGGTGTTTTTGTGTGTGTGTGTGTGTGTGTATAACAACAATAAATTTGTTGGATCATTAAAATTTGCAAGCTTGGATCATTATTTTTAATAGGAAAAACTATTGAAATAAGAGAAAAAATTAAGACTCACCAAACAGATCACGTTCAGAAAGAACAAAATGTACTTCACCATTGATATTCCGCACCCCATCTTGTCCATAAAGTCTTTCTTTATTTCTCAATCAAGGCCGCTTGAAATGCTAACGAAAAAACTCACAAGAAGAACAAAAACCACCGATCTTCGAAAGTTTATGAATTCAGTCAAATCTAAAGAAAACAACGGACTTTCCGACTAACAGAACATATTGTTTGTAATCAAATGTAAACAAGAAAATAATTTCGGTTTCGAACTAATAAAAATTAATTTCGATAATAATATTAAACGCGACGAACGGACAGGCTGAGGCAACTTGATTGTGAACAAGATCACTTGCGCAACTCAACAAAGTACGCGGACTGATCCCACTTTGAATACCAACTGGCAGAGTAGAGCTTAAAGTTAATATGCACTCGCACGTACACCAACGTATACTAAATGAATCAACAAAAGAGCTTTCTGCACTCTCCCGCACGTCTATCTTGAAGAGAAAGAGACAACCCAACCACTGGCATTTCGTGCTCCACTGTCGCTGTTCACACGTTATGTGCCCTTTGCCGATCGACCTGTGGAATGAATGCTCTCCATTAATTTTTGGTAAGAATTTTGACAGAAAATTGTCACTGAACATTTTTAATGGAAATTCGAACGGTAAATTATTGCGGGAAATTTTACTGAAAACTTTTACTGGTCATTTTTATTGCAATTTTTTTTTGTTGTGAAATTTTGACTGGATTTGGAGGGGAAGTTTTTAATGAAAATTTTTTTAATTGGAATTTTTTTTATTAGCAATAAATTTTGTTTGTTGGAACTTTTTATGTGCCATAATTTTTTTATTGAAAAAAAAACATAGTTTTTAATGCAAATATGCTATTGTGCAATTTTAAAGACGGTTTATTTTTCCAGAAAATGTTCTCGCAAATGTTTACGCAAAATTCTTATTAGCAATTTTAACTGAGAATTTGTCAGTAGTAATTTTCTTGGAGTCAGTTTTCTTTTTCACCGATAACGTATCTGAGTCCGATTACAATTCAAAACACATTGATAAGTAAAAAAATCAGATTAAATTGTTTTGTAATTAAAATTGAATTTAATAGTTCGCAATTTTGTAAAGGCGTCTTTAACTTTAATTTGTTAAAGTTCAGCATTACTCATTCTTCCATAAAGGGTGCAGTATGGGTTTTTGAAATTTTGATTGTAAACAAAATTTCTCTTATCAACATTAAAAAAAGCAGCAACAAAAAAAAATCACTTTATTTATTTTTTAAGTTTTCACTTTTAATCTGATTTCTTAATTTTGAGTTATTTTTTGTGCGTAAATGAAGGAATAAAATCGTTTTGAATGGCAGAAAATTAAAAAATTTTGTTTTTTTTGGAAGGGGGGGGGGGGGGTGGCTGTGTGGTGACAGTGCAATTTATTTTTAAAAGCCTATGACAAAAAAATTGTACAAATACAAAATTTGGAAATAGAAATTTTCCTATGGACCTAATTTCTTTTACAGAGAATAATTTCGTTTGCTTGTGTCGACATCGATTAATTTGCAAAAATCATTACGAATCTGGCATCTGGAAGAGAACAAATTGGTAGGTCTAAGGGGTCGTTGGCGTCGCTTCCTCTACAAAAACAATTTAATGTTAACCTTCGCTAATTTCAAATTCGTAATAAGGCGAACACTTAACCACAGCAAGCTGTAATGAGGCGAATACCCAGCAAACTGTAATAAGGCGATCACTTATCCCCAGCAAGCTGTAATGAGGCGAATACTTAACCCCAGCAAGCTGTAATGAGGCGAATACTTAACCGCAGCAAGCTGTAATGAGGCGAATACCCAGCAAACTGTAATAAGGCGAACACTGAATCCCAGCAAACTGTAATAAGGCGAACACTTAACCACAGCAAGCTGTAATGAGGCGAATACCCAGCAAACTGTAATAAGGCGATCACTTATCCCCAGCAAGCTGTAATGAGGCGAACACTTAACTCCAGCAAGCTGAAATAAGGCGAACACTTAATCCCAGGAAAGCTGTAATGATGAGGCGAACACTTATTCCCAGAAAGCTGTAATGAAGCGAATACTTAATCCCAGCAAGCTGTAATGAGGCGAACACTTAACCACAGCAAGCTGTAATGAGGTGAACACCCATTAAAGTGTAGTAAGGCGAACACTTAAACCCAGCAAGCTGTAATAAGGCGAACACTCTACCACAGCAAGCTGTAATGAGGCGAACGATTAACTCCAACAAGCTGTAATGAGGTGAACACTTAACCACAGCAAGCTGTATTGAGGTGAACGCTTAACCCCAATAAGCTGTATTGGGGCGAACACTTAATCTGTATGAATGGGGTTGACGATTCCTAAATTGGGCGAAATTGTTGCAGCGGGAGACAAAGGACTATCGTATCATACTGGACCCTAAAATCACGTCGAACCTACTGAACTGCCTGCAAGACTCTTCGAAATGTTTGACCAAGCCCGCCTATACCGGACCCTAAACTAGCGCTTCCTGATGCTTGTAAAGTGTCTATGGACCACCAAAAAAAAAAATAAGAGGTTTCCCAACACAGCTAAGCTTAAATGAAAACCAATAAGGTTTTTTTATATTCTTCAAAAAGATGGAATTCTCTTCAACAGTATAAGAATTTTTCTTCGGAGATCTTACATAAAAGAATAGTTTTTTTTCGTCAAATTCGATCCAAAATTTATGGCAAAAAAATCAATAACAGCATTTTTTGTTTTTGTTTTTATTTAATAAAATTTATTCCAAAGCAATATGAACATTACAATTTTTTCTTTCATTTCTTTTTATAGCGTATTTTTAAGTTTATTTAGTTTTGTTTTTTTAGTTTTTATTTTTTATTAACACATGAAAAAATATAGATTTCAAATATTTATTGTACTTTATTTATATTTGTATTTGTTTTTTTTTTATTCTTGATTGGAATTCAAAATTTTTCTTTCTTACATTTTTTATTATAAAAAGTTCAAATTTGTTTTGTGTGTGTGATACATTTATTCATAACGATTACATTTATTAATAATTTATAAGATTTTATAACAAACATTATTTCTTTTCGGATTTTTTTTTTGGTTTTTATATTTTTTTTTTAATAGCAAATTTTAGTTTTTTCTCTTAATTTAAAAAGAAAAAAAAACCGCCCGCCCTCTTCTTATGTGTACAAATTTCGAAATTTTTCATGTTTTTTTTTCACTTGTTTCACATTAGTTTTATTGTCGTGATTGTTTTATTTCCTTGAAGAATAGTTGTTATAATAATAATAGCAGAACAGCAATCAGTTAGTGTGAATAAAAATAAAAAAAACAAAACGAAACCTTTCCGAAGGACATGAGCAAAAGTTTTTTCTTTAGTTTTATTTTTAAACAAAGGATAGAAAATGGTTTTAAAAATTAACTAATGCATTTTTCTGTTAAAAAATTTCAAGTATTCAATATTTTTTTTGTTTTTATTCTATTTTTTGTTTAATAAAGGAAAAACATTTTTTTCCAGGATAGAGAAGCCTAAAAAAATATTTTTCTTTTTTCAAATCTTTTTTGTACAAGTTTTTTTTTTATTTTTATTAAATCTTATTGTTTTTACATTCTTAATTGTTTTTAATAATTTTTTTTTTGTAAGCAATTATCATCTAATTTCTGTTTGGATTGTGTGTTATTTTTTTTATAAATTTCTTTTCTCCAGTTGTTGGTAATCGTTATAAAAACAGGCCTTTTTTAAATTATTTTATTGTTATTGCTTTTTAATTCTACAAAAACTGTGATTAAAAATTTACTCGGGTTTTTCTGCTTAGTGTATTGTAATGGGGTCCTCTATTAAAGAAAAAAAATGCTTTTGTTATAATCACTCATCCACCCACAACCCCCCATTATCAACATATCGTATTGTGTGGTTTGGGTACAGCTAATTGTATCAATTTAACGATAAAAACTAAATTAAAAGCTAATTTATTATCAGGCATTTAAACTGTTACAAAAAGTTGACGCATATATGAGATGTGAATTCCGTAAGGTGGTGAAACTTTGACTTGGGGTTGACATAGAAAACAGTAGAAAAAGGCAATTTTCTGTGATGACAATTACTGAAACTGTGGTTGGGTCATTCTTCAATTTATCTTTTAATAGAGAAATTTTTATATTGTTACGACCTAGCCATGACTCTGGTGTGTTCTGGAACATGCTAGAAAAGCGTAGAAATACATCGAAAAGACTCAATTAGAATTCAAGCGCGTCTCAGACAAACAAACTATTTTTTCTGAACTATTTGTAAAAAAAAAACAATCACAATGAGCAGAAGAAATAAATAAACGACTGAATATATATTATAGGAAAGCATATAGAGACAACAAATAGATATAGACTCAGAAGTATTATGAAAAATTTTCTTGTAAAACTGTTTTTTTTCTTATTTATTTACATTTGCAATTTGAATGATGGGTGGGGGTGGTCTCTTTTTTTATGCTATTTATTCTCTATTATCGCCTAATAGATCTTGAAAAATCCCAAGTAGATTAAATATTTTTACGTCAAAAAAAAAATGGTGCTCTAAATAATCGTTGTTGTCGTTGCAAAATTTTATTACTTATTGCATCAAAAAAAAAAGACTATACCAAATTTATAGTAACCTTTTTTTTTGTTCATATTTTTGGGTGGTTTTTTTTATTAATTAAATTTTTTTTGGCGTTCTTTTATTAAATTAATGCAATTTTTTCCATTTCGATTTTTGGAATTTTTTCTTCTTCTTTTTTTTGTAAATGTCATTTTTACTATTAGCTGTATGCCATTAGAGCAATTTTGCTACTGATTAGCTGTATTCCATTAGTAGTTCTAGCTGTCATCATCTACTCTACATCGAACAAATCAGTGCATTGCCATAGTAGTTGCGCATACAATTTACGGTAGGGTATTTTAGTTCCCAAAATGAAAATAGATGGCTTAGCGGGTTCGTTGGTTATGTTGAAGTCATATTTTTGTCAGTATTTTTTGTGTGAGTAAACGCAGTATTGTTGTTGACTATTTTGAGGTTATATTTTATTGCTGTCAGTAAATTGTGCGTCCGTTGGGAATCTACTGGTATGTAGCAAAATTGGTCCAATGGAATAGAGCTATTAAAGTTTCGCTGTTTTATTTGTATTTTTTTTTTATTGTTTCCGATTATTTTTTGTAGTTTACGTTTATTTATTTTATTATTGTTACAGGGTTTTTGTTATTTATTACTGTTATTAATAAATGTATTAATTGACTGTTATTGGTTGACATGATGTGAAATTAGCAACGCCGTGTCCACATTGACTTACAAACAAACTGGCGATTCTGTACATGTTTTAATGAAGAAATATTCATTTCAATCTGAACCTGGAAGCCGGGGGAGGGAGGAGGGAGGAAGCGAAATACGTAGGAAGTTATTAGCGCCCAGTCTTTATTACAAGCCAAAAAAAGCCTAATACGCCGAATCATAAGAAAGATAATTTCCATTTTATTTAAGTAGCCACAAATCCTAATTTTTGTATTTTTTTATTGTGAACCAAGAAGAAAGCTGTTCGCGTTGTTGATAATAGTCATTTGTGTTAGGTATGAGAATATGAGAGGGAAGTGGGGGGAGGGGGGGTTGTGTGGTTAAAGATATATTTCTCTGATAACGATGTTGATTATTAATTGGATAAATTTCCACACTCCTAAAAAGCGAGTGAGGGTGTATAGCAAAAAGCATAAACTAGCCCATAAAAGTTTGATTTTATTTTTTTTATCTAAAAAGATTTTCTTCCCCGTCAATTCACAATAAATTTCATCTTTTATTTTATTTATGTGTTCTTAGTATTTATTTCAATTGTAAATTATTAATTGTAAAACCATGAATGATTCTTTTTTCTTATATAAATTACATTTTTTGTTTGTTTTTAAATTAATTTTTCTTTCTATATTTTTATATGCAAATTATGCGCATAAGAAGTATGTATGAATAACTATATATATACATATATATATAACGATATATATATCTATATGTATAAAATAAAGGCGTATATCTATATCATATATATATATATGTATGTAAATAAAAAAAGAACAAAAACAATTTGCAATTTTTATTTATGTATACAAATATATATAGAAGATTATTATTATTATTATTATTATTATATATAAATATATAAATTTAAATAGGTAAATTTTGTTCCTTCTTTTTTTTGTTGTTTATAATTAATTTTATTTATTTATTTCTTATAATAAACACCATACAATATATTATTTATCAAATTTAATTATATGTTCGTATAAATATGAAAAGTTGCTATAAAAAAAATTATTTATAGCAAAATATTGTGCATCAAAAAAAAACCAAAAAAAAAACAAGAAATTTAACCAAATTTATTTTTAGCCTATTTAAAAATTTAAAAAATAAAGAAAATCCTCTTTTTCCAATTCATTTATTTATGATAGACAATAGAAAAAATTCACTTTCTTTTATAATTTTAAGTCTTTATAAGACTGTAAAAAATAAGGCAAATAACAATTTTTGTTTGTTTTTTTTAAATTTCATTAATCTTTTATTTAAATTAAGATAAGAATTTGCACCCTCCCCCCCTCATACTCTAAAAAAATCAAATTTTAGTTTTTTGTTCTTTTTAAGATCACAATTCCGAAAAGACCGAATAACGATAATTAAAATCAAGGCAAAAATCTCGAACGATCTGATCTGATCAGTTTTTTTTTATTTAAATTTTATGATCAAATTAAGTTGTTAAATTAACTCTTAATTTCGGTATGTGCACTTATTTTGTACCACTACAAACTTAGAAACTAGATCTAATTTTGTCGTAATAATGTGCGCGCACACACCAATAATAAGATTATAAAGGTTTTATATATAAATTTTGAACAACGATTTATTGTTATCATCGTTACTTTTATTTGTTGTCGGAATTGTGTTCGAACCCTTAGAGATACACACAATTTGTATTTTTCTTATTATTCAATTTTATAAGCAAAAAAAAAATTAATAAATAAAAGAATTTCTCTTGTATTGTTATCTTTTTCTCTTTTCCATTCCTTCCTCTTGGATCTTATTCAAAGGAGCCGCCCACAGTGAGTGCTTCTCATTTTTTTTCTTTTATATTCTTTACTTGTTGTTGTTGCCTTCTCTTTTCAATTCTATTCAATATATATTTATATTATCTTTTCTTTTTTGTTCCACATAGTTTTTAATTGCTATTTCCTTTCGATTATTTAAATGTCATTTTTGAATGTTATTCATTTGTGTTTTTTTTAAGGAGGAGGAGGAGGAGGACACAGAAAGTTATTTATTTATTGAGAGCATAAAAAAAAATACTTAATATTGAGAAATTTTTAAATTTTTAAGGATAAAAAAGAAACTATTTTAAAAAATTTATATTTTTAACTTGTAGATAAAGAAAAAATAAATATTTTTAAATAAGCCAACAAAAAAAAACATTTTTAAAATTAAAATTAAAATTAAAATGGAAAAAAACAAAAAAAAAAACAAAATAAAATTTATAAAGAAATAATATTAATAATAATAATAAAAGCCAAATTTAATTATGAACATTAAAAAATAAACACTTGTTATTTGTGTTTTGTTTCTTTCCTTTTTTGTTTTTTTATGATTTTTATGATTTTTTTTATGTTTTTTTTTTTTTTTGTTTTTCTGTTTTTTTCTTTTCCATTTTTAGTTATTATAATTTTTTCTTTTTTTATGTCGTCTTAGAATGTCGATCTTCTGTGTGTATTTCGAATATGATTGCCCAATGTGCAAGCAAATATAAATGCAATTGCCTAGAAAAAAAAATAAAAAATAAAAAAATTAATTAATATTGATTTACAAAAAAAAAAATATATATATAAATAATCAAAACAAAGTTTTTTTTTAAGTCACATTTTTCTTTTCTTTTTTGACCGATTAAGGGTTTTTTTTATTTTTAAATTTTATTTCTTCAAGAAAAAAAATGGGATTTCATTTTGCTGTATTTTCTCTTTTTTTCTTTTATATAAAAAGGGTAGCGCAGCACTCTAATTTTCTTGTTAATATTATTGCTAAAAAAACGAATTATCATTGATATTTACCTCGACTAAAGCGATACCAAGAGACACGAAACTAGTGACTTTCAAAAATGGTCCGAACTGATCATGCAGCTTCTTAACACAACCAACCGAATAGGCTGTGGACTGTGTACACTGGATGGTATTATCTTCGCAACATGATTTTGGTAGTTCAAGACCTGAATAGTCCAATGGTGAGGATTTACCGCAACACTTAAACTATTATTATCGATAAGAAAAATAAGAAAAATATATTTATAAATGCTTAGAGAAATTATAATAATAATAATAATAATAGTAGAATTATATATTTACCAATGTTTCCATAGATTCGTAGTGCTGCTTAGCTACAGGATCACCTTTAAGCGAATCATCGAATGACTTTTCCAAACTCTTCTCGATAAGGTCTCCGCCGAGGAACAAGTAAACGGTAGCCACAATTTGCAATATCACCAAAATCAATAAAATTACGGAGTACTATTTATTCCGGATTGAAGGTATCGCAGTGAATGACGGACAAACGGTGAGTGGTGGTCATAGTGATGATAATAAAAAAAATAAAAAATATATATATTTATCAAATAATTAATATTTTTATAAATTCCGTTCAGTTTCTGTATTTATTTTTTTTCTTTATTAAATATTCATAAAAATAATGTTGTCATTTTTTTTCACCCTCTTTCCAAAATCACAAAACAAAAATTAATATTATTTTAATAGAAAAATACTTTAATTAAAGTGCGTCTTTTTTTTCTTATTGAATTTTGATGTGTGCATATTTCTGTATTTAATAGAATTTATGGTAAATAGAAAAGAGATTTACCAAATCTTTTAGCAAGTTTGTCTTTTAATGGTGAGGAAATTTACCGAAGATTATTTAACCAAATCCTTGTTGTCACATGTTAGGAACTTTAATTGTCCTTGCAACTACAATATTTCCATAAAACTCATAAATATAGATGATAAAAAACTGAGTTATTTATTTTTTTTAAATTAAATATTTTTTTTCAAAGCAGAATTTTTTTTTTAATTACAAAATTTTTTCTCTTTTTTTGTGATCCTTTTATTTTTAATTGTACCCAATTTTATTAAAAATATTATATTAATAATATGGTAAATAAATTCGAATAATATTTTTCGTTAACTTACCGTAATAGTCATGCAATGATTCTCTCTAATAGCGCCGCAGCAACCGAAGAACGAAATTATGAAGATTATTGAGCCTAAGATGATTATACAAATCGGTACAAATTCCATTCCCTGTAGTTCTTTAAGACCAACTAAAATGAATATTCCCAACCCAATCAATGCTGAACCAAAGAGCTGGAAAAATAGAAAAAATTAAAAAAAATTAAACAAATTTATCAAAAAAAAAAATTTGAACATTTATAAAAATTATATCCAAAAAAAAAATCCTTTTTGAAAATTTTTTATTTGAAAATTGATAAAAATTTTCGTCCGAAAATCTTACGGAAAATTAGATTTTCTTGCAGAAATTTTCGATGCAAGTAAAATTTCACATAAAAAAATATTTTTTCAGAAAATTTATATTCACAAAATTTGCAAGAAAAATTATTTTTGAGGAAATTTTTATTCAAAATGTATTGAAACATTTTTATTCATAAAATATACATAAAATTGATTAGAATTTTAGAATTTTAATCCAAAAAATTATCCGGATAGTTTTTGTTCCTCAAAGAATTTAACAAAAAAATCTTTTATCAGAAAAATATATTTTTTTATCCGCCGACAAATTTTTAGCCACCGAAAATTTTATACTGTAAAATTAATTTTACCAAAAAATTACGAAATTTAAATTTGAAAATTAAGTAAATTTTATCGAAAATGTTTTTCAAAAAATGTCAAAAAAATTGTCACTCAATTGAAAATATTTTTATCCATAAATTATATCGAAAATTTTGCCAAAAATTAATTAGAATTTTAATCCAAAAAATCCTCCGGACAATTTTTGTTCCTTAAAAAATATTACAAAAAAATTTGTATTCACAAAATTACAAGAAAAACTCTTTTTGATAAAATTTTTATTCAAACACAATCTTTATCCGAAAATTTTATGCCATCAAATGTTGATGCGCCGCAGACAATTTTACAAAAAAAAATTTAAATTAATTTTCATTCCAAAATGCTAAACATTTTTTACCCAAAAATGTATTGAAAATTTTAATCCAAAAAATTTTACACAATATCCCCCCGGAAAAATCTTTTATCCGAAAATGTCATACATCCGCTAATAGACAATTATACAAAAAAGGAATGTTCAATTAATTTTCATTGAAAAGGATAATGCAAAAAAATCTTTTATCCGAAAATGTTTTTTTATCCGCCGACAATTTTATCCAAAAAAATTCATTCCAAAATGTATACAAATTTTTAATCCTTAAATTATATTGAAAATTTTACCGAAAATTAAATGATTTCCGATAAATTCTTATTACTAGAAAAATTAAATTTTTATTTCATAATTTACTCATGACCATATTAAAAATAATAATCGGATTTTGGCATATGCTCGTTCTCAATAGACATCAACATCAAGAAAAGATTGCAAAGAAGGCAACTTAACTGAAAATTAATAATTTTTTTCAATTTTCCAAATATACCGAAAAGAAAAGTCTCTCTTGCAGTTGAAAGCTACTAAAAAGTTTCGAGGTTCGAATTATCATGTGAAGTGCTAAACAACAACAAAAATATTTCACCACCGACGACTATTTAAGTTTAATTGTTGAATCAATGAAAGATTTTTGGGACATCTTTGATTTGCGGGAAAACTTTTGAGAAATTTTGGAGACACTCTGCTAAAAGTTCGAGTTTCTGTGATGATATTGGATGTATATTTAGGACAGCTTTGGGCAGAGTTTAAAAAGTGTCGCGCATAAATTATAAAGTTTAAAAAATATTTTTTCCGAAAGATTTCTCAAATAAGAATTTTTAAGACAGTAATTGAAAATTATTTGGGACAATGTTGAATATATATTTTGTCTTGTTGGAAAAAACATAGCCAGACACTGTTTTAAATAAAACTAACACTTACATAGGAGAAGGTCTAATACAGCTAAGATTTAGCAAATTTCATAAAAATAATTTGCCTCTTTTTTTACTATTTTATTTTAGTGTTTCTATTTTAATGTTGGTTGAAAGAAACATGAAATCAAATTTTTAGCATTCTTCTGATAAGAGAGGAGGGATTTTTATCAATGTGGGAAAATTATTTAAAAATACGCGTTACGAAATTCAAAAACCTTTTCCACAGAGTCAATGAAGATCGACTGAAGAAAATGTTCACCCTGCACTGATGTAACTAAAATGGGGGACTTTCGTAAGTTTTTTTTTTTTAGTAAACTTTAGTAACAACGATTCTATTGTGCATAAAGAAATAACTCATAATGCACATAATTAATTTGAAGAAATTGTTTTTTAATGCAAGAACGAACGTTTTATTTATTGATAGGCACTTGAGAAATTCTGAACTCACAAGGGAAACCGGTACATCCCCCCCCATCGAATATTGGCGGCTGGTTGGTTCCACGAAGTGCCAAGTCGGATGTTTACTTTAGTTTAGCCGTTTTTACTTTGTATCATTTTATTTGTTATCACATAAATAACGATAAGTACGAACTCAATTAGTGGTTGAAATTCTGGTGATGCAAAAATCGAGCTTGCCACGTCAATTCTTGTTAGTCCAGACTGTTATTTTCGGTTCGGTTTGTTTGATTTTTTTTCTGAATCATAAACAGTAATTTTAAAATTTTCATATTTATAATCAGCAATTAAATTTTATAAAAACATTAATAATGAGACACAATGAAGAACGTTTTTTTTATGCTAAGAAAAAAAATCGGCCATTAAAATTGTATTAAATCACAAAAAAATCCACTCGACGGCGATTTTTATTATTAATGGTCAGAGATCCAGTCTCTAAATAAACAGAATATGGTCTGAGGGCTTCTGAATACGCAGTATTTAGACGCCTACTAACAAAGTAACACAAAGAAAGGTTCAGTTAATATAATTTTCGATTATACAGAGGGCATTTCAACCCCTACCGATTTAGAAAGGAAAATTTGGACTAAAAATGCTTTATTAAAAATATTTTTGATTAGAGAAATTGTTCAATAAAAA
The DNA here is from genome assembly GCA_958298945.1 of Atherix ibis. NCBI lineage: Eukaryota > Metazoa > Arthropoda > Insecta > Diptera > Athericidae > Atherix > Atherix ibis. The sequence goes on from OY282607.1 coordinate 28,159,764, forward strand.
TTGTGATTAAATTTTTTTTTTTATCTCACTTTAAAAAATTTTTTTTTATCTCACATTTTCACTTTCAATGCTAAATTTTTATTAATTTTTTTTTTTATTTTTAACAAGAAATATTTGTAAAATATTTAATGAATAATTTTCAGCTAAGCATTTTTTATTGGAAATTGTTGACTCGAAAATTATAAGAAATTTTTGACTTTGCAATTTTTTTATTAGTAAAAATAATTTTGCTAAAAATTTTTTGTTAAAAAAATTTGTCATTAAAATTTCTTTTTTATCTCAAAGAAATTTTTAGTTAACAATTTCCATTTGCCAAATTTCGAGTGACAAATTTCTAAGACCAGAAATTTTTACCCGAAAATTGTCCAATTAAAAATTTCTTCTTGGAATATTTTTTTATTAAAAACTTTCAATGCAAAAAGTTTATTAATATTTTTTATTTTTTTTTATTTTTAACAAGAAATGTTTGTAAAATATTGAATGAATAATTTTCAGTTAAGAATTTTTTATTAGAAATTGTTGACTCGAAAATTACTATAAATTTTGGACTTTGCAATTCAAAAAAATATATTTTGCTAAAAAATTTTCGTTAAAAAAATTTGCCATTAAATTTTTTTTTCAAAATTTTAAGGAAAACTTTTGTGAAATTTTTTATTGGAATTTTGTAATTGAAAATTCCTTTTATAATTTTTTGTAATAAAAATTGTTTAACTAAAGTCTTTTTAGTTTAGGATAATAAAATATAAATTAAGAATTAGAAATTTTTATTGAAACTTTTTGGTTTTTGTTTTTTAATGGGAAAGCTGAAAAAACATTTTTTTGTACATTTCCTATTTTCTTGATAAAAAAAATTGGGAAATTTTTAGTTAGTTTTTTTTAAATAAAATTATTTGTTTAAAAATTTGACATAAACTGTTAAATTTTCGATTAGAATTTCTTAGTAGAATAATATGAAAAATTAATAATTTGAAATGTTTGATTGGAAAAGGTTATACCAATAAAATAATTATCTTTGCAATATAATTTCGTATACATTAATATATTATCTAATACGTGCTAAATAGATAATAATGACATCTTTCTCCTTACTACTAACTCACTCTATAAGTAGATAATACAAATACACGTACACATATACAAAATTATCTACCTAATCTACCATAAAAAGTCGTACCAACATAAATCATCGAATAATTAAAATATATGCCAGAAACAAGCCCGTATTTTTAAGAATAATAGCAATCATATTTTATCATTTATAAATTAAGAGTATTTTTCAGAAAAGGTAGGCAGGCTACCATAAAAATTGATAAACGAATGAAAACGAGTTTTATGAAAACGCCATAATAATTATTATTTTTTTCTAAATAAATGCACAATTATTATGATAATTAAGAAATGTCTATAAAATAAATGTATTATAATGAAAAAAAAAAACAAATTACAAATAACCAAAATTAACTTTGTAATTTTATTCGAGTGTGTATAATCTCCTCCAGATATTAAATCTATGAGAGAGAGAGAGAGAGAAATGGGTGGGTAAAATCCATAGCTGTTATAATAAATTGACTAGCCAAATAAAAAGAGGGAGAGAGAGAAAAACCATTAATGAATTATTTTTAAATAAATCAATTTAATGTATTCTCTCATATGCTCATCTATATGGGCTAAAATGGCTATGTGTATCCATTCATTCGTACATGATTCGTGCTAAATTTGAAGTCCTTGACAAAAGACCATATCAATTCGGTAAAAAAAAATTAATCGCACAATGCGTGAGTGTGTATGCCTGTCTTTACACGATCAAATGATTAAATGAAGGAAAAAATGCTGTATTCACTCACTCACTCACCCATCCAGCACTCAGCATAGATCTTATTCTTGTTAGCCTAACTACTATTCCTAAAAAAAATACCACTCAAATTGTTATTCAGGTTTACTTAGCTTTCCCTCTCACCCTCCCACCAAACAATTTCTTCTTCTACTCGAATGTTCTCATAAACGATACGCTATTAATTCATGTCAAACACTTCCTATATACATACACATACTATCAACCACACCACCTCCGAACAACTTCTCCTTTTTTTCTTCTTCTCATCAATTTAATTCTCCACTCTTCCCCTCTCCGTCATATTTTATTCTTGTTTTGTTTTTTTGTTGTTTTTTTTAATCTTATTTTTCATCTCCTCGTCCAGACAGACCTTAGATTATAGAATACGAGTATGTGGATAGGCTCGTACATCAGATTTTCGTATATGTATACGCAATTTTATAGCTTAATTATTGCAGAAGCGGCGAGAAATCGTACTTCTTACATAATTTTGTATAATTTTTTTTATATGTGGACATGAGACATTCAGTAGTGACATCTAGTTTTCGTAATAGAAATTTTTGAATTCTAAAAGCATAATTTATATTCATATTAATTCATTCATTTCAAACAAAAATACAATTTAAACACAACGACAGGCAATTTTTATTTTTTGTACAATCTTTTTTGATATGAAAGGTAATTGTATTTTAGGTTTATTATTTATTTCGTAAATATTAAGCGCCTTAATTTTGTAGACTTTCGGACATATTTAAAACACGCCATTCTCCATGAAAGTGGTGGTAGCATACCGAAATGCTTGCATACTTTTATTGTAGCATACCGAAATGCTTGCATACTTTTATTGTTTCCAAAGTTGTTATTTTGGCATTTAGCAGAAATTTTAAGTAAGTATTTATACTTACTAAAAAGTAAGTTTTTATATAAATAGTTTTATTATTAATAACATTTCAAATAGGAAGTTTTGATTTCAGAAAATGAAGTGTTTTATAAAGGGTTGCTTGCTTGTCATTCAACAAAATTGGAAAGCCGGGAATATCTTTCTTTTAGTAAGTTGACATCTTCATTTTTACTAGAGAAATTAATAAAAATTTAGTTTATAATAGATTTAATTTGCTTTTAATGATTTATTTGGTCCAAAAATTTGGTTAAAAAGTGAAATAGTCGTCACTAAATAAAAGTAAACAAATGTGATGTTGACAGTTCAATGTTTACCAGAAAATATTGTAGTTTAGTGCCGGTGTGCGTAAAGTGTGTGCAAGAAAATTTGAGGGAATGAATTTTTCAGTCTATTTTCAATTGTGTTAAAATAAAGAAAGTATATTCGGTAGGCTCTTATTATTTAAATAAATTTGTTTGCATTTGTGCTTTCGCTTGCTCTATTAGACCATTTTGTAATGCATTAACTCAATAATATTGTTTTCAATTTTTTTTAGAATATTAGTTGTTAATTATTTAATAAGTACATTAAATTTTCCACCTTGTAATTTATTGTAGTTTTAAAGCATTTGTTATAATGTTGTATACGATTAACTTCTATATTATTAAGAATTTGATGTAATATTCTACATAATTAATGATTTCCTTATTAATTTAACTTAAATGCACATGCCTATTTAAATTACCATATCAATTCACAAACATACCATACATTTATATTATAAAGAAGCTTCCAATATCTACAAATACGTGTATGCTTGTTTAACATTAAAATTTATATTTACTAAGTTGTTTTTAATTTCAACATAATATGTCACATTCTCTCATTTAATTCATTTTGCATTTTTTGGAATGGATTTTATTTGTGCATAATTTATATTTTTATATGCTCTTACACTTTATAATTCTATTTTAATAAATAAAATGAAAGTAAAATAAATAATATTTCAAAATAGAATATTGTGTTTTATTGCAAATTTCAAAAACTAATTCCATCCAACCAAAACAAAATCAGCAATATTAAAAAATCTAATATTTGTTTACGCATAAATGACATCCACTTATGAAAAAGGGATTTTAAACGAACCACTTTAATTTCATACTGCGGTTTAAAATTGGCCCCCAATGATTTACGCCGTTTCTGTTATTTTGTATGGGAGTGCGTTCTTACGAATGTATTGCCACAAAATTCGGCAACAATCTATAATCTAAGAGATAGACTGACATGTAAACTGATAGTGGGTGAATAAGTGAGTGAGTGAGTGGTTGCCAATTCTCTCACTTCAATTTTGATTGCGAAACCAAATTAGGCGAAAATTTATTCAAATATTTTTTTTTTAGAATATATTACACCTGCATTTATTAATTTAAACAAAAAAAGGAAAATTAACACAAATATCACTTAATTATTGTATAATAATAAGGAAACATTTTTTAACGGAATTTTTATTGGATAAAAAAGTAAACAAAATTAATTTTAAGAGCACAGGAGGAGGTTATGTTTGTATTCGTTTGTTATAAATATTTTTATTTTTTAAATTTCCAACCTTTTAAGGAAACTGTATATATTAGAAAAATAAATTTTGGATTAATTGGGTAAAAAAAATTTTTTTTACCAAAAATAATGATTCAATAACATGAAAAAATAATTTCGAAATTATACAATAAAATTCTCAATGGACAAAAATAATATTGTTTTAATTAAATAGTCCCTACCTTCTTTCTTTCTTTCTTTCTTTTCATGTTATTTGGATATAAATCAATAGAAATAAAAAAACCTAAATTTATTATACAAAATTACCAAATAAAACGTGTAATAAAATACACGACTATGTGAAAGTTGATAAACGTAAAATAAAAATATCGATTTCCTTATTAAGACTTAATATATAAGAAAAAATTAAATTAAAGTAAATAACTTTTTTATAAGATTTATTTTGAATATATATTTTTTTTTAAATTGGGAGGGGGGTGGCGGGCTAGGCTATTCACATATTCGAAAAAGAGGTTTTTAGGTTAATTTTTTTTTATTGATAATAAAATTTTTTATTCTATTCGAACTAAAAAAAAGTGGACTACCGCAAGGTGATGTATTGTCTGTCATCCGATCTGTATTGTTTCTTAAAAGTTTTGCGAAATAAACAAGTGATCAAATTTTTTTAACAAATTCGTCCAGATCACTTAAATACTTGTCGTTGACGATGACATAGACCTAACCAGACTGTATTTATTTCTGCAAATCTTCTCCGATTGTTTGTTCAAAAAAAAAAAAAAAACGAAAAGAATTAATTTCTCTCAAAAATAGGACAATTTTTTTTGAGGAGCACCTCATCAAAATAGGAAAATTTTGTTTTTGTTATTAAAAAAAAATTGCATGTCGCCAGTTCTTTATTTTAAGATAACAGGGAATTTTATGTGCTTCAGTTTTTAAAAAAAAACACCGACCCGGAGATGGGGAAAGAAACCATGCTTGCCAAAAAATTATGTTTATTTCCATGTGTTCTATACAAAAGTAGAGAGAGAGAGAGATATTGCCTGATATTCTGAAGTTTGCATAGTGGCGAAAATAAAATTTGAAATACTTTTACAAACACATACTTGCAAAACGCCTATCACTTGATGATCCTAAATAAAAGAACAAAGTGGAATCAAGACTTTTTTTGGAAAGGTTAGGTCCTGGACAGAGGTCCCTTCTTTTAATAAAAAAAACTAAATCTAAACAATTTCTTTTTTGAATAATAATTGAAACAAATTTATTGAACTTAAAGATTTTAATAATATCAATTGTTTTAGTTGGGACTTGACACAATTTTTCTTTATACATTAAAAAAAAAAACAAACAAACAAAATGGACGACCATAAATAAATAGCGCATGATATGAATTAAAGCTTATTAAATGGAATTTACCAATAATTACTAACGGATTGATAGCATTATAAAAATACGAATTAATATGAAAATATTGACTCACAACAACAGTGCCGCTGGAATTTTTTTTCTATATAAAAATAAATAATACTTAATCGTACTTGATAGTAATTTTAATTTTACTATAAAATTTATGAATAATAATTACAAGTTTCGCATACTTAATTTTCAATTATTTATCATATCATATGGATTAGTCACGAAATGTTCGGTATTATAAAATTTCAAATGTTTTCATAAATAGCCGTGAACTTTGAAAATTTTTATGCTTTGTTTGGCAGCCTTGACTTGATGTAATCATCACCAATTTCTTTTTGGATCTATTTAATACCTTATAAAAGTGTAACAATCTCTCACTTTAGAGGTCAGGTGTAAAATATTGTAATTATAAATAAATAAATGAATAAATTAAAAAAAAAAAACCAATTTAAACGAGCATACGTGAGACATGCAATAATCTCATGATATTTGTAACTAGAATGCATTGAACCACATTTAAACACGTTTCCATATAGGGTGGGGTAAACCAAAAGCAATTCACTCTAGACGAATGTTTTGAGAATCATAAATACCCGTATTAAAAAAAAAAGTAAATAAATCTTATTTATCTTAAAGAGCATAAAACTAGCCTAAACTCTTTTATAATAAACAAAAAAAAATTCTTTTCTAAAATGGCCGTTTTTGGAAATTTCTTAAGAAAGGTTAGAAAATTCACAGATAAAAAATATTTAGTGAAATTGCCCAAAAAATTTCCCAAAAAAAAAACAATTCGAATATGTAATATTTCCCATATTAAAAGTTACGGAATAAAAGTATGCCGCCTTTAGATTATAGAAAAACTGGATAGACTTATCACGATATAACTTGGTGTTCTGAAATAAAAACTTTCTATTTACTGACATGAAGAATAAAATTATTTATGTGCAAATTTATTAATTTATACTGATTTGTTCGTAAACAATATTTAAAAATTAATACTTCCACTTCCCGATATGTATCTAAATGTCAACATTAAGCAGAACAAAAGTATGCGAGCATTTCGGTAAGCTAACACATCGTGGAGAATGGCGTGTTATGAAAATTTACGAAAATCTACAAAATTCATGCGTGGAGAATGGCGTGCTAACACATCGTGGAGAATGGCGTGTTATGAAAATATCAATTTACAAAATAAATAATAAACCAAAAATACAATTGCATTTAATACCACATAAAAAACCTACACAAAAGTATATAAAAAGTACGATTTTTCGTCGCTTTTGCAATTATGCATACAGATTTTGTATACATAAGCGAAGATCTAACGTTAGGGCCTATCTAGATATTCTATCATCTAAGTTCATTATCTATGTTACAGTGCTGTCAAATGTTGGCAAAAATTCAAAATGGCGTTCGGTTAAAAAATTTCAAATCGTTAACAAGCCGATACGTCAGGCGGTAATCCTTAGATTATAGATGAACTAGATGCGTCTCTATAATCTAACGATTGTGCTATAACCGCCTGACGTATCGGCTTGCTTAATTTTTTTTAAATAGAATTAAAAATATCAATGCTTTTGCAATAATTTTAGCTAGAAAATTGCTTATACAAATCTGACGTTCGGGCCTATCCAGGTATTATTTAATCTAAGATGCCGCCGATACAAAATAATAATATGGAAGTGTCAAAAGGCGGAGAAGCTGCGCGAAACACCATATTTCAATTGTGGTGCGAAACTTTAATTGTGCGCACATTCTCCGGCACGCATATAAATGTCATTTAAGGAAAAATTTGTGGTATTTTTAAAAAAATTAATTATTATTTGTAAAGAAATTTTTTTTACAAAAGTTAAAACAAATTCGTCTTTTTCGATTTCTCACAAAGGTGCTGTGGACAACCCTGTTGTATAATACAAAAATACAAGCAAACAAACTTGAGAAAAACAATATTCCTGTCATATGTACACTGTTACGCATACATGAGCACACATGATGTCATTTCAATCCAAGCAAATCTCCGCTCTTTGTCATATTTACGTGGGGTTTTTTTCTCGGTAAAACCAGTTGTTTACTCTGACCTGATCGGTTTAGCGATTATTAAAATAAGAGAAAAAATACTTAAACATAAAGAAATAAAATGAAAAACAAAAATGGTAAATGAAAAAAAACCACGATTCATAAAGAATTTAGAGCTCCAAAAAAACCAAAGCGCTTCCATTGAATTTAAGTGAGCAAAAAGAGAGAACAGCGAGTTTTTTTTTTTCTTTCGTGAATAGTCCAAGCTCACAACTTTAAATATTTTCGTTTCTGGTGGTTGCTTTCTAACATTTTCTTTTTAATTTTTATTTAAATGTTGATTTTGAATTTTATTTTAAAAAAGAAGTTGATTATTACAGAATTTTTTTTTAAATAATTGAATTGCTTGAATTTTTTCTTTGAAAATATTTTCTAAATAAAAATGTCTTCTTAGATTAAAGAATATCTGGATAGGCCCGCGTACGTCAGATTTTCGTATATATGTATACAGAATTTTCTGGCTTAATTATTGCAGAAGCGGCGAGAAATCGTACTCCACTTAATTATTGCAGAAGCGGCGAGAAATCGACATGACAACCACTGACATCTATTGTAGTTTTCGTAATAGAAATTTATTGAATTCCAAAAGCATAATTAATATTCATTTTAATTCACTTTTTTTTATATGAAATGGAATTCTATTTTAGGTTTTTAGTTTATAATGTGTTTCATTGGCTTTTAATGATTTATTTTGCTCAAAAAGTGGTTAAAAAGTGAAAAGTTCGGTCATTGAATAAATGTAAACAAACGTGATGTTGCCAGTTCAAGGTTTACTATAAAATAGTTCAGTGCCGGCGTACGTAAATACTATGTAAGAAAATTTAATGGAACCGTATTTTAATAGTGCAAGAAATCTTTTGCAATAATTCCTGTTAATATTTAATTGAAAAAAAAACTAAATATAACAATCGTATTACGGTTAATACTTTAACATTAAAATTTATATTTACTAAATTGCGGTGTGGTTTTAATTTCAACATTATATAACATTCTCTCATTTAATTCATTTTGCATTATTTTTGGAATGGATTCTTATTTGTGCACATAGTTTTGTTTTAATATAATTCAAATAACTTGCAATTTATATTTTTTTATGCTCTTCCACTTTGTAATTCTACTTTAATAAATAATATATAGTGAAATAAATAAATACTATTTTAAATGGACCGCTTCAATCGCATACTGAAGTTTAAAATTGGCCCCCAGTGATTTACGCCGTTTCTGTTATTTTGCTTGTGAGTGCGTTCTTATGAATGCATTGCCAACAAAATTCGGCCACAATTTTTGTGTAGAGGCCTATCCCACAGTTCTTTTATAATCTAAGTTCTTCTTTCGACCGCCATTTATAATAATTCATCTTCTCCAAAATGTTTGAGCGCGTATGAGGGTGTATATAAAAGCTTTTATGAGTCATAAAATTGCTCACCGCATTTGAATTATTGCCTCAGCCAATCAAATGAACTTGATTTCAAATTGTAGTTACACACACTCGAATTCAGCGGCAGCTCTCACCATTAGACCAATTACAATAAAGCGGCTATAGTCAGAATCGTCACCGTGAACAAAACAAGTGCCAGTAATTTTTTTTTTCTTTTTTAAAGACTATTGTTTTTATTTTTACTTTGACGTATAAAATTACTCACAAAAAGAGCAACTTGAAATTGTTTTTGTCTTCTCTTTTAATCTTTTGCGTCAATATGCACATACAATAATACAAACCGACTTAAATAAGCCAATTGACTTTGACTATGCATGTATGAATGCTTCCGTGAGTGTGTGTGACTGTGTGATTAAGTTACAAATAAAATTAAATTTCTTTATCTGCTCACAAGCATATTTAATTACTTCGTGATACAAATTAAAACAATGTTTTGCAAAAAACAAAAAATCAACTATTAACAATTACTGATAAACTAAGTAAAAAAATTTAATTAAAAAATTCTGTAAATCTTTTTCTTTGAAAAAAAAATTTAAAAAAAAGATACACATAAAAATTGATATCTTTGAAAAACAAAACATTGACAAAAAAATAATTCTCAGTTTTATAAAAAATTTATGAAAAAATATTCAGTAAAATTTTCATTACAAAATGTTTTTTAAAAAAATGTTCACTTCAATAATTCTAATAATAAAATTTTGATTAAAACTCTTGAAATGAAAATTATCAAAACAAAATTTTGATAAAAATATTCAAAAAAAATTTGTGCCATAATAAATAGTGTACATGCTCAAAAAAAAAATTCAAGGACACAATTTTGTGGTGAAATTTTTATCAGAAAAATAAAAATTCAGTTACAATAAATTAAATCATAAAAATAATTAAATAATAATAATAATATTAATTTTAGGAATATTTCCAGATGTGATAGAAAACTAACGAGAATAAAAAAAAAGTCTGTAATATTGGTAACACTGCAAACTTCTCTCCACATAGTTAGTTTGTACGTTAAGTTCTTGCTAGCTCGATGTACAGTACTAGTTTCATCTTCGTTAGTAAATACACCGCTCTATAGGACGTGATGAATGGGTGTGTTTTTATGGTAGTGCGTTACAAAAAAAAAACTAGTAATTCAAGGTGGAGTGATTAAAGCAAAGAACAAACCATTAAATGACGCATGATTTTCACTGTAATAGGGATCATCATTTTTAAAAACACTGCGTTTTTATAGAGCGTTACGAAAAATGGAACAGCGAAATTTGGAGCAATCATGCGACAACGAATTTTGTGTTAAGCTTGATGAATATACGAACTTGATTTACGAAAAGTTGTAACGAGTCTATGGGGAATATTTCTTATCAAGAGTACAAATTACCGGTTTTTTGAAGGGTCAAAATGCAGAGGAATACGAACTTTACTCAGGAATGCCCCCAATCTAAAGATTCTGGATAGGATCAGATATTGAGTTTTTCGCGTCAGATCGAACATGGATTCTTATGGTTCTGCAGCCCGCCTATTCACATGATATAAGTTCGTGTGGCTTTTTTTTCTTCCCTTATCATAAAAAAAAACACTTTAAAGTATGTAGATCCGTGTCAAACGATGCGATGCAGGTTCTCATGGGAGATATCCATGGGATCTGGAGGTGCTGCGTGGAAGCATTTACTACCGTCTACTAGTTGTCCAGTTATGAATGAAAAGGTTCAGAAACGACAGCGGTGTGTACTGGTCCTGAATAGAATGTATGAAATTTGACAATGTCGATGGGATGAGAGTGTGAATGGCAGATGGACGCACATGTTCGTTTCGGATGTATGCTTTGTGTCTGCGTCTGGATTTGAATTTGATCTGTTCCATGGGTATTTACTCACGGGACATAGCAGTATGAATGGGTTCCTGTACGGGCGTGGACTCGCTGCGTAGGCTAGATGCCCTTGTGGGACGGCGGAGGAGAGTGCCAAGCAGTTTCTCATTGAGTGTGGCATGTACAGGGCTTTGCGTGACCTAGGTGCATGTAAGAGGAGAGCGAGAATGGTACGTGAATGAGTGTATAAACGGCACGCAAGGTGGCTACGACCGGGTGAAAGACCAAGGTAGATTCCGGTTGTACTTTCGGGTCTTGGCGAACCCGTGTACCTGAGCTGGCTTAGCGGTGCTTAGGGATTTACAATATTCCTCAATGAGCGGAATATAAACCGAAGTAGTATTAAAACAAAAATCGGTACCACGGGTTTGGGGTTCCCCATGGTGTTTTTATGTTTGATGACAGATAAGTCACGTTAAATAATATATTATTACTGTACTGTCGATAATATCTGAAAGAGTGTAACTGATGCGATCGCAGTTAAAGCCTTCTAGCACTGATACAAAGTAGTCTAATGGAAAACTATGATTGGAGCACAATTCCGACTGAGTTGAAAACTGAACTACAATAATGTCAAAAATTAACTTATTAAATTTTTAATTTCAATTTCAATTGTCTAACAACAATCCTGCCACAAAACAAAACCTTAAAATGTATGGCTGTACTTGGACTAAGACTGCAAAATTGACAAAAGATCAATTTCGTCCATAAAAGAGTCGGAGAGTTGTGCATCCCCCATAAGACTGGAAATTTTAAAATTTCGTCGAAATTGTTTTCCTACCATTAATTTTTGAAAATACAATAAAATCGCCTCATTTTCGAAATGAGCAAAATTGCCGCCATTTTAAAAACAGTAATTCTATCTCATCTTTTGATTACTGTCTATGGTAAGCGGGAAAATTTGAAAATTATATTCATTGAGAAAATAGCTTACACTGAATGTATCCAAAAGCATAGAATTTCTAAAAGAGCATTGCATAATAGCCGCCATTTATGACCAACGCCCCTTTTAAATGCCCCGAACGTGATAATAAATAAAAATGAATATTCTCACGTCTGCCGCCTTGTATTATATTATAAATCACAAATAAGTGATTATTTTCTCACTTATCACGAATACTGATTAGTGATGAGATAGAATTTTTTTTGTATAGAATTTAGGAGCAACTATTAAAAGAAAACGCGGTCAAAATGGCAAAAGAAATGACGCATACGAGTTGGTAGGTTGCTTATCAGAGAATATTCTTAGCCGAACAAGAGTTCAAATATTCTACTTGCACAGCTTTAATAAGTTTCCCCAAAAATATTTAATTATGGAACAAGCGGATTGTAAATATTGAAAAGTTACTAGTAAATGGAATTAGTTGACTAAATTGAATTAGTTGCTTTTAAAATTTTTCGAAGATGGCATATCTTTTTTATTTATTTATTAAGAAATAAATAAAAATTAAATAATCAAAAAAGAATGAGTAAATGGGAAATTATTAAAAGAAAAAAATTCTTTCTCAAAAAACTAAGTTCGAAATTACTTCCTAATTCTATCAAATGTCAACAATTTCGAAACTAACCAAATGAAAACCGCCATTTTCCTCTTCGCATCATCCACTTGTCTATGATTAAAGGCCACTTTGACATGATCTACATACCAAAGGCAAGGAGCTCTCTTTCTTATTTGCTTATAAACATAATAAAATTAAAATAAAAAAAAACTACACTAACAACCACTTGTGCACTCATACGAGGAGAATATATTTTACTCGTGTGGATTAGGTGGGATGGATTATCGCATCTGTTAACATCTGCTCTTGCTGTTTGGTGTGACCTCTTTTGAGTGGTACGAGTAAATTGTACAAATGTCTTAATAATAAATTAATTTGCAAAAAGGAAATAGTAGACAGCACAAATAAATTATAAATAATAAAAATAATAGAAATTAAAGAAACGAATTTACTTTTTGCACATTTGAGTGCAGTTCGGTACAGATGTACAGTTCGGTACAAAAGTCGATGAAATTTCAAATTTTTCTAATTTTTTTATTTTTTTATATAAAATTATTAGTAATGATTTTCGCTAAATATGTTTGGTTAATATTTTCAGTAAAACTATTAAGATTTTTAGAATAAGTTTAAAGAAATTTTTTTTCGTAGATTAAATTTTAAGTAAAAATTTTCATTAAAATTTTATAATCACAAGCGGTTCTAAAGAATTTTGGATTCTCAAAAAGTAACAATTATCAAAGCAGTTCGATCTAAACTCAATTGGTTTGTTTCGAATCGAATGACATAATTTTAAAAATATGTCGTTTTAACTTTATAATAATGGGCTCATCATCAACTTAAATATAATCAGAAAAAAGTTTTAACGAAGATTACATAGAATTTCTGAATGCCAAGTCATTTTTGAGCAAATTAGTAATACAGTGATTAAATAAAAGAAGAAGAAGAAAAAACCAGTAAATGACGCATGATTTTCACTGTAATAGGGATAAGCATTCTTTTTTTTTAAATTAGTCATCAATAATGTTACCTCATATAATATATAAAAAAAATATATTCACTTTAAAAAAACCTACGTACAAATTTAAACAATTTAATAATTTCATAAAAACTAATAATAAATCAACTTTTTGATTTGATTTTAATCGAAATTTTATTGTTGTTGATTCTATGTTATGTAATTTACAATAAAATTAATACGAAATTTAGGTAAATAATATTTTTCTATTATAAATTAAGGTGTTTCTTTAATAAATAATAAAAAAATATATTATATTCAGTTTTAAAGTGTTGAGTAATACTGAGTGATAAGTACTACAAAAGCTTTTATTAGGGCAATACTACTTTTGAGGTTGGACTTTTTAATATTTATCATCGAAAATTCTATAAAAAAAACCACAATTTGTTATTTTATTCTGTTTTTAAATTTATTATCACACTTTTATCATAAAAAATGTGGTTTTTAAAAAAAATAAATTGGTCGAAAAAAAATTATATTAAATATGAAATAATTAAAAAAAAAAAAGTAAAAAGAAAAAATACAGTAAAAAATTACTGAAATTATTCGGGAATTCACCCAAGAAACACACACTCAAGTCAATGATTAATAATACATCTTGTAAATGACAACCAATAAATACAAATAGTTATAAGAGTATGTGTAGCAACCATTTTATCGCGATGGCGAGGGAGTTAAATACTAAAGTAACAAATAGACTGTGTCTTCCATCGAACCTCTCACAGACATTAGATCTACAGTACAAATCTTATTGGAAATTGACACAATAAATACTGATAATGCTTTTGTTACACCTACGCTTATTAAAGCACACACACTTTAATACTTAACAAACATAAACAATAATAATACAATAATAATAATTTTGTGGCCACCTGAATAAAAAAAATTTCCTGTTTTTTCCATTTCTTAAACTGATTTAATATTAATAAAACCGACTTTTCAGATGACATACAATATTTTATGTTTTTTTTTACATTTATTTATTCTGATTTCTATAAATTCGAGAATTGCTTTCAAAATTAATTTCGAATTGAATTTGGGCATTTTTTTTCTTTTTTTGAATATAATATTGAAGGGATGACTCTAAACAAAATTATTAAAGACGTTATTTTCGAAAAATAAATTTTTTTTTTTCGAAAATTAGTCCACTATTGCTCACCAGATGGCAACATATTGTATATCGCAGTGTTATTCTTTGTCGGAAACACCCTGTATCAGATTTTCGTATATGTACTCGTATACGCAATTTTCTGGCTTAATACTTGCAACATCGGCAAGAAATCGGAATGCTTGCATACTTTTGTGGAGATTTTTTTATATAGATATGACATCCACTGACATCTAGTTTTCGTAATAGAAATTTATTGTACTGCAAAAGCATAATATATATTCATTTTAAATCGTTTATTCCAAACAAATTTTTATTTGCAATTTTTATTTTTTACACATATCAAGCGCCTCAATTTTGTAGACTTTCGGAGAGTTTACGAAAATTTAGTTTGTGATGTGCTTAAATGGCTTTTAATAATTTATTTTGTCTAAAAAGTGGTTAAAAAGTGAAATGTTCGATCATTGAATAAACGTAAACAAATGTGATGTTGATAGTTCAATATTTACCAGAATTTTAGTTTAGTGCCGGCGTACGTAAAGTGTACGTATAAGGAAACCGTATTTTAATTGTGCAAGAAATACTTTTGCAATAATTCCTGTTAATACTTAATTGAAGAAAAAAAACTAAATATAACGATCGAATTACTGTTAATACTATAATATTAAAATTTATATTTACTAAATTGTGGTGTGGTTTTAATTTCACAATAATATGTCACATTCTCTCATTTAATTCATATTGTGTTTTATTGCAAATTTTCAAAACTAATTCCATAAAAACAGCACAACAAGCAATATTAAAAAATCTAATATTTGTTTACGCATAAATGACAATCACATATGTGTATGAAAAAGGGTTTTAAAGGAACCACTTTAATCGCATACTGAAGTTTAAAATAGGCCCCCAATGATTTACGCCGTTTCTGTTCTTACGAATGTATTACCAACAAAATTTGAACAGAAACTTTTGTGTACACGCCTATCCAGTTCTTCTACAATCTAAGCCCTGCATATTAAAACAGCAAATATCCAATTAAAAATAAACGTCACTCCACTTAGTGTCTTATTTCGAAGAT
This sequence comes from Atherix ibis, assembly GCA_958298945.1. Lineage (NCBI taxonomy): Eukaryota > Metazoa > Arthropoda > Insecta > Diptera > Athericidae > Atherix > Atherix ibis. The sequence goes on from OY282607.1 coordinate 28,175,526, forward strand.
TTGTCCAATTACCCTCAATTAAAATTTGAAATTATGATCTTTATTTTTTTAAAAACTAAATTAATTTAGAGGTTTTGCATAAAATGGATTGAAAAGAGAAATTATTTACTTTCTGTAACATTGTACGTACGGTTGTTATTATCATTAATCACTCAATAACTCAACAAATTCGTTGAAAAAGAAACTGCCAGAGCGACAGAAAAAAAGCGAGAATGAGAGAAGGAAATGAAAAGAAATCACTCACAATAGTTTCATATTCCAAAAGGAAAAAAACCTAATTTGAGATATTTTCCTCTTCTTCTTCTTCTTCTTTTTTCGCTTCCTTTCCATTAACTTTCTCTTGTCCCTTTCTAACCAAATCAACTTTATACTCATTCTCTTAACTCAACTTATCTCTCCCTGCGTATCCAACCAAAAATCTACTTCTTTTCATCGATTCAAATCTACATTAACATTTCGACGTATGTACATACGAGTATATATCTGACTGTATGTGAGCATTTGTATTTGTAATTTTATTCGGACTTTCTGGCGTCTGGTGGACGGTCTGGCATCTAATAAAATCATATTATTTAATCTGTTTCGCTAGCTATTTGTTCGCTATTATTGTAACAAAAAAAAACAACCAAAAAAAAAGAGGGAAAATTTCCTATTCAAAAGAAAAGAAGCAGAGAGGAAACGTTCTTTAAGAATGGAGAAGAAAAAAAAAAAATTTATTTACAGAACTGAGAAAGTTTTATAAACATAATTATATACGCTCCTCTTTTATACCTTAATAAAAATTTGTCTACAGTGATGGTCATTAAAAGGCAAATAGAAATTTTCAATAGAATCGAAATATGAAAATAAAATTTTGTTTTTGGCTATACAAAAAAAAAGAACGAAAAAAATTTGGAATTTGGAAAAGAAAACAAACGTTCCGTTATAATATACTTGAATAACAATATATAAAATATACTAATACTTACAACAACAAAAAATAAGAATAAGAACCAAATCTGTATAATAACGAGTATTTTAAGATTTGGTTTACATGTTTGATCACATGTAGGATCTCGGTGACAACAACTAACCAGTGGCCATTTTGTAGGCCGTTAATTGACTGTGCATCAGTATGGTTGACAACTGATCGATACCAAATTGGCGTGCAATAATTAAACATATTGGATTGTTGTTAGAAACCGACTTGAAAAACTTATTGTTCGGCTAAGGAGGTGGACAATAAAGGGGATCGATCCCATTCAAAAACAAATTCTAGACAAAATGGTGTTCGCGTTAAAAATAAGGTAAATGATAAATTGATTTTGAAATAGAAATAACCATATTGATTACAAAAAAGGAAGTATTTTACCCAAAATTTGTATTTAAAATTTTCATTTATTTATAAAATATTTGAACACATCATAATTGATCATGTGTCTAGAAATCAGCTTATTTTACGAGTAACTAAAAGTAAAAAGCGCTTATTTTTATAGGCAAAGAAAAACAATTGTGCATTATTAGTTTACTTTGACTATTTGTTTGGCACATTTAAAGTCATAAAAGAAACGTATTCTCTTTGCTTTATTTTGAAAAGCGTTGAATTTTCGGTTTTAAGGTCCGACATTATTGTGCAATTTTTTTTACGTGTCTCTTTATTATGGGACGATGAAATAATAAGGGGTAAAATTTAGAGTGTTAGTTTTCTTGTAATAACCTTAAATTAAAGAATATCTTAATTATTGCAGAAGCGGCGAGAAATCGTAACACTTGCATATTCTTGTGTAGATTTTTTTATATGGTATGTAGACATGACACCTACTGACATCTAGTTATCGTAATAGAAATTTATTGAATTGTAAAAGCATAATTTATATTCATTTTAATTCACTAATTGGAAACAAAAATACAATTTAAACGCAACAACAGGCAATTTTTATTTTATGTACAATCTTTTTTGATATGAAATGGAATTGCATTTTAGTTTTATTATTTATTTTGTAAGGCGCCTCAATTTTGTAGACTTTCGGAGAGTTTTAGAAAACGCCTTCTCCATGTAAGTGATAGCATACCGAAATGCTTGCATAGTGTTGTTGTTTTCAAGTTGTTACTTCAACATTTATCGGAAAGTGTTGTTTTTATCTTTTTTGAAGTATTTCCATAAATTGTTATACTGTTGATTTTTGGAATGGATTTTTATTGATTGATATAATCAAATAACTTGTAATTTATATTAACTTATATGCTATTCCACTTTATAACTCTGTTTTAATAAATAATATGAAAAAGTGTTTTAAACGAACCGCTTCAATCGCATATTGAAGTTTAAAATTGGCCCCCAATGATTTACGCCGTTTCTGTTATTTTGCATGGTTTGTGCGTTCTTACGAATGTATTGCCAACAAAATTTGAACAGAATTTTTGTGTAGAGACCTATCCAGTCCGTCTATAATCTAAGGACTGATCTATGCAGAAAATGACAGATTATTGATAAACTTTGTATTATATTGACGTAAATATAAAAATTTTTTGGATGCATTATAAAATGACCATGACTGTATTTGAAATAATAATTTAAAAAATATATATATTTTGGAGAGAAGAAATAACCATCAACCGGGTGTGTACACACGTAGTTTTAGAATCTTACAAGTTTACAAAATTATTATAAATTAAAAAAAAAAAAACTACAAATACTTTTATTATAAAAGGGGTTTATTAGTACACAAATAAAAATTTTGGTAAGAAATATCACTACACTCTCTTCTCTCTTCTCTTTTTCTTGTTCTTATTTCCTTTTATGATAATTTTGTCAAAAAAAACGTTGCCTCTGCGTGTAAATACGTTCTTCAACATATCTATTTACTTTTTTTGTATGTATTTTATGTGCACATATAAGCATATAAGAATGAGTAAACATTTTGCTTTTATACAGTAATATAATATGATGAAAGAAACAAACTCATAAGGAAAAAGCCATTAAATTATTATTGGAAAACTATAAGGAAAACTATTAAAATATTTCTAAATATTTACAAATCTAAAAAAACAAACACACACTATAAGGAAAACTATTAAAATATTTCTAAATATTTACAAATCTAAAAAAACAAACACACACTTGGAAAACTATAAGGAAAACTATTAAAATATTTCTAAATATTTACAAATCTAAAAAAACAAACACACACTTCCAGCATGTGTAAACATATAAAATATTTAAATAAATATAAATTCGTTTCAGGAATATGATTGTTATTTATTTTTAGATATAATTTCATTTTATTGAGTTAGTTTTTGTTTTATTTCGTCTTTTGTGTTTTCTTAAGGTCACGAACAAGGGAAGTATTATAATCGTTCGACACGCACAGATCTCTATAATTTGTGTGAAGGGAAATGTGAAATTAATATAAAGAAGAAGAAAACAACTATAATTTAACTTAAGTAATAGAAGAGGGCAATTTTAATAATCATTTTAAGAATGACTTCTAGAATCTATCAAAAACTTCATTTTTCGTATGGAAATATTACCCAATATTGCCTTTAGATTTTGTTCGAAACACAATAAAGAACACTTTTTTTTAAATGCATTCTAAAAAATCTATGGCAAAATATTCAATTTTTTTTTAATATCTAAAAACTGACACTTTGGAGGAATGCATAATTTCATATTAATTAATAATTTATAGAAAATTCCATTTTATTATTTTATAATAAATATATTGTTTTTTTTTTTCAAAGATTTTTTTTTATTTAAAACTATAACGCACACAGACATTAATGTTTTGGGTGATTTTTATTTGCTGTTTGATTTTTTTTTTTTTGACAGATCACACGTGACACGTGACAAATGACAAAGTCAAAATGTGTTTACACCCGAACAACGCTCACAAATCATTGAATTTTATTATAAAAATTCGTGCTCTGTGAAAAATGTGTTCCGCCTACTTCAATCATTTTATGGTTGTCATAATCTAACTGCTGAGCAAGTAATTCAAGCAAAATTTCGCAGCAATTTGACGATATTTGACATCAAACCACCAACCCGTCGTGTGCGTGCAGGGGAAACTATTCCTGCCGTAGCGTCGTGTTGGTGAACATCCATGATTTGTGCATCTGTCAATTGGGATTGTGTTACTTGACAATGTGGATGAACTTACACAAGAATCTTGGTCTGAAAGCATATAAAATACAGCTCGTGCAATAACTCAAGCCGAACAACCCGCCAAAGCGACAAATTTTCGGTGAATGGGTCTTAGAACATTTTCCGAGCTTAGAATTGATACCACAGGCAAAACAAGAACTGCCATTGCACTCAGAAAAATGCACTGTTTGGACGGTATTTCTTTAAAGATGGCGCTGGTCACAATGTTACCTCTCAATGGCACCACCCGCAATCGCGCGATGATTTCGAACTATTTGTTTGCCCATTACGCAAAAACTGCATTTGGTCGACATGTGGTTTCAACAAAACGGCACTACATGCCACAGAGTACATGAGACAATGGAAATATTGAGAGAAGGGTTCGGTGAGTTGGTCGCCTAGATCGTGCGATTTGTGATGCCTCTAGACAACTTTTTGTGAGGCTACGTGAAGAAGTCACTAGTCTATGCCGATAAACCAGCGTCACTTGCATCTTTGGAAGACAACATTACACGTGTTATTAGCTGAGATGCTCGAAAAAGTGGTTCAAAATTGGACCCCTTGCATGGCTCACTCAAAATGTAGTCGTGAATAAATATTTACATAAAAAAATCTTTAAAAAAATGTGCAATAAATGACAAGGATTAATTTACCCATTCAAATAAAAATATCATAGACTTTTGTAATTTTTCTGTTTTTTTTTGGAAATTTTAAAAACTAAACACTTAAAAAATCACGCGTCACAATTAAACTCCTTCCATTTCACATTACTCGTACACTTTCATTCTAAGTAGTTACAGTTTAGCTTCTCTCTTCATAGGCTAGGCAAAAGAGAAGTAATCAAATTCAAACCGGAACTATTTACAAAATTTCCTATTGAGTATTTATGCATGTGTGTGCGCTCGTCAATATTTAAAAAAAAAAACAATATGAATGAACTTCTTAACCGAGGCAGTTAGTGCGTGCGTTCGCTAATAGTCGTAGTTGTGTAGTATATCAATAAATTATTATACGCACATACACACGTATTATGTACTTTAAAAGCACGTAAACAATATTAATCGTTATATGCATACATATATGCATTAGAAGAGAAACAAACAAAAAAAAACTTATTGTTTCCCTCTTTTTTCCTGTCAAATGCTCTCTATTAACACGACATCAAATCGAATTGATGCAATGACCCTTTGGCGTCGGTAATTAAGAAGAAGAAAAAAAAACAATTCAATTACTTAACAATACTTGTTAACACTTGTGACCTAATATAGAAGCGTTTATATATTTAACATTTACAGGGTGGGGAGGTATTATTATTTAAAACCAGAAAGCTTCGATAAATGTCAATTCAATTCAGGGGCGTACCATATTTTTTTGGTAATAACTTTTTTTTTGTTTTTTCTTGTGCTACATTTTAAATGTTTTTGGAATACAATTTTTTTTTTCTTCTCAATATTAATTCACAGTTTTATAAAGTCTCTGAGACAACATATGGCCAATGGAGACTCACTTACTCTGAAGCCTCGATTACACCAAAGGCAAAATAATTTTTCTTCAATAATTATTAAATTAAAAATTCATTTTTTTTTTTTTAATATGAAAATAGATTAAAATCCATTTAAAATTATATAGGGTAACCGGTTTTGTGTCCATTTTTCAGTTTATCTATGAACATTTGCTTTTACCTTCGAAAAGATTACTTTTGTTTAGACTATAGTAGCACATTGCTCAGATATAAATACAATTTTATTAGATACATTATAATATAATCGATTTATACTCGTTGAAGATAATAGCCTGTCAGTAGTCAGTCAGGTTAAAGTTTTCCTTATCAATGAAATTCGAATGAGTTTTAATCTAAATTATTGGACTAATATTATCACTACGGGATATATTGTAGTTGCTTGAAAATAAAAACAAGAATAGTAATAAAAAAAAAACGCACTTCATCCCAATCTAAAAACTTACCATATACAATTTATATAATTTAGAGTATAGTAAAAAAAAATTGTGAATGCAGGATTTTATTTTTTAATTAGTAGCAAAAACACGAATTTAATTTTATTAATTTAAAAGATGTTAATTTATCATATACTAAGTGACGATGTATGGTATGGGCAGAGGTGTACAATATTTCATAAATAGCAAATTATTATTAGCATTGGGATGTGAAAAATTTCGAATTTACGCAATAAACGCATGCATACCCCTCTCCCCTTCTCCACCCTTGCCGAATTTTCTTCTTTTATCTACATCTGCTCACTTGTTATTAAAATCAAAATAATACAAAATGAAAAAAACACTAATCTTTTTTCTTCGATTTTTGATCTAAATTTAAGTTTATATAATTTTTTTTTTACTTTGATTTTTGTTTTAAATTTTTTTAAAAACTTGGATTAAAATTTTTTGTGAATATTTTTTATGAACAAAAATTTTTTTTATAAACATAATTTTCTGACTAAATTCTTTGAAAATATAATTTTAATATTTTTGAAAAAGAAATGGTTTTTGGAGTAATTTTTTTTTAAAAAATTTGATATTTTATTAGAAAATTAGATCTTTGGACGAAAAAAAACACAATTACATTCTGAATGAATTTTTATGGAAAATATTTACTTTCTTTTAGAGGAAGTTAAATTTTCAACAAAAGAAAAAAGTTTGAGAGAAAATTAATTATTTTCTCTAAAACTTTTTCAGTTGTTCAACAAAAGAAAAAAAGGGAGAGCACCAAAAGTAAAAAAAAATTCAATAATTAAGCAAAAAATTAATTTCCTGATTGTTTTTTTTTCAAACAAAATATTGATTTTTGTGCTTTCAAATAAAAATAAACATTTTTTGGACTATTAATTAAAAAAAAAATTTACTATAAAATTTTTTTTCGGACTAAGAAATTTCATTTTTGAATTAGCGACTTAATAAAAAAGTTCAATTTTTTGACTGATTTTTAAAAAAAAATCTTTTTTGGCCTAAATTTTAATAAAAATAAATAAATTTTGGACTGATTTTTATAATAAAATTACAAGAATTTATCATAAAAAATTCTTTTCGGACTAAGAAATTTCATTTTCCAATTGAAATTTTATCAAGAAAACTATTTTTAAAAGTTAATTTTGTACGAAATTTCATTTTCGAATTAACGGTTTAATAAAAAAAAATACAATTTTTTGACTGATTTAAACAAAAATTTATTATTTAAAACATTTAATTTCCTAATAAAAAAAACTTCACACAAATTCAAATTCATAATCTAACTCCCAGAAATGTTTCAAAAACACCTTGAACGCATTCAAAAAAAAAAAAACTTATGCAAATATTTTAATAATATTTCTTATTCATTTATAAAAAAATTATGACTAAAATTCTGAATTTAAATTTAATTTTTTTTTGTTGCTCTTTTCTTTTTGTAGATCAGTGTGAACAGAATATTAAAAGTAATTTTGTTTCTATAGAAATAAATATCAATACATCCATACCAAAGTAAATAGTCTAATACGATTCGCATATTCTAATTATACGCACATGTGTTTAGATAAGGGCGGGGGAGGGCTTTCGTACATGGCTCGTACCCTCGTATCTAATTCCATCCATATGTATGTATGGAATTGAAGGCATCCATGACCGGAATCGTATTGTTGTAGCGAAGATGAAGTCATAATGGCGATCTTTTTTTTTAACTCTACAGATGCTTTTGATAAAAACAATTTTTTCATTTCTGTATTTTGTGGCAATTTGTTCTTTCATTAGAAGATTTCAAATCAACCACGCCCAAAAAGAAATCAAAAATTTTAAAAAAGATAAATATGGCGGGTAAAAATTAAAAAGAAAAATACGCACACACATATACAAAAACACTGGCAAATATATCAAGTATGGTGTATGGTGACTATGAGAGTCGCACAAAAATACAGTAATTATTGAATAATTTTATTGTGAACTCACGCATTCCACGGTGAGAACTTCCTCAAAAATAAAACAAAACGAAAATTACCCAAAATCATAATAATAATAATTATAGCCAAAGACAAAAATAGCAAATTATAAAAGGAAAAAGTAAAAAAAAAAAAAAAAAACGATAAATTGAAACAAGAAATTTTCGAGGTTAGAATTGATAACAAGTTTCCGGGAGTCAGGGTTGCCCATACACCACCACCAATGCGGTGAACGAACATTGTTTATTGGCACTTATGGAAACTGAAAATAACTCATCACGTCTCAAATATGCAACAGGTCTCTCAGGTTATCTGTTTATCGTTCATCATTCACAATAAAATAGCAAAAAAAAAAGAGTTGCACACAAAATTTTTCCTAATATTCATTTCTATTAGTTTTGATTAATAAAAAAGAAAATAAAAAACAATATCAAGAGAAATTCCTTGTTTTTCGTTAAGTAAAACTATTGTACAAATGACCACTACTGTGTAACTTATCAATCGCATCGCGTCGAATACAAAGTAACTTTTTTTTGCAATGTTGCCATTTTTCATTTTGATCTAAACTGACTCGCATCTAAAGATCAGTTCAAGGCTTTCTTTACATTTGAATTCTGATCTCAACTACCAAATCGTATCTAACCATTAGATTTTATATTGAATTCATTCACACATTCATATACAAAATGTTGTTTCTTTATTGATATTCAACTCATAAAAATACACACATTCGCACGCAAAAATAAGAGAACTCAGATCAGGGGGTTTTGGCATTTTTTTTTTTGCAAATTTAATTTAACTTTGAAACAAAAACAACGTTTCTTTATTAATAAAAACACACAAAATTATATTATAATAATATCTACTTACCCAACATAAGATGTTGAGCAGGAACAAAATATATTTAATCATCGATATTCCGCAACTCATTTTGGCTTCTTTTCCTTTTTCTTTTTCTTATTTGAATTAACAAATTAAAATCCTTCGATTGCTTCTATATAAAAATCACTAAAAACACACAAGAAAAAAAACAAAACAAAATAAATATGAGCGCGAATTTAAGAGAAAACAATTGTTACCAAAAATAAAAATAAATTAAAATTTTAAAAAAAAAAAGAAAAAAATTAATAAAATTCAATTTAAAAAACTTGGAAAAATTCTGCAAATTATTTTAATTTCATTTTGAAATTAACGCTATTTGCGCATATGTTTGTGTATATGAATGTATAATTATACACTTAAGATTGAATGTTATTCTTTCTCTTATTATAATTTTTATTTTTTTTTATTTGTAGCAACACTCTTGTTCTTCTTTTATCTCTTGTTCTTCTCTTTCAATTTACAATATTTCTTCTTATTTATTTATGATTAAAATTTATTTCATTTATAGAAAAACTTAAAATGAAAGATAACTAATGTTATAACTTCAACAAAAACAAAAAAAAAAAAAGATAAAGAAATCTTGAAGAAATTCAAACAAAAAAAAAAGATAACAAAAATGGTAAATAATTGAATACCCGAAAACAACGCGATGCGATCAAATCGAGAACGGCTTTTGTCAACTTGCACAACCTAACAAGGCACACTGTTAATTAACAATAAAAGAGAATTCGAACTCTTCCATCAACGCAGTCAAAATTCTCCCCGGCGTCATCCCAACACTAGAGTGGCAATTCAAACAAACAACCCATGGATATATGAACTCATGCGACGGTGTGCGCAATTTTCATACATACGAACGCATGTGTACATGCAATGTAAATTGTTTTTTGCTTTTGTTTTCTACTCTCTTCCAACGAAATCGTGTTCTCAGCTTCCACAATACAAAGCTTTACATCGCATTCATTTAATCATTTCACTACTCCTTGACCGAACGAAAACACACACCCATATCGAAATTCTCACATTAAACACTCTTTCAACTTCGATGACATCATAATATTGTGTCGAAAAAAAATGTTCATAAAACTTACTTCCTCTCCTAAATTCTTGTTTTTCTCGCCCTCTCCGCTCGTATGAACAGACACAAAACGTTTACAAAATACAGTAAAAGCCATAATTCCTAACGTAAAACGGAAAAAAAATTTGATAAAAGACAATTACAATTAGTAATTATAAAAATTTCACATAAAATTATTTAATCATTTATAAACTTAAATTAGTTAAAAAAATACCAACAAATTAACTAAAATAATCATAAACTTTTTGTAATAATATTAAAATACGTAAATATTTATTTTTAAATTATTTAAAACTTAATAATACATTGTAAAAATATCAAGAAAATATTGAAAATTAAATTATACATAACTAAATTAAATAAATCAATTATAAAAAGTAAAGGCAAACACATACAAATTCTATTTAAAAATTCTACAAACTAATATTCCCACTCCCTATGAATCTTCCTCCCAAAAATTTTAAACCCTCAGAAATTAAAAAATTACATACATTTTCAATGGTATACTGCGTACAACCTATTTTCCCGTACTCTGAAATTTTCTGCCATTAAAATGATTCCTAAACGAAATAAACCCATTAATTCTACTTCCTCCTATAGACCTATCAGCCTCTTACCAATTCTTGGTAAGATATTTGAAAAACTCATATTAAAACGACTCTACCCAGTCCTAGTTAATGAAAATATCATTCGTGATCACCAATTTGCATACTCTCTTGAGAGGAAAGAGTATTCCAACATTGCACATACTCTCTTGAGAGGAAAGAGTATTGCTCAGGAGTATTTTTAGTGTGTGGCATCCTGTACTCCTCTGTCCACTCAAGAGCTATCTTCCTTCAACATACTACCTTATCATATCTCTCCCAACGTCATTTCCAAATTGCAATTAACTCATAACCCTCGAAAATATATCCTATTCTAGCCGGAGTCCCACAAGGTACTATGCTTGGCCCCATTTTATTTAATATTTATAACCCTGACATCCCATCTGATCCTAATACTATCATTGCTACTTATGCAGATGACACGGCCATACTTGTTACCCTGACATAGCTTCCAAGAAGCAATCCTGACATAGCTTCCAAGAATTTACAATCCCATATCCACAACCTTCAATCCTGGTTTAAGAGATGGTGAGTGAGGGTAAATGAACAGAAAAGTGCTCACATTACTTTTACTCTTTGTCGAGAAAAACGTACTTCTTTATACCTTAATAGGAACATAATTCCACGTTGATTGGAACTTTACCTGGACAAAAGATTAGCATGGAACCCACATACTTGATTACTTCTAATATACAATAAAATTATAAAACCTATTTGGACATATGGAATTGGACTTTGGGGTTTAACGAAACGTTCCTTTATGTTCGTAACACCGTAATACATCGTGACCTAAATGTTCCCTTTATTCAGGATCTGTACATTTCCCGCTATCAAGAATTTCACTCCCGTTTACCCTATCATCATAATCCACTTGTGAGAGAATTGTCCTGTACTTTCGTCCCCGGAAACACTCATCGGAGACTTAAGAGACAATGGCGTAGAGATTTTCTAAAAGAATCTAACTTCCATTAGTTGAAGAAACGCCGATGGGTGTTTACTCCCAGTTCATTATGCACACGATTGTTAATTAAAATGTTATATAAATCTGCTTATTACAATAAAATTGTAGTTGCAGATAAAAAAAATCTACAAGCTGTTAAAAATAAAAGTTTCTTTTCATAAATCACTTATTGTATTTGGAAATATTTTGTTAGTAATTGCAATTTAACAACGTTCACGTTAATACTGATAAGAAATTTATATTAATTATTAATTAAATAAAAATTGTTAATGCACATAAATGGAATTAGGAAATTAATTTCTTCTATACTCTACAGATTATTAGGTAAAAAATTATTTTTTTTTTGTATAAGAATTTGTTTATGGATAATTTTTAAATGTGACATTTCTAATGTATACTAATGTTATCGAGTAAATTATCTACAAAAAATATGGTAGATTTTCATCAAAGATTTCTTCAAATAGACGGCGAGAGAATTTTTGTTAGAATGAAGACGGGTTCATCTCTTATGCGAATCCCTAAATTGTTTTTGAGATTTAGTGTTTTTTTTTCTAAAATTATTTTTATTGAAAAATTTCTTATATTATTTAAAAATTTGGTTTTTATAAAAAAAATAAAAATATATTCCTTTATTAAATAAATAAATTAAAAAAATTTGTGTGACAGTTTACCATATGAAAAATTTTTTTATCGTATTTTCAATTCACAATAATAAGAATAGTGTATGGCTTTATAAAAATTTTAATCAACAAGAAAACCATTTTGAATATACCACATGCGATTAATTTTTATTTAATAGCAAAAAAAAAACATTGTCATATTTTAAATCATATTTTTTATATTAGGAAAATATTGCGAAAAAAAATTGATTTTTTCTAAATATCACTTTTATACAATATTGCTGATAATTCTCGATGAATTTTACTCAAGTGGTTTAGAGATAAAAACCGAGCAAGAAGAATAGTAAAATAAAATATTAAAACTACGTCGTTTGAAATAAATATGTAGTTTTATTTAGTACGAAATTAAAATGAAGTGGCAAAATAGTTCATTTATTATTTATGGAATACATTTCCAATTGGGATTTCTCCAGTAAGTTTATAGTGTCGATATAAAATAACTTCTTTATGGAAACGACATAATATAAAAATTACAATTTGGTTTTATTTATTAGAAAACCGCATTAACAAACAGTGTGGGACGCATTTCCTGTGGACGATATATTTGCTAATCGCAATCTTCACTTTCATTTGTGTCCATTCAAAATAAGACAATAAAAAAAACTTAAAGCTTAGATTAAAGAATACCTGGATAGGTCCAGTGCGTCAGATTTTCGTATATGTATACGCAATTTTCTGGCTTAATTATTGCAATAGCGGCGAGAAATCGTACTGCTTACATACTTTTGTGTAGATTTTTTTATATGTGGGCATGACATCCACTAGATTTTTTTATATGTGGACATGATATCCACTGACATGTAGCTTTCGTAATAGATATTTATTGAATTGTAAAAGCATAATTTATATTCATTTTAATTCACTTATTGTAAGCAAAAATACAATTTATTTCGGAATATCGAGCGCGTTAATTTTGTAGACTTTCGGAGAGTTTTAAAACACGCCATTCTCCATGAAAGTGGGAACATACGGAAATACTTGTATACTTTTGTTGTTTTTAAAGTTGTTATTTTGGCAATTATCGGAAAGTGCAATTGAAAGTGTGTGTTTTTTATCTTTTTTGAAGATAGTTATATTGTTAATAACACTTCAAATAGGAAGTCTTTATTTCAGAATATGAAGTGTTTTATAAAGGGCTACTGATCATTCAACGGAATGAGAAAGCCGAGAATTTCTTTCTTTCGGTAAGTTGACATCTTAATTTTTACTAGAGAAATTAACAAAAATTTAGTTTATAATGTGTTTAAATTGCCTTTTAATGATTTATTTTGTCCAACACTTTGGTTAAAAAGTGAAATGTTCGTCATTGAATAATTGTAAACAAATGTAATGTTGACAGTTCAATGTTTACTAGAAAATAGTTCAGACCCGGCGTACGTAAAGAGTATGTAAGAAAATTTTGAGGGAAATGGGGGTTAAATAATTTTTTTTTAAGTAACCATAATTATTTATTTAACCCATCTGCACTTAATAAATATAGTGAAAAAGTGGTCGAATATATATCAGGCTTTATTATTTTTAAACTAGGCAAGTCTTTGCATTGCGAAAACTGTCTGTCGTCAGCTTTATAAGGAGAATTCACATCCAACAGTTTAATAGCGTGCAAGTCTTTTAGTTTCTTAAAGTACTCTTTTAAAAGTGCTGTGAAAATATGCCGAAGTGCTGAAAAACAAATCCGACAGCAGGTGGTGCCTATTTAAATTACCATTTCAATTCACAAACACACATTTATATTTTATAATGAAACTTTCAATATCTACAAATATGCTTGTTTAACATTAAAATTTATATTTACCAAATTGTAGTGTGGTTTTAATTTCCACATTATTTCGCGATAAATTAACTAAATATAAAGAAAAGTATCCTATACCATTTCATGGAGAATGGCGTGTTTTAAAACTCTCCGAAAGTCTACAAAGATGCGACGCTTGATATTTGATTGCTATTTACAAAATAAATAATAAACCTAAAATACAATTGTATTTCATACGAGAAGATTGGAAAAAAATAAATGTTGCCTTCTGTCGTGTTTAAATTATATTTTTGCTTGTAATAAGTTAGTTAAAATGAATATTAATTCAATAAATTTCTATTTCGAAAACTAGATGTCAGGGGGTGTCATGTCTATATAAAAAAATCGACAGAAAAGTATATAACAAGTACGATTTCACGCCGCTTTTGCAATTATGCAGACAGAAAATCGCAAATCTGACGTTAGGGCCTATCCAAAAATTCTTTAATCTAAATTAGGGCCTATCCAGATATTCTATAATCTAAATTCATTATCTATGTTGGAGTATTGTCAAATGTTGGCAAAAATTCAAAATGGCGTTCGGTTGGAAAATTTCAAATCGTTAATTAGCCGATACATCAGGCGGTTATAGCATAATCTTTAGATTATAGATGAACTGGACAGGCCTCTATAATCTAAAGATTGTACTATAACCGCCTGACAAATCGGCTTGTTTAAAAAACTAAAATAGAATTGCATTTAATACCAGAATATTGGAAAATAAATTATATTTTTGTTTGGAATAAGTGAGTTAAAATGAATATTAATTATGCTTTTGGAATTTAATAAATTTCTATTATGAAAACTAGATGTCAGTGGGTATCATGTCTACATAAAAAAATCTACACAAAAGTATGCAGGCGTTGCAATTTCTCGCCGCTTCTGAGATAATTTAGACAGAAAATTGTGTATGCATATACGAATATCTTACGTTCGGACCTATCCAGAGTTTAACAGAAAACACGTTGCAATTTGAATTTGACACCAGAAATGTTGAAGATGCCATTTTTTCAACGAATTTCTTATATTAATTGGTTTAGAATAGAAAATGGCGATTTTTAAAAAAAATTATTCTTAAATAAAATGATGAGGATCGGGGTGGGGGAGAGGCATTTGTTTTTTTTTAAAACTGATATAAAATACAAATATCGCGAGTAAACTACAAATATACATAATATATATAAAATACAAATATAGGCCTGCCTAGGAATGTCAAAATTTTCGATGGCTTTTCCCAATAAAAGTGGATAAACGGCCTCCAATATCTTGTCGAATGTTGTTCTTTAGGTCTTGAATTGTTCTTGGATGATTGGTGGGGTTTCACCGCTTTTGCAATAATTTAGCCAGAAAATTGCATATATACCTATCCAGGTATTTTTTAATCGAAGGGTTTAAGACCTCTTTGACAGAAAACTCGTTGAATTTGAATTTGACAGCAGAACTGTCAAAACAGTTTTGAGAACGCCATTTTTTCAACGAATTTCTTAACAGAAAGTTGCGTATAAATCCAGTTCTTCTATAATCAAAAGGCTTAAGACCCATTTGTACAGAAAACTTGTTACAGCAGATATGTCAAAATAGTTTTGAGGACGCCATTTTTTCAACGGATTTTTTTAACAGAAAATTGCGTATACATCCAGTTAGGGCCTATACAGGTATACTTTCAATTGACACTTTCGTTTCTCTCACGCACTATCTAGTATTGCATATGGGTTTTGCACTGCGTATGTGCTCGCAAGGGTAGTTTACAAATTCTCTAATTTAATCTTTAAAAATATATTTTGTTAAAGAAAAAGCTTACATAGAATTTCGATGCACACATCACTTTTCTCTATAGTCCCTGGGGACATCTGTATATTATATGTGCTCTCCCTTTTTATATAAAATAACAACTAACAAAAAAAATCAAATATATTAAGTATATTTCCAACTTATAAATGTATAAGCGTATACATGTATAAGAAAATCTGACGTACGGGCCTATCCAGGTATTCTTTAATCTAAGGAATTGCCAACAAAATTCGGACAAACTTTTTGTGAAGAGGCCTATCCAGTTCTTCTATAATCGAAGACCTAAAGTAATTAATAAATGGCATTTTGTAACAAAAAATTGCCGTTTTTTTACTGATGAATTGATGCAAATTAAAAAAAAAATGATTATTTTATAAAACTGATAATAGTGTTGTTTTTTTTTTAATTTTCAACGAAAATATTTCTCTAAAAACGAGTACAGATAGAAATTGTTAAAAATTCTTAAAAGAAAATTCCTAATTATTGATGGCTGTCGAATATTTATTTGCCATGACTGTTGTGCATTCACACAAAATCTAAGGGGGTATGCGTAATCACACCACAATCTGTCCCTGGTGTGCTTTACTGAGTGAGCAAAAAAACTAATATGGACATGGACACATAATCTATAAAAAAATATTATTCATCGTTTTTATTTAGAATTTTTTTTTTGTCTACTCAAGATAATTTTGATAAAACCTACGGACATGATTGTAATGGAATACTGTTAATTATGCTAAGAGAAATATTTTAATTTTAATTTTGTTTACAAAACTATGTGAATTTTTGACGTTCAATATAAATATTTTTAAATGACTTATTGTATTAGAATTTTATTCAAATAATCAAATAAGGAAAAATATTTTTTTTTGCAACTTTATCATATATATGTTTAGTGTGTATGTATAAAATGTGTGAACGGGAGCTGAATTACAAATTCATGTCAGTACGTTTTAGAATGCTGTCCATTCATTAAACTATTCGGTACGATGTGAGAATGCATATTAGGGAGAGAGAGAAAAATCACAAACAAAAAGAAAAAAAACCTAAACAAATGTTCAAAAGTACAAATGTGTGTGTTAGATGATATCGAGTGTCAATGGCAACATTTCAACATGTGCGAAAGCGTCTCTTCAATGTTCGATTGCATCTTTCAATACCAACCCACAAACGATATAATTTGAAGATTTTTTTTGTTAACCTTTCATAAATTGCATAACAATAATCGCAACTCTTTATAAAATAATGTCAAAACTCCAATAATAAAAGCATTTTTCGTTTGTTGGCTATTTTCACAAATCCATCGCCAACTGTGCTCATTCCATTAGCATTTTTACAGGTCCAATGTATGTGTGCGCGGGTATCATCGTTTTGAATTTGGTTGAAAGTTTTCATTGATGAAATAAAAAAAAAAAAAAATTTCATCGTACAACAATTTTTTACATGACATTTTTTTTTGTTGTATACTCGTATTTTATGTACATTCCAACGAGAATACTAGACAAATATATTTCATCATATTGGAAGGAATGACGTAACTTTGTATTGAGGGCGATTTTTCTTATAAATTAAATAACAATAATCCTTGTCGTCAGTCTGGTGGAAGGACTTCGCCTTTTTTTTCTACCAAGCAATAGCTGTGCGCACAAATACACGCACGTCCACACAATATGTACATACTATCCAGTAATAGCCTAATAACCCAAAACCACGATACTATTAATTTTGGCGCCATAGAATACATCTGACGTTACACTGACATTACATGATGGCTACGTCTGGGCAGTGTTTGCTTAATAAAAAATCAATGCCAACGGGTACATATGAAGTTTACACGAATTTCGACGATTTTCGTTTTTACTAAATTTGAAAATAAAAATTGCCTCAAATCCAATTCATAGTTAGTAAGGACTAACTAATTCTTGGTTAGTAAATTTTTAAATTTTACAAATATCTATAACTACAATATAGTAACAAGCAGGTTTATATAACGCGATGGATTATGGCTAATAAACAGCCATCGAAGTTTCTCCTGATGGCTTTAAGACTCAGTCAGTATCTTAACAAATAATGCGACCACCAGTGACGCTTAAGTCGTCGATGGGTGTTTCTAGGAAAGGAAGTGGAACTTAACTCTTGGAGGAGGTCCCACAAATAAATGGGACTTTAAGATCAGTATGGCCTTTAAAGAATTTTACAAAGTACTTTTGACTGAGGGGATTGGATTCGACAATCCCCTCAGTCAATTTGAAAGTTTTAGCGGAGTCCCAGATTTCTAGTCCGTAAGTCCGTATTGGTTTCAGTAGGGATTTTATGGAAAAATATTGAGAGCGTTTGTAGTTGACAGTATCGTCTGTTTAGTTCTTGTCTTTTAAGTCAGCTTCATATCACACGTTTTCCCAAGTTCAGTCCTAGGTACCGAACTTTCGCATTTCGTGGTATGGAACTGCCATTAAGATATGAGGGAGGACATTGTATACAGCAGAGTGTAGAAGTTAGTGAACTTACTTGTATTATCCATTTGGAAACCAGTTCTGCAAAGTTCGGAGAAGTTTGAAAGCTCGTGGACGATTTTTGACAGGCGCAAGGCAGTATTAGATGAATGGCAGAATCCTTTTGAGTTTTTAGAATAAGCCCAGATGCCAAACTCGATCAAAAGCTTCACTAATACCTAGAAATATGCCCGAACAATACTACAATAGTTAATTTATTGGTCTTTTTTCTTTAAGCGAATCATTCAATTTGTCCAACTGATAATAGTACACTTCAGAATCAATTGATCGTTAAGTTGCGCGGTAGAAGTTCAAAAGAAATCCCACCAAACAGATAGCATAACATTTTTTTTTTTAAAGAATATTGGCTTTCGAAGTGCTTTGAGCCGGTTCATCTTGGATCATTTTCTTGGCGTTTGAGAAGCAAATCACAAACGTCAATGTGACGGCGCAAATTTTTATCCGTAAGAAGATGAGGAACCCATATGTCGAGGTTTGAGATAAAACCTAGTCGTTTCAAATGATCATGAACGGTCGAATTCGATAAATTTAATCTTTAAGCGATCTCACGAGTTGTTATTCGCCGGTTTGCATAAATTAATGCCGGTTTATTGTGTCTTAATCAGCTTCAACTGCCCTTCCAGAACGTGGTGCATCTTCGAGATCAAAATTGCCGGATCGAAATTTCGCAAACCAGTTTTGGCATTGGCGCTCACTTAACACATCCTCTCCCATATACATCGGATAATTTTTTTCTTGCTTGAACAGCATTTTTATCTTTTCTATAGTAAAAAAAGTAAAATATGCCGAAAATGCTGTTTTTCGCTTTCCATATTTAAAAGGGTATCAACCAAAAACTACTGTGCGGAAAAGCAAGCTATGTCAACTGTCAAATACATATGATTATGCGGCTTAAGTGTGAAGTTGGTTGTGAAAAAATACAATTAAGTTCTCTGTTGGGAAAGTAACAAAATTACTTTCCGAACAACCCAATATTTTCTTGCCAAAGAGAATCCAATGAAACCGACGTGCGGAAACCGAATTGATCGTTGGTAATTAAATGGCAAAGAAATATATTTTCGTAGAAAACCGGATTAAAGGTATTTACCAGGGTATAAGCTTAAATCCGCTGTTTGGTTATAGGTGGCGTGGGTGAGCGTATTAAACTACCATGGGCACGTCATAATTTTTTGTTATGAGTTTGACATCTGTCAACATTAATCAGTGCACATTGTCAGCAGTTTCGTACAACAACATACATTTTTCCTTTGGAAATCATGTCTAGTTTTGTGCCAGAAAAAGTGCATATGCGGGAAGCTCTACTTTTCTGCTTCAATTTGAAGAAATCGGCTGCCGAATCGCATGGAATGCCTATGGAGGCCTATTGTTACAGTGCTTTATTGGAAACAACGTGCCGAGATTGGTTTCGTCGGTTCAAAGACGGCAATTTTGACTTGTGGGACAAGAAGCGTGAAAATCGGCCTAGGAAGGTTTAGGACCATCAATTGCAGGCTCTTTTGGACGAGGACGATATCCAATCGCAAAAAATGCTCGCGGTGCAATTGGGTATTACTCAACCAGCCATTTCCATGCGCCTGCGTGCCATGAGGAAGATTTAAAAGAACTGAAAATGGGTGCCGCATGAATTGAACGATAGGCAGATGGAGCGACGCCAAAACACATGCGAAATCTTGCTCGTCAGACAAAAAAGAAAGTCGTTCTTGCATCGGATTGTGACAGGCGATGAAAAATGGATATATTTTGAGAATCCTAAACGCAAGAAATTGTGGGTTGATTCCGGCCAACCATCAACATCTTTCCCAAGACCAAATCGTTTCGGACGAAAGACGATGCTGTGCGTTTGGTGGGATCAGCAGGGTATCGTCTACTATGAGATGTTGAAAGCTGGTGAAACTGTCAATACCCACCGCTACCACAAACAACTGATCAAATTGCACCGTGCTCTGCGTGAAAAAAGGACGGATTATCAACAAAGACATGACAAGCTGATTTTACTCCACGACAACGCACCATCGCATACGTCGAAAATGGTCCGAAACTACTTGGACACACTCAACTGGGAGGTGCTACCCACCCCGCTTATTCTCCAAATCTGGCCCCTTCCAACTACCACCTGTTTTCGTCGATGGGCCACGCGCTCGCTGAGCAGCACTTCGATTCTTACGAAGACGTCCGAAAATGGCTTGATGAGTGGTTTGCCTCGAAAAAAAAAGAAATTTTTTTGGCGTGGTATCCACAAATTGCCCGAGAGATGGGAAAAATGTGTAGCTAGCGAGGGAATAAATTTGTTTTTGCTTTCTATGAAAAAAACATGTGTTTTTTTACTAAAAAATAGCCGCTTTAAGCTTATACACCTGGTAAAAATCAACACACATACAAGCAAACACACACACACACACACAAGTATTAATATGTATTTATTGTTTTAATAGCTTTTTAATAACTAATTTACAGATTTGAGTTCAATTTTTATTTTAAAAATATTTTTTGACTAACAACTTTTAACACGTACACAATTTTTTTCCTTTTTTTTTTTAACAATTATAAATTTTTTTTTAGTTCCATTTTTTTACAATATTAATTTTTTTTTTGTGATTATTTTTAGAATATAAATGCGTGGAAATTTATTGTTTTTTTTGCTTTTTTGTTGTTTTTAATAATTTTTTTTGGTATTAAAAACAAAAACAATCTTTTTTATTTTTCAGTTTAATTTGGTTTTTTTTGTTTGTGGTAAATTATTACAATCATATCCTGACTAGGGCAAGATTCTGCAACTAAATCAGGATATCATCTTAATTATTTAAAAAAAATCTGTTTCTGTTTTGTCCTTTTCTTTGATTGATTTAATTGTTTTTCTTATATTTTATGGACGTTCTTAAATGTTTTTTATTATTTTTCATTTAAGACTGCAGAAACAAAATGGAAAAAATATTAACAGGAAAACAAATCAGGACAAATAAACATTATTTAACAGAATATTTTTGGTTCACCATTTATCGAAAAATATGCAGAAAAAAATATTAAAATTAAAAGTTTTTAAAACGAAAAGTTGTATATTTTTTAACAGGTAAAACTAATTTTTTTCTTTAAATATAAAATTTTTTATGGCGAAAAACAATTTTTAACAAAATATATAAAATGAAATTTTAACAAAAAAACCGAAAATTTTTATAGAAAAAAAATTTGAACAAATTTAATAAAATTAATTATTTTCGAATACGAAACAACATCTAAAGTTTAAAAATCACTTTTTTTTATAAGAAAATAATGCATTTTTATAAGAAAATAATGCATTTATTTAGGACTAGAAAAATTCCCACCATTTTTAACAAAAAATTGCTAAATTTCTAATAAAAAAAACTTTTTTTGACAAAAATTATGAAATTTTTTTTACAAAAAATTGCTAATTTTTTAATTTATAAAAATTGGTTTTCTTTTGCTTATTGTTTTTTAGATAACGCAGATAATAATTTTCCATTGGGTTGTTGTTTTTTTCTTATTTTTATTTTTATCTTTTTCATTTGTTCGATTTTATTATATTTTTTTTCTATTAAATTTAATTATTAGTACAAAAATTATTCTGAAATAAAATCTATTCGTAATTTGGAAAATTAAAAAAAAAACTATTTTATATATACAATGATTGATATGCGATGACACATTTTCTAAACGAAAACTGGAATTTATCTTTCGATTAAGCATAATACTTGGGCAAATATTCTTTGTCCTAAAATTAGCTTTAAAATTACTCAAAATAAAATAAACATTCACGAATTTCTGTATAATTGATTATTTTAATAATTTTCTGTTTTATGAGTTTTTTTTTTTTTTTTTTGGTACACAAATATTTCTTTTTTGGAAATATAAAATTCCTTTTTTTACCAAAAAAAAAATTTTTTTCTATAAAAAAAATTTCCGGTTTTTACGAACAAAGATTTTATTTTTTTTAAATAAAAATTTCCGTTTTTTACGAACAGAAAATCTTGTTTTTAAGAATAAAATGTTCCTTTTTTTACGAACAAAAATTTTCTTTCTTTATAAACAAAAATTTCTTGTTTTTACAAAGAAAAATTTCCTTTTTTTTCAAAGAAAAATTTTGTTTTTCATGAACAAAAATTTCCTTTTTTTACGAACAAAAATTTCCAGTTTTTACGAACAAAAATTTCCTTTTTTACAAAAAAAAAATTCTGTTTTTAAGAATACAAATTTCCTTTTTTTACGAACAAAAATTTCCTTTTTTTATAAACAAAAATTTCTTTTTCTTACAAAGAAAAATTTCGTTTTTCATGAACAAAAATTTCCTTTTTTTACGAAGAAAAATTTCTATTTTCATGAAGATAAATTTCCTTTTTTTACGAAGAAAAATTTCCAGTTTTTACGAACAAAAATGTCCTTCTTTACAAACAAAAAATCCTGTTTTTAAGAATAAAAATTTCCTTTTTTCACGAACAAAAATTTCCTTTTTTTTATAATCAAAAATTTCGTTTTTTTACAAAGAAAAATTTCTTTTTTCATGAACAAAAATTTCCTTTTTCATGAACAAAAATTTCCTTTTTTTTACGAACAAAAATTTCCTTTTATACAAACAAAAAATCCTGTTTTTAAGAATAAAAATTTCCTTTTTTATTTTAGCAAAAATTTTTTTTTTTATAAAGAAAAATTTCCTTTTTCATGAAGAAAAATTTCCCTTTTTTACGAACAAAAATTTTCTTTTTTACAAACAAAAATTTCCTTCTTTTACGAAAAACTTCTTTTTTTTACGAAAAAAAGTTTTCTATTTTCATGAAGGAAAATTTCCTTTTTTTACGAAGAAAAAGTTCAGGTTTTTACGAACAAACAAAAAATCCTGTTTTTAAGAATAAAAATTCCCTTTTTTTTATGAACAAAAATTTCTTTTTTGACAAAGAAAAATTTCCTTTTTTACGAAGAAAAAGTTCCGTTTTTTATGAACAAAAATTTCATTTTTTTACGAAGAAAATTTTCTATTTTCATGAAGAAAAATTTCTTTTTCTTACGAACAAAAATTTCCTTTTTTACATACAAAAAATTCTGCTTTTAAGAATAAAAATTTCCTTTGTTTACGAACAAAAATTTCCTTTGTTTACGAACAAAAATTTCCTTTTTTTTATAAACAAAAAATTCTTTTTTGACAAAGAAAAATTTCCTTTTTTACGAAGAAAATGTTCCGTTTTTTACAAACAAAATTGTCGTACTAAAAAAAATCCCTTAAAAAATTGTTTTTTTTTTAAAAAAAATCTCTTTCTGTAAAAGAATATTTCTCAAAAGAATATTTGTGTTTATAAAAAAAATATGGAATTTAATATATATGCAAAAAAAATCTTACAAAAATAAATAGAATTTACGAAAATTTAAAAAAACAAAAATTTTAATTTTCCTTTTTTTACAGAATCTTCTTTTTATTTTAGTACATTTTATTTATTTAATTTGTTTTTTTAACGTTACTATCCAATTTACACCGAAAAGAAAGTCACACGAAAAACATTTACTATTTTTTTGTTTAAATTTCATTTTCTTCTTCTAACTTACACTTATTTTTACAAAAAACACCATTTTTTTAATGATTATTTTCTTAGCCTAATATTATTTATATTTTTTTAATAATTATTGTTTTTTTGTATAAAAACAAACCACCAAAATATTTCAAGTATATGAAAATATTAACAATTAATAATACCCAATTTTAATATAAAAACAGTATTTATAAATAACAAAAAGAAAAACAAACAAGTTGTTGGGCTTGTAAATATTATTAAAATCACAACCAAGAAATAATTTTTTTGATACTAATAAGAGGGCTTTTTCCTTTGAATATAAACTAAATAATAATTTAATACTTTAGTAGAATAACATTTGTCGCAACAACAAAAAATATTAAGTTTAATTCCCTAGAAATTTTACAAGAAAAAAGTCATATTCCAGAGTCTAAATGAATAAAACTAAAGGTCCGTTCCCAACTTGTCCCCCTACCCCTTGTATATCTTCGGTAAATTTTATTGCAAATAATAATTTCGAATAGAAAAAGATCCTCTGTTTCAACAAAGAATTAATTTATGTGAAAAAATTGCACAACAACATTTAGACATCATTGTTTTCTTTCTAAATTTTACCTCATTTCCCATAATAAATTGTTTGCCCACTACTAATTTTTCTCATTCTGGAACCGTTTTTTTTTTCTTTAAAAACTTTTGTAATTTAGACTATTTTTTCTACCTGCATCACGCACATTCATTTTGTTATATTTTTTACATCAATTAATGAGTAAATATAAATAATAGCTATGACAATAGTTAATATAACAATCCACATAAATATCATGGCATGTTTTATTTGATTTTGTTTATATTCAATACGTTCGCTAGTTTCGATAAATTGAAGAACCTGAAACGATTATAGAGAAAAAAAAACATTTTAGATAAAAATAATTTATCGAAATTGGATATTTATACCATTTGCCCATTGATAACGTATTGTCGATTGGCATCATAAAATTGTTGATTGTTACGGCCACGATGCCTTAAAGTTGATGCTGAGGTGTCATCATCGGATTTGTTGGCAGCAGGATCGTCAACAATTACCGTTTTTGTTGGTTCATTTGGTTTTTTTGGACAAGCAATCGTACTTTTTAATCGATGCTGTTCTACCAGAGGATTGTCATTGGTGATATTCTTCCACAGACTGGTCACATCTTTACCGTTTATTTCGTTCGGATCAACCGACATGGACAGTATTAAAAATTTCTCTAAGCACAATGCTTTCTTATCGAATTCATGCAATGCTGTTATATTAATGGTTTTACTACCGCCAACTGGCAATGTTCCCATACTGGGATGGACACGAAACTTGCTTGGCGATGTCGTTTTTATCTGAAATCAATTTTTTGTGTTCATTCACATTTTACAAATACAGAGCAATTAGAACATTTACCTTGTATGCGACCATAGTATCGGCGATATTGCAGATTTCACTGGTGGCGATATAATCCTTACCGATTGTTTTGAAACAGATTTGGTCGGTTGGATTGATGCGCAGCAAAAGTTTTCCTAAAGAAAATTAGATATTATTTTACAGATATTATTGTAAAATGATAACAGCAATTGTTTAATAAAATTACCCGACTCATTTGGTAATACACATAAATAGTCAGTCATTTTTCCTTTCTTTTACCATTCAAACGAATCTTATTGACGGGAAGCAGCTGCTATTGCCCCAAATTCGATCTGCTCCTCTCTGACTTTATAAAAATTTCTTTTTCCCCTTTTCCTTGTAAAATTATATTTATTCGAATAATATTTTTACTCTTTAAAACAAACTTGCAAGTTTTCTATTTGAATTCTTAAAAATTAACTTTATTAAATTCGAATTAATTTTTCACAAGCCAAAAAAACAGTTTCTTCTACTATTATTATTATTGCATATATAACAGCCATTTTTCTATGAATTTATATGATGGAAAAAGCATAGAGAAAAATTAATAATGGCAAAAATATTCATTTTTATGTATAAAATGTAATTAAATTTGGGGAAAACTAATAAACAAAATAATTTAGCTTTTGCTTTTGTTGTTGTTTAGCACGAATGACAGATTAAGGTTTGTTTTCGTGTGGACAGATTACAGTATTGCCAACTGCATATGATAGAAATGTGGATTGGAATTTAATGAAAATTTCGATGTTTTTTTGCGGTGTTTTCTTTACGTTTGAAGGATTTTATTTGAAAAACTTTTTCCAAATATTTCTGATTCGATATTAAATTCTCTTAATTAAAGTATTTTTAAATTCCTTTTTTTACTTAACTGATAATATTTTTTTTTAGTTTATCTTATAATTCGTAGGTTTTTAGTGTAATTTGTAGTGCATCCGATACACTGTGCTTAAAAAAAACAGAACGACTTTTAATAGGTAAACGAGTTCCACAAGTGTCGGCATGAGGTCCCTTGCTGTATTCAATATACAATATTCTATTTAGAAAGAAATTGTTTCTTTTTTACTTATTTAAAAATAAATTAAATTCAATCTAAAATAAAATAAAAATCAATTTTCTTATTTTCGATATTCATTTTCTTTAGACAGTAATTTTGAAAAATTTTTTCATATAATTTTTTAAATAAAAATAATTTTTTTTATTTAGGTTTTTTTTTTAAATTATAAAACTTTTTATAAACGATAAAAACGAGTTTTTTTTAAGGAAATACGATGCTCCCCTTGTTTACTCTTGTTATTTTTTTGTCATATTTTTTCTGTCCTGAATATACGTGTATACAAGAAAAAAAAGGAATTTTGGTCTTTTTATTTAAAGATAAAAGGCATTAGTTGAAAATAATTTTAATTAAATCTTTTAGAAGAAAATAAATTAAATTAAAAAAAAACTTATAAAAAAATAAATTATATTCCGTAAATAATTTTCTCTTATATAATATTATTTTTGTCAACTTCATTTTCTTCTATAATTTCCTAAAACTAAATATTTATAACGAGTGATTTTTTAAGTGTGAGGTTTTCAAATTCCAAAAAAACACAGGCAAAAAATATATTTTATTCAACAAATCAATGCTTGCCATTTACTTTTTAAAGATAATTTCTAGTTAACGGTGGCCACAACTACATTTTAAGTGATCAATGCGACGCGTCCGATTTTGAACCACTTTTTCGAGCATCTCAGCTAATAACACGAGTCCTGTTGTCTTTCAAGGCTACAAGTGATGTTGGTTTTGTCAACATAGACGAGTCACTTCACGTAGCCATATAAAAAATGGGCTAGAGGCGTCAAATCGCACGATCTAGACGGTCAATTCACCGAACTTATCTCCAAATATGTTCATTGTTTCACGTGCTGTGTGGCATGAAGCGCCGTCTTGTTAAGACCCCATGTCGACCAGATGCAATTCTTGCGATTTGGGCAAAAAAAGTTTAAAATCATCGAGCGATAGCGGATGCCATTGACGGTAACGTTGCATCCAAACATTGCATTTTTCTAGTTGCAATGGCAGTTGTTGCTTTGCCTGCGATTGTTCATCAGACCAAATGCGATAATTTCGCTTATTCAGATACCCATTCAACCGGAAATGATCCGGTAAAAAATGGATTTTCCTAAAGTTGTTCTTTAGGAAAATCCATTTTTTACTCACCAAAAATTCGACGCTTTGGCAGGTGGTTTGGCTTCAGTTCTGGCACGAGCTCTATTTTATACCAAGATCCTTATATAAAATGTTTCGTATGGATGGAAAAATCGCGATCTTCGCCAACACAGGAGGCTACGGCAGTTTACGGACACGGTTTGGTAGTTTAATGTCCAATAGCGTAAAAATGCTACGAAATTTAGTCACGATGGCTTGAATTGCTTGCTCAGAAGGTCGATTATGACAACCATAAAATGGTCGAAGTGCTTGAACACATTTTTCACAGAGCACGAATTTTGATAATAAAATTCAATAATTTGCAAGCGCTGTTCAGATGTAAGCACATTTTGATTTTGACATATACGTACGTCACTTATGTCCATGCTTGATCTGTCAAAAATAAAATATTAGAAACCAAACAGCAAAAAAAAAAACACCCGTTATTTAACAACAAAAATAAACGTTATTTTAAAACAAGTTGTTATGTTTCTTTTTACTTTAATTTAATTGTTTCGAAAACATTTTTAATGGTTGGTTTTTTTATTCTTAATAGTATATAGGCAGATAGAGCGACGCCAAAACACATGCGAAATCTTGCTCGCCAGACAAAAAAGAAAGTCGTTCCTGCATCGCATTGTGACAGGCGATGAAAAGTGGATATATTTCGAAAATCCTAAACGCAAGAAATCAACATCTTCCGCAAGACCAAATCGCTTCGGACGGAAGACGATGCTGTGCGTTTGTGGGATCAGCAGGGTATCGTCTACAAACCTGGTGAAACTGTCAATGCCCACCGCTACCACCAACAACTGATCAAATTGCACCGTGCTCTGCGTGAAAAAAGGACGGATTATCAACAAAGATATGACAAGCTGATTTTCCTCCATGACAACGCACCATCGCATACTTCAAATGGTCCGAAACTACTTGGAGACACTCAACTGGGAGGTGCTACCCCAGCCCGCTTATTCACCAGACCTGGCCCCTTCCACCTGTTTTCGTCGATGGGCCACGCGCTCGCTGAGCAGTACTTCGATTCTTTCGAAGACGTCCGAAAATGGCTTGATGAGTGGTTTGCCTCGAAAGAGAAGGATTTTTTTAGCGTGGTATCCACAACTTGCCCGAGAGATGAGAAAAATGTGTAGCTAGCGAGGGCAAGTGAAAGTAACGATTTAAGCATTTTTTTGACAAAAACAGCGGATTTAAGCTTATACATCTGGTATATTGAGAAATATTCTTACGATTGATATTTGTTGTTGAGATAACCTTGCTAAAACTTCTTTATTATCATTAGTGCTAATTTTTTCGAAATTCTTTTAATAATGATTGTATTCAATAGAATTTTGTCTTTTATTTTATTTATATAATTTCATAAAAAACTATTTATTATTATAGAAATTTGTTGATCAATTGCAAAGTTGCCTATAATTTTTCATTAAAAACTACACACAAAAAAACATTTATAAATCTTATAAAATTACTAAATCAAATAATCAATAATATAAATTTTACTATCCATTTATTAATAATTAGTATTCTTTTAGCAATACAAAAATTAAGTAATTTAAAAAAAATATATTTGATTTGAAAAAAATCTAATTTGTCATAAATACTCCATATTTTTTTATTTTTTTTACCATGTTTAGCATAATTTTATTTGCTTTCTACGTCAAATTAATAAGTAAATTTTTATGAAACGAATTTCTTTAAAATTAATATTAAAAACAAGAAAAAAAACTAACACAAGTAAACATTTAACCAAAATTAAGGATGTCAATTGTATAAAATTGAGAAAAATTTGGAATTGGAAATTTTCTATACACCAACTCCGATAACACCGCAGGCAACACGACCACCGGCATTGCCAGTTTTCTTCGAATCTGGGTGGCCTCCGGCACCCAAATCGTCACGCAAAGCATGTACAATTACTCCACGACCTATGATATTATTTTTGCCACTCAAACTGATTAAATGATCTGTAAAAGTGGTCGATGCAACTCCATTCGCGTCGGCTATGATATTGCCCAAGTCTCCAACGTGACGGATTTCGTCTTTTGGTGCACCATGTTCCAACTGCAAAAAAATTAAAGCTTCATTAAAAATAACGATCATAGAAAATAATTCCACTTTTTTTTGTATACTTACACCATCGGGATTAAAATGACCTAAAAGGCTGGTACAACCATCAGAAAGGTCGCCCGTTTCATGAACATGGAATCCGTGCTCACCAGGTGTTAATCCGCTAACGTGCACCGTCACGTGAACAGGTTCGTTGCACGATTTCTGTGTAAATGATATGGTCCCATGCACTTGCCCATTACTTCCTTGGACATAGGCTATTCCCACTTTAGACTTCGACTTTATGGTAAAAATTAACAAATTAATAACTTATATAAAATTGAAAACGGGTTTCCCCCCCCCCCTCTTCATTAGTTCATACCTTATTATCATTATCAGCCAATGTTCCTCCAATAACAAAAACTGCCAACACAATACACATCACTCTCATCGAATACATTTTGGATATTCTTTAAATATAAAAATTAAAAGAAAAAAATAACACCAAATTAGTTATAAAAAATTTACCAATAATAATTCTGGAAAAAATCTATTAAATAAAATTCTGTATTTTCTGCGGCGAAATTGAATTAATAAATATAATCAAGTCTGTGCTTGAGGAGGAGAAGCTGTGCTATGAAGCTCTCTTATTCAAAGTTTAGACGCACTGGAATTAATATGCAATGCCGGCCTTCGTCCATATTATTATATATTTATGATAATATTAGGCTACGTAGATACCCTCACCTACTAATGGGGTGAGCGTACAGATTATATTAAATCAGTAACTAGTTTTTAAAGTGTAGTCGTATAAGTTTTTTTCTACATACTCGTGGAGATATATTTATGTACAAACACTCATTAATATTTTTCTACAACTTTCAACAACAACAAAAAATATATAGTAACAAAAAATTGGTAATAAAGAAAAAAATGGGAATAAAATAGAAGAAAACCAAATCCAGATTTAGTAAAAAAAACCTCTGAGATAAGGTTATTATTGGGGCTTTCACATCTCAATTTCTCGACCATCGCAAAAATATACAACAACAAAAAAATGTTTACAAATTCAATATTTTATGTACTAGTACTTGTTATATTCAATATTTTATGTACTAGTACTTGTTAATTGTATAAATATATCATATTGCGCAAAGAATACTTAAACGAATGGTGGACGTTTTGACTTAATTTACAACGATCTCTGCTGTAGGGTTTCCAGCCATGTACACAAACCAGTATTTTCCACATACAAGGTTGAGAAACTCACTCCCACAATAATCGCAGTTAAATCTATCTTCTTTTATTTTATTACTTTTTTTCATTTTAATATATAAAAGTATTTTTTTGTAAAACTAAATTAACATAAGCACATGTAAACAAACATGAATATACGAGGTCTGTTCAAAAAGTATCGCGAATTTTGAATTTCCGCGGGTTACGTTTATTCGATTTTCGATTTTTTGTAACGTTATGTTGGTACTTATGTCTCTCACTTATGCTGACAAGTTCGGCCATTTTGAATGTTCACTTAATTTTTGACAGCTGCCTTGCTTGCACGTGTTTTGGTTCGTCTTCGATTTTTGCTCAATTTCGATCAAAAACAGCATCGCATTAACATTGCTAAGGAGCTGTTGGACTCTCTCCGCGATGACCTAAATTTGCTCCAGAGGGTTATAACTGGTGACGAATCATGCGCTTATGATTACGACGTGGAAACCAAAGCTCAATCATCCCAATGGAAGCTGCCGCACGGGCCAAGACCGAAAAAAGCGCCCAAGTTCGGTCGAATGTGAAGGTTTTGCTTACAGTTTTCTTCGATTGCAGGGGCGTGGTGCATCATGAGTTCTTGCCACAGGGTAGAACGGTCAATAAGGAATATCACCTGCAAGTTATGCGCGAAGCAATCCGCAGGAAACGCATGGATTTGTGGAAGAACAAAAATTGGCTTTTGCACGATGACAACGCCCCTGTTCACGCATCGTTGCCTGTGCGCGAATTTTTGGCCAAAAACAACACACTAGTAATGCCGCAGCCACCGTATTCCCCAGATCTGGCCCCCTGTGACTTCTTCTTGTTCCCGAAGCAGATTGTTTGATCCATTTTTTGGAATGGGTAAAAATCGAAAACGAAACAAAACACGTGCAAGCAAAGCAGCTGTTAACAATTAACTGAACATTCAAAACTGGCCCCCTGTGACTTTTTCTTGTTCCCGAAACTGAAGAGCCCCATGAAAGGACGACGCTACGCTACGATTGAGGAGATAAAAACGGCATCGAAAGAGGAGCTGAACAGGATCACGAAAAATTATTTTTTGAAGTGCTTCGAGGATTGGAAAAAACGTTGGCACAAGTATATAATATCTGGTGGGGATTACTTTGAAGGGGACGAAATAGATATTCATGAATAAATAAATAATTTTTGAAAAAAACACAAAATTCGCGGTACTTCTTGAACAGACCTCATATGTGCATATGCACATAGGAGAAAATTTAATAAATACCAATCTGTCAATTATTTACACCTAACTTGGATAATCAATAATAAAAACCAATTAATTATATTTATCGTATTAAAGTAATTATCAAATATGTGTTGACAACTTATCGATTATTATTTTTATTATTAATAATTATTTCGTTAATATTATTTTAATATTATAAAAGAAAAATTTGAATAATAAATTTCTTTTAAAATACAATTGTGAATAGCGGTATATAATTATATTTTTATACGAATGTGTATACTTAGTTTTATACAAGAATTTAAATATAAAAATTGGTTAAAAATTTATGGAGCTTATAGAAAATTTCCTAAAAAATTCCAATTTAATTTAATAGAAAAACTTAAAAACACATTCTCCTCTGCTAATATTTTAAAATAATACGCAAATAAGAAAATAAAATAATGGGGTTTACGCAATAGGATAGTGACTGATTAATATTGTTTTGATTTAAGAAAAATATTTATTTTTTCATTTCGTTTTATTTTTTTTTTTTTCTCATACCAATAAAATTGTGTTGTGGCAACAATGCCCCCGGCCCGCTTTAATCAAAGTTAAATCTTGAAAAACGAGTTCTCGCTTGTTTGTTTGATTATTCAATGTTGATGGTACGCAACAGTAGCGCCATCACCCATTTAATCGTGCTAATGTATGCCCACGGTCGTTTGAGTCTTAAACGGTTTATAAATTTGCGTAATTCACTTTCATTGAAAACGATTCTAACCAATTGTTTTGTACTCGCATATATGGTATATATTTTCCATATTTTTATTTATAATTTTCATTGGAGAATTTTTGCAATTAGAATTTTGCTTATTGGCATAATAAAAAAAAATCGAAAATGAACAGTGGCAAACGATTTGTTCACAATTTCGTTCATTGAATGAAAGTTGTCACCCCTGAAATTGTGTTCAATGGCCATTTTGCAAAGGTTAGACATGTCAGACCGATTTATATTTAAATATAGTAAATCATCGATTTATGTTTAATACCAACTAATATGGATAATTATTTTCAAGAATATTTATAAATGGATTATTGGAAGAAAAAAAATATTTTCTTCTTAAAACAACTTCAATCAATATTCTATTTATACTTTTTTTGAAAATTAATTTTAAATAAAATGGTTTTTGTTAGGTGGGGGGGGGGGGGGGGGTAAGAGGGATCTGTTGTTTTTTGTTTTAAACTGATATAAAATACGCATATCGTGAGTAAACATCTATTACTATTATGGGCCGGCATTGGAATGTCAAAATTTTTAATGGCTTTTCCCAATAAAAGTTTGTGAACGGTCGAATGTTGTTCTTTAGGTATTGAATTGTTCTTGGATGATTGGTGGCGTCCCACCGCTTCTGCAATAATTTAGCCAGAAAATTTCGCATACATATATACGAAAATCTGACATTCGGGCATATCCAGTTCTTCTATAATCGAAAGATTTAAAACCGTTTGACAGAAAACTCGTCGCAATTTGATTTTGACAGCAGAAATGTCAAGATAGTTTTGAGAACGCTATTTTTCAACAAATTTCTAAACAGAAAATTGCGTATACATCCAGTTAGGGCCTATCCAGTTCCTCTATAATCGAACGGTTTAAGATCCGTTTGACAGAAAACTCGTTGCAATTTGAATTTGACAGCCTAAATGTCATAATAGTTTTGAAGACGCCATTTTTTCAACAAATTTCTTAACAGAAAATTGCTTATACATCCAGTTAGGGCCTATCTAGTTCCTCTATAATCGAAGGGTTTAAGACCCGTTTGACAGAAAACTCGTTGCAATTGGAATTTGACAGCAGAAATGTCAAAAAAGTTTTGAAGACGCCATTTTTTCAACAAATTTCTTAACAGAAAATTGCTTATACAGCCAGTTAGGGCCTATCCAGTTCTTCTATAATCGAAGGGCTTAAGACCCATTTGACAGCAGAAATGTCATAATACAATAGTTTTGAAGACGCCATTTTTTCATCAAATTTCTTTAAAAAAAAATTGCGTATACATTCAGTTAGGGCATATCCAGTTTTTCTATAATCGAACGGTTTAAGACCCGTTTGACAGAAAACTCGTTGCAATTTGAATTTGACGGCATAAATGTCAAAATAGTTTTGGACGCCATTTTTTCAACAAATTTCTTAACGGAAAATTGCGTATACATACAGTTAGGACCTATCCAGTTCTTCTATAATCGAAGGGTTTAAGACCCGTTTGACAGAAAACTCGTTGCAATTTCAATTTGACAGCCAGAAATTTCAAAATAGTTTTGAAGACGCCATTTTTTCAACAAATTTCTTAACAGAAAATTGCGTATACATCCAGTTCTTCTATAATCGAAGGGTTTAAGACCCGTTTGACAGAAAACTCGTTGCAATTTGAATTTGACAGCCAGAAATTTCAAAATAGTTTTGAAGACGCCATTTTTCAACAAATTTCTTAACAGAAAATTGCGTATACATATAGTTAGGGCCTATCCAGTTCTTCTATAATCGAAGGGTTTAAGACCCGTTTGACAGAAAACTCGTTGCAATTTGAATTTGACAGCCACAAATTTCAAAATAGTTTTGAAGACGCCCCTTTTTAACAAATTTCTTAACGGAAAATTGCGTATACATCCAGTTAGGGCATATCCAGTTCTTCTATAATCGAAGTGTTTAAGACCCATTTGACAGAAAAATCATTGCATTTTCAATTTGACAGCAGAAATTTCAAAATAGTTTTAAGGAAGCCATTGAAAATATATTTTGTTGACCAAAAGCTTACATAGAATTTCGATGCACACATCACTTTTTTCTATAGACGCTGGACATCTGCGCTCTCCCTTTTTATATAAAATAATAACCAACAAAAAAAATAAAATATATTAAGTATATTTCCAACCGTTCGACCACAAACTTTTTTAATATAATTTCTCTTTCACAATATTATTAATTTTATTATTTTCTAACAAAATAAATGCATTTTTTTTTTATAGTTAATCACTTTTATTTACAAAATAAGTTGAATTTTAATTTTATTCTTGTTTATTTTTTTAAAAGGAGTATTTTCGTAAAAATTTACCACAACGAAACATATTTTTCCTTTGAATTTCTTTAGGATTAAGTATATTTTTTTGTTTTTAT
Organism: Atherix ibis; assembly: GCA_958298945.1. Classification (NCBI taxonomy): domain Eukaryota; kingdom Metazoa; phylum Arthropoda; class Insecta; order Diptera; family Athericidae; genus Atherix; species Atherix ibis. The sequence continues at coordinate 28,210,689 of OY282607.1, forward strand.
TAAAAATAGAAAATTTTATCTAATATATTCCCTTTTATATTTGAAAATAATGTATTTCTTCTCCTCCTGTTCATTGGCACATATTTTATATGTTTTTCAAAAAATAATAATAATAATAGAAAAATTATTTTTAATATTCATTCCTAAGAGAATGTTTTTTTTTGTTCCCCATTAATTTTTCTAATTTTCCATTTTTTTTAAAGAATTTTATATTGGCAATAATTTGTATTTTTTTGTTGTTGTTGAAATAAAAACCATTTTTGTGATAGTAAAATTTGTGCAATTAAGAAGAAAAAGAGGGAAAAAAATATTTAACAAAAAAATGTCTATTACTTTTTTTTTTTTTAAATAAAATTTTTCCATTTTTTTTTCAAAAATGATTTTATGATTTTAGATCTGCATTATCCATAGTACCCCAAAATCCAATCAAACAGCATGAATCCTTCCTTGCTATCAGATAAATGCATTTGATAGAAAATTTATTTGTTAAATGTAAAAGCAAATTTAATATTTTCTTTTGTTTAAATTGACAAATAAAAGACACAATTAATAATAATAATAACAAAACACGTTTTTATCTTAAACGAAAAAGTATATTTTTATACAAAAAAAAATAAAATAAACGAAAATATGTAATTAATCAATTAATCAGAAAGCTTTTAAAGCTAAGAAAACAAAAAAAAAACATCATATTATAAAAGTACATCGAATAAAAGCCTATGTAAACGTGTTGATTTGTAGTAAATATTTCTGAAAATGCCTAATTCTGTATTCGATTTGAGATATTGTGTTTAAATGAAAATTGCAATTTATATCACCTTCTCTATTTGTTTTCATTTTTTATTTTTTTATAGTGAGAACAATATCCACTTCTTTACTTCCGTAACAATTTTTTTATAAACTAGCAAAAAAAATATATAAAAAAAAACAGATCCCAACATTCATTCGGAAATCGCTTTAATATCAACTAATGTGTAAATATATATTAGAGCAAATATAATCGCTATAATAATGATTAACATCAAAATCATAGCATACTTAATTTGATTCTGTTTATTTTCAAGACGCTTGCTAGAATCCATCAATTGTAGAAGCTAAAAAATAATAAGGGAATATTTGTAAAGGGGAAAAATAGTAAAACGCACACAAATAACAATTTACCAATGATCCATCGATAATATATTTGCCATCCGGTTCATAAGATTGATTACTTCCAGGACGATAGCGTAACTTATTACTTTCATCATCGTAGTCCGGTTTGAATTTCAATTGATCCGATGCTGCTGCTATTGTACTTGATGCCAGTGTACATTTTAATCGATGCGTTTGCACAAATGTTCCACTATTATTACTAGTCCCAACCATTTTCCATAAATTATTCAATTCGTTCTCATTCGTATCACCGCCATACACAGCCATTGACATTATTAAGAATTTATCATTAATCGATGGTAAATTTTCATTTCCTTGTATTACATTTATATTAATTGTTTTAGTTTCGCCAACTTGTAAAACACCAATACTAGGACGTATTCGAAATTTAGCTGGTGTTGTTGTTTTTATCTACAAAAAAAAAAATCAAAAGTTGAGAAAAATTATGGTAAATTTGAGGTTTTTATTTTGTCATTTAACCCTTTCGCTATGCAAAGTCGGTCACTACTAAGAAATACTTTTTTTTCCACAGGGAGCAAGCATATTATTCTTGAACAAAGCCTCTTTAGGTTAGATGAACATCATATTCCCCAAGGTGTTCGATGATTTAGATTTTCACACAAGAGTGCAAAATGGTCCATTTTCACGCAGAATATTTTTTTCCTTATTTTTATTTTCGTCTTAATGAGGAATAGACAATATTAGAATTCATTAATCATTCAACATGTTTGTTGTTCCTGAGGCTGTTCTTGAGACTCCTTTGAAATTAAACTAATTCCATTTCTAAATCATGGTTGGATACCTAACCACATAAATTCGTTTAACTCTATTATTTCGAATTCTATTTTGTATGGACATACAAAATTTCCATTAAATCTCTCCTCAAAATCTTGTTTTATTTCCTCTATAATCCCATGTAATATTGTAAAGACTCGGAGACAAGGTGGCTAGAGGCCATTTTCTATAGGGCCACGTTCATGAGGCCACATTTAACGACTTCATGTTAATTGTGGGATGGCATTTTACTTGCTTCCCAAATTAAACTAGTCGATAATTAATTGGCGGGAATACTCAATTAGGCATTCACACAGAATTTCTTCTATTTTCAAAAAGAAATTCTGTGTTAGTTATCCTTAGTACTGGTTTTAGTTATTTTCACAGATAATTTCATGTTTATTGAACACATGATATCTGAGTGATTTTATATCCAGATTAGAATATCATAGCGAAAGGGTTAATAAAATGAAAATTTCCTCCATTTCTTCATTCGGAAGCATTTTGATCGCCTACCTTGTAGGTAATATCATGTTCGGAAATATTGCAAAATTCACTAGTTCCAATGAATTCTCGTCCAATCGCTTTAAAACAAACATGATCTGATGGCGTTACCGTTAATAGCAATTTTCCTAAAAGTAAACATTTTAACAAAACGATTAGACAAAAACAATATTTAAAGAGATTTTGTGAAAAATATTTACCAGCATCGTTTGTCAATGAAGAACCACTTGTTGTAGGCTCACTCATTTTTTGTCTTAATTTTGTCGATTGTTTCACTTAAAATCGTTTAAGGTGGTTAATTTTTGGCAGTTTTTTATCAATGCAATTAGTCAAAGTACACTACTTGTAATTATTAATTTTATTTTTTTGTTGTCATGTGTTTTTTTTATAATTATTTATATTTTAATGAATTTCGAGCTTTTGAAATTTTATCGATTGATTGACTGGCTGGTGGTGACAGTCTTTTTTTTTTTTTTTGGTAATTGATCAGTTTTTTTTTAATAATTAAATAATAATACTAATAAAAACTAAAGATTTATATTTAATTAATTTACAATATTTTTGATTTGTCCGTTTTTTCTTAAATTAGTACACAAAAAAGAATTCTTCAATTTGTTAGTGTTCCTTCCTCTCTTCGTACTGGGCGAATACTTTTTTTTTAAATTTAATTCTAAATTTACTCTCGAAATTGACTTTTCTCTCAACCAACTTTTAACTGATTTTCATTTTAAATAATAAACAGAACAAACAAAAAATATGTTTCTTCACACAAATAATTTTGTCTTTTTTCTTATTTGTGAACAATTTTTTTATTTCATTTTTTACTCTATTTATAAATTTTTTGTAATGTTTATTTTCGTATTAATTATAAGATATCTACTATAGTTGGTGAGTAATTTGTTCGGTTTTATTAAGAAATCACGTACAAAAGAAATTTTTCTATAAAGAAATTTGGCTTTGACAATTATAAATTCTAAACTAAATGCCACCAGAATGACAGGTGAACGTTGTTATTTTATTTTCTTTCTTGCTGTTGGCAGAACTTTTCCTCACACTCTTCGAAAATTGTTGAACGTTTTGTTGTTTTTTCTCCCTCGTTTTCTTATGAGTTGAGGCTGCCATATTGACATATGGTCAAGTCGAAAAGGCAGATGCGATGTTTTTTGTTGTTGTTGCAGTGTTTTATTTGTTTTTTGTTTTGTATTTTCTGTAGTTAATTCAGGACAGTGATGATGGCGTACCTTTTTGAGAAGTGGGGTCAAATTTTGTTCATTATTTTTTTTTAGTACTAGCCGTGGGTCACTAAGTCAGTAGGCGTCATTTGCAAAATCCTCCAAAAAATTTGACGTTTCCTTTTTGTTTTACAACTTTGAATTTTGCAAGTGAAGAGCAAAAAATAAAGTTCGACGTCAAAAAATTGATATCAATGCAAGAATTATCGTACCTGATGAGAACATGCCCATTCGGCAGACGCCACTGAACTAAGAATTATGAATGAACAAGGCATAAAGAAAATCACATATTTACAGGGTGCGTTTTACCATATGTTCCAGAACGAAGTTTTGTTTAAATAAAATTTAAATTAAACACAATTTTATCATTTATATTTTATTTATTGATTATGTGGTCTTTACTATTATTTATGGAATATGATATCGGTCAAATTCCCGCTTCTGACCGAATTAAGCACATTTTTCATAATATTTTCGCAGACTTCTGGTGTTATTTCAGCAATTTCCTTTCGAATATTGTCCTTAAACATCGAGGTTGTGGTTGGTTTGTTAGTGTACACATTTTCCTTCCAGTATCTCCGTAAAAAGAAATCGGAGGGTGATTCAAATCAGGCAAATCGATATCATCACTTTTTGACATCATTCGGTCGGCAAAAAAGTTCTGTCGGGCAGAAGAAATTTTTTCAACATGTCCCGATAGCGGTCACTAGTAACTTTTACAGCATTGCCTCAAATATCCTCAAAGAAATATGGCCCAATGATGCCGCCAGCCCAAATGCTGCCGCTTACAGTTTGGTGTATCAGTTTAAGGTTTTCAGAGCCCCAATTGCGGCTATTCTATTTATTAGCAAAGAAGGCCAAGTTGAAATGTGCTTCGGCGCTCATAATGATTTTTAGCCAAAAATATCGGTCGTCTATACCGAGCTGTAACACTCGAGCACTCCAGTCTCGCCGCCGTTCATGGTTATTATTTGCCTGCAACAGTTGTGTCAATTTAATTTTATATGCGTAACAAGGCAAATTTTTTTTGAGAATTTTTAACATGGCGAATATATTCCCAATTCTTGTTCATGCCGTCGATGAGAGGCACCTGGACAATCAGCAATACTCTGCCTCATATTGCATCAATCTTTTCAGGTGTACATTGGCTTAATTGTCGCCCAGTCTTCACTTTATCTCAAAATTATTCATTATACGCTGAATGGTTGATTTGCTCGGCATATGATTAACACCAAAAAAGTCACGATATTTTCTATGTTTTAAACTATTTCAACACGTTGTTGCGACGTTATAAAATGTTTTAAACTATTTCAACACGTTGTTGCGACGTTCGATGCACCATAATAAATTGTTATCGACTGTCAAATGCCAACAGACAATTGTCATCCAAACCAAAATGGCGGCCAAAAAAAATAGACTTGGAACATAAAAAGCACCCTGTACTTGTTCCTTTTTAACAATCTTAAGAAAAGAAAAGCCCAAAATCTTAAATTGAAGTTGGTAAATACGTTCCGTGGATTTTTTCATCGCTGAACTTTTAAAGTTGAGAGCACATGGTCAGAGCATTGCACGAATTTTTTTCCAGAGTTTTTTCTACGAACCTAGAAAAATAGTCGGTGTGATAAAAACTTAGTACAATAAATATTGTTTATTTAAAGAATAAAATTAAAAATTATTTTTAAATAATAAATTTCTATTAGTGGAGTTAAGGAAAGAATGAACACGAAATCCAAATTATATTAAAATATTAAATCATTTAACCAATCCTTGTTTGAAAATTCATCGAAACTATTGTTTTTCTCATCCATAAAGAGATTAATTTTTTCTAATAAAATGACAACCCATTTAAGAACTTGACCTGAACACTGGCACTCAGTTTTCTCTAATAATTAAGTCGTTTATTAAGACCTCTTGCGTTTATAAAGTTGATGGCTTTTATCAAAACTGGCATTACAGAGGGAAAATATTTTTTAATTTTAAGATTTTTTCAGTGTTTGGCTTTCAACTTTCCAAGAAAAATACATAAAAATTGCAAAAGTGTATGACAATTTTATTTGAATCGATAAATCAATCGATAATCAGCTTGCCATTTACTCTTTAAAGATTTTTTCATGTAAATGTTGGCCACGACTATGTTTAAGTGATCCATGCGAGAGGTCCTATTTTGAACTACTTATAACACGTGTAATGTTGCCTTCCAAGGCTACAAGTGATGCTGGTTTATCGGCCTAGCCCCATAAAAAATAGTCTGAAGGCGTCACAAATCGTACGATCTAAGAGTCCAACTCACCGGTCCGTAACGTGAGATAAATTGCTTGAAATCACATGTTGACCAGATGCAGTTCTTCCATTTTTGGTTAAAAAAAAAGTTCAAAATCATCGAGCGATAGCGGCCGCCAGTGTTATCTTTAAAGAAATACGGTCCAAACGGTGGATTTTTCTGGGTGCAATGGCAGTTATTGTTTTGCCTGTGGTTGCTTATCAGACCAAAAAGCCTGCGTGGGTTAGTGTCTAATTCGTGGATTATGGATTACCCACTACTGGACCTAGAATAACTCTTCAAAAAAAATTAAATTTAGGAAAATAACAAAAATTTCTTTTTTTTTTAAAATGAGAAAAATAATAATTTAACTAATTTAAAAAATTGCTATAAATAAATAAACCAAATCTAAATTTTTTTAAAATCAAAAATTTAAAAAAAAACATTAAATATTTTTATTTTATTTCGATTTTTCTTCTTTTTTCTTTGTAATATAAAATCTTTTTCGTTTTTAGCTCATTTTTGCTTTATTAATTAATTCTTAAAGGAAAAAAATGAATCAATTTTTAAGAAAAACATAGTAACTTCTAGCAAAATATTTAATTTCAATTATTTGCCTTCCTTTTTTTAATAACTATCAGTCGTGGAACTATTCTCCCCCCCCCCCCACACACACACCCGTACCTATCTTGCTAAAACTAAACTTACTTTTGAGTCTGCGTTGAAATTTTAAATTTTAATCACCAAAAAATGCTTACCCTCCCTTTCCCCAGTCGGAAATTTTAAATTTTAATCACCAAAAAATGCTTACCCTCCCTTTCCCCTTTCCTAACCATTAATCGGATTCTTTGGCAAATAATAAAAAAACATTTTCCAGCTAAAAAAAATTCTTTTCATCTAAATTTTATCCTTTTTCTTTTTGCAATCCCTTTTGTTTCACAAAGAGTTCAATAAGATAATGTAGATTAAAAATTTTTTGAGTAAAATCAAAAATAAAAATAACTAACCCCATTATCCTTCTTCTATTTTTTTAATATGGGATTGGTAAAATTTATATATATTTAAAATTATTATGGTAAATTTAACTATTTTCATTATTTTTTCTAATAAAATTCATTATTCGTTTCAAAACTACCGCCACTAAATTCATTTCGAATATTTACCGCAACAGTTTCATGGCAATGCAATCGTAAACAGGGAGGAGGCGATATTTTCTTAGCCATAGTTTTTGTCTCTGTTTTACATTTGCGCTAAAGAGACAAAACTATGGCTAAGAATATATCGCCTCCTCCCTGTTTACAAATCATGCGTGTGAAAGAAAATACGTACAGTTTCTTGCGCGGCACACACACACACACATTTTAGGCCAGAGTTCATTGTCAACAATTCGTAAAAAGGCCTTTTCGACTCTACACAAAAATTCCCGCGTAGGCTTATTGGGTTGTCCACGCGAAAGTTTATCTGAGAAAAGGTGGGAATTTTTGTTTGCTGGGGAATTTTGGTTAGCTGACATTTTTGTAAAGGTTCGCGCGCCTGTTGATGGTATTAAGAAAATAAAAACAGATAATTTCCAATGAAAAAAATTTGTTTTTTTTGGTAATTAGTAATTTTTTGAAATTGCTCTTAAAAATGAAAATAAAGAAAATTATTTTTACTTTAAAAATTCAAATAATTATAATTAAAAATAATATTTTTTTTAAGAAAAAATGTTGTATCAAAAAAAAACTTCTGCTCTTGTACAAGTAAAAAAAAATGTTCAATAATATTTTTTGCCTGTTTTTATATTTAAAAAAAATTAAAATAAGATTTAATTTTCTCAATTTATCAAATTTATTTGCTTTGTGATGATTTTCAATAGTAAATAAAATTGATTGAAAATGTACGTATTTGAATTGTTTTTTTGGATATTTGACCAAGCATTAAAAAGTTATTTTCTTTAACGTATTTTTTTCTTTTCAATTTTATATTAACTAAATTTATATTATTTTATTTGTTATATAGTTTAAAATGTCCTGTTTTTTTTCCACCACGAAATAAGAAAACCCACTTTAGTTCTAATCCCATTTTAACGGTCGTAAGAATATAAATTTTAATTTTTTACACAGAGTGCTCGTAATTGATTTAAAATTAGTAAATATAAGAAATAAGTTTTTCTTTTCAATATTAAATTTATATCAATTATGAAATCTAACATAAAAGAAATGAAAAAATATGTTTTAATTTGATTGGTTTTTTTAAAGTCCGCAAAAAAGCCGCAAAAAAATGATTTTTTTATATTTAAATTTTCATTTTTAATAAAAATTATACAAAATTATTTATAAAAGGCAGTATTTTTGTTTTGTTTTAATAATTATCTAATAATTTAGAATTTCATAAAAAAATAATAAATTTTGGTTTTTTCAAATTAAAAAAAAATGTCTTCAAAAAAACCGAAAAAGTACTTTTTTTAATAAAAATATTACGAAATTATTAATAGAGACAGTTTTTTTTAAATTATAAACTAACAATTTAGAATTACACAAAAAAATAGCAAATTTTGTTCTTTAGAATTTTGGTTTTTTTTTAAATTAACAGAAAAATGTCCTCAAAAAAATCGCAAAAAAAAAGATTTTATTATTTGATTTTTTTTTGAAATTGCAACATTTTTTTAGTAAAAAAATTTCCTCAAAAAAGCCGAAAAAATGGTTTTTTAATATTAAATTTTTTTTGAAATTGCAACATTATTTTAGTAAAAATGTTACGAAATTATTTATAAAGCAGTAGTTATTATTTAAAAAAAATAAAATATTAATATATTAATAACACAATTTAGAATTTCACAAAAAAAATAATAAATGTTGGGTTTTTTGCCTTTCATTTTAATAAAGTATCTAAAATTGAACTTTAGAATTAATATTTATTAACTTAAAAAATGTAAAAAAAAGAGAAATAACTTGATGCAAATAATTTTTAATAAACAATTCTTTATTTTTAATTATTTAAAAGCGAATTAACTAACCATTCAGTCAGTAACGAACGAATGGTGAAGATAATGCAGTTCTGTATCGATAATAATGGCGGAAACTCAGATAGTATAACAGAAACGCTCTACAGGCATTATTGTTAGTAGAGTTTTTCCGTGTAATTCAAACGCAACAGGCCACACTAAAATTTGATTATTGGAGAAATCAGTTTGTCACTTACCACCAGACACAAAATGCTCAGTTGTCGTGTTACCAGAGCGATTCCTCACACACAATCGTATAGAAAAAAAACGTCAACTAATCTCGTATCTGAGATATTAAGTGAGAATTTATTTATTCAATTGCAAATTGTGAATTGTGTATAATAAAATCAACAGAAAATAATTAATTGGTAAATTAGAAAAACCATCAAAACAATTAATGGAAAATCGATAGGAAAAGAAAAGTGTGAATTATTTGCGAATTTAAATTTAAAAGAAAAGAACTAATTTCGAATATGTTTTTTGTTATATGAAGAAATGTGTTTGAAAATTATTTTGGTGGAAAAGGAAATAATGTCCGTTGTTTGTTATTAAAATAATAAAAGTGATGAAAAATCTTATAGCCCCCACAATAAAGTGAGAAGAAAATTCTATTTGTGTACAAAATTGTCTCTAAAAACACACAAAAAGAGCAGCAGTGGGAGAAAGAGAAGGTACACATTTAAGTAAATTCGTTTTTGAGATACCTATCTCTATATATATAAATAATATAACAGTTGTATGTGTGTTTACGTACGTATTGACAATTCAAGTGGTATAAATACTAACAAATGTGAAATTTTTGTCAATTGATCATTATTGCCGTCATCGTTCGTCGTAAGTTCATTGATATTCGTGCGATATTCGGAGTAATAGATAAAAATAATAAAAACAATAAAAAAAAGGTAAAAAGTTAACACAAAAAAACCATATATCAAATTTTCGAGAAAAAATAAGTGAACAGAAATTTGTAAAAATAATAAATTGGAAAAAGGAAAAAAAAGTTGTGAAATAATTTATTATGTACAGAAGAAATACGGTTATATACTTGCCCGTATAAATATGCCAACGACGTACGTATGTGTTAACTTAGAAAGGTGAGACAAAAAAAAAACAACAACAATAAAAAATTAATTATAAAAATAAAACAAAACAAAACAACACCATAAGCGAAATATTCTTTCTCTGACTATAAAATCGTATAAAAATAATAATTGTTTTAATGGTTCTTCGAACTTTTCACTTTATTAATTTAGAGAATTTCTAAAAATTGCACCCCCCTCCCCATCCCATACAGTGCTAAAGAGAGCCAGCAGCAGCAGCCGCCTTCGTTTTATTGTTGGTTGGTTGGTTGTGGGGCTTTTGGGAAACAATTTAACAACAGTTTCCAAAGTGGTTTTTATGAAAAATCTGAAAATAATTCGATCCTGTTAGGAACGGAATTTTCAAGTTAGTTTTATAAACCAAGTTTGCCCGTATTACCGAATATGTGTGTGTGTGCAGACGACACAAGTTTTATTGAGTGCGTGGGGATATTTCACAAACCAAACTGACAGATCATCAGCTGGGCGAATTAGTAATTTTGAACAGTGACTGCTATCAGATTATATAGTTTTCCTTTATCCCTCACGTATTAAAAATATTATGTTCTCACTTTACAAAAGGTATGTGCATTATTTAAAATGGATTTTAGAAATGTCATTTCATCACATTTAAATCCAAGAATTGTCAAAACACGTTGGCGAAAATCTGTTTTATCCTGTGTGGGTGAGCAACGCAAAAATTATTTTAAAAAAAACAACAACAACAATTATTATATGTATTAAAAAACCCCCACTGACAAAAAATTTTCGCACAGAAATTCATACAAATTAATGCAGAGTTTCTATTAATTATATTTAGTAAATTTTGGTTTTTCGAGGGGAAGGGGGGAGGTAAATGTTTTTTTTTCTTCAAGTTTTCTTTTGGGCAAAAAAAACAAGTAAAAAAAATTCCCATAGCAAAAATAATTTAATTTTAACAACGAAAAATGAAAAAAAATTCAAAATGAATTAATTAACTTTGCCCCCCGTCATTATTTTGTACTTGTGCGTATACGTCGCCGTCGTTGCATTTGTTGTGTGTAGCTGCTGATGACATTTTGAAAATTTGACGTCTTTGACCTTCTCTTTTCCTCTCAGAGACAGATGACGACTAAAAAAAAAAGGAGACAACAAAATAACAGAACAAACCCAACACCATTGCAAAAAAAAAAAACAATTCGTTCGCTTCACTTTAATATTTATGACGTGTAATTATTTATTTTCTTGTAAATAAGTTTTTTTCCCCTTTTCTTTTTCACACTTGATCTCTTCATACCTACCACCATACACTCTATGTCAGTTTATACATCATATAACGTGTTTCTGGGATTTTTTTTTGAACTATTTTTTTTGATAGTAGTGGTTTTGGTTGTTGTTTTGATTTTTATTCTCCCATCGTTTCTAATCAGTAAAAACCCTCCAATCAAATTAATTGATAATAATAATTATAAAAGAAAATAAGGTTTTTACCAAATTATGAAATTTTCTTCTTAATCGTTTAATCTGCAAAAAATGGGTCATTTTTGTTTGTCTTCTATCTCTTTCTTTTTCTTGTTGTGAAATTATGTTTCTTTGCATATGTCACACAAGTATATTGAATATTAATAAAATATGTTTTGTTTAGGGAAAAGAAAAATTAAATTTTTTTTTTGACTTTTTTTTTAAATGTGCTCATAATTTTTTTTTTAACAATTTTTCATATTTAGACAAGTGAGAAAAATAATTGAGTGTGGTAAGATAAAAAATAAAAAAATAATAATATTGTACAAATTACGTGTTGGTTTTGTTTTGTCATTTATTGTGATTGAGTGCGTATGTGTATGTGTTTGCAATTTTTGGGGTTATTCTTTTATTTAATTTGTAAAAAAAAAAATTTTCTTCTCATTATTATTATTTTCTTTTGAAAATTGTTTTTAGCAGAAAAAATCCTTTATGAAATGCTACAAAAGAGAGGAAAAACAACCCAACTTTTTGAGTAAAAATGACTAAAATTACAATTTTTGACAGTAAAAATTATAATTTTTTCATACGAGTTGATTTAGTCTTAATAAAAAAAAAGTGATTTTTAGCTTATATATGCATGGAAGAGGGGCTGGGGCTGTGATGTTAAATTAATGATGAAAAATTTCAAAACAAATCTACAAAATAAATTCTCTTAAAAAATATATATAATTTATGAAAAAAAAAACAAATATACAATAAAATATCAAATTTCTTTCTGTAATAAAAACAAATTGAATTTACTTTCCCAATGCTTTTTTTTTAGATTGATAATATTTGTTATTTTAGTAATCTTTTTTTTAAGCAGAAATAATTTTTGTACACATTTTAAGTTTAGTTAGCTGCCACCAACCTAATCGTACGAAAATATAATCGTTTATACACATCAAAACAAGCACACACGGGTTCATATTTATTTATTCATACGTTTTTAACCGATATACGATAAGCATCTGTAAAATGAACGAGTTAGTATGACATTATTCATACGCATATAGGATGGAATGGAAATACGAAAGAGAACGGGAGAGTGATTGAGAGATGGAGTGCGTACAGCTGTGTTTTGATTTGTTTTTGGTAGAGTGTGTGTACCGAGTATGTAAAAAGCTCTAGTGTTATGAATGAAAAATTACGAGAAATTTCTTCAGAGTAAACACACCTGATACACTAACGTTTTGGAATTGAGTTCGGATCGTTGTCGGGGGATCGATGAAAATGTTTGACTTACGTCGATTCTACTTGTACACATATGCACACATGCTGTACGCACACGTTATTCGATATATTATACTGTACAAAAACATAAAATCAAACAGCAGCTAGTCATTTATGCCAATAATAAATTTTGAAAAGAGAGAGAAAAGCAACGAAAAATGAGAGCAGAAACGTACGACGAGTATTTTTGGATGTAGTCGATAGGTTTTTTTTCTTTCTTCTTCTTCAGTTGAATGTCAAAATAGTTTATTTTTATTCTAAATTTTGTTGCTGTTGTTTTTTTTTTAATTTTATTTTTTTATTGTTATTATATTTGATTATCGATGACATTGAATTGAGATAAAAATAACAATAACAATCATCATATTTAAGAGAAAATAATAAATAATTCTAAATATGGTTCGTAATTTATATGAAAATGATTTGAATAGTTTTTGGGCATTTATGATGCGATTTTTTTCTTTTTTTTTAGTGGATTGGGGAGGGGTTAGGGTAAGATATTAATTTTAAATTATAATCTCCAGTCGATCTGTTATCCCGCCACATCATCTTGTTCTAAACTTATTATTTTTGTTCAATTTTTTTGTTGCTGTTTTTTATTTTATTTTTTAGGGCCTTAAAAATTTTCTTTTAATTTTTCACTTGCTTTTCAATTTTTCTTGTGCTTTTATTGTTTTTCGGAAAGTAGAGTTTTATATAAAACACACATTATATTCGGATTTTTGCTGAAAAATATTTATATAATTATTATTCCAGTGGCCGTCACGAGGCTTTTTGAGGTAAGTTTTTATGAATAGCACAAAATTTCGGCCTGTTATTCGGCCATTAATTGATGGGTTTTCATTTTTTTAAATGCTCTAAAATTTGAAAATTATCTGCATAAATACAATAAACACAATCTTTTGCGTAGTCCTACAATGAATCGTCTTAATTCACATGAAAAAATATCAAAATTTCATATTTTTGGAACTTTTTAAGCAATAAATATAAAACTCATTTTGAATAGTTTGTGGCTCCTATATATTTATGGTTCAAATTAAAATCCTCAATATTCAGATCAAATAAAAAATTTAGTATTATATGTAAATAACGTTTTGATTTGACAGTAACGAATCTAATTCCTTTTTCATTTTGATCAAAATGCACACCACTTTTTGAAGACAGTCATAGGCACTTGTGGGGTTTTAAGAGCCTCACATACGAATATTTTGCTTATTGACATATCCATCGAGCGTGAAATTATTCTCATGGGTGAAGAAAATCAAGTCTCTTTTTTGAAGAAGAATACTTCGAACAATTATCATCTGAAGTCTATTGTTCCTGCACTCAATTAGTATAATGTAAAATGGCAAGTCATAAACTAAATAAATGACACTTTGGTAGCAAATATTTTTGACAGCTGTCAAATGTTAAGGCTGCATTTTCCAGACCACGAACTATAGATTTTTCTCATTTCGATTGTGTTTTTGCCCTTAATTTTCTTCTGTCTTCCTAAAGTTTTTTTTTTTTATTAAATTTATTTCCTTTTTTTTCTTGTACAATATTTTTCATATATTAATCAAATTTTTTTTACCAATTTTCTCCCAAAATATTATCTATATTCTATTTCTATTACTATTATTATTTTATTTTTGATTGAAAATGCAGTTTTCCCATTTTTGAAGTGTTTAAAGAAAAAAAACCGAAAAAAAATCATTTTAACGACTTTTAAATTTGTTTTTGAAAACGGTTCCCTATTTTTTTTAGACTCAATAATTGTTTTCTATCGTACAAATACGTTTTGGTTTTTTCTTGTCTCTCTTTTTTTGGTCTGTACACAATATTGTGAAATTAAATATGAAAATAAATGAGTAAACAGATAAACAATCATCGAAAAAAGAGAAAAACAAATTTTAGAAAAACAGACTAGCGAGAATAGCAGAGACAGAACATCAGGAAGGTAGAAGAGTGATAAAAAGAGGAGACGAGCATAAAAAAATATGACAGTTAAATTAGCGTACGTACATGAAAGTGTATATAATAAGTACGTCAATGTACGTCAACATACGTCAATGTACTCACCTTTTACGTTCGTTTAGTAATAAAAAAAACAATAATGACAACACTGAAAGATAAAATAATAATAATAGTAAATTATTCTTATTGTAGTCCGGTTGGTTTTTTTTTAAGTCTCTTAAAAAAAAATTTGTTTTTACTTCTTGCTGTAAAGGATGTAAAGTAAAATATTGTATATATTAAACGAAGGGAAAGAAATTGAATTTATTAAATGTGTACTCTCAGAATATAATTTTTTTTGTTGATATTTTTGTTTTTGTCTTTTATGACGTTAAAGGTATATGGAGAAAAAAAATAGAACCAGTAACAACGATAAGCAAACGAAAACAAATTTTATTTCATAATCATGTGCACATTCAAATAATGTCTGTACCTGAGAAATTGTTGTGTACGCATAATATACGAGTATATTTATTCACAAAAAGAAAACGTGATTTTTTTAGTAAGCTGGTTTGCGTCTTGAGTTCCAATCCAGCTAGTGAAGTTTGACTAGTGAGTTGCGCTTTAGTCATTGTCAATTGTTGACGCAAGCAGTCTGCTTTTAATTAAAATATTTACATAGTCACAGCTGATGTATATAGAAGCTTATGCGCGGTGACCACTGAAAAACTGAATGATTACAAGAAGTAACATAGGCCCCAGGGCGGCAGTAGTATTATATTATTTAACTTGACTTATCTATCATTAAACATAAAACCACGAGTCGCCTACGACCATAAAGATTGAGTTATGCTCAATCAACGCACCACCATACTGACAGTTTACATTCAGTAACCAGTTACAAGCTGATTACTTCAACTGTTAGTGGCGAGGTCTATCTAAACCTTTACTGTCATAAACAGTGACAGCGCCCAAGATAATTACTAGTACCTCTCACAAACGATGCAGAGATCGTACCCGCGATATGGGTATTAACCACAGCTACCACGTTGCTGCCTAAGGCATATCATCATTGTCGGGCACAGTGTGTTTTAACACCATGGAGCACCCCGATTCCCGTAGTACCAAATTTTTGTTTTAAAAATACTTTGGTTTGTACTCCTCATTGAGCTACGGCAAGGAATCTTGTAAATCCCTAGGCACCGCTAAGCCAGCTCAGGTACGCGGGTTCGCCAAGACCCGAAAGTACAACCGGAATCAACCTTGGTCTTTCGTCCGGTTGTAGCCACCTTGCGTGCCATTTACACACTCCTTCACTCACCATTCTCGCTCTCCTCTCAAAAAGAGCCACGGCAAATCTATTAAAGCATTCATGTCGTTCTCTCACGCAAATCCCCGTACAGGCCACACTCCCTCGCCACCCCACTAGGACAGCTAGCCTCCGAAGCCAGACCACGCCCGTACAGGAACCCATTCAAACTGCCATTTCCCGTGAGTAAATACCCAAGGAACAGACCAAATTCAAATCCAGAGGCAGACACAAAGCACACATCCGAATGAACATGTGCGTCCATCTGCCACTCACACTCTCATCCCATCGACGTTGCCAAATTTCATACATTCTATTCAGGACCAGTACACGCCGCTGTCGTGGACTAAGATCCTGAACCTCTTCATTCATAACCGGACAACCAGCAAGCCGGATGCACCGCCGTAGACGGTAGTGAATGCTTTCACGCAGCACCCCAGGTCCCATGGAATTTGAAGACGTTTCTGCACATGAAACCTCAAGCCGCTCAATAATGCGATCCCATCACAGGCAATTGAAAGCACTACGGAAATCTACAAACACACCACACACGTACTTACTCTCACTCTGTGCAACATACCGTCTAACACGCATCCAGGTATCCTCAGTTTATTTACCTTTCGTTGAAGTCTGACAACTTCACATTCAGCCGGTGTACCACCAGCCGCTCGAAGACCTTGCCAAATACTGACTGTAAGTATATCGACCTATAGGAGGACGGGTCAGTCCGTATTCCGTCCGGAGACTTGGGCCGAATAACCACGTATCCTAATTTCCATTCACTCGGAAATACATCACTTTCCAGGCATTCACCGTATAGGCTGCTTTCGAGGGTGGTAGGCAAGGTTTCAAGTCCGAAACGTCGACCTTCGCTAGTATCTTTCCCTTAAACTTTTGAATTGTTTGAGGTTTATTTAGGTAAACGTGGTCTTTCAAGTAGCCCCACAAAAATAATTGTGATGCCGTCAAATCAGGTGAATTCAGTTCTAGCGCTACGAGATACTCTAACTCTGACATTAAAAAGTTGCTGGTATTTTCTGTGAGTTTGAATAATTGATCTTTTACAGGACCAGGAAAAACTCAATGAATTTTAGAGTAAAAAAACGTTTTTGTTTATTTAGGATTTTTCTTTTATGAATGAAGTTGAATTTTACAAATGGATTAAAAATGTTTGTTGACTTCACAATCTATCTTTATCGACCGATCCTGATTTTATTTTCTAGAATGTTCCGCTTTTATATTTTCCGGCTTGCTTCAGAAATATTTCGGAATCGAATCTTCTGGAATAATCTGGGAACTCTTTGCAACGGCTGTTCTAGATCGTTTCAGAACACACCAGAGCCATGTTTCGTCGTAACAATACTCCATAACCTGTAACATATAAAAAAAAAACACAATAAAAATGAACAAGTTATGACTCTTTTAAACCCTTTAGAATTTCAGTGGTTTCCCTCTATAAATCTATTATAATTTTATGTATTATGCCAGGGACACACACCTGGGGTTGACACCACGTAGTATCGATACTGGGTTGAATAGCATGTGTGTGTCCCCTAATACCTGGCGGTGGCACGTGAATGGGATACTACACGTTGTTCTAGCAGCCGTTTTGTTTGGTTGCTTGTAGGAACGAAAAGTGACGGTTGGTTTTCAGTTCATAAAGCGAGTTATTTAATTTTTTTTAAAGTTAAAAGTATTAATATGGAATATTTTCTACGGTTTTTCTACGGCTGTGTGTGTCAGAAGGTATTCTCTCTCTCTCCAGAAACGGCGTAAATCATTGGGGGCCAATTTTAAACTTCATCAGTATGCGATTGAAGCGGTTCGTTTAAAACCGTTTATCATATGTGATATCATTTATGCATAAATAAATATTAGATTTTTTAATATTGCAGATTTTTTGTTTGGATGAAATTAGTTTTGGAAAATTGCAATAAAACACACACAATTCTATTTTAAAATATTATTTATTTATTTCACTATATATATTATTTATTAAAACATAATTATATAGTGGAAGAGCAGATAAAAATATAAATTAAATAGGAATTTGCATTTAAATTTAATTAAAAAATAAAGCATTAATTACGTAGAATATTACATAAAATGCTTAATAATATATAAATTAATCGTATATGTATTAACATACAATATTATAGCAAATGCTTTAAAAAAATTACAAGATGATAAATTTAATGTACTTAAATAATTAATAACTAATATTCGAAAAAAATGAAAACATCGTTATTTAGTAAATGCATTACAAAATGGTGTAATAGAGCAGGCGAAAGCACAAATGCAAACAAATTTATTTAAATAATAAGCCTACCTAATATATTTTATTTATTTTAACACAATTGAAAAGAGCAATGAAAAACAGACTGAAAAATTCGTTCCCTTAAATTTTCTTGCACACACTTTATATTCGCCGGCACTGAACTATTTTATGGTAAATATTGAACTGTCAACATCACATTTGTTTACATTTATTCAATGACGAACTTTTCATTTGTTTAACCAAATTTTTGGACAAAACCAATCATTAAAAACCACTGAGGCACATTATAAACCAAATTTTTGTTAATTTCTCTTGTAAAAATGGAGATGTCAACTTACGGAAAGAAAGAAATTCTCGTCTTGAATGACCAGCAATGAATGACCAGCACTTCATATTCTGAAATAAAAACTTCCTATTTTAAATGTTATCAATAATAAAACTATTTGTATAAATACTTCAAAAATGATAAAAACCACATTTTCACTTGCACGTTCCGTTAAGTGCCAAAATAACAACTTTGGAAACAACAAAAGTATGCAAGCACTTCGGTATGCTACCACTTGAATGGAGAATGGCGTGACAAAAACTGGATGTCAGTGAGTGTCATGTCTACATAAAAAATCTACACAAAAGTATGCAAGCGTTACGATTTCTCGTCGCTTTTGCAATAATTCGGCCAGAAAATTGCGTACACATATACGAAAATCTGACGTATGGGTCCATCCAGGTATTTTTTAATCGAAGAATTTAAGATCCGTTTGACAAAAAACTCGTTGCAAATTGAATTTGACAGCAGAAATGTCATAATAGTATTGAAGACGTCATTTTTACAACGAATTTCTTAACAGAAAATTGCGTATACATCCAGTTAGGGCCTATTCAGTTCTTCTATAATCGAAGGGCTTAAGACTCGTTAGACATTAAACCCATTGCAATTTGAATTTGACAGCAGAAATGTCAAAATAGTTTTGAGGACACAATTTTTTCAACGAAGTTAACAGAAAATTATGTATATACGAATATAAGCAAATTTAAATGTCACATAATTTTTTTAAAGAAAAACAAGATTCGAAATTTGGGAATGCTAGCCCACACGTAACATGAAGCCGCCATATGGCCTCATGGTCGTGACGCTACATAATGGTGGCCTCTGGCATTTGTCTTAGAAACATTGCAACAACAAAAAATAAATCAAAATTTCGTCGAATGGCTTCATGGTCGTGACGCTATAAAGTGCTATAAAGCACATTAGTTTTTACACTTACAAACCACCAAACAAGAAAACAGACAAAAATCGAAATTTATTTGTAATATTTTTAATTTGTCTCTTGTTGAATTTTTGTTTTTATTTTCACTGAAATCAAATCGTTCACTCACTTTTTAGAGTACTCAATCCATATACTCATTAACTGTTTTTATATTCAACCGTACGTCTATATGGATAAATGCACATAACCATACACATGGCTGGCGGCTGAGCATATAAAGTCCTTATGACCGAACACAAATACATAATCAATCATTCTCTCAATATGCAAATTTCTTCAATGACCAAATAAATAAAACAAATTTTTAAACTTATTTTTCATAATTTTTACAATATTATGTTTTTATTTTTATTTCGATTTTAATAACCGACATATTATTTCTAATTCGATTTAAATAAAAACAAATTATTATCTATTTTTAGAATGAAAGAGAAGGTAGAGTGTTTTTGTCGAATGTTATTTACTTTTTTCTTTCTTATTTTGATAAAAAAAAGGAACGGTAATTTTTCTCTTCTGTCTTTTACTTTACATCTGTTTTGCCGCTCAAGTTAAGTTGCTTACATATTTTTTCCTGTTTTTCTCTTTCTTGCTTTGACAATAGAAATTTGATATTTTAATCTCTTTCTTTTTGCAGTCCTTATCTTACTCTTGCTCAATTTGCTAACAATTTGACTGTAGAAATTTGACGTCTTTTTCCTGTTTTTCTCTCACTCTTGCTGAATTTATTTTAATTTGGCAAAAGAAATTTGACACTTGTCTCTTTGGATCGGTATCACTCTCCCCGCAAAAAGTTTTCTTTTTTAAATCTGACATTAAATTCTCTTATCATAATATTCTGTCTCTATCTCTCTGTCTAGTTTTTTTCTAATTAGTTTTTTTTTACATTAATTGGAACCAAACAAAATTAATTATATTTTTTTCTTTTCGAATAAAAACAAATGAAATTTTTTCTTATAGAAAAAGATTTGATAAAAATAAACAGAACAAATGCGAGGACGGGAAAGGTGGTTATTTATAATCCAGAGTTTCTCCATTCGTTACATTTTCTCTCTCTTATGTTAGTTTATTGAAATATTAAATTATAATATGAAGTATTTTTTTATTCGTTTAATCTCTTAAATCGTTTTGTTTGATTGATTATTTAGGATTAGTAAATAAATGGAGAATTTTTAATTAATTTCATATATTCTATAATTGATTTGTATTATTTTTTGTAGAAAAATGGAAGAACTTTTTTTTAATTAAATTTCATAGGTTACATAGAAAAATTATTTCATATAATTTTTTTTAAAATCAACTAGAAAATAGAAAAAATAAATGAAATTTTTTATATAAAATTGAAAAATAACCTTGAAAAATGGTAACTGATTAAATTTTGTTGGCGTGGGGGGGGAGATAATTATAATTATGATAGATGATAAACGAACTTTATTTATTATTTACAAGGTAAACAACGAAAAACATATACGTTCGATATTAAAATATAATTTGTATGTGCTAGGAGTTTAATATTATTGTAAATATATGCAGATTTTTTTCAATACAAAATAAATAGGCACATTTGTTTGTAAAAAAATGTAAAAGAAAAAATACAATATATATTTTTTTTAAATATTAAAGAACTATTGAAATTGTAGAGAAAACATTGGAATGAAAACATTCTAAAATATATTGTATGAAAATATGGTTTAGACAATTTATAAAAATATATTAGCAAGAAATAATTCTCTTTATTTCAATGTTTCTCCGAAATATTCATTTTAAAAATATAGAACGAAAATCTAGCAAAAATACCGATAAAAATATAGAAAAAGATCGGTAACAACATAAGAATAAAAATATTTTAAAAAATGTAGAATAAAATAAGGAAAATATACCAAAAAAAGTATAGAACGAATATTTGAAAAAAAATCTAGAAAAAATATGGAAAAATAATAGATAACAGCATAAAAATATAGAATAAAATATGAAAAATATAATTAAAAAAATATAGAGCGACAATTTGGAAAAAATATACCAAATATATAGAAAAAGGATAGGTAACAGCATAAAAATATAGAATAAACTGGAAAATGTAGCAAAAAAAATATAGATCGAAAATTTAGAAAAACGTCGAAAAAAATATTGGTAACAACATAAAAATAAAAATATTTAAAAAAATTTAGAATAAAATATTGAAAATATAGCAAAAAAAAGTAAAGAAAGAAAATTTTGAAAAACGTCGAAAAAAATATCGAAAAAGTGATTGTTTTCGTATTGCAATGTTTATATTCAGCATATCGCATTAACTTCTCAATTTCCGCACACACATGCACAATATGACTGCTGTGTTTATGCAAATCATCTGTATGGGGACACCGCCATCAGACATGTGCGTATATATACGAGAATAGACCTACATCCTTATCCACACGAACATTTGTTTCTATTTCTATTTATAATATCGCCAAAGTGTTTAAATAAATGGCGGGTTTTTCAGATTTTCTCCCTTATTATTTTGAAAAATTTTTTACATACAAAAGAGAAGAGTAACAATACTTGTCCATATACCCATGTCCATACATACTTCTTTCACATACAAATATGGATGTGTATTATAAATAAATAAACCCATATGAATGCATGTTCATTTATAGGTCATAAGTTCTAGTTAAATTGTTGCCGATAAATAAATTTGAAAAGAAATTTTGAAAACAAAATAACATCGATAAATGTGTTTGTGTGTAAAGTATAGGTCAGATGCGTACGCACTTCGTTTTTGCAAATAACAGCCCCCTCTCATAACTCTTACCTTGCTAACGTCCTAATCATTTCAGTTCGGTAGTGATATGAGCCGAGGAAAAAATGAAAAACAATCGAAATGTTTGCGCTGCCCTAATGACAGGTTATCAACAAAAAAAAATCATTAAAAAAATTTAAATAAAAATAAGCGTTTCTTGAGTAACGGTAAAAGTATTAATGAAAAAAAAAATTATGAACAATTCTAAAAATAACCCATGATAAAAAACTTCTTGAATTTAAAGTGAGAATTCTGGTTCAGAAATTGAAAATAAATATATTAATTATGATTAGATATTATATAATTGTTTAATTGGAAATTAACTGGTCTAAAAATAAAAGGTCATAAATAAATAAATAGAAATAAAATGTCGATTTCATTAGAATATGATTGAAGAAGAATGGCGGGAAACCTTACAATTGTTTTCTGCTTATCTGTCAAAATATTCGCAGTGTACTCGTTTATTTATAGGCACACACATCTTACCTACTAAACGAAATCCAATTAGTAGAGTAATATTTACGATTATATGTAAAGTTTTTCTTTTAAATAAATAGAAACAAAATGAAAATGACAAAAAATACAATTCGTATCCAATTAAAGCAGACATCGTCAAACATGTTACGATCAGCTGTTCAATGATGTGTATGGAAAATTTCCCATTTTAAATGGAAAGCACTGACCTTCGCGTTTGTTTTGTTTGTTGGCATTTGGTTCTAGCATTTTTTTTCTCTCTCTTCAAAACGTATTTTCTTTAGCTTTGTTCTTATTTGTTTTATTTAGATAGGTTTTTTTTATGTCAATATTATTTGTTAATATTATTATTTCTATTAAATTTTATTTATAATCGATTTTTAATTCGATTTTTCTGTTCATACACATACATACATAAATATTATGGTAAATAAATTTTAAAAATAAATCAATTTTATTATGCAAAAAACAGACCAATTCGACGATTTGCAATAATTATTTTTCTTTTAAATGAAAACTAAAATAAACAATAAGATTTAATTAAGTATACCTAATTTGGTTTATCAAGAAAGTTTCTCTATACGATATGATGCCATATAAGCAAATATCAAACCATAAAAATTTATATTTTTTTATATCGTATAAGTATAAATTTTTATGGTTTGATTTTCTGCTATTAAAATTTTCTAATAACATAAATTGTTTTAATAAAAATCTGTAATTTTTCTTTAATATATAATTTTTTTATCACAACTGTTCAGTTAGTAAAAATTTTCAATTACAAAAATTTTCAAATCTATATTTTAAATTTTACAATTTATTTTGAGTTCAAAATTTTCGTATTTTAATGATTTTTTTTGCCATAGAAATTGGACCCAGCATTTTTTTTAATTTGTTGCATTTAGTTTTAACCATAAAATATTTTTTTAAGTTGGGGTTTTCAAGCAAATTTTTATAAACATTTAAAATAAATAAATAAAAATTTATTGAGAAAATATTTGCTGCTATAAAAATAGTCCAAAAACATATTTTGCCCATAAAAACAAAAGAATTATTCTACATATTTTGTATGTACTATTAACATTTTACACTTAGTATTTTTTCTATTACTTTGTGATTGATTTTTTGCTATAAAAATGGCCCAGCAAATCAAAAGAATTATTTTACAATTTTTGTATTAACATTTTTTCTATGGAAACAATTTTACATATTTTTTAAATAATTTATTTTATTTTATTGTAATATTTTTGGAATTGATTTGTTGCTATAAAAACTAGAAATTTTATACTTTGTTGAATTCAGGTTTTTCTATAAATGCAAAAAAAGAATTTGAAAAAATTTGTTATTTTTGAAGATTTGCAGAAAAATATGTTATGCTATAAAAAGTGTTTTTTTTGTTATCAAAAATTTTGTATTTTTAATGATTTTTTTGCCATAAAAATTGGACCTAGAATTTTTTTTGAATTTGTTGCATTTGGTTTTTACCACAAAATATTTTTCAATTTGATTTATAAAGCAAATTTTTATAAACATTTTAAATAAATAAAAATAAAAATTTTTTTTAGCAAATTTATAAATGCAAAAAAATAATTTTAGGAAATTTGATATTTTATATGGTTTTCTTAAAGATTTGCGAACCAAATATTTTATGCTATAAAAAGTGTTTTTTTTGTTAGCAAAAATTTTATATTTTACAAATTTCTTTTTACTATAAAAATTGTGCAATAAAATTATTGATTTTAAATATTGTGTTTTTTTTTCTGTAAATTTTAAATATTTTTAACTTCGAATTTTTTTAAAAACTAATTTTAATAATTAAAAATAGTTTTTCTTTTTAATTTATTTTATTGTTATTAAAAACAAGTTGAATTTTACGAATTTCTTTTTTTACTTTTGTAAAAATGTAATAATACAATTTTTTTTGGCTATAAAAAATGTATGATAATTTTTGTTTTTAACATTAAAAAGAAAACTTTTAGATTTTTTTTCTTGGTTACAATTATTCTGAGTTTAAATAATTTTTTGTTGTTATTGTATAAAAATTTTATAATGGTTTTTTTAAAAAAATTTTTCATTAACAAAAAAAGTTTTTTTTTATATTTTAGAAAAAAATCTTGTAACAAATATTTAAAAAAGAAATAAAATTTGAGTACCGAATAAGCAGTTGCACATTAGCAAGGAAACAAACCAAAACGGTGACAAAACCGTTCGAATTAGACGTGATAAAACTGTGCGAAAGACGAAAATTGATGGTCAAAGTGGTCTCGTTCCTCCTTTTTCCCCAGCTATTGTTGATATAAAAATTTTCCGATCGATTTAAAAAATTCTATATTTTTTCTCAATTAATTTTTTATTATAATCGAATTTTCTTTTCTTTCGACATTGAACCTAATAAGCTTTTGCTTAAGGGATGGGGGGGGGGGTGTCATTGTTGAAGCCGAGATACACAATATTTTTCTGGCAGAACTTCAATGTTTTTTTTATAAGATTATAATACGTCAAGGAGGCTTTCAACACGTTCCAATTTTTGTTTTCTTTTCATTCTTATTATTTTTTGTTGTTTTTTTTCTCTCTCTTATTATATGTCCATCCACCCCACCAGCCACATTAGTAACCAATAGAGAGAAAATTGTAGACTAACCTTGACAAATAGTGCTCCATTTTTTTAAAATTTTCTATTTTTTCTTGAAGGTTTTAGTTTATTGTCTATTTATTTTTTCTTGTTTTTTTCTGTACTTTTTTTCTCTTAGTTTGATTATTAAAAAAAAGCGGTTTTAAAATTAAATTTAGAAATTATTAACATATAAAAGGGTTTGTTTAGAAAGTGGAGAAGATTAAAGAAAAGACGATTGTTGGCCCTTTAAGCTCTCGTAGAGAAATTTGTATTGAATTTAGACTTAAATGCATATTGGGAATAAACTAAACTATGAGGTTTGGCCATTACCAAACTACATTTAAGGGTTTATCCGCATTGAGGCTTATAATCTAGTTGTGATGATACTACATATGAGATCGAAATCTCACTGAAACTGATTCACCAAATTTTTTCTATAGAATAATGACTTCATTTCTGCATCCCTTTGGATATTGTAGAATGCTATTGAGTAACTGCTTAATCACTTATTGTCAAACTTTGTACTTTACCATTGAAGTATTCTTTTTTTTTTAAAATATAAAAATTATTTAAACCTTTAGTATAATAACCGGGCATGAAGTAGAGAAGATTTGTAATTTTTACCAAATATTTTTTTACTAGTAAAAAAAGTTTTGGAATTTAATTTTTAATTTTTTTAATTTTCAGGTGAAAGTAAAAACAATTGCGGCTTGTTTCTTTTATTGTTTTTGGTCTCGTTATTTTTTCTGTTTTGTTTCTTTCGTCAAAATGCCAGCAATGTCAAAGGAGAAATCTTCACCAGTTCCATTCGATAGTCTCCCACTTGAAAATTTCTTCGAAATGGATACTGAAGAGCATTTAGCACCAGCATCCGAACTTAGTATACAATTGCTTCGATGTAGTGCCGGGTTGGATATGCCATTGGGAAGGGAACGAAAGAACTCCTCCCCAACACAACAGACGGCAAATCGTATTTTATGTACGCAATTTATTTCGCCAACAAGATCTGCCACGACAACAGCAACCACACCTCCTACACTTATAGGATCGGTAGCGGCAACAGCAACAACAAATTCAAAACCAAAATGCACTCATGAATATGAGAAGTCAGCAAGAGTGCACGATAAAAGAATGCAATCTGGTCATTTGGAAATGGCGAATTCGGGGAGCCACCATAATAATGATGGTCAATTTAAAGAGTTGATCAGCAGTAAGAATAGTAGTGGTAGTGGTGATGGTAGTAATAATATTGGTGTGTGCGAAGCGAAGCTAAAGAATATCTCTCTGAACTCGTATTCCGTGTATCTTGACCAGAAACAGCAACAGCAACAGTATAAGACGCATTCTCCTTATCAGCCGCAGCAACACCAGCAACAAAACGAATCGAAGCAGCTGTTCCGGAGAAGCAATTTCTATGATGACAAAACCGCCGAATCCCAAAACCAAAGCGATGCTCAACAAAGCCAACAACAACAACAACAACACCAGCAACAACAACAGCAACACCAGCAACAACAGAGATTCAATTTAACCAATCGGAATAGTTCACAAAAACATAATTTCTCAGATATGAAAACAGTTAGTGACCATATTCATTCTCAATTTCAAAATAACCAACAATTGAACAAGGATACTTGCTCAATGCAAAAGTCACCATCGCAAAGGAAGTCGATCCATGTCGTTGTAGATAAGAACGATCAAAATAACGACAGGACAACAACAAGAGTTAATCAACCGATAATTATGGCAACGATGAATTCGTCTAATTTGAAAAATGATCAAATCGTTAATAATAATTGCGTGAATGATTCGATAAGAAAATCTGGTGTTAACGGTCATGGTGGCGATAATGGAAATGGTGATACTGTTGTTCCGAGTACAAGTCCTCCAGCGGAAAAAATCATCGCCACTACCACCACCACCACCACAACAGGATCATCAACATCGTCGGTGAAAAAAAGTGGCCCTGGTAATGTGTCCGGCAAGAAGACCGCCAACGATTTCGTCTTTGGTAAGCACATTGGCGAAGGCAGCTTTAGTAATGTTTATTTGGCAAAGGATATACACACAAAAAAGGAATATGCAAGTAAGTGGAAAGAATAATTGTTTTGTTTAAATTGAATTCAAACTTTTCCATCTGCTCAGTTTTGTCTTCTTTTTGTTATTTAGGGAATTTTTCAATAATATACAGTATAATTTCAAAGATAACATGTGTAATTAAGATCGGCCATTTTGATGACAGATAAAATTTGGCAACAACTTGTCTAATACATACAGTGCCACTTTTATGAAACTAAAGCAATAAATAATCACTCAATAAAAATTCGAAATTAGTTTTTATTGCAAATTGGAATGTTTAATGGGAGTTTAAAAAAAAAACCTATTTAAAAACAATTTGGCAACTACTTGTCCAATACAGACAGCACCACTTTTATGAAACTAAAACCATAAATAATTTAGCAGCAAGTTCTAAAGCTAGCAGCGCTCAATAGAAATTCGAAATTAGTTTTTATTGCAAATTAGAATGTTTAATGGGATTTTTAAAAAAAATTATTTAAAAAATTTTATAAAATAAATTTGACAACAACTTGTCCAATACAGACACTGCCACTTTTATGAAACTAAAACCATAAATAATTTAGCAGCAAACTCTAAAGCTAGCAGCGCTCAATAGAAATTCGAAATTTGTTTTTATTCCAAATCAGAATATTTAATAGAAATTTAGAAAAAGTTCATAAAAAAAATCTTTAAAAAAAATTTGGTAACAACTTTTCTAATACATACAGCGCCACTTTTATAAAACTAAGGTCATAATTAAATTAGCAGCAAGTTCTGGAGTTAGCAGCGCTCAGTAGAAAGTCGAAATTTGTTTTTATTGCAAATCAGAACATTTAATGGAATTTTGACATTACCGAATCTTGATATTAACAACTTTTCGTGCAAAAAAGGCAAAATGTGCCATGTTGTGTGGCTTGTGGCTCCATCTTGTTTAAGTCACATTTGGTCCAGAATAAAATCTTCTAGTTTAGGCCAAAAATAGCCAGTTTTTCATACTGTCATAGCACTCAGAATTGACAGTAGGGGTCTCGCGTTCTTCTTTTTAAAGGAAATACGGGCCAATAACACGTTCACACGAAAATGCAGACCAGACAATCACTTCTTGTGAATACAATAGCTTCTCCACAGTCACTTGTGAGTTTCAGAGCATTATATTGTATATAAAAATTTTGTCTTTTGACGTATCTACCAAGCTCATCGCTAAAGGGAAATTTTATTCCAAAACTAAGGATCAAAAGCCTGCTGGTCCAGCACCTAACATGTTACAATTTTAAGCAGTTGTTCCGCAGTTAAACGATCAATAATAAAAAGCATGTCAAACTTGAAATTAAAAAAAAACGCCATTTTGGATGATATATATGTTTGACAGCTGTCAAATGTCATATTAAAATATTTCTGTTTTTTCTGGTTTGATGACGATTAATGTTAAAACTTACCGTACGGGTTTTTCCATATACCAAAAATTGAAGAAATCCAATTTGTTTGAAATCTACTCCTGCTAGCACTTTCTTTAAGTTCAGTTATGCACAAGGGGAGTGGTTCCGGCGGATTCCTGACGCTGTTGCCGCAATCCACTTTTCCCTCAACCATTTATTGTGTGGAAACTTATAACATTTACTTTTTCAACTAAGCATTAACAAAAAGGAAAGTGTTTTTTGCACTATTAAAATACGTTCCCCAAAATTTTCCAGCATTATTTCTTGCACTATTCCGCCGACACTGAACTATTTCCCAATAAATATTGAATTGTGAAAATTACATTTATTCAACCACGAACTTTTCACTTTTTAACCATTTTTTTTTGTCTGAATAGATAATTAAAAAGTGTAAAAATATCTCACAAACTAATAAAAAAGATAAGTTTTATCTCAATAAAAATAAAGATGTCAACTTACCGAAAGAATGAAAGTTCCCGATTTCTCCATACCCTTCTACGACCAGCAATCTTTCACGAAACGCTTCATATTCTCAAATAAAAACCTCCTATTTACTATTGTAAACAATAAAACTATTTATATGCAAATGGATTAATTTATACGTACTTGTTCGTAAACTATTTAAAATTTAATAAAACCGCACTTCAATTTTCACTTCGCGATAAAGTAGCTAAATGTAAACAAAAGTATGCAAGCATTTTGGTATGCTACCACTTTCATGGAGAATGGCGTGTTTTAAAACTCTACGAAAGTCTACAAAATTGAGGCGCCTAATATTTGACAGTTATTTACAAAAGAAATAATAAACCTGAAATACAATTGCATTTAATACCAGAAGATTGAAAAAAATTAAATGTTACCTTCTGTCGTGTTTAGTAAGTAATATTCATTTGAACTCAAAATAAATGAGTTCAAATGAATATTAATTATTAAAATTCTATTACGAAACCTAAATGTCGGTGGATGTCATGTCTACATAAAAAAATCTACACAAAAGTATATAAGAAGTACGATTTATCGCCGCTTCTGCAGTAATTAAGTCAGAAAATTCCGTATACATATACGAAAATCTGACGTTAGGGCCTATCCAGATATTCTATATTCTAAGTTCATTATCTATGTCGCAGTGCTGTCAAATGTTGGTAAACATTCAAAATGGCGTTCGGTTGGAAAATTTGAAATCGTTAACAAGCTGATACGTAAAGTGGTTATATCCTTAGATAATAGATCCTTAGATAATATATGAACTGGATAGGCCTCTGACGTATCAGGCTTGTTTAAAAAACTAAAATATGATTGCATTTCATAACAGAATATTGGGAATAAAATTATATTTTTCTTTGGAATAAGTAAATTCCATGAATATTAATTTTGCTTTTGGAGTTCAATAAATTTTAATTATGAAAACTAGATGTCAGTGGGTGTCATGTCTAGAGAAAAAAATCTACACAAAAGTATGTAAGAAGTATGATTTCTCGCCGCTTTTGCAATAATTTATGCAGAAAATTGCTTATATGTACATATACGAAAATCTGAAGTTAGGGCCTATCCGGCTATTCTTCAATGTAAGTTAGGGCCTATCCAGATATTCTATTAGCTAACTTTATTATCTATGTTGGAGAGCTGTCAAATGTTGGCAGAAATTGAAAATGGCATTCGGTTGGGAAATTTCAAATTATTACGAAGCCGATAAGTCAGGCGGTTATAGGACAATCCTCTGCAGATGCTATTTCGAACAGTTAATCATTTTCGATCGAATGATTCGAACAGTTAATCATTTTCGATCAGTCAACTGCCTCAAAAACTTATTGAAAATTTGTCACAGTAGAATCTTCGACAGTTTTTCTGTGTGATGGTTGCCGCGGGTTATGATCCGATCCGTTGACGTGATGATACTAAAGGTTGTAACACAAACTCTTGCAAATGGGAGAGTTTCGATCGCTCATATTCGAAAATGAATTTCAAGCGCCTTTGCAGCACTGACGTTAAGGCTGCAAAACAAAGTACCGAATAAACATTTTTCTTTACGCAATAATTTTGGCTTTTTTTTTTAATCGAAGCTTTTTGCTTAAAAAAAAAATTTTTTTAGAAAAATTGGAAAAATAAAATAAGTCAACTTAATTTTTTTTTAAATGGTAAATAAAAAATCTATAAATAAATAATAATAATATGGAGTTCGTATGAAATTAAGAACGGAATTTTTTGGAATTAGTTTAATTCTTGTAAATACTCGTATAAAAGATCTACGTACATAAGAACGGATGTGTACTAATTTTAATTCTCTCAATGAAATTCTATGAAACTGATAAAAAATATTTAATTATTTCAAATGAAATTGCTCAAAAAAAAAAAAAAAAAAAACAAAAAAAAAAGAAAGCAAGAAGAAAACTCACTCGAAAAATGTCGACAAACAACAATTTAAAAATAATTACACGATTATTTTAGGATTTGAAATGAGAATTTTTGCAATATTTCTTTATACCGTATCAACCAGAATAACGGTGGTTTAGTAAATTTTTATTTATGTCCAATATGACCTCATTGCACACAACAAGTTACGAGATGAAATTTTATTCCCGAAAATCAATGACGTCGTTTCGAAGAAACCGATTTTAAACATTACCCAAATAAACTGTCTATTCAAGAGAAATATGACTGGAAGACAGAGAAGAAATTTATTTTTATATTTTTTGCCATGTTTTTATTATTGTCGTTATTATGTTTTATCTTTTTCTTTTTACTATTTTTGTTTTTAATAAATTTCTCATGACACATCAATTGTTGGTTATTTCGAAATGCTTTTAATATGGAATAAAAATTTGTAAACAAGACGAGCATTTTTGTCGAATCCATGCATAATAAAAATAAATTGAATTATGCAGTGTTGATACTAAACTGGGTAATGTGATTCACCATAAAAAAAGGGGGGAGGTGGTTTCTGAGGAATGGAGAAAAAAACCGGGTAACTATTTTTAGAACAGTTAAGATCAACCTGTTGAGGGTGGGAAGGAAGATGAATTTTCTTTTCAGTTTCATTTATCACAATTTTTAACTATTAACTCATGATGACAAATAATAAAGTTGGTAATTTTTTGTTTGTTGACAATTTTACTTGGGATTTCCCCCTTTCGCAATGGAGACGTATTTAATTTGCTTCTTTTTCCCATTAAACATATAATAATAAGAATTTCTTCTTTAATTGTAAATTGTTTGAAGAAAATAAAAAAAATTAATTAATTTCGTTAAAAAATGCAAAAATCTTTTCACGGAAATTTTTTTTCTATTGCAAAATTTTTTTAATTGAGTTTTTCTTAGAAAAATAATTATTAGCTCATGTAAAAATGATTATTTTCGAAAACTGCATATCCTAAAGACTTTATCTGAACAGTTTTTTTTGTAGTTCTGGTTAAGTAAAATGACTGTGGTAGCATTGAAAAATATTGGTTAGTTAAAAAAGTTCGTGGTGTTTTTGAGTAAAATGAAGATGCTTAAATCAGAGTGTTTAAATCAATTCATTCAAACCAAATATTCTGTATTATTATGAACAATGTTTCGTCACTTTTCGGGCAGAGTCATAATTCCATCAATATAGAAATTCTGTAGTTTCTGGTGGAAAAACTGAATTAAATGGATTTCATAGGCCTCTCTTGAAGCCAGCTTAGTTCCATTAAGTGAGTTCCGCAGAGTACGAAACAAGTGGTAGTCTGAGGGTGTTATGTCTAGACTACACTGGGAATGCATCAAAACTTCTCAGGCAAGCTTTCTTAATTTTTAGTGAGTCATCAAAGATGTGTCTGGGCGTTATCGTGGTGGAAGACGACACCCTTCCTATTGATCAATTCTGGCCGTTTTTACTCAATCGCTTTGGGGTAATCTCTCGAGTTGAACATTATACACACAGCCATAACCTTATTGGCCGTCAATCCTGGTTTTGAAATTGGTTGATCGTTCATTATCTTTTTCTCGTATTTTACCCATTTTTTTTTCATCGCCAGTTATGATTTGCTCCGAAAATGGCTCGATTTCATTGCGCTTCAGCAGCGTAGCGTATATGAGATGTTTAGTCGGTCCAGTTTGTTTTTCGCACTCAATTCACGAGACATCCAAACATACAGCCTTTCGCAAATTGTTGAAAATATTTCTTTCGGACTTAAAACTGTTTGCTGATATGCCTGTCTTGGTCAGTTTTTTTGAGAACTTCATCACTTTTTTCGGTAATTCACCGACCAGAACGGGATTCATCTTTCATATTAAAATTTTCAAACCGAAAGAGAGCAAACCATTTATGTGTTGCGGATTTTGATGCTGGATCTTCATGATAATCACCACAAATTTTTTGACAAGCTTTTGTGAGGCATTGTCGCATTTGTCAAAAGTGGTATTATAAAAAATATGGCCAATAATCTTTTTATTCTAGTTCATTTTTGATGATCTTTTTATTCTAGTGGTTACTGAGTTCATTGCTGCTTTAACTCCATCTGTCGGCAAACGCCATGAATTTTTTAGACTAACTAATAGGAGGCAAAAAAGGGTCTACATTATGTTAAAGAACTTCTGAATAAAACTTTTCATCATTATTTCGCTATATATACGCGAAATTTTATATTGTCGTATGTACTCCTGGCGGTGATAAATCAAACAACGTGCTTATTCCTGACAGTGACAAATCAAACAAAAAACATATGCGGAATTTTTTGTGTAGTAGGCATTATGAAAATTTTCTGGATTCCAAAACCCGCCAATTAATATGCAATTTAACTTATATGAAAGAGAAATATAATTTAAATATAACGACAGTCCTTACTAGTTATATTTTTGACAAAAGTTCGATATTAAATGAAATTGTTTATATATAATTTGGTGACAACTTAAAGTACACATATATCGAACACTGAGCAAATTGAAATGAACCAAAATATTTTTTCTGAATGAAAGACCTTGATTTTGCCAGAGTGCCATTAAGTTGTCACCAAATGGCCTGAGCTAGTTAGTCATGGCGACTTCTTTGTTTTTCTTTTCTTAGTGAAACAATTTAGAAGACTAAAAAAATACCCCACATATTTATAGTAAAAATATTGTAGTAACATAATTTTTGTTTATTTATTTTCTTATTTTATTTCCGTTTTAGTTAAAGTCTGCGATAAAAAGCACATATTACGTGAAAAGAAACAGGAATATATTCGAAGAGAACGCGAAGCCTTGCATATTATGAGCAATGTTTCCGGATTTGTCAATTTATCGTGTACATTTCAAGATTATCGCAGTCTCTATTTTGTGATGACATATGCGAAGAATGGCGATCTATTGCCGAAAATAAATCGGGCGGGATGTTTGAATTTGGAATGCATCCGACATTATGCGGCCGAATTGGTATTGGCTGTTGAGAATATGCATAAGAGGAACGTTATTCACAGAGATCTGAAGCCTGAGAATATCCTTTTGGATGAGCGAATGCACACGTTAATAGCAGATTTTGGATCGGCGAAAATTTTGACACCAGCAATGTTGGAGTCCTCATCGAATAGCATTGAACCAAATCATAATTCGGACAATGATGATAGCGATTCGCAAACGACGGTCAGCAGTGGTCGGAGAAAAGGAAGTTTCGTTGGTACAGCACAGTACGTCTCGCCGGAAGTGTTAAAAGGTGAACCAGTTACAAAATCGTCAGATCTCTGGGCGCTCGGCTGTATTATTTATCAAATGTCATGTGGACAGCCACCGTTCCGTGGCATCAGCGACTATTTAATATTCAAAGAAATCATGAACTTGAATCTGAACTTTCCCGATGGTTTCGATGCAAATGCCAAAGATCTAGTCAAGAGCCTATTGAAAATTGTCCCCGAGCAACGTTTGGGCGCCAACGATAAGAGTGGAAAATACGATAGCATTCGGGGTCATGTCTTTTTCGAAAATACCAATTTCGATGAGATTCGATCGATAGAGCCGCCAAAAATAGATCAAAGTCCATCGACGACCCATTGTAACGATGAAGATTCGAGCGGAGGCTTTTTTGTTCCAGACAATTTGGAACCAGGACTGAACGATAAGCAAATAACACGTTTGTTTGGTCTAGAATTGGGCGGAATGGGAGAAGATGTTATAGAGATGAAGACTGAAACCACAAAAAGTGAGTATTGAAAATTTTCAGATCATCATTGTTTTTTTTTTTTAAATTTAGCATAAAACAAAGTTTTCTCGTTTCTATCATAAAAATGGATTTATTGCGGTTTTTTTTCTTCAAAACTAATCTTTTAATTGAGACATTTTTTTATAGTTTATCGAAAATTTAATATTTTTTTTCTTTCTGATTAAGAAAAAAAAATCAAAAATTAAATAATAATTCTGGGGGACAAAAGACACTCCTGCGGCAGCTCAAAAAAAAATTTTTTCAGTTAGTAAAAGAGCAAAATCGTTATTGTTTTTTAGTGTTGAATTAAAACTTATGTGAATTTTAAAAATATTATTTAATTTCTTTTTTAATACTAAGAAAAATTTTTTAGTTTATTAAGATTTAACGTTTTTAAAATTTTGCTAATAAATTTTTGTAAATAAAAATTTTCTAATAAATTTTTCTCTTTTCTGATTCAATCAATTTAGATGATCTTTGCAATAGTAGTAGTAGTAATAGTAGTAATAATAGCGATGCGGAAAAAATGAAATTGTTAAGAAATCAAATGACTGATAAATGGCGGCAATTTGTCGACGATGATGAAATTATATATAAAAAAGGATTAATATACAAAAGGAAAGGACTATTTGCACGTAAACGGATGCTTATATTAACATCAAAACCAAGACTGATCTACATCGATCCTGTACAAATGATCAAAATGGGCGAGATTCCCTGGTCGGCCGATTTAAGGGTTGATGTAAAAAATTTCAAAACATTTTTCGTATATACGGTAAGCGAGAATTTTTTATTTACTAAACTGAAATATCAACAAAAAAAATACATACACTGTTATAAAAATTATTGTTTATTTTTTTTCCATATCACAGCCTAATCGTACATATTACCTAGAGGATCCGGAAGGATATGCTCTGCAATGGATGAAGGTAATCGAAGATGTTCAAAAGGGAATTTATGGAACAAAATCATAATTTTTGACAAAGCAAGAAAGCAACTAAAGAAAACTTTCTTCTGAGTGGAAAGAAAACAACTCCTACAAAAACTGTTTAAAAAAAAATTAATAAAGATTCAAATAAAAAATGTTGTCTAAAGAAGAAAAAAAATGTATAAATTAAAAGGGGGCACGGTTGGGAAAGGAGGATAAGGGTTGGGGAGGGTGTTTTTTTTTGGTAAACACGAATTATAAAAATAATCAGAAACATGTTCTGACGATAATTATGATAATAGTTATTATTATTCGAATAAATAGTAAATTCTTGTTAATAATAATGGCAAAATCGACAAAATAAGGAACAATCATTCAAAACTAAATTAAAAAAAAAAAATAATGAAGAAAAAAAATTATTAAGTAATTGTAAAGAAAATTTGAAAATATACAAAATAAAAATAAGAAAATTTAAATGAAAAAGTCAAATCGAAATTGTAGTTAAAATAAAACATAAAAAATTATAGTTTACAATGTTAGTTTTTTTTAAAATTTATTTTTCTGTTATAATCAATAAAATATTTATAATAAAAATAGAATTAAATCTTATTAATGTTTAAAAAAAAAATTAATTAAAAAAAAAACATTTATTATAATAAAAAATGGGGGCATAAAAATAAAACCTTGTAAAAAATTATTGAATTAAAAAAAGAGTTCAATTAACTAACTCAAGATTAAAAAGGAAAATTCTAGATCCAAAAATTCAGATGAAAAATTCAAACAATTTTAGACCAAAAAAAAAGACGAAAATTTAATAAATTTAATTCAACAGAAAATTTTTTTAAATTTATTTAGAAAAAAAAAAAATACAATAAATTCTAGACTCACAACACCGGAAATTGATCAAGTCCCAGAAAACCGGAAATTCAATAAATTAAAAATTTAAGAAATTGTAAATTCAATAAAAAAAAATCCTGAACAAACATAGCAAATTTAATAAATTTTAGACCAAAAATAATATGCAAAAAAATCTATTTAAATACTATAAAATTTAAAAAATTCAAAACAAATTCCACT
Organism: Atherix ibis; assembly: GCA_958298945.1. Taxonomy (NCBI): domain Eukaryota; kingdom Metazoa; phylum Arthropoda; class Insecta; order Diptera; family Athericidae; genus Atherix; species Atherix ibis. Next base: position 28,247,677 of record OY282607.1, read on the forward strand.
GATAAAACCAATTTTAGACCAAAACAAATTCAACAAATTCTGGCGAAAGGAAAAATGGAAATTTAACAGAAAAAAATATTAAAAAAAACTTTAGACCCAAAAGCGTAAAAAAAAATGTCTAAAACCAACAAATTTAAAAAAAAACTCAAACCAAAATACCAGATTTAATAAATTTTAGACCAAAAATAAAAAGCAAAAAAAAATTATATAAAATCTAGACTCAAAAAATACTATAAAATTTAAAAAATTAAAAACAAATTCCAGAAATAAAATTAATTTTAGAACACAAAATAAACACAATAAAACGGAAATTTAATAAATAAATTTTAACAGAGAAAATTCAACTAATTCTGTGAAAGTAAAAATGGAAATTCAATAAATTCAAAGCAGAAAAAAATATTCAAAAAACTTTAGACCCAAAAGCCTAAAAAAATGTTTAAAACCAAAAAAAGAAAAATAATAAAAAATCCTCGAAGAAAAATAGCAAATTTAATAAATTTTAGACTAAAAATAATATGCAAAAAAATCTATATAAAATCTAGACCCAAAAAATACTATAAAAATTCAAAAATTCAAAACAAATTCCAGAAATAAAATTACTTTTATACCAAAAAATGAACACAATAAAACGGAAACTTAATAAATAAATTTTAACAGGGGAAAATTCAACTAATTCTGGTGAAAGAAAAAATAGAAATACAATAAAACAAAACAGAAAAAAATATTCAAAAAACTTTAGACCCAAAAACCTACAAAAAATTTCTAAAACCAAAAAAAAACATTTTGGAACAAAAATAGCAAATTTTATAAATTTTAGACCAAAAATAATGAGCAGAAAAAATCTATATAAAATCTAGACCCAAAAAAAATAGTATAAAATTTTAAAAATTCATTACGAATTCCGGAAATAAAATTACTTTTATACCAAAAAATGAACAAAATAAAACGGAAACTTAATAAATAAATTTTAACAGGGAAAATTCAACTAATTCTGGTGAAAGGAAAAATGGAAATTCAATAAATTCAAAACAGAAAAAAATATTCAATAATTATAAAAAACAAAACTAAATTAACAAATCCTCGAAGAAAAATAGCAAATTTAATCAATTTTAGACCAAAAATAATAAGCAAAAAAAATCTACATAAAATCTAGACCCATTACGAATTCCTTAAATAAAATCAATTTTAGACCAAAAAATGAACGCAATAAAATGAAAATTTAATAATTTTAGACCAAAAAATTAAAACAGTAAAATGAAAATTTAATAAATAAATTTGAACGGAGAAAATTCAACTAATTCTGGTGAAAGGAAAAATGGAAACTCAACAGAAAAAAATATTTAAAAAAACTTTAGACCCAAAAATAATTTCTAAACCAAAAAAAGAAAAAAAATTAAAACATTTTTTTTAACAATTCTTGGCCAAAAAAATTTATTCAAAACAGAGAGAAATTCTATAATAAGAAAAAACGAAAATTCAATGAATTCAAGACTTAAACACCTGAAAATTCGTCCGAAAAAAACATTATTTTAATAGGTTTATTTTTAGTACAGTAATAGAACTATTTAGAACTAAACTGAAAAGTGCAGTTATTATTATTATTACTAATTAGTTTAGTTTCAATTTGATCATAAAAAAAAGAAAACCGGAAAAATAATTAAAATAGGCATACAAAAAAAAATATATAGGAAAGAGAAGTAAAACGATAAAATGGAATAAAAAATCGAAATGTCGAAAAATAAAGAGAATGAGCAATAAAGGGAACCATTATTGATTTAAAAAAAAAGAGATTGTTAATTGCTGGCTGGCACTAGAATAATGAAGAGAATCTCTTTTTTTGGGTTAATTGTTACTATATTTACTTAGAAAAAGAAGAAAATCTGTTAAAATATTTAAAAAAAAAAAACAATAAACTAGGAACGATCGAAAATATTTTCGTATAAACAATAAATTCATAATAATTGCCACAAAAAAACACAACATATGGAAAAAGGAGAAAATGGAAAAGCAAAAATAACGAATACAAAAAAGAGAAGCGAAAATTGTTCGTCTCTTTTGAATTTGACAGAAGAGAACAGAAAATGAATATGGAAAAAATAAAGATTAACAGAAAATAAGAGCAAACTAAAAAAACGTTCATTTTCTGCATTGTTCTCATTTTCTTTCTCTTCATTTTTTATTATTTTGCTTAGCCCAGCGCTTTTCTATTCGTTTTCTCTCCATTTCTCTCTCTTTCATTTGTGAGCATTTTAAATGGCTGTTTCTGTCTTTTTATCTCGTTTCGTTTTTCTCCTTCGTTGATTGCCTTTTCTGTACGAATGAACGTGTGGTGTTCGTTTTTGCTCGCAGTGCCTCATCTCTGTTTTTTTATCTATTTCCTCTTTAACCGTTCTCTTTTTTTTTCTCTTTCATTTATTTATATTTCTCATTTTTCTTCCTTTTTATTTCAAATATATTTTCTCAATTTTTTTTTCAGTGTAGATTAAATTTAAAAAAAAAAATTATATCCTTAACATCCCCATCCAACTACACACATATGCTTGCATATACAATTCATAAGATAAATCGTATTAAAAAGAAATTCTTATGTTTTTTGTTGGTGTTCATTAAAAAGTAAAAATAAATTCATTTGTAAAATACAATATATAAAGAAAAAAATAAATCAATTTAAATTAGAATTAATGCAAATAAATAAATTAATAAATAAATAAAATGTAGTAAAATTTAAAAAAAAACGAATAACTTTATAGGAAAAATATATAAAATACAAATGCATATAATATAAAAATTAAAAATACTAGAAAAATGGTAGAAAAATTATCGAAAATACAATTAATAAAATAGACGAAAAAATTCAACAAAAAAAAATATAGGAAAATTTATAGAAAAAAAAACGTTTGGATTGTGTTTAACTGGGAGAAAAGTGTTGTGGAAAAAAAGAACAATATCAGATTGAGTGAGTGGTCTTGCAGACACATACATACACACCCCAAGCCACAAACCCAAACATATTAAATAAAATAGAATGAAATTAATCAGTCAATATTGTTAGGTAATTATTTAAGAAATGTTTCAATTTGATTAATTAATTTAATTAATAATATTGTATAGATAATAAAATTCAATAAAATTGTGTATAAAAAAAATCATAAAAAATTCAAACTTAAGGAACAATTTAAGCAAAAACTGGTATAAAAAAATTATTATAATAATAAAGTAATAATTAAGAAGAGAACTGATGGAAAACTTAAAGAAAATTTTAAGGAGAAATTAGAGATAATTATTTAAGAAAAAAAATTCAAGAATTAAATAGAAAAATTTTATTCAAAATGGAAATATTTAAATCAAATCCTTGTTATAAGTATATTTTAGTTATGCTTAAAAAAAAAAAAATAAATAATATTTTCTTTAAATATAATTAATAATAATAATGGTGAAAAAAACTATGATAATTAATAATAAGTAAATAAATAGAAATTCTATAAAACCGTAATAGATTTATTTAAAAAAAAAATCTAATTTCAACAACAAACCACAAAATTTGGTTAATTCAAAGAGAAATTAATTTTAATTAAAAACGTAAAAATAATTCAAATTAATTGACTTATTAACACAAAAAAAAATTATCTAAATTAATAAACTAAAATTAAACGCTAACAAAATTAAATATATTATAATTATAGGTAAAGTTGCTAAAAAAAAATTTAAAAAATAAGAAAACAAAATATATATATAAAATTAAATAAATGAAAATAATTAAATAAATAAAAGTTTTTTTGACGATAAAAACAAAAAACCGATATTGAATTTTAATTATTTTTCGATGTCTTCTCATTTTTGCTTATTTTTTTTTCTTGGTTATGTCTAATAAAAATATTTTGAACTTAGCGCTGCCATTTTGTTTGGGCGCCGCCATTTTTTGTTATTCCCTGTCAGGGGTTTTCTATATTATTTGTTGTGTGGTAAAGTTTTTGGTTAAGACTGTCTATTTTAATTTACTACTCCGGATACTTATTATTTTTGATCGATACTGCATTATTTGCTGTTCTAGTGTTTTGGTTGAAATAAAATCTTGACTGAGAGGAAAAGGACTGATAAATACAAGTGAGTACCTACGATTGTAAAGGCAGAAAGATTACACTCAATAACAGCAAGATTTGAGCGCGAAACCGTCTATAAAATGGAGAAAAATTTGTCAAAAGAGAGAAAGGCAAGAAAGGACTTTTTATCCTTGGAACCTTAGATTATAGGACTGGTTAGACCTTATAAACCAATCTACCTCGAGAATCCACCTCATGCTAAGTAGCGGCAAAGTACATTTATGCAGCAATGCCTATGACGATACTCCTCGTACTTAGTTAAACTGTGTGCATAAGAGCACCTTACTAAATTTCTCCAACAATGACTGCAATAATAGCGTTGGAGAGTTGATGTGACAGTAGCTATAGTCGCCGGCATGTATCAGTCAATGCTCGTAGATGATGGGTGCATCATGAACTTTGCGATTTCGTAATCCATGCGATCTTATTTTCTTTGATTACCTTAAAAAAAATTATGTATTATTACTGCTCGTCACCTTCATGTACGTAGGAAGAAATTAATAAGTTTTCAAGTACGTTGTTAAGAAGATGTTTACAAAAAGTTAAAAGTAACTTTCATCATTTTTGTTGCGAATTTGTTTGACAAATAAATAATAGTTGTGGATTTTTTCAAGAAGAAGCGGCGTTTTAATTTTACATTCAAAAATCCTAAAAATTAAACAAAATATGTTTGAGGACCACTGGTATAAATGGGCAGAAAATAATTTTTTTTCTTTCTTTGTAAACGCAAACGAAATTGAATCGTTCCATTGTGGAAATTATTTTCATTAAACATTTTTTGTGGAAATTATTTTCCCTGAAAAATATAAAAAAAAATTTCAATGCATTTTCTTGTGATTGAAATTGAAGGCTCGTATTCGCAGGGTGGACCGTCTTAGATAGACCGCTTTTAAAAATTTGTATTGCAGATAATAAATAATTTCATACAGACGATATGCCAGTTCAAGAACGTGTTAAAAATGTTGAAGAAAATTCATTATCACAACGTAAAGAAACTACCGTGAATATTGTAATGCTGCAACAGCTTTTCCAGCTCAAAGACGATTACAAATTTAATCACACCTTTTGAAGAGCAAAGTGCAGTGTTTGAATGGTCATTGACCTGTTCGCAATGGAGGCTGCACGATCATCAAGTCGTTGGAGTGCTTCTCATTTGGGTGTCTGCAGAACATCACTAACTTAGATTATAGAAGAACTGGATAATCCTCTACACAAAAATTCTGTCCAAAGTTTTTCGAGAATACAAATCGTAAGCAAAAGAAACACTTCGTATTCTGAAATAAAAACTTCCTATTTACTGTCGTAAAGAATAAAACTATTTATGCAAATGTATTAATTTATACTGACTTGTTTGTAAACTATTTAAAATTTAATAAAACCACACTTAATCTTTCACTCCGCGATAAGTATCTAAATGTAAAGAAAAGTATGCAAGCAGTTCGGTATGTTACCATTTCATGGAGAATGGCGTGTTTTAAAACTCTTCGAAAGTCTATAAAATTGAGGCGCTTGATAATTGATTGATATTTGCGAAATAAATAATAAACCTTAAATACAACTACACTTAATACCAGAAGATTGGATAAATATAAATGATGGCTTCTGTCGTGTTTAAATTATATTTCTCTTTTGATTAAGTGAGTTAAAATGGATATTAATTATACTTTTGGAATACACAAATTTCTATTTTGAAAACTAGATGTCAGTGGGTGTAATGTCTACACAAATCTATGCAAAAAGTACAATTTCTCACCGCTTTTGCTATAATTCAGACAGAAAATTGCTTATGCATAAACGAAAATCTGACGTTAGCACCTATCCAGATATTCTTTAATCTAAGCTAGGAACTATTGTTGCAATTATTCTTGATGAAAAAAACATTTCTTATTAAAATATAATGAAATTAAATTTTTCCGTTAAAAAAATTGTGTAAAGATTTTCGCTTTTCTTATCTGATCAAGCGCAATTTATTTCCATTATGCATTTCAATTTTTAGTTTAAATTTATTTGATCGTCAATTTTCTCAAAACTATAATTGGCGACTTTTGAAATCAATTGTCGTTGTTGCTTCAGTTGTTGTCGGTATTGTGGATCAGTAGTAATATATGTATTTAACGTGACTTATTTGGTATTAAACATAAAACCACGAATCGCCTACGACCATAGGGATTCAGTTCCGCTCAATCAACGCATCACCATTACTGGCAGTTTCCAAGCTGATTACTCCAACAGTGATAGCGCCCAAGATAATTACTAGTATCTCTCACCAACGATCCAGAGATCGTACCCGCGATATGGGTATTAACCACAGCTACTACTTTGCTGCCTAAGGCGCCTCACCATTGTCGTTCACAGTGTGTTTTAACACCCCGATTTTTGTTTTAAGACTATTTCGGTTTGTGCTCCGCTCATTGAGCTACGGTAAGGAATCTTGTAAGTTCCTAGGAACCGCTAAGCCAGCTTACGTACACGGGTTCGCCAAGGACCCGAAGATACAACCGGAATAGACCTTGGTCTTTCACCCGGTCGTAGTCACCTTGCGGGCCTTTTGCATACTCATTCACTCACCATTCTCGCTCTCCTCTCAAGAAGTGCAACGGGAAATCGATTAAAACATTCATGTCGTTCTCTCACACCTAACATAAGTACCACTCACATCTACACTATCACCATTCACTACAATTCCACATGCACCTAGATCACGCAAATCCCCGTACAGGCCACACTCAATGACAAGGTGTTTGGCACTCTCCTCCGCCGTCCCACAAGGGCATCTAGCTTCCGCAGCCAGTTCACACCCATACAGAAACCCATTCATACTGCCATGTCCCGTGAGTAAATACCCAAGAAACAGACCAAATTCAAATCCATAGCAGACGCAAAACACACATCCGAAATGAACATGTGCGTCCATCTGCCATTCACACTCTCATCACAGCGACGTTGCCAAATTTCATACATTTTATTCAGGACCAGTAATCGCCGCCGTCGTGGACTATGATCCTGAACGTCTTCATTCATAACCGGACAACCAGCAAGCGGGATGCCCCGCAGCACCTCTAGGTCCCATGGAATTTCTGCCATGAGAACCTGCATCTCATCAGTTGACACAGTTCTTCATACATTCAAACATGCATACAAAGGTATTGTGGATCAGCGTAGATTCGATGGATAGGAAAAAATACTGTGTAGTAGAAGCTTGACGGATCCGACCGGCACTCGGAAAATAGTAAGTCTTCCTATTATAAGTAATAGAAAAAAAGAATTCTGAAAAGTTTGCGTGCCGAATTCTGAGAAGCTTGCCCAGAATTTCGGTATTGTTGTTGAATAGACCGGTGTTTGGTCAATGCGTAGAAAGAAATCCTCCCCTGTTGACCCAGACTGTTTGTCAACTTTCTACTTTTATTGTCCGTTTGTTATTTTCTTTTTAACTACTAATATCCATTTTTATTATTTTATAAAAAAAAAGTCATTATACAAAAAAACACACACAGTTTCTAATAAATTTGCATTATTAATTCGAAACAGAATAGAACAAACAATTACAATTTAGCCATCATCATCATTCCTTATATAAAACCTCATATTTACTTTGTGTAAAAATGTATAAAAATTAATTAACAATGCAAAAATTAATTAAGTATTTAATTAAATATCATTTTACAGCGATTGTTATATGATTTCTCGGTGATAAAATAGGATCGAAAATAACTTCAATCGAAGATTTACAACCTAAAAAATGGGAAATAAACGCAGAAAATTAAATGTTTTTGGCTGTTTTGAGAGAATTCCTTAGTTTTTACCATTTTCCAAAAGAAATAACAACCGATCGTAGAGTACAATACTTTCGATTAAAGGCGCAAACAGAAGTCTTAGCGTATAAAATATAACAACGCGTTTCCATTTTGATAAATCATTGGCAGTCTTTGATGAACTGAGTTCGATGTCGCTTATTTCGATATGTAAATGTCGAAGGGCTTTCCGTGAATACCTTAAAAAGAAACAATAATGAAACGGAAATTAATAAATCAAAGTTCAGAGGAAGATTTTCTTGTATTATTTACTCTGGAAATGTTAACGAAGGTGTGTGCTTAATACTTCTAAGGCCGCAATGTTTAAATTTCGGATTTGTTTTGACAATAATACGCTCCAGTGCAGCTCTGTACGAATGCACTTTCAGATTATCGTAATTACCGCATTTCAAACGATTCGAATACACTTCTATGGCATGGCAAGATATTTCCAACGATTCATAAGAGAGCATCGTATCGACACCATCCAATTGAGTTAAAAATTCACTTAATGGATAGCCTCTTTGCAGCGGATTATTGCATCCAGTCGTAAGTTTCATATAACAGCATCCGATCAAGTTAAGAAATTTCGCCTCCTTGCACATTAAGAACAGTCGCATCAGAATTGCAGCAAGATCGCCGCAAGGATGTAGTCCAACTATTCCAAACGAAAACTCTTCGTTCTCGTTCAATCCAAATGCTGTGCGAATGCATTGAACAAATTTCTTTGGACTAACATCATCGGTTAGTTTCCATGTCATATGTATCGGGGCGGAATGCCCCCCAATCCATTTCATACTGCTTTTGTTCTTTTGTAAAGTTATTTCGAATTGTTCATCGATGATTCTAGGAGGAATAATATCAGGATCAGAAAATTATTTTTAACAACACCGCCGCCCATTTCTCATACTTTGCCTGTTCGTTAAGAGTGGATTGCATTTCCAAACAACAAACTTTCAATCCATAACCGCAAGCGATTAAACGTGCAAGATGACCAAGACCAGCACCAAAATCTACGATCAGGTCGGTTCCACATTCGCGTGCATTTTGACAGCATTTATTTGCCATTTGCCAAATTTCATGTCTTTTCTTCGGTTTGATATGTTTTGTGAAAATATTACGAACTTTCGGGTGGGACATGTGCTCCTGCATATGCATTGGCAGAGAGCTACTGGTCGCGGCACCATCATCACTTCCACGTAGTTCTCTTGGCAGAACCAAAGATTTGAGAACACATTTCAACGATAACAATTCCAATGGCCACAGACAACTTTCGGACATTTCCTTTCGGTTCTCTATCAAATCGGAGAGGTTTTCTGGTTGAATTACATCAAATGCTGTCTGCCACGATTTTGGAAGTTTTGACCAATGATCGTCAATGTAGAAATCCTTAAACAAAAGTAAAAATATTAAAACGATTTTTTTTTCATTTTTTCTGTTTACAACCTACAAGCATAAACGAATTAACAATCCAATCGTATTTTCTTAACAAGACAAAGCATCTTTTTAGAATTAATTGCAAATTCTCTTTAGTCCAACGCGCGTCCATTCGGTGGGAATTTTTGCCTGTGTTCTTTGGACACTTGGATTTTGTTTATTTGTCAAAATTGTGATTTCCTGTCTTATTTGTAAATTGTCATCCAGATGAGAAAAAAAATACCATATAAATAATTATGCAATTAAAAAAAATTATGAGTATTTTGCCATTGTTCTCTTATTTTTAATTGAATAAAATAAAAAATTTCCTTTAAGATTTTTAAATAATTTCATATTTTTGATTCAAGGCAATTACATAAAGAAATTGACATTGAAAGGCAATTTCCGAGAGAACTTTGAAAAATTCTTGATTTCGATGACATTTGATGTCATTAACATATGATTTTGACAGCTCAATTTCGCATCGAAATATTTTCTTGTAAACAAACACCGCCCACCGGCTGCGTTATTACAAATTTTTAATTATTTGAAATATTTATTATTTATAATGTGTACTTAATTGAATTTTAAAAAAGAAAACAAAAACAAAAATGGCTGTTACCGGTGCACAAAAAACGATGGAGATTTTCTTCTCCACCGAAGAAGTTGCAGACAAAATTCTTGTTATTAAACAGGAAATAATCGATTTGGATAAGCACCGTCAACAAATCCGTGAAGCAATACGACAAATTGAAAAGGGTAATGAGAAAAAAGTGTGGATAAACGTTGGTGTACTATTAGTGAAAATGGAAGCGGAAAAAGGTTTGGAATTATTGAAAAAAGGTAAAGAACTTTCGAAAAGTCTCTCTTTTTATTTGAATAAAATTTTAATTGCAGAACGCCAGCAAATTGATATTGAAATCAATAAATTACGAACTGAACAAAAAGATTTGCTAGCAAAACATCGAGATTTGGAACACAAGTCACCCATTAAAGGTTTCAACTTATTGCCAATGTCTTCGAATGAAATGTCTGTTCTTAAAACAAATCTTCCATTAAGTTAGAAAAAAAAATAGAAATTAAATTTTTAACTAATTTATATTATATAAAATAAATTGCAATTAATTCGTTTTAGTATTTAAGAAAAGGTTTGTTTTTTTCAATAAATTTTTACCACAAACGTGTTACTGTTAATAAGACCTTCTGGTGAGTTTGTTTGTTTCCAAGTACACAAGAAAAAAACAATATAATTAATTGGTAATGTTGCTTTATTTCCTTTTTAGTAAGTTGAAATCTCATGAAAAAAAATATAATTATTTGATTTTCTAAAAAGCCAAAGAAAAATTATTTGAAAAACCTGCGCCATTTTAAGATTCTTACTCATTATAAACCCTACAACAGTGATAAGTACTTTGGATACTAGTAGTTCCGAGCTGATATTTGCCTAACAATAAAATATATAGAAATTATTCAACATTTTCCAAAACATTACTACTTCTTATTAAATTTTTAATAATTATTTATAAAATATTTTAAAGGGAAAAGACACAAAATATTAATAAATATGTTATTATAAAAAATAAAACGTTTTTAATGGTAGAAAATGGCGATAAAAATAATTTGTTATAAAATATTATAAGAAATAATCGCATTTAGGATAAAATTAAAATGAAACTATTATAGATTTTGCCAATTGAATGTATTAAAAAATCATTTGAACTGAAAATATTGTATAAATAAACGACATTTTGCCTTAAACCCTACAAAGTTAAACCATGCGTATATTTGGATGAGATTCATTGCCAATTGATGTTTTAGTTTTAGAAGTAGAATTTGGGTACATTAATGATGAATTTATTTAAAATGTAATAAAAAAAGGTAAAAAAAATGATTTAAAAAAAAAATACAAAAAAAATGTTTGTTTTCGTAAAGAAAATTTGCAAAACTGTTCTAATATATATAACAGTTAAGTAAGAGATTTGCTAAAATGACAGTTTTCCGTTCGTATATCTATAGGGGGTAGTATGGTTGGTAGAGTGTGTGTTTGTTATGTTTCCAATTGTCATTCGGTCCGGTCTGGGTCTGGGTTGTTTTTCGTTAAAGAGAAAAATCACATTCTTATTGGAAAAAAAACATATTTAATCGGTAAAAACGTAAAAACTATTTTTAAAAAAAGATATTCCTAAAAAAATAATAATAAAAAAAAAGCGAATCATTTCGAAATATTTTCGAAAATTATAATTGTGATAAAAAAAATTTCATAAAATCAAAACAAAAACAAATTGTTTAGTGGTGAAAATATTTGCAAACTTGTTTCGAATGACATAGGCGGGGGATATATGGTTGAACAAGACGAGAGGGGAAAAAAGTCTTTTTGGATTTTTGTAAATAATATTTTGATTAATTGTGATGCAGAAAGGGGGGGTGTAATGATACTATACAATACATAAAAATGTTTCGATACATCATCAACCGCCAAGTGTAAATAATTTTGAACCGAATATAATAACAAATTATAAAATAAAAAAAGATTTTCCTAATTCCGATTGGAATCCAAATTGATTGGGGTTTTTTTTTGCTGTGTTAAGAGAGCAGTGTGGGTGCGGAAAACTGTGTCCATATTCAGATATGCATGTGTGTAAATTTGACAATTCATATTCTTCGCATAAGAATTCAATCGAATGTGCATAGGAATTTTGGCCACGCATACATGCGCAGTTCAGTTGACAATCGAATAGCGCATAAAAAATTTGTACAACACATCCACTCTCCCATATAACCAATCCGTATATGAATTTAGTAGTTTTATCTACATGTTTAGAATTAGGGTGGGGGGGGCTTCGATTGAATAAAACTTAGTGAAAAGTGTAGAATGAGTTAAACCTTAGATTATAGAAGAACTGGATAGGTCTCTACACAAAAATTGTGTCAAAATTTTTTGCCAACACATTCTTATAACGCACACACATGCAAAATACCAGAAACGGCGTAAATCATTGGGGGCCAATTTTAAACTTCATTGGGGGCCAAGTGAGTATGCGATTGAAGCGGTTCGTTTACCTGTTTTTCATATGTGATGTCATTTATGCGTAAACAAATTGTTGTTTGATGGAATTAGTTTTGGAAATTTGCAATAAAATACAATATTCTATTTTAAAATATTATTTATTTATATCACTATATATCATTTATTAAAATAGAATTATAAAGTAAAAGAGTATATAAATTAATATAAATTGCAAGTTATTTGAATTATTACAAAAACTTAAAAAAATTGAAATAATTAGCTGTATTCCATGGGCAAATTTTGCTACTCACAAGTACTTGTGAGTAGATGGCAAATGGAACGAAAAATTTACTGACAGAAGTAAAATATAACCTCAAAATAGTCAACAACAATACTGAGTTTACTCACGCATAAACAATAAAAACTGAGTTTATTCACACATAAACAATCCTGACAAAAATATGCCTCTTCAACATAACCAACGAACCCGCTAAGCCATCTATTTTCATTTTGGGAACTAAAATACCCTACTGTACATTGTATGTGTAACTACTCATGCGAACTACGCATTTGTACGAGCAAGAGTAGTTGCGAGAAGTACTTGTGAGTAGCAAAATATGTCCAATGGAATACAGCTATTATTATTTAGTAAATGGTCTAATAGACCAAGCGAAAGCACAAATGCAAACAAATTTATTTAAATAATAAGCCTACCGAATATATTTTATTAAATTTTAACACAATGAAAATAGCAATGGAAAAATTCGTTCCCTTAAATTTTCTTACATACACTCTACGTACGCCGGCACTGAACTCTTTCCTGGTAAACATTGAACTGTCAACATCACAATTGTTTACATTTATTGAATGTCGAACTTTTAACTTTTTTAACCACTTTTTGGACAAAAAATTCATTAAAAGTCATTTAAACACATCACAAATTAAATTTTTGTTTATTTCTCTAGTAAAAATGTAGATGTGAACTTACTGAAAGAAAGAAATTTCCGGTTTTCTCATAAAACACTTTTTATTCTGAAATAAAAACTTCCTATTTTAAATGTTATCAATAATAAAACTATTTGTATAAATACTTCAAAAAATATAAAAACTATACTTTCTCTTGTAATTTCCGACAAGTGGCAATATAACAACTTTAAAAACAGCAAAAGTATGCAAGCATTCCGGTATGTTACCACCACTTTAATTGAGAATGGCGTGTTTAAAAACTCTCTGAAAGTCTAAAAAATTGAGGCACTTTAAAAAATAAATAATAAACCTATAATAAAATTCCCAATTTCATATCAAAAAAGATTTAACAAAAAATAAAAACTATCAATAAATTTCTATTATGAAAACTAGATGTCAGTCTACTTAAAAAAAATCTACACAAAAGTATGCAAGCGGTACGATTTCTCGCCGCTTCTGCAATAATTAAGTCAGAAAATTCCGTATGCATATACGAAAATCTGACATACGGGCCTATTCAGGTATTCTTTTAATCTAAGAGTTAAACAGTATAAGATGGATGTGTGCGTATATGCATTTGTGTTTAGTTTTTGCGCGCGCTGTCATATCCAAACCAATACCATATACTGTGCACAATACATCTTTATTGGCACTTGTTACGTGGGGGGCTCCCGTTTTGGATAAACTTCATCTTGTTCATATGGTTGTAGATATGCGTATGAAATAAAAAGTGACATGAAGGCCATTTGCCAGTTGAATTGTGTGCGTGCATAAAACTTGTCGCGTTCAGTCCGGGAACCCACTGACACTGACTTGAGAGGATTTTCGTTGGAAAGTAAAAAAACTTTTATCAGAAATGTTTTCGACTTGTTGAATCTCCCGTCACCAAATCGGATTCGTATAGAAAAATTGAAAATTTTCTCACAACCAAGAAGGAGGGAATTTTGTTCGTTTTGGTTCTTATTTCTTGTTTACACAATATACGAAGGAACCAATTTTTCCAATAAGAAATAAAGCGTTTGCATTTTTTCCAAATTTCCAATGTTTGAAAATCAATTTTCCGCATTGTTAAAAAAGGGGGGGAAATATAAAAATTCTTATTGGAGTATTTGGTAAATTTTTAAAAAAAAATCTATTTTGGAAAATATTTAAGAAAATATTGCATTTCAAAAAGGATTTTTTTAAGTAAATTAAAATTATTCAATAAAAAACTAAGAACAACAAGTGGTAAAGTTAAGTTAAGTTAGTGATGTGAATAATAATAATAATGACGTAAAAAAAAAACAATTCTCTTGTTAAAAATAAAACTGTTTTAGTGATATCGATTTACTTTAATTAAATAAAAAAAAAGTTCCAAATATTAATACGATTTTTTAAATTTTCATAAAAACAATTTTATTTTTTAGGTGAATTTTATGTGTATGTGTGTGTTTTGGAAGTGTATCCGTATAGCAGTAGTTTATATATTATTATTTGGTTTGGCTTATACGGAGCTTATGGGGCGACTAACTAATGGATAAGATACATTACGATTGAAGAGTATTTCTTGCCAATCGTCGTTTTCTTGTTTCCTTTCATTAATTTGAATAATTGTTCTTATTTTAAGTAAATTCATATTTTGTAAATAAACAATTATATTTTTTGTAATTTTTTTTATGAATTGTGAAAAAATATTATATTTTAATTATATGTTAAAAAAAAAAACTAAAACAATTTGTAAGTAAATGTGTATATTTGTATAGAAAAAAAAGAATATTTAAAAGAAAATATCAATAATATTAAAAAATTTACAGTGTGTTTATTTGTAATTTGCCTTAAAAAACAAAACAAACCAAATTAACAACTTTTTAACAGCAATGTTCTCTATCTGTTATATTAATTATTATGTGTATAGAATTGTGTATATGCAATATTGTGTTGACGCAACTTAATACAATATAATATATAAAGATGTGTTTAACTGTTTATGTATAAATTAAATAAATTCGATGCGTTTGTAATTGAATTGTTTTTGTTTTCATAAAATATATACATATGCATCATGACCTTATATATTCATATACGTTAGTTAATAGCTATGTATACGCATCATATAAATAATTATTTATTATTATTATGTCTAAAAAATAATAATAAATAATTATTTATTATTATTTTTTAGATTTTTGCATCGGTATGCAAAAATCTAAAAAATAATAATAAATAAATAAAATACGAATAAAAAACAAAAATAGTGCGCCATTCTATATAAACAAATACCTTCTTACAATTTCTATGTACACGGATAAGGCATTTTTTTTATGTATGGATATGTGCGAATGGATGGGTTAAAAACGTGTGTGAACACATGCATATAAGTTGGATGGATGGGTGCACTGTGAATACTTTCCCGATTAATTATTATTATTCAAAAAGACGAAATTAATTAATATTTTTTTCGTTTCTATTCTTTCTATTTACTAATTGACTATTATTATTATTTACAAAATTGATTTTACCTACATTTGAATATCCGTTCCGTTTTGTTCTTAGCTTTTTCTCTAAAAATTTTTATTCAAAAGACTTTTATTTTTATTTATTATTATTATTATTATTACTATTGGTAAATTGTTATCGAAAATTAAAATTTATGTTTATATGATTTGAATATTAATAAACCAAAAAAAAAGTTTGGTAAATAACAATCGACCAGTTTTGTTGGGGAAGCCAAATGACCTCATGGTCGTGGCGTTACAGAATGACCGCTAGCTCTTGTCTCAGACATCTTAAAACAAAAAAAAAATATTTGTAAATATTTTCTCAATTTTTCAATATTTTTTTATTTTTTTTTTATAAAAAAAAGTTGGATGAATTGATGCACTATGAATACTTTCCCGATTAAATTTATTATTATTCAAAAAGATGAAATTAATGAATATTTTTTTCGTTTCTCTTCTTTGCTTTTTCTCTAAAAAATTCTATTCTTTTGACTTTTATTTTTATTTTAATTTATTATTGTTATTATTATTATTACTATTGGTAAATTGTTATCGAAAATTAAAATTCATGTTTATATGATTTGAATATTAATAAACCAAAAAAAATAGTTTTGTAAATATCAATCAACCAGTTTTGTTGGGGAAGCCAAATGACCTCATGGTCGTGGCGTTAAAGAATGACCGCTAGCTCTTGTCTCAGACATCTAAAAACAACAAAAAAAAAACTATTGTAAATATTTTCTCATTTTTTCAATATTTTCTTTTGTTTATTATAAATAAATAAATAAATAAATATATTCAAAAAAAAACGGTTATAAATAATATTAAAATCATTTTGAATATTTTTACGTCAAAAAAGAAAAAAAAAATTTAATAATATTTTGTAAAAAGAATTCAAATAAATCCTATAAACCAAAGTAAAAAAAGTAAAAAAATACCATCCCCCCCCACCCACCGAAAAAAAACCTAAAAGAATAACTTCAAAAGAAACTAAAAAAATTAATTCAATTATTTTCATTCTTATTGTGAATGAATAATTCAATTATTCATTCACACCAATCACCTACTCATGCATAAATGCTTATTTGTGTTTTTGTCCCCTTCTGTCACTCAGAACTGTCATTGATTTTGGCTCCAGAACGTGCGAAAATACGAAAAACTTAAGAAAACAAACATCTAACCAAAAACAATTTTTTTGGTTAGAAAAAACAATGAATTGAAGAGAAAAAGATGAAAAACACAAAAAATGTTATTTCGCCTCTTTTCGCTTGTGGTGGAAATGCATACACACACACACACATGCGCCACAACTCTCGTACAACTCCCGAGCACGTAAATGCATACACACACACACACATGCGCCAATAAAATAGATAATAAATAAATAATATTATTCATCCACAGCCACATGTATGTGAATATTTTAATAAAGAAAAATTTTTTTGTTACTTTTCAAAACTAGGAATAGAAAAATACCGCAAAAAGCTTTGTTGGAAAATGTTCTTTTCACTTTTTATATAAAAAGGAAAAAAATTCAAATAAAATAACTCAAAACTTATGGATAAGTTTATTCTTTTTTCTTTTTTTTAAAAAAATAATTTGCAACATAATTACAACAAAAAAGACAAACAGACAAAATAAATTAAGAAAAAAGTTTGTTTTAAAATCGTATAACAAAATATTAGTAAACAAAAAATATAGTACAACAAAAAGAGAAGAAAAAAAATTGTTTATAAAAATTTCTAGTCAGAAAATAACAATAAATTACGACAAAATAAAAAAAACCGGTAAGAAAATTAGAATTATTTTTATATTGTGCGTTTTGTAATGCCTCCTCATTTGACATTTGTTATTATTGTGAATTTTATTAAAATTGATACAAAATAAAAGTAATTTCTAAAAAATTAAAAAAATAATTTGAACAAATAAAATCTAAATGAATATTAATTAAATAAATTAATTAATAATAAAAAAATCCTTTAACCAAAATTCTAGTCAACAATTATTGTCAACTAACATTTGTGTAAATGTAGCCAAAAACAAACAAAAATTGATTTTGTATTAAATTTTCGAATTTTCGAAATTTGTAAAAAGTTTTTCCTTTTTTTTTCTTCAGTAAAAAACAAAAATTATCGATAATTTTTTTGGAAAAAAAACCAACAATAACACACTGTTTGAGTTATAATTAGTGCTGCCATATAAGAAAATTTACAAAATATTTAATTGAGAACAAAATTCATAAAAAAAACAAATACTTAAAATATTAAGAAAAAAAATTATTTTAAAATTAGAAATAAACTTAAAAAAAACCAACTAACCGGAAGAAGTGTTAAAAAATTGGTATAAACAATTAAAAACACAAAAAGAAAAAAAGGAAAAAAATTATTTGTGAAAAAAATAGAATTTAATAAAAAATTTAAAAAAAAAACAAAAAAAAAAAAAAAAAAAAGTATCAAAAAAAAAGAAAGTTGGTGAAGCCTGCCTGCAGTTGTTGCCGATATGCTCATATTATTTATCCAGGTATGTATTCGTATTTATGTTAATACTTTTAATGAAAAAAAATAAAAAAATTTTATATTAAAAATTAAAAATTTAAGATAAATTCCTTAAAAAACCATTTCTAAATTGTTTTTATTTTATTCGAATTGTTTTGAAATTTTTCATTACAAATCATTTTAAGTAAATATAAAAGAAATTTTGTTTTTTTATAGTAGATGAGGGGTTTTAGGGGCGCAAAGAGTTTGGTTGCGGCTTAATAAGACAACTAATGTGTCAATTGATAGATTATTTAAAAAAAATAAACAATTAATCTACGAGTACACCTGGCACATAAGAATAAATTCATAACGTTTTCTTATGACGATTATGATGTGCTCGTATTATTGGCAACCTTTATTTAAAAAAAAAAATAATTTTTGTGCATTTTTTGTTGTTGTTTTTTTTCTGTCATTGTCATTGCCATCTCAATGCATCCGGCTGTGATTGAGTCGAATGTGTTTGTGCGTTCTCTTTAGGCCCCCCACTTATCTATTCAACCAAATAGGTAGTCATGTATATTGTACCTGTCAATTCGATCCAGTCAACATTTCTTCGGTGCGCCAATCTACTACTAATGTTTTTGTTTCTCCTCCTCAATCGATTTTTTAAGTCCATTTGCAAGTGTACGAAACCATTATGCCTTCCCCCGTTCCACTTATTTACCCCATCGCCTATCCAATTTATACATTTATAATTTGCACTTTATAGATTCTAGCATAGGCGAGCGCATATATGTATACACCAACCAACACCTCTAAACTCATGCAGAGGCAAAACAAAAATATACAAAAACTGTGTTTACGCTTATCATACCTGCGACTACTTGATTGCGGCTATTTACATAGGTAGGAGTGTGTATGTTACACATAATCTGTTATATTCTTAACTATGTTTTCATGTATGTATGCATGTATAGGCATCTGTAACGACAAGTTTCTGTTCTTGACATTCCATTAAACCGTACATAATATAATTATTATCATGTCTTTTTGTCTTCCCAACCGAAAAGGAGTGCAAACCCGGTTTTCTATACGAAATTTTTCCATGAGGACTTATTTTTTGAGATTTAAAAAATAAATGTAACTACCCTGCACAACCCCTCCCGCGCCTCTCGCGAAAAAAAAACATAAAAACAATAAACACTATTAAAAAAGACAAAAAAAAAAACAAACTGAAAAGCGGAAGAATCCTTTTTTTATTATCACACGTGGTATTTTTATAAATAAAAATAAAAATACCACGAAAAAAGAGAAAAAACTTGATAGAAAAATTATAAGAAAAAAATATTGAAAAAATGGTGCAGTATTTAAATTAGGCGGGAAAATGATTTTTGCAGTTTTTTTGCCAATCAATTTAGGGAAATTTCTAAGCACATGGCTTATAGGGGGGGGATAAAAATATCACGAAAAAGAGACAAAATTTGATAGAAAAATTATACGAAAAAAATATCAAAAAAATTGTGCAGTATTCAAATTAGGCGGGAAAATGATTTTTGCAGTGTTTTTGCCAATCAATTTAGAGAAATTTCCAAGCACATGTCACACGCGCACACATAATGTATATACGTGTAAATAGGTGCACATACACTTTTATGTACTTAAAAAAAAGAAAATTTCCTTAAAAAAAATTTTTTTTTAAAAGAAACTCAAAATTTTGATACTATCTAGATTTGAGAGATAGAGTAAAAGACTTTTCTTATTTATCAATAGAACCTCAATCAACTCTCTAATTTATTTCAACTTAAAACCTTCAACGAACTAAACTGCCCCACTTCCTCCGAGCACATATCCGCTCACCTCCTTTGAGCAGTTTATCTCAAAGCATTATATCCGCAAAGAAACAAATTATTTTTAACAAAAAAATTTTTTTTCCTGACCACCCTATTTAGAGTGTAATTGCGTAAACTAATATTCTATGTATCCAATAACACTGTTTGAGTCTACGCCAACGACTAGATCATTAGTAAATTTATGAACTTTTGTTTCCTTAAAAAAAGCAAAAACGAAATTTGGTTATATTGGTATCATTGGTCCTTCAAGATAAAAATGGAGACGAAAATTGCAATGAAAATAATTTGAAGGGATTTGAATGGAGTGGGCGCGAAAGAGATCTAATAAGATTCACGTGTGGGAAAAAAATAATTGAAAAAGAAGAGCACAAGTAATAAGGGGGTGAGTAAAAAGAGAAATGGGAGAAAAAAATTCTTTCTAATAAAATTTTTTTCTCTGTTTAACAAAGGAAAAGTTGTAAACAATCACAAATACAAACTTTCAGTTCTGCATAAAATGCCTTCCATTCCCAGCCACCACCCCCTCCTCCACACATCCTATCAACTCATATCCACCCATGATGTGCGTATGCAAATAAAAATAATTAATTGAGAATTTTTCTTCCGTTTTCCTATCGTTTTTCTTTCTTTTATTGTGTTTTGTCTTTGTTTTTGAGTAAAATTTACACACCAAAAAAGTGCGAATGAGAGGAGTGAACAGGACCGAATCCGCATTTAGACAGACTCCTTATCGTTATTAATCTATGCACGTTTGTAGTTTGCATAAATATAGGCGTAGATGCAACGAGTTTTCGTTGTTGTTATCTTTTGCTCAATTGTTTCCCTTCCGTTTTACTGTTTGTCAATTATTCATGATGGACAATTGAGCCGCTGTATAAAAATTCAGTTGTAGTAATTCACAATTGACTTTTTTTCTATTCTTCATTTTCTTTATTGTAATTTTTTTTTTATGTTTGGTTTTTTCATTAATAAAATGATAAGAAAATAAATAATTTATGATTTATGTACACGTCCATATTCGTACATCTTCATATACTTAGTAAGTACCTACAATATTTACTACAAAACACTTTTGTGGTATAAGTTTTATCTAAAATTTTATAAAGGAAAATTTAAAAAAATGGAAGAAGAAAAAATAATATTTAGTTAAATTTGGAATAAAAATGTCTAATTATAATTAATAATACTATGGACAAAAATTCTGAAAAGTGGTTGCAAAATATATTAATTATAATTAATAATACTATGGAAAATATTCTGAAAAAGTGGTTGCAAAAAATAAAGAAGAATTTTTTTTCTCCAATGTAGCTGCGGCCATTTTTCTTATATGATTTTAATAAAAATGGCGATCATTTAAAGTACTTTTGTTGTCGTTTGTTTATTTTATATCTTTTTCGAATAATTTAAATGATAATTTGTACTATTTGTAATATTACCTATTACTATTCCTTGTTTTTGGGTTTTTTTTTTTTGTTAAACTAAAATTTTTTTCTTCCGTTATTGCCCTCTTTCCGTATTGTCTTTCCTTAAAAGTTCTTAATCTTAAAAAAATGTACTTTCAAATAAAATTTGTTAAAATTATTAAAATAATTTTTTTGTGTAAAAAAAATGGGCTATTTTGATGTAATTTATTTTTTTAAGATTAAAAAAAACAAGTTTTTTCGAAACCAAAAATTTACCTTAAAACTTTTGTTAATAAATTCAAAATTATAGAAATAATATGTTTATTTTTATATAAAAATTGTTAAAAACTTTTCTTTGAAGTGAGAAAAAAATATCTTAAAACTTGTTAAAATTATTATTAAAAAAAATATGGTTTGGTTAAAACTTTATTTTTACTATGAGAACTGCTTAAAAAAATTTGATTAAAAATGATTTCTTTTTTTAATAAAAACGAACTTTTTTAAAAAAAAAAAATAATTTTAAAAACCAAATTTGTTCTCTAAAAAAAACCGGTTGAAAAATTATTTTCTTAATAAAATTTTTTTTTGTATTGTATTAAAACTTTATTGAAAATGTTTAATTTTTCTTATAGAAAAATTGTTCAAACTATATTTTGTTAAATTGAAAGTTGTTAAAAACAATTATTTTTATCGGGAAAAAAATATGCCTTTAAAATTTTAAATTATTAAAATAATACTTCTTGTAAAAAAAGACCATTAACGCATGTTGAAAATGGGCTATTTTAATGTAATTGATTTTTTCAAAGTGATTAATTTTAAGATTAAAAAAAACAAGTTTTTTTCGAACTAAAAATTATTATTTTTATTTACAAAAGGCTTCTTTAAAATACTTCATTTTTACTATAAAAACTGCTTAGAAAAAAAATTTGATTAAAAATTATTAATTTTTAAAAAACAAGAACATTTCTTAAAAAAAAAAGAATTAAAAAAAAATAAATTGGTTCTCTAAAAAAACGGTTCAAAAATTATTTTCTTAATCAAAATTTTTAATTATTATTAAAATTTTATTGAAAATGTTTAATTTTTCTTACAGAAAAATTGGTCAAACTATTTTTTTTCTTCAAAAAATATAAAAAGTTATTAAAAACAATTATTTTTAAAAGGGGGGAAAATTTTCGGTATTGAAAAAGAATTTTCATTTTGTTGAAGCGTGATAATTATTTTTAGTCAGCTTTTACTATTATAAATTTTATTTCAAAATAAAAGTAATAAAACGATTTACCTTTTTTGAGAAAAAATTTAAATTAAGACAGAAACATTTATTGTTATACTAATAATCATAGCAGAACGTTTTGTTATAAAATTGTTCGTATAAGAATAACAACAATCATAAAATAACGAAAAATGTTTTCGAATAAATACAATGTTCAGTAAGTACTCAATAATCGTAATCACACTACCAGTAGTTACCAGTTAAGAGTAGGGAATGTAGAGTAAGAGTGAGAGTGAGAGTGCGGATCCAATATGATTTGTTGATACTTGTTGCTTTTCCGAAAAACAAACCCACACAACAGCAAACACTACAAATACGAAGACTGGTTCCATAATCGCGTGTTGTATTTGCTTGTTCTTCTGCGAGCAGCATATTTGATGATGTGTGTGTGTGTGTGTGTATGTGTATGTATATGGAAAGACTAGATAGTCGATTGGCTATTTTGTTAATTTCCATTCGGTTGGTATTACTGATGGTAGCAGAAGTAGCTGTCCGTTTAACCCAACAGTAAATATGGTCAAAAAAGAGAGAGAGAAAACCAATGTGAATCTGAGCATGTGTGTGCGTTTGTTGAACAGCCATCGAGAAACATGTATCCATTGGGTACCGTGCATGCGCGTACGAGAGTATTTCTTTGCCGATCAAGTGGAGCTTATGTTTTTCAAGGTCACATTATTTGCCGATGAATATTACAAAAATTGATTTGATTACGGGTTTAGTACACTGTAAAATTCCTATTGTAATGCTCTTAATTCTACTTTGAATAAGGAATACAAGAAAATAATGTACGCATACACAAACATATGCATGAGCTTCTCCCATGTTTAAAGAGAAACGAAGAAAAAAAAATTATTTTTCCATCAATACACTGCAGTTTTGTTTATAAACACATTCGTAGGTGATTAGATATGTTTGTAGGTAGGTGTTTATTAGCTCATTTATCATATACCTACCCATGCTTACATACACAGATGCATACAAAAAAAAGCGGTAAATTCGATTCTTTAAAAACACCTGGAATTTTTTTTCCCTACTCTTTTCATTTATGTATTTTTTCCTCATATTTTTATTTATCTCTCTCTTAGCTCACGAACGAAAAAAGGAAAAGAATATATTTTTATTATAAAATTGTAAAATTTAAGTAATAGAATAAATTTTATTAATGATTATTTTTTAATAAAATAGCACCGATAAAAAATGATATGAGAAAATTTTTTTAGGCATTCTCCAAATATGACAACTACACGTATTATTAGCCAATCAGTATCAAGATCACGTCACAGAATATGATTATTGAGAGTTGACTAGTAAAGCTTACTTGACCATGATCACTTCTCATACGAAATTAACTGTTAGAATTAATCATTTCTCTTTTGCTCTCTGTCTCTAGTTCGTTTCAGCAGCATTCGCTTGAACTTGATCAGCCAATCAGATTGACGATCACGTTACCATAATCCAATGGGCGATTTGGATTCTATGCACAATATTCCTGTTAAGTGGTGGAAAAAGAGTTAAATTTTTTTTATCTTCATTAGCATTTTTTTTATTATAAATTCACCTTTATTTTGGAATAGAGCATTATTTGCTGAAATTGTAATAGTAATAATTTTTATGAATACTTTTAAAACTATGCTTACATTTAGTCTTATTAGATAATTTATATAACTATATATTATATAACTTAGTATGGGTTGAGTTTTCGATTTTTAATAAGATAAAATAATACAACAACAAAAAATTCTACATAATTTGACCTACCTTTGACTTCATTGGGAAAGAGTAAATTTTTATTTGTTATTAGTTTTTTTGTCAATTTTTTAAAGAGAAAACTTATTTTGTTGTTGTTGTTGATTTTCTGAAGTAACCTTCAATTTACACCTGATTGAATAATAATTTTTGATTAAAATGCAGTAGAATAGGTTTCTAGGACAATAAAAATTGCATAAAAAATGATATCCTTTAAAAATAGATTATGTTGCCCAGTAAAATATTGAATTTTTTTTTAAAAAATAGCGGTAAAAATTGTCCCTAAAAATAATAATTTTTAAAAGGGGGTTTCTTGTTTTAAATGTATAATAAATTGTATAATTTTTCTATCCAAATTTATTGGGTATACATTTTGTTTTGAAAATTAAGAAAATCGCCCCCAACAAAAAAACGTATTCTTGTAAAAATTTGATTTTGTTTAGCAAAATAACGAAGAATTTTAATACATAAATTTTTGGGACAAAGCAAATTATACTAAAAAGTTATATTTTACTTTAAAATAATATCTAACTCGACTAGAAGAACTTTCTTAAAAAAAGGATTCCATTTTGTTGAAAATTTTTGACGTTTAAAATTTTTTAGGACAAGTTTTTTCATATGAAGATTTTTAGGAGAATAAAAACGATTCATACATTTTTTAAGTATAGATATCTAAGAATTTACAAAAAAAAATCTGCTTTTTTGTTCAGAAAAATTTGATTTTCATAAATGCCTTTAGGGTAGGGTCCTAAAATATGTCCCAAAAAAGAGAAAACAAATATTATTGTCTAGAAGATATGGAAATATTGCTCAGTTATATCCATAAAATTATTTCGATGTAATTGACTTTAGGACAAAGCCCTTGATTAGTAGAATTTTACTACACAAATTTTTGGGACAAAGCAAATTATGCTAAAAAGTTATATTTTACTTTAAAATTAATATCTACCTGGACTAGAAAAATTTCCTTAAACAAAAGTATTCCATTTTGTTGAAAATTTTTGACTTTTAAAATTGTTTAGGACAAGCGAAAAATTGTCTCATAAGAGAAAAAGATGCTAAAAAAATGAATTCCTTATAATGTTCAGAAAGTATTTTAATATGGAAGGTTTTTAAAAGAATAAAAACGGTTCCATAAAAAAATTGACATTATAAATGATTTTTATTGCAATTTCATGGGGCAAAAAAAAGAAAAAAAGCTACTTTTTTAATTCAGAAAAATTTGATTTTCATAAATGCCTTTAGGGTAGGGTCCTAAAATATGTCGCAAAAAAGAGAAAACAATATTATTGTCTACAAGAAATGGAAATAGTGCTCAGTAATATCAATAAAATTATTTCGACGTAATTGTCTTTAGGATAGCAAAAGGTGTCCCAAAACGAGATGGATGCCATCTCAGCTATGATAATATTGAAACATATCTAAAATATGCTCAATAATATTAATATGTAATTGTTTGTGTAATGTTTTTTAGGATAACAAAAAGTAATTTTTATGATGTCTTTTTAGGACAATAGCCCCAAAAGAAATAGTTTTATAAAAATAACATTTTAGCTAAGAGAATATTCAGAAATATCATCAAAAATTTGCTCGATAATATCAAGAAACTATTTCGATATAATTGGTCTTTAGGACAAAAATAAATAAATAATTAGTCTTACAGAAATGCTATTCTTTGCTATGAGAATAGTTTTTTTTTGAATGTTTTTTTAGTACAACAAAATGTGTCCGAAAATATTAGTTGTCTTACAAAAGTATCATGTTAGCTAAGTGAATGTTCAAAAATATCTTGAAATCTATGCTTCATGATATTAAGAAATTATTTCGATATAATTGGTATTTAGGACAGTAAAAATTATCCCAAAAAAGTGTTTGAGACAAGAAAATGTGTCCCAAGAAATGGAGGTTAAAAATTATAATGAAAATATAATTACTTATGGCAACAACAAAAAAACGGTTTGTTTAAATGTTGTTTGGGACAAGAAAATGTGTCCTAAACAATGGAAAAGCACTCAAAACGGTATTTATTCTATGGCCTTGACAAACTGATCGTAGTTGTTTCCTATATCGTCTCTCTTACAGTCTCTCTCTCTCTCTCTCTTTGTATTTTTTTTTTTGGGTAAAAGGAAGAAAGGTTTATTAAATACCTAATTTTGTAATGCTATCTAGTTTTAAGGGATAAAATGCATTCTTGTTTTAAATTCAAAAGTGAAAGTTATACAGATTTTGTTGGAATATCATTGTTGGTATTGGAGAACCTTCCTTGGTTTTTTTTTATTTGCATAAAATAAAAAGTCTTTTAAGAGTATTTGAGAAAGGAAACTTTAGGAAAAATTTCAAAAAAAATGGCGGAAATAGTAAATGGAAAAAAGGGCGAAAACCCCTTTCGAAATGGTCGGTTAGGTGGTCAACGTAGTCAGTTTGGTTGAGTTAGTTTGGTTCCGCAATGGCAATGAATTCGATATAGTCGTATTTGCATATTCCTATATGCCAACAACACATACACATAAATATGCATTTCCATGTGACAGACGTCCATAACGCATATGAGTGTGAATGCGAACAAGAATACGTGCCAGAGTGAATAAGATGGCCAGCTTTGTGGTTGCATTCAAGCCCACTATAACGAGTCCAACTTCAAGCTATTCAACTTGTTTTTTTTTCTTATTCTACTATTGGTATACGCTCTTTTTTTGCCTTACAGCAGATATTTTTCCTATAATTTTTACATATGGTGTCTCATTTCTTCTCGTTTCTTTTACTCTTTCCTGCACTTATTAGCATTCAAAATTCGATGATGTATTTTGCGGTGTTATTTCCGCAAAGAGCTTTTCGACGTAATACTTCGATGACATCATAACTGCCAGAGCGATGATGTCAAAATTATTGTTTTCTTCTCTTATTAACTACTGGCAACTTGTAGTTTTTATTCATCTCCTATTCATTTTTATAAGCTTTTCATTCTTTAATGTACTTGCTACGTTTACGAGTATTTGATGATATTTGCTGTAAAAACTGTCACTGATCATGAAAGCGTTTTAAAACTGATCATGCGTTCGCGTATTTTTGATTTTTTTAAGTTGACTACTAAATATGTGGACACGTTTTGATGATTATCCGGTGTGGTGTGTACGTGCACACAAATAAACAAAAAAAACAAATAACATTATTAAAAATTTTAAACGGGTTTAATAGCAGCTATGGGCGGAAACTTATTCACCATTGCAATTTTTATGCGACGGATTAGGTTAGGTTAAGTTGTGGGCACAACAGGTGAAATATATTTTCGATTAAGTATTGATCCACCACTTCAGATTTTTTTTATTGAGTTTCTTTTCTTATAGATTTATATGTTGACATAAAATCAGTTGTAATGTTAAAAAATTACATGTTAAATTTCTAGCAAGAATATCAATTCAAAAATGGTTTTGAGATAAAAAAATCTGATAAAAAGCATTTTTGTTAGCAAAAATTGCAAGATTAAAAAAAGATTAGTTAAAAATTTATTAATGGAGTTAATATTCTTTACAATTCATATTCAATAAAAATAATTTTCTGCAAAAATAATTTGAAGTAGAAAAAATTCAGTTAACATAATTTTCAGTAAAAATAATTTAAGCAAGAAAAATTTTAAGTAAAAATAATTTTTAGTAAACAAAAAATTCGGTAAAAATAATTTTCTGTAAAAATAATTTTAAGTAAAAAAAATTTCGTTAAAAAAATTTTCAGTAAAAAAATTTCAGTAAAATTTATTTTCCACAAAATGATTTTAAGCAAATGTGATTAGTAAAAATAATTTTCAGTAAACAAAAAATTCAGTAAAAATAATTTTCTGTAAAATAAATTTTCAGTAAAAAACATTGCAGTAAAATTTTTTTTACACAAAATGATTTTAAGCAAATGTGATTAGTAAAAACAATTTTCAGTAAAAAAAAAAATCAGAGAAAATAATTTTCAGTAAACAAAAAATTCAGTAAAAATAATTTTAAGCAAGAAAAATTTCAGTAAAAATAATTTTTAGTAAAAAAAATTCGATAAAAATAATTTTGAGTAAAAAATATTTCAGTAAAAATAATTTTCAGTAAAAAAAATTTCAGCAAAAATAATTTTAAGCAAGAAAAATTTCAGTAAAAATAATTTTCAGAAAAAATAATTTTCAGTAAACAAAAAATTTAGTAAAAATAATTTCTGTAAAAATAATTTTCAGTAAACAAAAATTTCAGTAAAAAAAATTTCAGTATAAAAAATTGAGTTTAAAAAATTCATCAAAATTCAATAAAAATAATTTTCAGTAAACAAAAAATTCAGTAAAAAAAATGTGTACTAAAATTATTTTCTAAGATAATTAATTTCCTTAAGTTTCTGTTCGGAGAGAAAGCGTTTTTGTAGTTTTTTTTGTATCAAGCATAATATCAAATTTAAAGAGAAAAATACTAAATCAAGGATACGCAAACAAACATTAAAATGCCATAAAATATTTACAAAAATAAAACAGCAAAATTCCAAGGATTCCTAGAGGATAGTATAAAAAATTTTCTGATTTCCCTTTGATATCCTGGAAAGCCAAAAAAGGTATCGCTTCCGAGGACGAACTGAACAAAATGAATAAATCTGGTTAGAGCTAATATTCATATGAATATCATATCCTCGGCCTATAAGTATAGAATTTCAAATTTTTTTTCTATACTTTTCCACAAAATTTTCTTTTTTAAAAATATTCTGCTTCACCGTTTTTTTTTATTCATCGAAAACAAGTCCAAGCAGAAAATACAGTTTTGGGTAAGAAGTGATGTTGGAAAAGCATATGTCCAATGATCCTGAATGGAACCCAATGAATAAATAACAACTTCAAGAGGTAAACTAGGCAAAAGGATATTTATTCGGTTGTTTTGCTTCGCTTACCTTTTCATTTTTTTAATAGAAATAAATAAAATATCTTTAAAAAGACTTTTGCGTCGAAGAATCTTTTGAAAATACACAACACAAACGGGAAGCATCGTTGTTTTCATAGAATTTGTTTCTATTGATTTTATGGAAATTTATATACGCTTGAAAATATTTTTCTATTATTGCACAATAAAAAAACTGTCTTTTTGAAACAAACAATTTTTTTCTAGTCAAGTACGAAAATTCTAACAGCAAAAAAAATTATGCACCATACTATGTGCCATGTAAATTTAATTTAATTTTTTTCTTTCATACAACACTTACGCCAGTTTTTGGTATAAACATAAATAATAATAATTAAGAAAAAAACAAAACTAAAAACAAATAAATTTAATCAATATACTGTACTGTCTATTTATAATCAAATGAATAATAATTTTTTCTTTTCGTATTTTACTTGATCTTATCAATTACACGTTAATCTTTTCATATCGCCATGTTTGGCAGGGTTATCATAAAGAAATTAGCCACCATGAAGTTGTTTATTTTTGTAAATATTTTTTGAAAACGATGTACCAATTTGAGTTATGTTGAAAGAATGATTCTCACTGGAAGTTCACACCAGGAGTTATTTATAGAAAATTGTGGTTTTCACGAAAAATAATTTAAACGATTTTTTTTGTTGGAAGAAATTGTTACAAGAAATTTTTCCCGAACTTTTTTCAAAGCAATTTTGAAAAGTGTAATTAAAATAAAAATATTGTTAGAAGAAAAAAACGTTTATTTAAAAATTCTCATACAAAAAAATAACACAAAAATTCTTACCAAAAATTCTTCAAAAAATGTTTACCTAAAAGCTTATTACAATTTTTACTCAAAAACAGGAAATTTTTGCCAAAAGCTTATACAAATCAGTTTCTTAAAAAAATTATTATAAAAATGTTAACTTAAAGGTTTTGAATGAAATTTTTTTGCCAAAAATTCTTATGAAAATATTTACTAAAAGTTTCTGCACGAATTTTTTACAAAATTTTTTACCAATAATTCTTACAAAACTGTTTACAGAAAAAATTAGCAAAAAAATGTTCCACGAAATTTTCACCATTAAGAGAAATGTTTACCCAAAATTTTTACCGGAAGTTGTTCCATAAATTTTTTAACTAAAAATCGTTTATTTAAAAAATTGTCGAAAGTTGTTTCATAAATTTTTTAACTAAAAATTCGAATGCAAAATTTTTACACGAAATTTTTTAATAAATGTTTATTAAAAGTTTGTGCATGAAATTTTCAAAAAAATTTTTAACAAAAATTCTTAAACAAAATTTTTACCCAAAATTCTTGCAAAAAATATAAGCCAATAAATTTTTTAGAAAATATTCGGTTTAAACGAAATGTTTACCAAAAAATTGTACAAGAAACTTTTGCCGAACATTTTTCGAAGCATTTTTGATAAGTGTAATTATAATGAACCAATAAAATACTGACTGAATATTTTTAGAAAAGAAAACGTTTATTTCAAAATTGTCACAGAAAAATTTACATGAAATTTTTACCGAAAATTCTTCAAAAAATATTTACTCAAAAGCTTATCACAATTTTTACCAAAAAACACAAAATTTTTACCAAAAGCTTATACAAATCAGTTTACCTTAAAATAATGCTTATAAAAATGTTAACTAAAAGCTTTTGCATGAAATTTTGTTGCAAACAATTTTTATGAAAATATTTACTAAAAGTGTCTGCATGAATTTTTTACAAAAATGTTTACCCAAAATTCTTACAAAACTGTTTACAGAAAAAATTAGCAAACAAATTTTCTACGAAATTTTCACCATAAAAAGAAATGTTTACCCAACATTTTTACCGGAAGTTGTTCCATACAATTTTGAATTGAAAACTGTAATGCTAATTTTTTTTACAAAATTCTCCAATAAATGTTTATTCAAAAGCTTATCACAATTTTTACAAAAAAACGCAAAATTGTTACCAGAAGCTTATACAAATTAGTTTACCTTAAAAAAAATTCTTACAAAAATGTTAACTAAAAGTTTCTACACAAATTTTTAAAAAATGTTTTACTAAAATTCTTAGAAAAAATTCTTACAAAACTGTTTACAGAAAAAATTAGCAAAAAAAATTTCCACGAAATTTTCACCACTAAAAGAAATGTTTTACCGGAAATTCTTCTATTAAAATTTTTAACTGAAAATTCTAATGCAAAATTTTTACACAAAATGCTTCGATAAATTTTTATCAAAATTTTGTGAATGCAATTTAAAAAAAAATGTTTACCAAAAAATTCTTAAACAAAATTTTTACCTAACATTCTTACAAAAAATATTAGTTAATAAATTTTGGAGAAAATATTGGATTTACACGAAAATTTTCACCCAGAATTCTTACAAGAAACTTTTTATCAAGAAAGTCTTACCGATGAAAGTCCACTAAAAATTCTTTATTCATAAATTATTTCAAATTTTTTTATACAGAAAACCAAAAACATTAACAAAAAAAATTAAAAAAAAACAGAACATGTAAAAAAATTTTTGTAAAAATAAAAATGATTAAATCGTTTTTACACTGGAATATGTGGATGATATTTTAGTAGTTTAGATACGATAATTCGCATCATTAAAATTGTCCCCTCAAAAAAGGACCATTAAAAAAGTTCTTATAAATTCCCATTTGAATAATTGTCCAAATATCAGTGATTCAATATTTCTTAAGACAAAAACAAAACAAACTTTTAATAATAAGCAACAATAATAAAAGTAAAAAAAATTTTACGAAAAAAATTCAAATAATGACCATTAAATAGAAAAGACAGAAATTATCAGAAAAGATGGATGACGAGCGTACATACAGTAAATAAAGCCAATCTTAATTGAAATATTTTCCAATCAGCAGACAAAAAAATGAACTCTACTTAATGACTGTCAATCATATCATTTACTTTCAAATTTATACTAAAAATATATTTTGTATAAAGGATATCATCGTCAACGGGGCAGGGCAACGCAGGGCAGGGCAGGCTTACATAAAAAAGGCAGCTCCAAAAACAAGAGAGGAAATTACAAATTCGTATTTATGCAAGTGAAGCCTGTTGGCAAAATAATAATCAAAAAAAAAAGAAAGCAAAATTAAAGTGAAAAAAGTCCAACGAAAATAAGCACATTCAGAAAAGCATAGGAACATGTGGAAATGTTATTGAGGAAAATGGAACACACAAACTGCCAAATGGCCACCCACACACGCACACACGCACATGCACACACACACACACCGAAATGCCTCGACTTGTTCTTACGTAAAATGAGTGGAGCCATATTCACCATACGAATAAACTCACCAACTTTGATGTGTGGTGAATGTAAAATGTCGGAACGGAACGGAACGTTTCCTAGAAACTGACTTTCCTCAGCGCTCTCACACTCTGACTGCGTCATTGTCCTTATCGCCGCTGTTGCCATGATCATCTCACCTTCGTCGTTATCGTCGTCTTCGTATCACCACTGCTCCTCGCCGCCCCATTGTCGATTCAACACTTTTGAAGATTCATTCTGGGACGAAATCATTTACCTTTCAACTTCTCACACCACAGCGCCAATCTGCACGTGTACTGACACATGTTCGGTGAGCGGATTAAACAGCATCCAAACCTGTCCGAATGTTGGTATGCGTGAGTTCTGCAATGAGTCGCTTTTGTCCTTTTTTATCGATTTTTAATTTGCGCAAATGATTTCGATAAACAATTTCATTTTCGGTGTTAACGTTTAAAAATTTCTTGACTTTCTGTTTGCAAACAAAAGAAAAAAAAATGCCGTGTCCCCTCTTGTGATGCTAATTTTTGTATTTCATTTGGATTTCCGGGCGAAAACCTTTTAATTAAGAGTATCGAGAAGATTTGCGTTTAAGCTTCTTTTCCAATTGTGAATAGTAAACTTTCTGCAGAAAAATTCACAAATTTCTAAGGATTTAAGGATTTTTCTCCTAAACTGAAATTTTTAACCAAAAATGTTCACTTAATATTTTTGATAGGAATTTAAATTTTCCATTTTCGTGTAGAATTTTTCTTTTATGGTCCTCTAATGGAGCTCTCTATTTTCCATGCCTTAACACAAGTGGTAGAATAATTAAATTATTTACGTATGAATCGATTCATTGTAAGGAAAAAGGCCAACCATCCTCAACAGGGGGGTTTTTGCATGTTTAAGCGATTCGAGTATGTTTCGGAACCATTGAGAGATGAGACGCGAGAAACGTGAGAGAGGGCAGAAAGTGTTAGTGTTTGTGATGAAATGTAATGCATTCCTTTATGAAAGGATAATATGGCCATGAGTTAAGCCCAGTGGATTAAAAAGGGCCTAATTGAAGGTGAACGAATAGAAAGTTTACATCGAAATTAGAGCAAATTGAACTTGGTTACACACGATGAATGACGATAATCAGCTTTAAGGAAGAGACCGCATTTTGCTACAAACCGCCAGGCCTTGGCGGCTGTCAAAGTATTTACACACCTTCTTCTGGGTCCTTGTGATCTTTTGGCTGACTAAAATTTTAATGATCGAATTAATAAAGCATGCACGTTGCGCACGTAGAAGAGCTGATGTGTAACCAACCATGTGCATCGAATCTCGAATCCAGAAACATGCGAACCGATTGCGTAGATTAAGGACGTCAGATTGCGTTAATCGCCATCACCCGTGTTTGTCGTGTTTGTGTTGGCCAACATCGCTTCCTTTTAAACTAGACTAGGATTCATCCCACCACTCGTTCACCCATCTATCTCTGCACAACCATTCAAACCACTTAATTTTATTAACTTACTTTGTGGATAA
Organism: Atherix ibis; assembly: GCA_958298945.1. Taxonomy (NCBI): domain Eukaryota; kingdom Metazoa; phylum Arthropoda; class Insecta; order Diptera; family Athericidae; genus Atherix; species Atherix ibis. Next base: position 28,281,908 of record OY282607.1, read on the forward strand.
AGGCAAATGCGGTCTTAATAATCGATAATCTGATTACGCGCCATGGTGTACACTACCGTTGGCCATGTTTCAATGATATTCAATGATTTATAATAAATGAATTTATGGTACGGGCCGATACACCTGAGCCAGAGCAGAAACATTTTTCAAAAACCATATTTCAAAGCGTCTTATTCGCAATTGAACACTTCGGATGGTCTGCTTCTCTGGCCTTTTAGTTTAGAAACTTTTCCAATCGACGACATATTATTTTAAGCTCAACCAATTGAATTTTAATTAATTGATTAAAGAAATCCATTTGAATTGATTTTTTAGTAAAAATATAATATTTTGGAGGGTGTGGGGGGGATGTGGAAGGGAAAAACCTTTCAAAAAACTAATTTTAATAATCTTCAAAGACAATTTCGCGCCGAACAGAATATAAAAAAAATTTTTTTTTCAGTTTCAATTTTTTTTTGGTAAATTAATTTTTATAGAAAATTTCTCAAAATAGTTTTTAAGAAATAATTTTACCATAAGAATAATTTGTTCAATCAAATTTTTTATTAAATAAAAATTTTGTGCAAAGTAAAAATTTTCTTAAAAAGGATTTTGTCAATAGATGGTATTAGCTCATTCTTTTGTTATGTCAACGTGTTGAAAGAACTTAACTTATATTAGCTGTCTTCCATTGGGCCTATTTTGCTACTCGCAAGTACTTGGGAGTACTTGCCCAATGGAACGCAGAGCTTACTGACAGAAGTAAAGTATAACCTCAAAATACTGAGTTTATTCAGCTTGTCAACGTGAAGTGGATTGGATTCGTTCGGAGAATCTTTGAATTTGATAAATATTACATAATGTCTAAAATTGGACCTATAACGAGGGTAAAGCATTAATAAATGTTGTACGAAAATATTTATTAATGCTCTACTCTCGTTATACCATAGGTCCAATTATCATCAAGAAAATGATAGGGCTGAAACTCGTTCTATACTTTTAAATATATTACAATAAATAAATTAAATTACAATTGAGAGTGTTATAATAAATATGTCACAGAAAACAGTGTCCATCGAAATATAAAATTCGATGGACACTGCTTTCTGTGACATCAAATCTGTCTGCAATTTGTTGGTACACTTTCAGTATTTGCTAGAAACCACAACGTGATGTATATTTCAACATCAAAACCAACTGCAGTACGTGTGTAAAAACACACTCCAGTATTATTTGATTCCATTTCTTTTCGCTTTTGCTGCACGAATAAAGTAAACATAACAAAAATATGACACTTCAACATAACCAACGAACCCGCTAAGCTATCTATTTTCATTTTGGGAACTAAAATCCCCCTACCGTAAATTGTATGCACAACTACACAAGCGAAGTACTAATCTGTACGAGCAAGAGTAGTTAAAGCTTTTTTGAGTAGCAAAACTTTCCGAATGAAAGACAGCTATTGTTTTCTTGTTGTTTCGACTTCCGCCTTTAATTTAGTAAAAAATTGTATCGTTTAGCTATTTAGTTTTGTCTTCATCCAAAATTTAAAATTGGAAGGACAAGACATGCATTTTAGACAAATTTTATTGTATTATTTCCGAAAAGGCAAGAACGCATCGCAGGTACACAAGAAGTTATGCACCGTATATGAGAATGAAGCCTTGAAAGAAAGGCAGTGTCAAAATTGGTTTGCTAAATTTTGTTCTGGCGATGAAGTTGATGAAACCCATATTAAGGCCATTATCGATTGAGATCGTCATAGCACAACACGTGAGATTGCAGAGAACTCAATGTATCGCATACCAGGGGTATAAGCGTAAATCAGCTGTTTGGCCATAGATGGCGTTAGTGAGCGTATTAAGCTACCATGGGCACGCCATACATTTTTTTTATGAGTTTGACAACTGTCAACATTAATCAGTGCACATTGTCAGCAATTTCGTATAACAACATAAATTTTTCCTTTGGTAATCATGTCTAGTTTCTTTGCCAAAAAAAGAGCATGTGCGGAAAGCTCTGCTTTTCTGCTTCAACTTGAAGAAATCGGCTGCTGAATCGCATCGAATGCTTATGGAGGCCTAAGGTGACAGTGCTTTATCGGAAACAACTTGCCGAGATTGGTTTCGTCGGTTCAGAGAAGGCAATTTTGACTTGGGGGACAAGAAGTGTGAAAATCGGACTAGGAAGGTTGAGGATCAACAATTGCAGGTTCTTTTAGACGAAGACGATACCCAATCGCTAAAATGCTCGCGGAGCAATTGGGTGTTACTCAACCAGCCATTTCTATGCGTCTGCGTGCCATGGGGAAGGCAGATGGAGCGACGCCAAAACACATGCGAAATCTTGCTCGCCAGACAAAAAAGAAAGTCGTTCCTGTATCGCATTGTGACAGGCGATGAAAAGTGGATATATTTCGAGAATCCTAAACGTAAGAAATCGTCGGTTGATCCCGGCCAACCATCACCATCTTCCCCAAGACCAAATCGTTTCGGACGGAAGGCGATGCTGTGCGTTCGGTGGGATCAGCAGGGTATCGTCTACTATGAGATGTTGAAACCTGGTGAAACTGTTAATGCCCACAGCTACCATCAACAACTGATTAAATTGCACCGTGCTCTGCGTGAAAAAAGGACGGATTATCAACAAAGACATGACAAGCTGATTTTCCTCCACGACAACGCAGCAATCGCATACGTCAAAAATGGTCCGAAACTATATGCTTGGAGACACTCAACTGGGAGGTACTAACCCCATCCCGCTTATTCACCAGACCTGGCCCCTTCCGACTACCACCTGTTTTCGCTCGCTGTGCAGCACTTCGATTCTTTCGAAGACGTCCGAAAATGGCTTGATGAGTGGTTTGCCTCGAAAGAGAAGGAATTTTTTTGAAGTGGTATCCACAAATTACCCGAGAGATGGGAAAAATGTGTAGCTAGCGAGGGCAAGTACTTTAAATAAATTTGTTTTTGCTTTCTATAAAAAAAACCAGCGGATTTAAGTTTATATACCTGGTACATGCATTGAAAAAAAATCAAAACTGTTAAGAAACTCGATTTATGGATTCCTCATCAGCTTAATGAAATTTATTTGACGCAACGCATTGGCATCTGCGATTCGCTTCTGAAACGCAACGAAACGGATCCATTTCTGAAACGACTGGCGACAAAAAGTGGATAGTTTACAACAACGTTAATCGATGGTGAACCACCTCAGACGACATCAAAAGCTGAGATGCACCAGAAGAAGATTATGCTGTCAGTTTGGTGGGATTATAAAGGAATTCTGCACTTTGAACTTTTACCAAGAAACCAAACGATTAATTCCACCGTGTACGTTCAGCAACTCGTCAAACTGAGCAATGCAGTTCGAGAAAAGCGGCCAGAATTGGTAAATCGTAAGGGTTTTCGAGCATGACAATGCAAAGCCGCACACATCTTTGGTCACTCGTGAAAAATTATTGGAATTAGGTTGGGATGTGTTGTCACATCCACCATATAGCCTTGACCTAGCGCTTTCAGATTAACAATTATTTCGTTCCATGCAGAACTCCTTAAATGGTAAAATTTTTAATGACGCTGATTATGTAAAATCACATTTAATTTAGTTTTTTGCTAGCAAAAATAATAAGTTTTACAAACACGGAATTATGAAAGATGGCAAAAGGTCATCGACAAAAACGGACAATAAGTCCTAATTGAATAAAGTTATATTTTTAAGTAAACATTTTGAACTTTTATTCTTATTTAAAATCCGCAATCACTTAATTGCCAACTCAATAATTTTTTTTGTATATAAAATTTTAGGAAACAAATTTAATTGACCAAAAAAAAGTCCTTTTTTTTAAATTTTGTTTTATAAATTTTCGATTATTTAACTAGAAAAGCTTGGCGGCTAGAATTTGATTAGAATGGAATAATTTTATTAGAAAACATTTAGTTTAATTGGTAATTAACCACAAGGACTTCTTCTCACCAAGAACTAAACGTGGTGGGTACTTTCATCTTAAAAAAAAGAGAAGAATTTTTTTTAATGATTATTTTTCGTATCCAATTTTTTTAATTGCGTATTTTCTTTATGTCCAGGTTAGGCTAATGATGTGATAACAAATAAATAATGAAAAATAATTCACACAGAAGGATGAAAAATCCTGAATTTTGAGCATCTGACATTTTGCTTTGATGTTTTTCTATTCAAAGAATTTGCGGTTATAAAAAAATAATAATGAAGAAATTGCCAAATAAGGATGGGTTAGGAGAACAGTGAAGTTGTAGTCTCACTTAAGGTGTACAAGAATCAGTGGCTGTTTCCAAGGACATTTAGTAAAACTAGGAAAATTTTTGCTCGTTATTTTAAATTAAAACCAAATAAAAAATACAAAAAAAAAGAAAAAGCAAAGCAGAAACTTTTACCCTCTTAACATTGAATTGAATTCAGTTTGTTTGTACTAAAAAAAAAATTCTATGCGATTCCACTACAATTATTCCTAGCGAAAAAAAAGGAGGTGCGAAGATGTTGGAGTGACATCTTTTAGTGAAAATTTAAGCCAAAGCAATTGTCACCATTTTGCGTTCTATTGAGACAGAGTTTCATTGGGTCTACCCAACAAAAAAGTTTTTTTTGATCTCTTCTATATTATTTCTTGTGTAAAGGATTAATTCCTTTTCATACTTGAAGCTTAAGTAGACAAGAAACTGCCTACGGTGGTGAGAAAAAAATGAAGAAAAAAACAACAAAATAATAAAGAGGAGCAAGAGACGAAAATGTAGAAAGGAACGTGTCATATTGGTTGGTGGATTTCTAATCCTTTTTGTGCTATTATCCTGGAATAAGTGGAATTGAGATAAGCTTCAACAAAAATAAATTTAATTGCATAAAAAGAATTTATTGGCAAAATATAAAGTCTATGAACCATCTTCACTCAAGTTTGTTCTTTGTTTTAGTGACCCGGAATTTTGGTTGGAAATTTAGAAAAAATAATGACCCAATTTTATTTCGTTTGTTAGATATTTGTCAAGACAGTATCATTGATATACTGCTCCTCAAGGCAGCATTATTCGTCCATTGTTCGATGGCAGCATTAATAATTCATTCCACCTCAAGGCATAATTGGTTCATTACTTCTCAAGGAAGCATTAATGGTTTAGTGCTCCTTAAAGCAGTATCATTGATTTATTGCTCCTCAAGCAGTATTTGAGTCTCCTGCTCAAGAAACATTATTGATGCATTGCTTCGCAAATCAGCATTATTGGGCTATTCCACCTCAAAGCAGCATTATTGATTTTTTACTCCTCAAGCACCATTATTGGTTCATTGCTTCCCAAATCAGCATTATTGGTCCATTGCTCCTCAGAGCAGCAATAACGGTTTGTTGCTCCTCAAGCACCATTATTCGTTCATTGGTCCTCAAGGCAGCATTAATGGTTTATTGACCTCAAAGCAGCGTTAATGATTTATTTCTATTCAAAGAAGCATTATTGGTCCATTTTTCTTCAAGTCAGCATTATTGATTCATTGCTCCTCAGCGCAGAATCAATGGTTAATTGCTCCTCAAGGCAGCATTATTAGTCCATTATTTCTCAAGGCAGTATTATTGATTCATTGACTAACAAATCAGCATCAATAGTTTATTGCTCCTCAAGGCAGCATTATCGACCTATTTTCTTCAGAGCAGTATTGATGATCTATTTTTCTGGTCTGTTTTTTCTCGAGACAGCCTCTTTCGATACTTTTTTCGAAGGCAGCGTTGTTGGTCTAGTATTTCACAAGGTAGCATTCTTCATGGCAGCATTGTTTGGCATTGTTGGTCTAGTAGTTCTGAAGACTATTTGTCGGACTTTTTTTAGGCAGCATTTTGGATTTTGATCCGATCTTCCTCAAGCCAACAATATTATATCGTCCCAAAGGCGGGTGCCCTTTAGTTCTAAAAGATATTACCGTTAGTTCGCTCTATAGTAGGGCAGCATTTTGATCTGGTATTCTGCGGGGTGGTATAATGCGTCCGGTGTTTTCCTTACCAACATATTAAAAACAATTTCTAAATAATTTTGATCTTCGAAATTACAATTTAAAAGCAGAATTATAAATTTCGAATTATTCAAAGAAAAAACAATAATACAAATAAAACAGCTAAGAGAAATTTTGTTAATTTTTTTAAATTAAAAAGAGACCAAAGAAATGCTGGCGGTAATGTAAGAATATTGTTGCTGATCATTTATTGGAATTTCTCTAGAGCAAAACGAAAATTAGGGGAGGAAATTTGTTGTTATTGCTTCTTCTTTTGAATCTATTTAAACATTTTCTCAAGAATTTCCAATTGGTTTAGTTTTACTATTAAAATAGGAATTATTGTTTTCCGAGTAAATATGAATTTTTCTTTTGGAACAAATCAATTTCCTTTTCAAACAATTTTTAAACAAATTATTGATGGATATTTAAAATTATTTGAATTTTGAAAATTAAAAATAGACAAACTATAAACAGAATATGATCAAGTGCACACACAGAGTCCAAGTATAGGACATTATTGTATGGTTTGCCGAACGTGTGTGTAGTAAACAATTTCATTTCATTTCAAGATATTAATACTTTTCTAACTGAGAGAACTCAAAATAAATATCTTTGTTTTAAAATCTTTTTCAACATTGGTTAGTTTGGTTTTCTGATTATTTCTTCTCAAAAATAATAATTTCCCTTACTTTTCTTTATTTCGATCGTAATAAGTGCATTATAGTCGGATGCATTTATTCACATATAATTAAATATTTTTACTATATACATAATAGTCCTCTTAAATTTACTCAAAACACTGGTCTAAAATTTCAAAAAAAAAAAATTATCTAGAAAAACTGGGCTAAAATATCCATAAAAATAAAGAAACTGGTCTAAAATTTCCATAAAAATCTTAACAATAAATCTAAATATTAAGAAAAAACGTCTTCGTGTGATAATGCGCCCAAATATTAATCGTATTAAATTGCTCTAAAAGAACCGTCTAAAAATACAAAAAAAAAGTCTAAAAAAATCATCTAAAATTTCAATTAAAAAATTATCCTCAAATGTTCAAAAAAACTCGTCTAAAGAAACTGGTATAAAATTTCCATAAAAATCATCTATAAAAATCTTAACAATAAATCTAAATATGAACAAAAAACGTATTCGTGTGCCAAAAAATTAATCGTCCTAAATTGCTCTAAAAAAACCGTCTAAAAATACAATAAAACTAGTCTAAAAATTTTCAAAAAAACGTTGAAAAGATTAGTTTTAAAAATATAAATGGTATAAGATAAAAAAAATTATCTAAAATTTTAATAAAAAAATATCCTCAAATGCTCCAAAAAACTCGTCTAAAAACTTATACAAAAATGCTCTAAAAAACTTATCGAATCAAGAAAATCTTTTCCAAATTCTGTATGCGCCATTAAAAATGGAAAAATATTCTGAATTGAATATTCGAAAGTATCGTTTCGACGTTCAAATTTGAGATTTATGAAAAGACTATCGGAACGAATATTGCTGGTGATATTATTACCTGAGAATATCGATAATACAGTTTTTTATGAACGAAACTAAAATTAATTTGATTGACAAACAATCAAATTAATTTTAGTTTCTAAACTAAATTTATATTGCAAAAATTTAGTTAAAAGAATTTTTTTTTGGTTAAAATTATATGAAAACATAAAAATAAAAAATGTCAAATTTTTTTTTAATCAATATTAAAAAAAAGTTGTGCTTTTTTTCAAAACCGAACCTGAAAAAAATGGTGAGCAAAAATTATTTTTGTTTTTTGAGAAGAAAAATACTTGTTTTTTTACGATTACTTAAAATAGTATTTGTAATTAAATTTAATACCTTTTTGTTTATTTTTTCTCTCAAATATATCAAAAAATTTCCGATTTGGTTTTAAAAGTACCCAAAAAATTAGTAGATTTTTTATTTCAAAAACAACAATCTTATAGAAATACCGGCAAAAAAGGAAATTATTTTGTTTCTTTTTTCTCTCCAAAAATACTTAAATTAAAAAAATGTTTTTATTCATAATTACTATTTAACAACAAATTTGTTCAAATATTAAATAGTAATAATAATTATTATTTAGAAACATTATTAATCTCGATGAGAATGTATCAAATAAAGGCGGGAGAGGGCACTGCAGACTGAGCAAACTAGGCGAGAGGATGAAGGAAGATTTAATTTTGAATTTGTGCCTTTCTGTGTTAACGCACGTGTGTGAATCTATTTTTGTGTGTGGTATAACCCGATAAATAACTAACATTCACATATGCTTTATTTTCCTGTTCAATCCAACTCGATTCTGTTGAATATCCTAAAAATATCAGAAATTGTTGGGATAAAATCACCATCAACCAAAACAGAGCAGAGAACCTATCAACCAACCTACCAGATGGTTAGTTGGGTCCATCTAACGCGGCAGCCACATAACAGGCAACATCATCAGAGATCCATCCCGACCCCGAACTGATGAAAACATACATCCCCGCCGCGGTCCACGGAGGAGTGTGTCGAGTGTATTTACAGAATTTTATTTATATATTGTTTATTTATATTATGCGAAAAAAGAAAAGTTCAAAATTAAGAAAATGAATCCCCCAATTTTTCTTTACAACGCGACTCCGCTCTACGTTTTTCAATCTTAAAGCAACAAGCTCAGTCATAGATCGTTTAAATCGTACATTAATATTAATATTGTTATTGTTATTATTTAATTACTACTTTTTATTAATAATAGTTTTAATTATTAAAAAAAAAACATAAAAAAAATTAACAAAAAAAATTTATTATCCGTAATTGTGTTGTTGTATTAAATAAAAACGAAATCGTTTAATGGGGAAAATTATCAATCAAAAGAAAAAAAACATTTTTTCGACAGTAATAATTAAAACAAAAACTAATTTTAAAGCGGTTAAAAAATAATTAAAAAAAATAACCGAAAAATGTATATTTTAGAGAAATTAATAATAATTCCGAGCGGAGAAAATGAATATAAATAAATAAACAGGAAAAATTTTGTTAAAAGAATTAAACCAAAAAAAAAACCAAAAAATAACGAAGAAAAAGTAATATTAATAGAACATGTGATAATTATTGTTGTGTTTATTCGTGTGTGGTGCATAAACGCGCGTGTTTTAATTTGCAAGACGTTTTGTTTGTTGGGTTTGTGCACAAGGAGGGTTAGAGCGCCTGGCGAGCGGGTGGGCGCCTTTCTCTATGAGAATATCCCTCTCTACGTACGAGTGTTTATGCGTTATTTTTTTGTTTCGTTTTCTTTTTCTGCATTCGGATTTGTTGTTTCGTTCCGTTATCAGTCCACTTTGAAGTTTGATTCACTTTCCTATTGCCATCTTCTCTATGCTGTTCTCATTTCTCTTAGTTTCTCTATTTACATTTATTGTTATTACTACAACTCCTCTTCTCTTTATTCTCTTCGCTCTTTTTTAAAAATATTTCTCCATTTCAGCAATATTTGTTCATTTATCCTGGTTTCGTGTACTCTTCCACTATCTCTTACTCATTTTTCACCTTATTATTTGATTCGTTTGACTCTCATCAGAAGGAGTAACTACTATTATGTCTTCTGTTTCTTTTATTCTTCCTTTAATACCAAGTCACTGATTAGTTTTTTTTTTCATTTTCTATTGTCCTTTGTTTTCATTTATGTTTTTATATTTAAATTTCGTAAACTTCTTAATAAAATTAATATTTAAAAAAAAAGTTCACGCTAAAATTTAAACTTTTCAAAATAAAAAATTGTCTTAAAAATTAGGGAAATCGTTAAAAATCAATTTTTTTTAATACCCACAAGTTTTTGTTAATAAAATTGAAATTTTTTTCGTGTTCTTGCAGTTTTTTTTGCAAAAGCAAATTTTTTTTCATAAGCTTTTATATTTGTTTATACAATAGTATATAAATATATATATACATAATTAATAAAATAAAAAAACTCCTTAAAAATAATTTTTGTTTGAAGATTTATTTTAGAAAATTTACTATTAATTTCATTTTTGATATAAATCAAAAAAAAATTTTTGTTAGTTAAAAATAAAATTAGTTTTTTACTTTGAAATAAAAAAATTAGATAAAATTAGAAAAATAAATATTTGTGTGTGTCCGTGCGTTTGTACGGTTATTTTCTTACTAAAAATAAAACCATTTATTTTTTTTTCTATTTTAAAAGTGAATAGGAATTTTTTATTTTCTTACTGCACATTATGTTAAAAATGAAAAACCCTTTTTCAATTCCTGTTTTTAATTAAAAAATGACTAATTTTAAAAATCACATAGAATTAAATAGAAACAAAAATAAATAAAAAATTAATATAATTGGTAAATGAAAATGAAGGAAAACATCAAAATTTTTGCTTATAAAAACTCAATAAATCAACAAATAAAAACAAAGAAATATTAAAAAACTTTCAAAGTGACATAATAAAAGAAAAAAACTTCGTAAAAATATGTTTTTTTCGAAGAATTGTTTTAGAAAATTTACTATAAAAAAATAATTGCAAAAAATTAATTTCATTTTTCATAAAAATCAAAAAGAATTTTTTGTTAAGTTTTTGTTTTTAGTTCAAAATAAAATCAGTTATTTTTTTCTCTTTCAAATAATGAAAATTAGAATTTCAAAAAATTGAATAAATAATTGTGTGTGTGTGTGTATGTGCGTGCGTTTGTAGAGTTATTTTCTTACTAAAAATAAAACCGTTTTATTATTTTTTTCTATTTTAAAAGTGAATAGGAATTTTTTATTTTCTTACTGCACATTATGTTAAAAATGAAAAACCTTTCTTTTAATTCGTGTGTTTAATTATATAATTTCCTTCATCAAATCAACAAATATAAAACAAAGAAATATTAAAAATAAACCAAGTGAATTTGAAAAGTAATCGCCCAAAAAAAAAAAATTATTTAACGAAAACCCAGAAAAACAAAAAGAATTTCGTCCAAAACTGGGAAATTATTTTTGTTTCTTAAAAATTAATTTTTGAATTTATTTTTAATTTTTTACAATTTTTCTTTTTTTATAAATTTATATATTATTATTGGTGATTATGCGGAAGGATGATAACTGAAGGACGTGTGTGAGTGAGAGAGATAGGACACATTGCATAGAAGAAGAAGAAGAAGAAGAAAACGAAAAGTGACCGAAAATGTTCGAAAATAAAATAAAAAAAATTATCTCCTTTTACGCGGGTGGTGTTGAGAAGGTGGTGAAAAGGGGTGGGCGGTGGTGGCGGCCGATGGCGGAACCAATAAATATCATTGTCATCTGATTGATAATTACAGTATGACTAGAAAATAATCAAACTGAGATGGTCCGGATGGAAATAGAATCGATCAATCAGGAAGTAAAATCGATCGGCATGGCCTAGGATTAGCCTAGCCTAGTGTAGCCTAACTGGTTCTAATTTTTAGTGCGGGCTTTTAAAAAACTCTAGTACGATATCGTCTTGAACATATTTCCGTAATTTTATATTCGTGTCTGTCTGAGATCTCTCCCGATCTTGGGGCACTCTCCCGAATTCGTTCATTCTTCTATAAATTCACAATAACAACTGTATTTGTGTACGCGACCGTTCTTTTTATTATCGGCGCCATTTTTTTTTTTTTTGGCTTTTGTTTTCGTTTGATCGTAAGTAAAGCTGCAAAAAATTCTTCGTTCCTCTAGTCAAATGGAGATGGCGTTGATTAGAGTAATTGTGTAAGTTTAATTTTTCGACAGTTTAATGTTTATATTTTGCATTTTTATTAATTTGGTTTGTTTTTAGCACCATTTTTTTATGAAAGTAGAATAAATTGTTTTATATTTTATAAATCGAAGAAGATACATTTCATTTGATATCAACTTGAAATGCTTTTGACAGTTTCGAACAGTTTTCGAACACTACAAAAAGTACAGAAATAAATCTGAGCTTTTACATACTACAACATATATTTTTTAATTTTAATTTTATTTATAATTATATGAGGGCTACTAATTTTTTATAACAATTAGTTGGTTGATAAAAACTTGTCAGTAACTTTTTGAATGTGGCTTTTGGTAAATAGGGCTTTCTCTCCTTTTAAATATGGGCTTTGAAAAGCCCTTAAGAAAGTTCGAAATTATCTAGTGACCTCATATAAATAATTGAAGTATTTCTTCAGTGGCGCCTCCTCTTTTTACACTTTACAGATTTTTTTTATACATTTTATATTTTATTATAAAAAAGATGAACAATTTACAAAAAGTAGAAATCAATTCACATGCAAATTTTACTGCACCCTTCGTACTCCATCTTAGATGAATTTTTTTCTTTAATAAGAAAAGTTGAAAAATAAGATGATATAATTGATGCCATTTTGTAATAAATAGTTTTAAATATTTTACAAATAACTACAATTTTTTATCCATCGTAAACAATTTACTTCTAGTCTGATTTTTTTACTTTTAACTTCTAATAGTTTAGCTAGTTGGATTGTCGGTGTCAAAAGGTTGTGAGAGCTGCAATAAGTTCCGTGCTTTGAAAAGTTTTGTTTCTTTTTCTCCTCCTTCAATTTTGTTTGAAATTCATTCATGCAGTTCTCTTTTGTTATTCGATAGTTTCTTGGCCATCACTAGGAATCACTATCATCAAAATCGTTATTATTGTTAATTTTTTAAAAAAATTTTTATTCCGTCTTGAAGTAAGTGTTTTGTTGGGTAAATTTTATAAACTTTATAACAAAAAAAAAACGCTCATACTTATGTTGTTAGAATGAATTTATTCATATTTTTTGGTCGATTAAAATTCATAAAATTCAATTTCTGACATTGTAATTTTAATTTTCTTATCTGTGGATCATTTTCAATTGAAAAGTATTCGCATAACTTTTACTATTCAAAAAGTTCTCTTCTCATTCTGTATGGTGAGACTGAGGCCTCCCTTCTTCTTATTTTATCGCTGACCTCTTGACACTGCGTGTCAGAATGGAATTTTGATGTTTTCTACTTTTTCATATTTTTATGGTTTTTGTTGTCATTATGAAAAGGTTAACCTTTCTCCTAACCTTCATTTTGGATTTTTTTCCAAATTTGATATTTTTTTAAAGATCCAATAAAGGTTACCGAAATTTTTATTCTTTCTGTAAAAATCGAATAGTAAATTCGTATTTATGAATGAATTTTTTCTTTGTCGTCTTTAAGAATGCATATTTCCTTATTCCTTCTATTCGACTTTAAATGCAAATTTTGGGGGGCTTACAAGCACTTGCAATATTACGATTGACTCAAAAATAAGGCTGAGGTTACCTTTTAAAGTATTTTTTCTCAGTAAAATGTTTCAATTTTTTTTGTTTAATAAAATTATTGTTTTTATTCAATTTCTTCGCGAGATCAACTGCATTGATAGATGAATTGTAATTCTAGATCATGTAAGCTAGATCAGCTATACCCTCTGGACCAGCTACGTTTCTAGATCAGCTACACAATCTAGATCAATTTCTTTTCGAGATCAGCTACACAATCACGACGCGTTTCTTGGTAAGATACAGAATTCAAATTAGCCACTTAGTCTAGAGCAGCTGCGTTTTTAATTCAGCAACTTTATCTAGATCACTTGAATATTCTAGATCAGTTTCGTTTACAGGGCAATGGCCTAGTCAAGATCCGCTACCTAATCAATATCAGTTTCTTTTCCAGAGCAGTGATCTACTCAAGATCGGCTATTTAATCTAGATCAGTTTTTTTTCCAGAGCAGTGACCTAGTCAAGATCGGATACCTACTCTAGATCAGTTTCATTTTCAGAGCAGTGACCTAGTAAAGATCGGGTACATAATCTAGATCTGCTTCGTTTCCAGAGCAGTGACTTAGTCAAGATCGGCTACCTAATCTTAATCAGTTTAGTGTCAAGAGCAGTGACCTAGTCGAGATCGGCTACTTAGTCTAGATTAATTTCGTTTCCAGAGCAGTGGCCTAATCAAGATCAGCTACCTAATTTAGATCAGTTCTATTTCTTGAGCAGTGAATTAGTCAAGATCGGATACTTAATGTAGATCAGTTTCCCTGGATCAGTGGTTCCGAAAGTTTGCGTTTTGTTAAAAATTCCAATGATAGTTTATGCACAGAAAAAAGGGTTCAATTCATTTTAATTTAAAAATACAATAATTAATCTGGTTTTAGCTGAGACAATTTTTCTAATCGTAATTTTTATTATTCATAAAATTGAGTAACTTGGCACTAGAAAACTTGGCAATTACAGTTTTCGTCATCAATTTTCGATGTCCTTTTTTTTTTTATTTTAATTTGTTTTTTTTTCTCTTTTCACTGTTGTTAAGGTGAAAAATTAATTGGATTTTTGGTTTTAATTTGAATATTTTTTATAAATACCATCAGTCCACTGAGACGAGGGTGGATTTTATAAAATCAGCTGCAGTTTGTCATGATTTTCTTGATTGCTCCAAAACGATAATTGGGAGGATGTTAAATGAACAGTCGTCTCGTGGCAAAACGAGTTTTCTTTTTAGTTTTTCCGTTTATTTTTTAAAGAGTGGTAAATAAATGGGCACATGCTCAGTCATTGCTGCCAACTAATTCTCATTGAAAAGATAATTTTTAAAAAGAAATCAAAAAAAGATGGGAAAACATTACTTTAAGTACTTGGAAGTCTGTTCTAAAATTGAGCGTGAAACTGTACTAATTAGGATTTAGACTGTTAATGTGTGAGTGTGTTGTTGCGTTCTATTTTTTTCCTTCTCTCTTAAAAGGCAATAATTCATTTCGTCTTTTTCGCCTATTTTTCGTTTTGGTGCTTGTCCGCTTGAATCCACGGAAAAAGGTGCTTTCAATTTTAATTTTTAATTTTTAATTACGATTGAAGAATTTTTTTTAATTACACAAGGTATGTCTGAATAGTATTTTCTGCTGTTTTGTATATTTTTTGTGGTATTTTTATTTAAAAAAAAATGTCATCAAAGTTGAAAATAAATTAAAAATTCTGATTTGTGTCGAAATTTTCAGAAAAGGTTCCTTTTTTTTGTTGCTGCATTCGAATGGAACAGAAAAATTATTACAACTTTTCAAATCTAATTAAGATATTTTTCGAACATGTTATCAAATTTTTGGATGTCAAAATGGGGATGATAAACGGTAGAAATTTCGGTAATCGTAAAGGCTGTACTCAAATTAGGATAAAATACTTGGCCATCATGTATGAACATAAGAACATACCTTAAAGGATGAAAAATGTAGTTGAGTGCGTTCGGTTAAAAGAAGGGGTCTGAACTGAATTCTATGTATTTATAAGAGAAGGTCCCTACGTTTATATAGACGTATTGGGAATATCTTCTTTGGACTCTTTAATTTTCTGGCGGTGTGGTATTATCATAGCCCTTCTTCAGTCGTTTTTAATTGCTCAATCAAATTATTCCAACATGTGCACAATGAAGTACGAGCAATAGAAACGTTGCCCCGTAATAGTTTTTGGTCTTTGCTTTTTGGAAAAGACATCTGAACCGAAGCCATCATCTTTCAAGGGTCATTCTCAAGTGTACGCACATCTTTCTATCCATTACGGATGTTGTACAGGAAAAAGGTAGCGTAACAACGGATGTTATCATACTGTCTGTTCGGATGTTCGATTCCATATGACTTTTAAGTTCTTCAAGTAATTTTTATTCTTGTTTTCCTTAATTTTTTCTCCTCTTCATATTTTTCCCTGAAATAATGCACATCTTTTTAGTAGTAAAACTTCGAAAAAAATCAAACAAGAATTAATAATAATAAAAAGATTATTCTACTTTAAAGGAGAAGAGATCAATGACTTCGTTTAATTTTTTTTATGCTTATTCAGTGATGACTTAGACTTACTGTCTTTATTTAATAATTTTTTTTTAAAGGTATTTAGTTTTTTTTAAAGAATTTTCTTTAATTTTCTATATTTTGTTTTTAAAAATTTCCTTAAAACTGTGTTTTTTTCCCCAATAAATTTAGATATTTATCTTTTTTTTGCAATCTCTCAATAAACCGAAAAATTGTAATCTTCAAATTTTTCCACTAGACCAAAAAATTTCTCATTGGACCGAAAATTTGTTATTGGGCAAAAAATTTTTTAAAACACAAACATTTAGAAATTATTGTTAGACCAAAAATGTCTTTAAGACCATCAATTTCGTATTCCAAAATTTGTTATTGAACCAAAAATTGTCATTAGACTAAAAATTCGTTATAAACTTAAAATGTTTACAGGACCAATCATTTTTGGTAAGACAAAATATTTTATGAACCGAAAATTGGTTTATTAGACCAAAAATTTAACAATAGGCAAACAAATTGTTATAAGCCCAAAATTGGTTAAAGACCAAAAATTTATTATTAGACCAAATATTTGTTAAAACGAAAATTCAGAAATTGTTATTAGACCAAAGATTTATTAGACCAAGCATTTATTAGACCAAAAATTTACTATTAGGCAAAAAATTTGTCACGAGCCCAAAATTGGTTAACGACCAAACATTTATAATTGGACCAAATTATGTTAAAACACAAATATTCAGAAATTGTTATTAGACCAAAAAATTATTAGACCAGAAATTAACTAATAGGGAAAAATTTGTCATAAACCCAAAATTGGTTAAAGACCAAAAAACTATTATTGGACTAAAAATTTCTTAAAACAAAAATTCATTAATTTTTATTAGACCAAAAATTTATTAGAGCAAAAATTAACTAGTAGGTAAAAAATTGTCACAAGGCCAAAATTGGTTAAAAACTACAAATTTATTATTGGACCAAAAATTTGTTAAAAACTTGTTGTTATACCAAAAATTTACTATTAGGCAAAAAATTTGTTATAAGCTCAAAATTGGTTAAAGACCCATTTTGGGCTTATAATTATTGAACCAAACATTTGTTAAAACGCAAAAATTCAGAAATTGTTGTTAGACCGAAAATTTATCAGCCCGAAAATTTCTTTAAGACCAAAAATTTCCTATTATACCAAAAAAATTTTTCAGAACCAATTATTGTTATATGCAATATTAGACCAAACTTTTGTTATTAGACTTAAAACCATGTTTTTCGAGCAGACATTTTTTTATTAGATTAAAATATTTAAAAAAATTAGATAATGTGTACAGACATTAACATAAGATGTCTGAGATTTTGTTTTGAAGAAATTAAAGTAAAACCGGTTCTCTATTTTTACTGATAAGATCAATTATTTATTCTAAGCCTACTAGTTTTTTATTGGACCAACCAGTTCATGATTAGATTAAAATTTTTAATTTTTCAATTAGATCTTAAGTTTTATTTTTAAAGTTAGCCAAAATGTCTGTAATAATCGAATTAGTTTTTATTAGACAACTATTTGGTTTGTGAATACCATGCATTCATAGAACCAATAATTTTTTGTGGAACCTTTTTTTTTCTTCAACCATTTTTTTTAATTAAATCAAAAATCTCTTTGTTTGTTGTTTAGTGCAAATAAAATGATTTTTTTTATACCAAAACTTTTTAAAAGTCGGAAAACAATTTTCAAATATAAAATAAACTAAATGTTTGGATTTTGACAAAAAGTTTTCTTCTTTTTTGGCTTCCTAAAGATTTTCTAAGATCTTAATGATTATTTCGTATTTGATATATTTTATGGCTCCGCTCGTCCACACACCTCCCAATTTTTAGTTGATTCTAAAAATAAGTAGAAAAAAATTAGTAAACTTTTTGAATGAGACAAAAATGATTTTTTTTCTTTGGTTCTATTGTTTTTTCTTTAGTTTTGAATTTTTCTATAATGTCTTCGGTTTTGTTTAAATCTTCCAAATTGAAAATACATAATTATGAATGTGCACACACACACATATATGAGAAAAGGGAATTGTTTTTTTTCCTAAATAAATTTTGACACCCACGTTTGCTATGAATCAGTCAGTCAGTCGTTGTTGGCGTTGTCGTTGTCGTTGTCGTTGCTCGAATTTCAACAAAAATTTACCCCTGAAATTAGACCAAAGCAAAGCAGCAACATACCCGTGAGATTAGGTGAGGGGAGAGGTGCACAGATTATTTAGACAAGCAGGGACAATTTTCAAGTGGATCAAAAAAAAAAATAAAGGCGAACCAATAATGCGAGGAAAAAAATTGAAAGAAAAAAAAACAAGATAAGTGGAATGCAGAAGGAAATAGAAGAATGTGAAGAGGTGAGAGAGAAGGAAATCAATTTTAGTGATTGAAAAGAGAACAGGAAAATCGGAAAGAGAGAGAATCATTGAAATTTAGATCACCTCCGCGCGTACATTTATTTGAAGATGAATTCGAATTGGGATTTTTTTTTTTGGTTCTTATCTTTTAAGTTGTTAGTAGTTTTTTTTTCTAAATTTTTTTTTATTGTTCTTCTTGCATTTTTATTGGGTTTTTTTCTTTGCATAGCTTTTTTTATTGGCTTTTCTGTGCATGGTCTGACATCTCATTACTTTGGGGCCAATATATCCTGACTTTTCTCGCAATAGTGTGGATATCGGCCATTTTGTTTTTGAATTTTTTTCCTGCTCAGTATAATATCATTATATGCGTATATATGAATATATGTGTGTAAGAGGGGGTTAAGGTGGAGGTATTTGGATTAGTGAAACTATTGTTTTTCTGTAATAAAATCCATGTTAGATTTTTTTTATTCCTTCTTTCTGTTTTCCTGTTTTTTTTTCATTTTATTTTTCTCTCCGCTTATTTTTAAATTATTTTTTGGAATCGTTTTTATTATTTTGTCTTCTGATTTTAGTTTTTGTTGTAATTTCCTTTTGCTCCTTTTTTACCCCCTTCTCCATTTCTCTTTGATCCTTTTTCCCACTTCCCACATTTTTTGTTGTTGTTTTTCTTTTCCACTCGACTTCTACTTTCCTCCGTTTACACCCATTTTCGACTATTTTCCTTTTTCATCTATTTTACTAATATTTCCATTTTTTTCCTGCCTTTTTCTCTTGTTTCTTGTCATTTTTATCTCCTTTCCTGTTTTCCTATTTTTCTTCCTTTCTTCCTCTTATTCCTCTTTCTCTCCTTGTTTCCTCAGGTTTCGACTTGTTTCCTCTTGTTTCTTCTGGTTTCTAATTGTTTCCTCTGGTTTCCTCTTTTTCCTCCTTTTCCCTTCTTTTTTCTCCTTTCCTTTCTTTTTTCCTTTTGTTTCCTCTTGTTTCCTCTTGTTTCCTCCGGTTCCATTTTTTTCCCTCTTTTCTTCGTTTTCCCCTTTTTTCTTCTCTTGATCTCTTTTTTCCTATTTTTTCCTCTTTTGACCTTTTTTTCTCTTTTTCCTCCCTTTTCTGCGTTTTCTTTTTTCCTATTTTTCCATCTTTTTTTACTTTTTTTCGTCTCTTTTTCCTTTTTTTCCTCTTTTTTCTTCTTTTTTCCCCTGTTTTTCCTTTTTTCCTCTTTTTTCCTTTTTTCCCTCTGTTTTACCCTTTTTTCTCTTTTTACTCTTGTTTCTTCCTTTTCCTCCTTTCCCTTCTTTTCACCTTTCACCTCTTTTTCTCATTTCACCTCTCTTTTCCTCTGTATTCTTCCTTTTTTCTGTTTTTCTCTTTTTCTCGTTTTGCTCTTTTTTCTCTTATTCGATCTTTTCTCCACTTCTTTTCTTCTTCTTTTTTTCTTCTTTTTTTCTTTTTCCCTTTTTCCCTTTTTCCCTTTTTTCCATCTCTTTTCCGTCCTTTTTTAGTTTCTTCCATCTACCTTTTTTTTACTCTTTTTTCTCTTTTTTTATCTTTCCTTTCCTCTTCCTATTTTTCCTCTTTTTCCCCTATTTTTTCATCTTCCTCCTTTTCATCTTCTTCCTATTCATCTTCCTCCTTTTCCTCTTTTTTCCTTTCCTATTTTTCCTATTTTTTCTACTTTTTTCCTATTCCCTCTTTTCCTATTTTTCCTCTTTTTTCCTCTTTATTATCATTATTTTTCCTTTCCCATTTTGTCCTGCTTTTTCCTTTTCCCTTCATTTCTCCCCTTTTCTAGTTTCTCTCTATTTTCCTACTTTTCCTCTGTTTCCCTGATGTTTTTTTGTATTTTTCTTCAACCTTCCTCTTCTTTTCCTTTTTATCAAAATTATATCGTTTTTACGTTTTCTTTTTGTTCATCATTTTCGCTTTTTCCATTCATCTCTTTTTCGTTATCTTCTTTTTACTACTTTTTCCTATTCTAATTTTCTCATTTTTCATCTTTTTTCCCCCACTTTCCTCTTCATTTTTTCTAATTTGTTCCTCATGTTTCCTCTTAACTTATTTTTTTTGCTCTTGTCTTTTATTTTTATCTTCCCTATATTTCCTCTCATTTCATTTATTTTCTGACCCCCTCCTCTATCTTCTGTTCTCTTTCTCCTCCATGTTATATTCTTTTTTGAGGTTTTTTTTTCCAATTTCAATGTGGTATAGCAATTTGATCGTCGCCAAAGTGATCGCGTCACACAAATAAGGTCAATTAGTCATCGTGTAGAATATTCTTAACGGTGTGTTAGTCATTTTAGCGTAGGCATAAACCTATCTCACTCCAGTACATACACCATCGCCGTCTAAATAATGACGCAACATGAATTTCCATCGTAACCTCAGACTGTGAGGAGATGATCGCCATTTCCTGAAATTTGATATCGAAAATTTTCAAAGACACAAGTTGGGAGCATTTTTGAAATTTGTCATTTTTATGTGATGTTTTTTATTCGTTTTTGCGTGAGTACTTTTTTTCTTAAATATTTTTTTATGTTTTCTGAATTTGAAAAGCTGTGATTTTTCATCACCTCTCGTACATTATTGAATCGTTTTTTTTTATTTATAATATTTTCGTTTATTTTCCAAAATGTTTCTAATTTTGTTTTTGTAATTATTTTTGTTAATTTTTCTATTTTTGATTAAGATTTCTCAAAGTTAAAATAAATGCTGCATTCGAATTTGTACGAAAAAAAACCATTTTACAAAAATGCCGCTTTTAAGTTTTGGTACATAAAAAAATGCGGAAATAACATTTAATTAAATATTTTGTATGTAAAAATATATTCAGATAATTTGTGTCATTGCATTTAGATAGTTTTTGAGATTATTCTCGCTGACCACAAATTATCCTGAATTTCTGTTTTTGAACATGTTTATTTTGGTTTAAGCTTTTATTTCTAAAAAGAAATTTTGTGTACATTCTTTTGCGAGTTTTTAAAACTTAAACATTATAGAAATTTAGTTTGTATTGTAATTAATTTTTAAATAAAAAATATAATTTCGGAAAAACTTAGTGAAAAAAGCAAAAACGAAAATCTTTTCTCTTTGACCTAAAGAAAAATATTGCATCAGACTTGTTACTAGAAGAAAAAAAATCCTTCACAAAAGTTTAATCAGAGAAGGATATCCTTGAAAATGTATTGTGCCGAAGGACTCATCCCTAAAAGGATTTCTCGGTAAAAAACTATCATTAATCGACTTATGAGAAAAAAGTAAAGAGAAAAAAAATTTCAGATTCAAAAGTTTCTGAAATTTTTTGTATAAATTTTATCTTTAAAAATTTCCTTTTCTTGACTTTTTTGAATTTATGCCTAAAACAAAATTCTAATCACAAAAATTACTTAAATTCAAATTGAAAAAGAAACCATTAAAAAAATTCTCTTGAACATTCATCCACTCTTAATGTTCGATCAAATTACCGCCGAAATGTATCCAAATGCGCATCGCTGGGGCACTGCTTTCTTGGCCCCGTATTTTAGACGGAAAGTACGAAAAAAAAACCAAAAAAGAAAAACTTTTGAAATTATACGAAAACAACACGTCCATTTTGAAATGTCGAAATGCGTTGCGTTGCGTGTAAATAAAGAGCACCTGCGCCGTTCAATTTCAAGAAAAATCCACTCCAAATTGAGTAATTCCAAAATGAAAGGAATTTCGGACAAAATGGCCCATGTAGGGGCACACGGAGACAGGGGCCTCTTAGGGAGACCGTTGGTTCGGTGGATGGAATTTTCCTTTTAAAACGGTTACCGTTATTGGGCGTCGAATGCGGAAAATGGAAAATTGAAAATATTTTCTAAAACTTAAAAGCTAATTAAAATGGAGTAGTTGCACGCATGGTCCATTTAATGGCAGACGCTTCAATATTGTTTTGGGTCAGAGAAGACGTTGCGGCAGAAGATGTTGTATAGCATTAAGGGGTGTGGGGCGGAAGCGAAACGGAAACAGACGATGTGTAAGTGGTTTTGTTGTAAACAGAATCTAGTCGACTTTGTCCAAGATCACCGAACGATTTACAAAGCGATGAAGATCGTGGGGCCAGAATGAGCTTGTGGTGTTGGGAAAGGTGGTTGTAACGGTAGGGGTGGTGGGCCGTCAGCTGCAGTGGGCAGTCAGTCAGCTGCGTCAACATCGATTGGTAAGCAATGATCAGATGGATGGCACCATGCCGCCGTTGTTGCCGCCACCGCCGCCACAGTGGTAGTAGAAAGTCGTTGCCAACCCGTTATGGCAGATTACGACACAGCGCGGCCCGGCTCGGTACGGATACCTATCGGCCTGAAAACGAATTGACTCAGAACCCATCCACGGCTTGGCGCATACGAAATCGTACAAAATTTTTGGACAAATGCCAAAAAACATCGAATGCCTCATTGTTTTTAATGTTCTCGAGAGCACAAAAACGAAAGGTTGGAAACGTGAATGTAACGCATTCGACGTTCGCTTCTTCTTCGAACACGAAATTTTCTTATTTTCCAGATTTTTTTTCTTCTATTTTTGTTGAATTAGTTTTTCATCTCGACTCGCATTCGCTGAGGTTGCCCTTTTTTTTATTATTATTTTTCCGTCTTAGTTGAAAATTTCATTTTAATTTCCTTTTATTTTTTGTTTGACTTTTTGGAAAAAATAAAAAAATAAATGAAAAATTTGAAACTGACTGTCCGCAGCGTGACTAACTCGTCCGGCCGTTCCGTTTCGTATTCGAATGATGCGATGCAATGCGTTGTTTTTTGATATTTTCGATGGGCTGCGACTCCACTTATTCAGGCAGGGGATTTGGGTGGCATGTTTTTTCAGTGCGAATCTTTTCAAAGTTCAACTTTTCTGGTTTAATTTTTTAGCCTTTTTTGGTCAAAATCAAAGTGACCCAGCGATGGGAGTGGTTTCTTCCCTAAAAGGAAATGTGGAAAATTTTGAAATGAGTCCAAACGTGCACGAATTTCAATATGAACTGATTTGGAT
Source organism: Atherix ibis (assembly GCA_958298945.1). Taxonomy (NCBI): domain Eukaryota; kingdom Metazoa; phylum Arthropoda; class Insecta; order Diptera; family Athericidae; genus Atherix; species Atherix ibis. Next base: position 28,305,063 of record OY282607.1, read on the forward strand.
TGAAATTCACTGAGTAATTTTTACTCTTTTAAGAGTTTTTCTGCAAATTTTCAATTTTGTTTAATTATTTTCTGAAGTAAATTTACGTAAAAACATTATTAAAAAATATATTTTCCAACCAAAAATTACACAAAATTTTTTCGAAAAAAGCAGTTACAACAAAAAAAAACAATTTTCTTTAATTGAGTGAAAATTATTTGCCTAAAAAATGCCTTAGAATTAAATAATTATTTACAGTAAAAAAGAACTTTATTTTAAAAACTAAGTTTACTTTAAAAAATATTCAGTAAACATAATTTTAAGAAAACTGTCAAAAACAAATTCAGCAAGAATAATTGCGAGTAAAATTATCTATTTGGAAAAATATGTTCAGTAAAAAAAAACCAATAAAAATAATTTTCACTAAAGAAAAAATGATATTTTCTTGACTAAAAATATTTTTACGTACAATTGTTTTTTTTTTTGGAAATTATTATTTAATGAAAATATTTTTACAAATAGAAAACTATTTTTATCAAAAAATATTTTTAGTGAAAATTATTTTTCACAAAATTTTTTTCTCAAAATTTTACAATTTTGAAAAATATTTTTTTTTAAAGTTTACCAAATATTTAAAAAAAAAATGATTTTTAAGTGAAATTTATTTTTGCTTAAAATTATTCTTAGTAAAAATTATTTTTTAGTGAAAATTACTTTTACTAGAATTTACTTATAGTGAATTTTTTTTAATATTCAGTAAATATAATTTTCAGTAAGAAAAAAATTCAGTAAAAATAAAAATTTAATTAACTTTTTTTCAGGAAAATAATTTTCACTAAAGAAAAAATGATATTTTCTTGATTACGTAAAGTTGTTTTTATTGAAAATTATTTTTACTTCTTTTTTTTTTAATGAAAATATACAAAACAATTAGTTTTACTGAAAATTATTTTCAGTGCATTTTCTTTTTATGGAAGACTATTTTTTTTGTCAAAATTTTACATTCTTTTCTAAAGAAAAATTTACCTCAAAGTTTATCAAATATTTTTTTAAAAATTAATAATTTTTAGTGAAATCTATTTTTGCTTAAAATTATTTTTAGTAAAAATTATTTTTTTTTTAAATTACTTTTACTAGAATTTATTTATTGGAATTTTTTTTTACTAAAAAGTCAGTAAATATAATTTTCTTAAGGAAAAAATTCAGCAAAAATAAAAATTTACTAAACAAATTTTCAGTAAAAATAATTTCCAGTAAAAATAATTTCCAATAAAATAAAAATGATTTTCAATTAAAAAAAGTTCAGTGAACTTTAGAAATTATTCTCGCTTAAAACAATATCCAATAAAAATAATCTTCACTAAAAATAATCTTTGGCAAAAAATAATTTTCTCGTAAAAAACTTCCAATTAAAAATAATTTTGGTAAGTATAATTGTCAAGGTAAATAAGTTCCGTTAAAAAATATTACCGATAAAATATTATTTCCAGTAAAAAATAAAATAAAATTTCGCCGGTAAAATTTTCCCATTCAAAGTCGGGCAAAAATTTAAGGTACAAATTTTCATAAACAGTTTTTTCTTAATAAAATCTACTTAAAATTAATAAAGTTTATTTTACGGCATTTCAATTTCAGCATAAATGGGAATTCTTAAAAAAAATATTTTTCTTAGTTTTAATGTAAAATTATACCTTGAATCTGATATCAATTATTGCTAACGATTTACCGATTGTGCAATCGACGTCGATCGTAATCTTTTTCCCTGTAAGAACCCCAAATTAATGACATTTAAATGCAGGCAAATTAAAATTGAACAAATAAAAAAAATTAAATTGTAAATGTTTTAAAATTAAATTCTGATGTCATTTTATAATAAATAATTTGAAATTAAATAAAAAAAAGAAAAAGAAAAATAAATGAAAGGAAAAATCAAGTTTACATGATGCCGGACTGAATACGAATTTTCCTACGCATTTGCTTTTTAATGGTTGACTGGTTGGTTGGTTGGTTTGTCGTTTGGCTGATGGGGCAGCACCAACAACGGGCAGGCGTAGGCGAGTGGGCAGGGTTGTTTCGAGGAAGTACAGTGTGTGCTGTAGGAGGCTCAGTCAGGTTGGTTGAGAGTGGGAGGAGGGTAGTCATTATTTTTATTTCGAATGTCATTTTAAATTTCACTCTTCGGCTTTGTAGTGTCTCAGTAGAGGTGATTTGGAAATTTTTATTAGTTTATAGAAAAACGAAACCATTAAGATGAAATCTGAGCAGCAACGCAACAAAAAATCGACGGAGAAAAATAGAGAAAAATTCTTAGTCAGAAAATTCGCAACCAAATCTCACCCACACGTTAATGCAGAACAGGAAAAACTGTACCCATCTTGTTATATGAGATGCTATGAATATTATTTAGTAAAATTTTGAGTAGAAAACGTCCCAAGGAATGTGGAATGTGAAAGAGAAAATTTCAAATGTATTCGAAAGAAAAAAATTAAAGAAAAATCCTCCACTGATAAGTGGTAGGTATTTTTTTTTTGTATCAAATTTCTTATTGGACGGATTTGCGTTTAATGAAAATTTAAAGAAAAAAAGAAAATATTAAATTGAGAAAAAAGTTTAGAGAGAAAATATTAAAAAATTTTATATAATAAATAAAATGAATTAAGGGTGTGGGGGCGTTCAACTGTTACTACTTTTCGGTTTAAATGGAACAACTTGAAGTTGGACACAATTCAACTAAATACAAAATAATCATTGATACTTTGGGGCATGAAAAAAAGCAGTATTTCCTAGACCAGATAACGAAAAGTCTGAGTGGGTGGGTGGTACGAGGAACAGGACCAAAAGTGATTAAGCGAAGTGAGGGACAAAGAATTAAATGAATTTTCACACTTGTTGGTAATAAATTTGAATCGTTGACGCTTTTTTAGCATATGACGTACGAATATCAATAAAACGACCGACTCTAATTTGTATACGAAGAGGATTTTGTCCAAAATCTTATTTATTTCTTTGAATTTTTCAACAAATTTTTCTATAAATTAAATTTTACCGAATTTTTATTGTAAAAATTCGTCTAAAGAAAAACCGTGTGAGTGTATCGTTGTAGTCATGTGTCAGTATAGATGAGACGATATAAATTTCGAATGTTTATAGTTAATTTTATTTAATTTAATGTATTTTTTTTTCGTAAATAAAATGCTGTTAATCTTAATGTTTTGAGTTTTTTCTTATCTAAGTCGTATTGTTCCTTTTTTTTATTTTAAATTTTTATTTCTTTTTTAAATTGACAAAAATAGAATTGAAAAATGTTGGTTGGAAACTTGCTTTACTGAAAAGTATGGCATGATCAAAAAAAAATTAAAATGTCAAGTTCAAAAGACGTGATTTTATAAAGTGACCATTTTTCAAAAGTTTGAGTTGGAAATTTTCAGTCTGAAATTACGGTAGGAATGTGCAGTCGAAATTTGTAGTTGAAGTTTATAGCCAAAATTTTATGTCGAGATTTTCAGGCGGCATTTTTCCAATCGAAATTGCTTGTCGAAATTGTTGGCCAGTAAAAATCGAAATTTTTGGTCAGTAAAAATGTTTACCCTCGAAATTTTAAGTCTTATTTTTAAGGGTAAAAATTTCCAGTAAATTCACTTATTTTTAAGGGTAAGGATAAAAATTTCCAGTAGATACGCCAAAAATATCGACTGAAAATTCGGATATTTTTGGTCGAATTTTCAGTCGATATTTTTGGCGTTATTTTTGGTTGAAATTTTTAGTGGACATTTTTAGTCGGAATTTGCAGTCCAAATTTGCGGGCAAAGTTTTTGCTCTAAATTTTTAATAAAAATTTTCTAGTCTTACTTTTGCATTCAAAAATATCTGTCGAAATTTCCAGTCAAGATTTCCAGTCGATAACTCTTGCAGAAATTTTCTAGTCGAAATTTTGAGTCAAAATTTCAGTACAAATTTTCAAGCAAAGTTTTTGGTCGAAATTTTCACTAAAAATTTTCTAGTCGTAGTTTTCCAGTCAAAAATATTCAGTCAAAATTTCCAGTCGACAACTCTTGCAGAAAATTTCTAGTCGAAATTTTGAGTGGATATTTTTGGCAGAATTTTTAGCCGAAATTTTGAGTGGATATTTTTAGATGTAATTTTGGTCGAAATTTTTACTGCACATTTTCTAGTCCTAATTTTCTCAAAAATATCCAGTCGAAATTTCTCGAGAACTCTAGTAGACATTTTTGTAATTACTTTTGGTCGAAATGTTTGGCAGATATTTTTAGTGGAAATTTTAAATGGAAATTTTTAGTCGAATTTTCAGCCGAAATTTTGAGTAGATCTTTTTAGTTGAAATTTTTAGTCGAAATTTCTTGTTGAAATTTGCGGTCCAATTTTTCAGGTAAAGTTTTTGATCGAAATTTTTACGGCACGTTTTCTAGTCCTAATTTTCCAGTCAAAAATATCCAGTCGAAATTTCTAGTCAAGATTTCCAGCCGAGAACTCTAGAAGAAATTTTTGGTAATTACTTTTGGTCGACATTTTTGGCAGATATTTTTAGTGGAAATTTTTAATGGAAATTTTATGTCGTAATTTCTGTTGAAATTTGCGGTCCAAATTTTCAGGCAAAGTTTTTGGTCTGAATTTTTGGTCTAAATTTTTACTAAAAATTTTCTAGTTCTACTTTTTCTGAACATTTTGTAGTCTTAATTTTCCAGTCAAAATATCCAGTCGAAATTTCCAGTCAAGATTTACAGGCGAGAACTCTAGTAGAAATTTTCTAGTCGAAATTTTTAGTGGATATTTTTGGTCGAAATTTTGAGTGGATATTTTTAGTTGAAATTTTTGGTCTAAATTTTTGGTCGAAATTTTTTGTTGAAATTTGCGGTCCAAATTTTCAGGCAAAGTTTTTGGTTGAAATTTTCGCTCCAAATTTTCCGTTGAAATTTTCCGGAAAATTTCTTAGACGAAATTTTTAGTCGAAATTGGTAGTAAAATTTTTTAGTAAAGTAATTGAAAATAACAAAAATTAATTTTTTTTGAAAGCAGTTTTCACTCGAGAGTTTCCTGGTCAAAAATGCTTACGGCTTTTTAGTGATTTTCTTCGATTGTATTACAAATCAATAAGAAACTGTCTATTTATCTGATATTTTTGTACAAAAAGGGGGATCCTGACGGGAATTCACTATACAAAAGGGTTGTCTTTGAAGAAAAATAAAATTTTGTAGTAGTTTTTCTACAAAGTGCAAGCCGTTACGAGATGATGTTTTGTATATTTTCCATATAATTTGTGCATTTTTTTTATTTATATACAATATTTTTTTTTCTGTTTAATTTAAAATAAAAAGAACACAAAAATTTTTCTTATTTTATTTATTTTGTTGTTGTCTTTAATTTATTTCATTTTATCTTGTAGAAATTTGGCCCACGGCCAGGCCGATAGTAGTAGTCATCGGTGGAAAATTAAGAAAATATACGAGCACGTAACCAGAGGAAATCGGAGACGCACGGAGGATTTTGAAAACAACGGCAACGGTTGATGTCGATGTCATTTCAAAGACGACATTTTTGCATTGGTAAGTACATATTCTAAATAAGAGCTTAAGATAATGGCGCAGAGTTGTTTTAATGTAAAAATTTTGGTTTTGAAATGTGAACGAAAAAAAACTCAGAAAAATCTCCTCAATCCATCTAGTCTGGTTGGTCTGAAAAGCTATTGTACTATTCTAGATATGCTAAAGGGGATCACATTCTAATCCGTTGTTGCGTTGCGCCTTCGAAATGATACCAAATCTATTGGCACGATGGCTGCCATGGAGTTTAGCAGATTAGCTATGGTGCCCAGTCGTACAGTAGAGAAGGCGATTATAGAGAATCGATTTTGTTCATTTTTTATTAATAGTTTTCAATAGTGCGGTTCCTCAGCGCCTAGACTCTACTCCTTTCATCTTATTATTTTCTCCTAAGTTTTGATTTTTTTCTTGAAATTCGTTTTTTATTCTTCATTTCCTCTGTGTTGGATATTTAAGCAATTTTTTTCAGATTAGTCATTGGGTATTTTTTTAGCCTTAATTAACTAAATACCCTTTGGTGTGGTAAGTCAACTGAATAAATAAAAATTTGTATGGTAAAAAAAAAAAACAAAAATTTAAAAAAGTGATCAAAAAAAAGAACAAAAAAAATGTTAACGAAATTAAAAACTGAACGAAAAAAAAAGATGTCTGCGCAAATCGTGGGGTTTTGTTGAGCAATTTTTTACAGGAGTTCTGTATTTGGTTTGTGAAAGGGGAGAGGGGTGGAGTGGGTCGGTAAGGTGAATTTATATTTAGATTTTGGGAGAAAATCCCCAAAATTTTCTCTTTTTTAATGTTTTTATTATTAAACATTGAAAATTTTAAGAATAAAAAAGCATTAATAATTGAAAAAATGCCATCTATTGACGAGATGCAAAAGTTAAATTGAAATGAATAAAAATTTTTGGAAAATGGCGTCGAAATTTACAAAATATTAGGAAATTCCCTTTTTTTAAAAACTTGAATTCTGAATACAAAAAAGGGGACGAATATAAGTAATTTTTTCCCCTATTAGAAATTTCCCCCCTTCCAGATGAGTACGTTGGTCATCTCCTTCATGGCTTTAGAGGTATCAGCTTAGCCAATTAAGAAAATTTCTTCTTTTTTTTAAATTTACTCAAATCCATTTTAGAAAAAAAAATTATTAACCAGAGAGTTTTGATTGTAATTTTTAATTTCTTTCCGTTTGTTTTCGCAATTGGATTCTGCCTACAACAATCCAATAAATATGACGACGATGGAAAATTGATGGTAATTCAATTCCATAGTAGTTCTGGTGATGCAGATGGTATTATTGTGGTTGTAGTAAAAGGATCTGTGGAAAAATTGCACATTGAATTGTTGAATCGTAATTGGTCAAGAAGAGAACAGTTGGCCTGACGGAGTAGCGGTGGTGGAGGTGGTCGGTTCACATGTTGGTTGTCTGTTTGTATGGGCATGTGGCACACGCTTCGAAAATTGACATTCGCACCATGCCCCAATTCGGGGCGGCAGATGTGTAGGAATATTTCCTGTAATTCGCTTTGTAAACTGAGATTTGGCATCCAGTGTGTGTTGACGGAATTTCTTTATTAGTTTTCTATGGGATCACTTTGGCGGCACTTGAAAAATCTGTACGCATACGTTGTAAAAATCTGCACAAACATCGAAGAAGAGAACGCGATTGGAATTGTACACCGCCACCGGACATACTTTTACATTGGCAGTTTCGCAGCTGGTGGACAAATCCGACTACCATTAAAATTGGGGATAATTAAGAGTTGAGCCTTCACCTGCCGAAAAACATATTTCACAGCATTTGTCATCATTGTGGCCGGCAGACTAGCAGGCTTGTTGGAGTACTGAGCACTGTTGTAAGTGAAACTGAACATGTACCCAAGATTGTGTCTTCCCAAGTTACGTCGAACCAAACACTCGTGAGTATGAACGCCATTGTATTGGGAGCATATGCAAAATTAGAATTTTGATACGGGATTGCGTAAAATTGCCATAAAATCATTAAAATATGCCTCAACGATGGTGTACTCGCAGACGCACTCATTCTTGTTGTCGCAAAATACTTGCTGACTAAACCAAATCAAAAAACATAAGATTCACTCGATTTTAATGATGATGAATATGGGGATGCGGGAAAAAGGGGAGCTCTTGAATTTAAAAAAAAAAAACTACATACGATTATGGTGATTTATGGATAGGCAGAGGAATGAACGATGCGATGGTCTTTGGCCCATTTTAATGACGTTTTTAAAAGTCTGTATCGGTTAGCCTGAGCAGCTTCATTTCCTGATGTGGTAAATGAACAATTTTCACTCGATTTTCTATTGTTTTTTCTCCCAAAATAGCACACACATAGTTTTAAATCATACAAGCTGCAATTTTACAGCAAAAAACATTTTTTTTATTCGGTTTTATAGGTTTTTTTTGGAAATTTTTCCCTTGTAAGATTTTTATTAACAAATTAACAATAAATGTGCGCATATGCTTATATTTTTCCAACCAAAAAAACACCTCGCACATTTATTTTTCTAAGTTTTTGGATGATTTTTTTTTTTGGAGGTGTTAAAACTACCGAAAAGGATAAAATAAAAGAAAAGAACTTTTCTCTTATGGACGCTGGAATTGAAGTTTATTAAGAAAGAAACAAATTTAATAAAAGAAGAAAAATAACTTTTTTATGATCAACTAACATAATCGCATGTGGTCAATATTAACGTCCTAAATCAGCAAATGTGCACACGTAATTTTAACAATTTTAACGATCGACGAATTATTTTCTCCTAAGTCGGATAGAAAATAATATAAACAGTTTCGTTTTATGGTTGATTTGGTGTGTATTTGTTTTTTGTTTTTCTTTTTATTTATTTCGTTGTTTTTTTTTAGGAGAAAAATGATCATTGATTTATTGTTAATTCAAACTTTATTATCAGAAGCGTAAGGGAGACTGCGATTTTCTTATTCTCGAAAAAAGCGTTTTTGTAACTGAATTTTTCATCGGTGGACTAAGTAATCTGAGAAAAATATTTTAATTACGGTTAAACATAATCGGATGGATGATAATGTCTAAAAAAAAGTTTAACAATTTTAACACAAGAAGCTAAGTAAAAAATGACAGCTGCCAAAGGGGTAGATAGCCTCACTGTGGTAATACGAATTCACCACGAATCAATAATGCTAAACATTACGTCTAAATACGACATTATCCAAGAAATTACCATCTCTTTTTACTTTAGAAACTACAAAAACACTTTTTCTACAGAAAAGGTGAATCAGCAAATGACAGTTGTCAAATAATTTTACATAACCTCACGCTGGTAATAGAAATTCACAAAGAATCACTTATGGTGAACATAACCTCCACGGACACATTAAGAAATCACAAAATTTTTTTTTATTACAATAAAATAAGTTACAAAAGACTTTTGGTAGAATCTACCAAAAATTGACAACTGTCAAAAAATTCGATATAACCTCACGTTGATAATAGAAATTCACTATTCAAAAATGGTCAACATACCATCTAAATATGATATTTTCCAAGAAATTATTATCCTTTTCATATTAGAAGCTACAAAAAGACTTTTTTTTATAGGAAAGGTTAAGCAAAAAATGACATCTGTCAAAAAATTCGACATAGCCTCACGTTGATAATAGAAATTCACCAGAATGCTCAACATAACGTCTAAATAAGAATTATTCAAGAAATTACCATCATTTTTACCTTAGGAACTACAAAAAGACTTTTTTAATAGAAAAGGTTAAACAGTAAAAAACTGCTTTCAAAAAATTCGACATAACCTCACGTTGATAATACAAATTCTCTACGAATAACTTATAGTGAACATAACCTCCACGGACACATTAAGGAATGCATTATTTTCTTATTAAAATAAGTTGCGAAAAGAATTTTGCTCGCAGAACCTGCATTATAACTGACAGCTGTCAAAAAATTGTACATAACCTCACAACGACTTTAAAAGCTTTACCTTAATGCCAAAATTTTTTCATTCACGCCTTATAAAAACAAAAAATTGCACAGTCTACAAGAAAACCCCATTTTCTGGAATATTTTCATTATTTTTTTTAATCATTTTTTAAGCATCTTGTAAATTTTGAATTTTCCAAATCAATAATTACTCACATGGTAAATTTAACTAATTTTTAATGAACATCAATGAAAGACAAATAAAAAATCTGTCTACAAAAAATAAAAAAATACCAACAAATAAAATTGTGTCCTTTCCTTTGATTTATAAAAATAGGATCCTAATTATCTGGTCGCATATTTAAGAATAAATTTTTATTTGTAATATCAAATATTTTCTATTTACTTTGATTTTTGCATTTAAATTAGAAAATTTTTCAGAACAACTATGAAAAGGAAAAAATTGCGAAAAAAGAAGAACTCGAAGAAAAAATGAAGAAACTTTGAAAGGAAATGTGAGTCTTGAAAGGAAAATTCCTATTTCTCGTCTACTTCGATTGCTCGAAATGTGAGCAAAGCATATCCGTTGCCGTAGTAATCTTTTGACAATTTGACTTTTTTAATTAGAAAAAAAGTAATTAAATTAGAATTAATTTCATTCACGTGTAAAATAATTGCCAAAAAGCACATGTATTCTGAAAAAGGGGATTTAGGGGTTTGCATTATTTTTTGTGGTGGGTTTTAATAAAAACTCAATGAGGAACAAATTATTTGTGGTGAAAATTTTTGCTAAAAAATAAATTTGTAATTATTATTGTTATAAATTTTTTGTTTATTTTTTTATGTGTTGGTGTAATGTGAGGAGAGAAGGGAGGAAATTTGAATAAGAAAACCAAATAAAATTCATTCGCACGAAACAAAGAAATTTTGTTGGAAACTCCACTAACGTCTGCTTGTTGATTTTTGGAAAAGTCAATGCTCCAAAGTCTTAGTTAGGGTCATTTAGTATCGCTTAGATTATCCCCCACAATCGTCCACACGTTCGCTTATGTCAGAAAAAAAACAACAAAAAATGGCAGAAAATCTTTTCCATAAAATTTTCTCCGTCAAGCGTCGACCATTCACCGTCCATTAAAGGTAGATGAACGATGGTGCCCGTAAATTGGGAAAAGAGTTTCCATAACATCGGATAATTGGCTTCGATTGTGTGGGTTTATGGCGGGTAGTTTTACGTATTTTTGTGTGAAACTATCTTAAGTTTGAGGTATGGGCGTCATTAGAGAAAAACACAAGAACCTAAAACTATAACAATGTTCATCTTTAGTTTATCTCTAACCGATTATTTATTAAATGAAGGCAAAATTAACACATACAAAAATCCACACGATTAAGCTGGCACACATACAAAAACAAAAAGAGGAAACAGAATGAAAATACGAGACACCCAGTGAGCAACTACAATCAGAGAGAGTTTACTCGTTAAATTTTTTAATTTTTTTTTTCAAAAAAAAGACACAAAAAATCCAAGTAGAATACGAAGTACAGAAGAAAAACTCCCTTTTTTGCCGTTTATTATACCCACAGCACGTGTCCTGTCTATTTTTAGTATTTCTACACACACTATTCGGATAGTTCAGATTTTCTTTGGGAATTGCTTTAACATTTTCGATTTAATCTGAAATTGTTTCGAGTAGATTTATCGTCAGATTCTTGGGGAAATTGAAGAAAAAATATGTGACAATAAGAAAAAAAATATGGAAGCGAGGCAAATGATCATCAGTCTAATGTACGAATACATAAAATGTTGTAAGTAATGCAAGAAACCCCTTTAATTCTGTGAGATTTTTCTAAACAATTAAATGACTTCTGTGCCCTGTTTTTTGTCACACTCAAAAATAATCAAAAAATTTCACTAGAAAATATTTCTGCTCAACGATGAGCAAGAAAAAATCATCACCATTTTAAATATCATTACTTACAATTTGTTTGATTATTCAAATTGGTTGTATAAGAAGAGAATATTATTTCTTTTGTTTTTTGCTCGATGATGAGCAAAATTTTTCAATAAAAAGCATTTTTTACGTAAGCTAAACTTTTAAAGTTTAACAAAAAGAAAGCAAATCGGCTTGAATAATTAAATTTTTACTTAGATTAGTTGAATAGGATTTGTTGTATTTTTGCTTGCTAGTAAGTAAAAAAAATGAATAGCCAGTAATCTATAAATCATATTTGCTGTTTCTTAAAAAATATTTTTAATTATTATTTTTACTCATAAGGGAGCAAAAATAATTATGAGTAACTTTTTTGCTTACAACACAATCACGTTTTGTAAGCAAAAAAGTCACTCATAAGTATTTTACTCATAAGGGAGCAAAACACTTATGAGTGACTTTTTTGCTTTTTTGTTCTTTATTCCTACTCTGTGCTATAAGTAAAAAAGTCACTAATAAATATTTTTGCTCCCTTATAAGTTAAAAAAAAATATATCTTTGAATAAATTTTCTGTAAATTCGTATTTATTTAAAATTAAGAGTAAGAAAGTTACTCTTAATTTGTATATCTGCTCCTCGCTGTAATAAAAAATTACTGCAAAGGATTATGGTGCGTTTTGAATGAAAAAGTTAGCGAAAAAATCAATTAGTTTCTTTTTTAAATAAATTTTCTTTCAATTCGCATATGTACTCCGTTTTAAACAATAAAGTTGCTGATGATAAAAACAGGGAATTCTGTGCTCCGTTTTTTGTCAGACTCAAAAAACTCTTACAAATATAATCAAAAATTTCACTAGAAAATATTTCTGCTCACGTTTGAGCAAGAAAAAATCCTCAGAAAACTACCATTTTAAATGTCATTACTTACAATTTATTGGAATATTCAAATTGATTGTATAAGAAGATAATATTATTTCATTTGTTTTTTGCTCGATGATGAGAAAAATTTTCGAATAAAATCCATTTTTTTTTATGAAAGCTAAATTTATAAAGTTTAACAAAAAAAAGCAAATCGGCTTGAATAATTAAAATTTTGCTCATATTAGTTGAAAAGTATTTGTTATATTTTTGCTTGCTAGTAAGCAAAAAAATAAGTAGCCAATATTTTTATTCAGTAACATATAAATCATATATGTTGTTTCTTAAAAATTATTTTTAATTATTGTATTATTTTTTGGAATTTTAATTACAAAGTTTATGAAATAAGAATTTCCAACTGCGTTTTTGCACGATAATGAAAAAATAAAGTTCGTTATTTGTTTTTCTCCATACCTTCACTTCATTACGGGTGGTTTATTCTAATAAAATAATTTCTTTTTAGAACTAATTAAACTGTAAAGCTTTAAAATTAAGATTGTGTATTTTTTTAGAACTGTCTTTGCTCGTTAGCAAGCAAAAAATATACCAAAAAGTGTTTTTGTTCCTTGACGTTTGGTTTTTCAATATATTTTCTTCTCAATTTTTTTTTTCAGTAAGCAATAAAATTAATTAGAAAATAATTTTTGCTGCATTATGAGTAAAAAAATAATAAAAAAATCAGACTTTTTTGTTCTTTAAATAAATTTTATAAAAAAAATTATATGTGTAAAATTCAGATTTGTTGCTTTTCAAAAGCAAGTACTCTCAATAACTTTTCAAAAGAAAGTTACTCAGACTCGTTGCTTTTCATATATGCTCCTCGTTGTAATAAAAAATTACTGCAAAGTATTATGGTGCGTTATAAGTGAACAAATTGGCGAAAAAATCAATTACTATTTTTTGGCGAAAAAATTGATTAGTTATTTTGAATATCTAATACGTTCTAAACAAAAAAGTTACTACAAAATATTTTTGCTCCATTCTGAGTAAAAAAAAATTAGATCAAAAAATCAAATTTATTTGGTTTTTAAACACATTTTCTTCTAATTATTATATCTATTCTGTTGCAAGAAAAAAAGTCACCATGAAATATGTTTGCTTTGTTATCAGTAAAACAATTAATAAAAAAATTAAACTTGTTTCTTATAAAAATAAAATTTTAAAAAATTGTTTTTTCTGCTCCGTTGTAACCAAAAAAGTTACTTTAGCAGAACACTTAAAATCGTTTCATTTTAAATATATTTTCTTTGAATTATTATTTCTGCTCTAGTGTAAGCAAGAAAGTCACTATGAATTTTCCATCGAATAGAATTTTTCGATCCATCGAATAGAATTTTTCCAAATCGGTAGTAAAATTCCACTAGAGTTTCTGGAATATTTTCCAGAATGCAAAACCGTGACGTAACCAAAAAGTGTTTTTATTTTTTTATTGAACATATTTCCTCATTCGAATTGGAAATCTTCAAAAAACCGAAAACAATATGAAAAACAGCCCAAATAAATAATAGCCGATTATTGAATAAAAATTAACTGAGAATTTGTAGTAATTTTCTCTTCAGAGACTCCCCTGCCCCTTCGACTTAAAATCAAAAAAAAAATCGTTAAACGAAAAATCCCATTTAAATTAATTGATAATGTCGAGTAGAACTTTTCAATTTTTTTTTAACTCTCAATGTTAATTTCCCTCATAAGCTTTTTCAGCAAATATTCAAAAATAATAATAATTTTTCAAAAAAAAGTCCTCATTTTCTTTTTATTATTATTATTTTTAAGTAAATAAACATAAATTTAAGACAGAATAAAATAAAAGAACGCGAAAAGAAAATTACGAAAACAAGACATCAACACTGCTGAAAATTGGCAGGAAAATATCGAGTAAAAAAAATCTCAACAAAAAAAAATGGCGGAAAATATTTGAAAAAAAAATTTTTTCCTCTTTTTTCTCATATTTTTTGTGTGTTTTTTTTTCTTCTTTCTGTTAACTGGTCTAAGCTGGATTGTGCTGACAAAATCCGCAGCCAAAATCGTCTCAACTTTTCACGCCTCGAAGTTCACAAATATTCCGGACCGTTCCGTGCCGTTCCCGTGCTCAACGGTACCGCATCATCCCATCGCATCGTACCGTGTGTTTTTGGGGTGCCCTGCCTTGATTTGCCGTGGCATGTCGATGAATTTTTGCTTTGGAAAAGTGCCAAGAAATTTTCCGTGTGTTATTTGCTGCGATGTTTTTTATTTTCTTATATTTCTTTTTGCTGTATTTTTTGTTGTGTTTTTTTTCTCCATTTTCACCACTTTTTCTTAACGATTCTAGCATTGGTTTTTCATTTTTCATGCAGTATTACTCAAATTTTTTTATTTTTTTTATTGTTTTCTTTTTTTCTGGTTTGTGTTCATTGAAAGTGTTGGTTGAAGAGAATTTTCCGAATCGAGCAGGCAAACGAGCAAGCGGGGAGTAATTTGGTGAATATTTTCAAAATGGCCGCGTATCCGATCGAGGAAAATATGCTTTTTTTTTCTTCTATTTCCCCTCATTTTTCCTTTTGTTTTACTTATTTTTACTCGTTTTACTTTTAGTTTTTTTTCCACCGATTCGTTATTCTTGCAGACGAACGTGAGTCGTCTTTCGGATCGCGTTTTCCACGTCATTGACGCCATTAAATGTTTGCCTTGTTTTTGGTTTTTGGGGTTGCGTCGATATTGTTGGTGGTGGTAGTTTTTGGGAATGGGCAGTTTTGTAAATTTTTCTTATTTGAGTTGCCAAGAACTTTGGGTACTTTACCGTTTCGTCGTGGTAATGTCGTCGCCATCTGATTACACATCCACTATTGATGCAGCTGCTTTTTGTGTAGTGTTCGTTGTTGTCAGTGGCGATCGGATTTAATTTGTTTGCATTTGACGGAATCATCAATTGACCATTGCGATAATTTTTATAGGAAATTTAGATTTTTTAAAATTATTACTTTTGTCTACGCTGCCAAATTTATTTTAATTTGATTTTTTTGTCGTTTACTAAGTAACGAAATCACAAAAAAACAAATTTTTCGATTCTATCTTTTGACATTTTCAATCAACAAATTATTTTCCGGTATAGGTCATAATAACATCATCCCTTTTCGGTAACTGAATGTGGTTTGTCAGATATTTTTTTTCGGAATCTTCATTTTTATCAATAGTAATTTGGGACATTTCGTGGTTTTTATTGTAATTTAAATAATTTTAATGTAGATATCTGCAACACCATATTTTCCTCAGGAGACTGTATCTGACGATCAGTATTGAGGTCAACTTAGTTAGTTTTATTTTTGCTGGCTTCTTATTTTTTTGGCCTTTTAATTGTACTGAATGTATTAGTCACGTGAAGCCGACAGTCTAAGAAATACCTCACACACCGGGGAGATTCAACGATCCATACCTCCACGTACCTACCTACCTCCCCACCCACCTAAGTGTAATGTGATGGCTGTGATAAAATGCATGAGAATATTTGGGTTAGGGGATGTTTTGAGATGTTGAAAAGAAGAAGAACTTATTATGTGAGTACAGTAAACAATGAAAAAGGGTGCTGGATGGGGTAAATGGTGGGGTGAGGGTGCATAAAAATCAATAGTTGCTGTTTAACCATGAAGAGCACGTCTATGTATTGTGCATGGTTGTCGATAACGATCACGTTGCTCTGTGGTGTTGGCAATGCTTTTTGGCATCCTGTTGGCATTTCACATCATTTCAAAAATCACCATTGATCGTTAAATTTGCACTGTTGCCAAATTGAGCAGACATCCAATTGGACGTAAATCGAATGTTCTTTTTTGTTTTCTTTGCCCTCTTTTGGATGGAATTTTGAGCAAATTTTAAATTTCCTAATCTTATATAGTTGAATAAGAAGTCTTTTCGATTACAAAAAAAATAATTTGGTTCTTCTTCTTTTCAATTAAATAGCAAGTTTTTTTTGTTTGTTGGCAGATCTTATTTTTTTAATTGGATTTTTGTTTTGTTAATATTATGTGAGTTTTGTAGGGCCATAAGTGCCAAATCAATAAATAATAACAATTTACTCATACTAATTAATCTGTTCCAAACATTTAATAATATTAATAATATGCAAAATTACTGCTATTAAAAATATTCTACTGAATTATCATAAATGTGACTAATAATGGCATAGAATATATTTTATATTTTTCTTCTTTTTGGTATAAAATATTAATTTGAGATAGTTTTTGCAAAGATTTTAGGAGGTATTTTTATTTTTTTGAGGTTATGTCTATGAAGTCTTTCTTTTTAAATTGGTCTCATTTTATTAAAGCATTATAAGATTTTTTTTAATACACTATGCCTGATGAGTTCCTTTTTTTTAGTGCGTTTTCATTTCTGGCATCTTTTATTATGTGTAGTTTAGTTTAATAAGGTCTATTTTTTGGGGGGCTTTTGTATGGTCTTTTATTTTATTAATATATAACTATGTTACTTATGTTAGTTTTTTAATTAATTTTTTATTATAAGTTATAACTACTTATAAGGACTTTTTGAAAAATAATTTAATGAGGTCTTTTTGGTATTATGTTATTACTTAGACATCATTTTTTTAGACGATTTTATAAAATCCTTTCTGCTATTTTGTTATGCCTTTTGATTGGGCTTATTTGAGCGATTTTTTAGTGTATTTTTTTAATAGGCTATAATGTCCGAAAACTCTTTTTTAGTTGATTTTATGAGGATTTAAAAAAAAATAATTTAATGAGGTCTTTTTGGTATTATGTTATTACTTATGACATCATTTTTTTGGACGATATTATGAGGTCCTTTCTACTATTTTGTTATGCCTTTTGAAACGGGCTTATTTGAGCGATTTTATAAGGTCCTTTTTTTAATAGGCTATGACGTCCGGAAACTCTTTTTTAGATGATTTTTTGAGGTATTGTAATTTTTGGTATTAGGTTACGAATTATGACATCTTTTTCGAAGAAATTTTTATCAGATTTCCTTTTAATTAGATTGTACTTTATGGGGTCTTTTTTGGAGGATCTCTTATAAGGTTTTTTAAGAGTTAAGAGATCATAAGTTAAGCGGTTCATTTTTATTACCAGTTGAATATACAAAAAAGGACAATATAATTACTAATAAAAACAATTGCAAAAAAAAAATAAAAAAAGGGTAAGTGAATTATTTTTATTTTTTTTTACTTCCGAAAAGCGTTTATAGTTTTTTTTGTGGGCAGTTTTAAGAACTACTCAATTTGTCTACGTAATTTCGTTTTTTCCCCAACAGAGGACTTAATTGTATTTTTTCAGAACCAACTTCACACTTAAGCCGCATAATCAAATGTATTTTGACAGCTGATATAGCAAGGCTTGCTTGTGTAAAAATTCGATTGATTCTGCACGGTAGTTTTTGGTTGATACCATTTTAAATATTTAAAGTGAAAAACAGCATTTTCAGCATATTTTACTTTTTTGATATAGACAAGATAAAAATGCTGTTCAAGCAAGAAAAAAATTATCCGATGTGTATGGAGAAGATGTGTTAACTGAGCGTCAGTGCCAAAACTGATTTGCAAAATTTCGATCCGGCAATTTTGATCTCGAACATGCACCACGTTCTGGAAGGCCAGTTGAAGCTGATGAAGACACAATAAACCGGCATTAATTTATGCAAACTGGTGAACAACAACTCGTGAGCTCGCTGAGAGATTAAATTTATCAAATTCGACCGTTCATGATCATTTGAAACGGCTAGGTTTAATCTGAAAGCTTCAAATATGGGTCCCTCATCTTCTTACATTTATGTTGTCGCATTGACGTTTATGATTTGCTTCTCAAACATAAAAAAAATGATACATTTTTGACGCGTATCATCACTGGGGACGAGAAATCGGTTGTCTACAACAATGTTAAGTGCAAAAGATCCTGGTGTAGAAAAGATGAACCGGCTCAAAGCACTTCGAAAGCCATAAATTCATAAAAAAAGAAGGTTATGCTATCTGTTTGGTGGGATTTCAAAGGAATTGTTTATTTTGTGATTCTACCGAGCAACACAACGATCAATTATGAAGTGTACTGTCATCAGTTGGACAAATTGAATGATTCACTTAAAGAAAAAAGGCCGGAATTGGTCAATAGGAAAGGTGTAGTCTTCCAACAGGATATTGCGAAACCACATACAAGTTTGACCACTCGGCAAAATCTTTTATAGCTTGCATGGGATATACTGCCACACACCATACTTTCCAGACCTAGCACCTTCCGATTATCATTTGTTCCGGTTTCTACAAAATTTTTTAGACGGTAAAACGTTTAATTCAAATAAGGAAGTCAAAAATCACTTGGGTCAGTTTTTGCCAGCAAAGAACAAATATTTTATGAGCATGAAATCATGCTACTGCCAGAAAGATGGCAAAGGGTATTGGATCAGACTGGACAATATTTAATTGAATAAATTATTAATTAACTATAAGCAAATCGTCTTTCATTTTTATATAACTTCCCGGACAACCTAATATTTAAAAAAAAAAGTTTAAGCATTTTCGCGTAAAACAAATGAAAATTGAAAACATTTCCCTTTTCCTCTTCGTCTTCAAGTAGTTTCCAAAAAAAAAAATTGTCGAAATAACAACAGGTCCCCAAAAGAGATGGGGAGAAAACAAATTAAACAATAAAAAATCGATAAAAAAAGAAAACAAAAACAGAAAGGATAACAAATCAGCTATCTATAAAATAAGAATGAGAAAAAATAAATTTAATAAAAAAGGACCCAAAAGACTGACAAGCAAACACACTCGTTGTCGAACAAGATCAATTGGTAAAAAAAACGAAATTATATAAAATCGTATGACTAATATGTATTCTACAGTTGGTTGCGTGTGTGTGTAATACAGCAGTTTAGATGTGTATTTGTTCATATTTCATCTTATTTATGTGCAGATGGGTGAGTATCTTCTCAGGTGAATAAGTGCTTACCATTCGGAATACTTCTATCACTTCGTTGAAACGAAGCTGAACTATAGATCGAATAATGGGAAATGGAAGGAGTTCAAATACATCATTTTTTTCCTAGTTGAAAATTTTCTGAATGCATACACTTTTATCGATAGAGAAAGTTTAACTCCAAAACACAGGTCCAACCAACCAACCCCCACCCCCCTCCCCTAAAAAAATTGTAATATTTCGAAACTTCTTTTTAGCATCAATTTCATTTACATATAAAAGCAATGCTTGGTAAATACAGTACAGAAGTCATTCCATAAGTGAGTGAATTTGTCTGAAAATGGAAAGTGAAGAGAGGAGCGACTGTCTACAAATCCTAGAATGTCTTTTAGAATCAATTCCAGAACTACTTCATTTTCTGTTGGGTCGTAAATGTAAGAAAAACGGGCGAATAGAAGAGTTTTTTTTTCAAATTTGCCTTTTCTTATGCCGTTTATAAGTATGAGTATACCCCCATAAGTACGAGTATGAGTATGCCCCATAAGTATGAGTATGAGTATATACAAATTTTCAAAGCAAAATAGCACATTCATTGACTACTGGTTACCTCTATATACATACCTATGAGTATTTGATGTTTTCATTTAGTTTGTTTGTATTGAAAATTTTTATAATAATCAAATTCATTAATTTTCTGAATTTACACTCTATATATATAGAGCATGTGTGTAAATATGTATTATATTTGTTTCAGTACAAACGTATACTTGCTCAATTTTGGTTGGTTTTTGTATTTCGGTGGTTTTTTAAAGAATGAAAATTTGTATAGATTTTGGTTGGTTTTTTTCAAAGCATAAATCGTTTTTCTTTAACAAACAAAAAATTCAAAAATTCTGCTAACAAACTCAACCGTACAAATATTAAAATATAAAAAAAATATACCAAAATGAATTCAAACCATTGAATTTGTAAGTAAATTTTTATATCAGCACCTGAAAAAAACCCATAAAAATTGGGGAAACAAATTAAATTGTTGTTTTTTTTTTGTAAAACTTAAAAAATTAAATTATAGAAAAAAAATCAGCGACTAAAAAATTAAAATTTTTTCAATAAACAAAACCATTTAAGCAGAGACTCATTTGTATTAGTGTCAATCCCCCAAAACACATACAACCAGTTCATATTATATATACATGCACACGTACATACACACACGCGCAAACCCCCCCAAGTTATACATATACAGAGGGTTAGGTAAATGTTTTAAAATTTCGTCGTTCTTAATTTAGCACCACCGCAGCATAGTCGGGAGAAAAATTGAAAATTCAGTCGGATGGTACCCCTCTCTATATTGAAAAGTCGGTGTGTGGTGTTGTTGTTTTGTAACATTTTTTTTTTAAACCAACTATTTTTGGTTTTTTTTCGCTTGTTTTTTTTTTTAATTTTTAATTTTAGAAATATATTTTTAAAAGCCCCAAAAAACCATTCGAAAATAACAAAATATTTATATTTTTATAATGTTATTTGTGCATACACATATTTTTATTTATAAGTTTCGATTTAATTATTATTAAAACAAAAACAAAAAAAAGACAATACCAAACATAAATAATCAAGAGAAATTGTTTATTTGATTTTTTTTATATTTTAATAATTAATTTTTTGTTGTACAAAATTTTGAAAGTGATTAAAAAAATACTATAAATTTTGAGAAAAAAACAAAACGCAAAAATAGTAAATAAAAATAAAACTTTTTAAAATATAAAATATTACAAAAAAAAAATTTCTAAAGAAAACAACAAGAATACGAAAAGTTTGCAGTAAAAATAAAGAAATTTTAAAAAAAATCCATACCCATAACTTTAAATTTCCAATAGAGAACAAAAAAATTCCGACAAGACTTATTAAAAATTAAAAAAAAAACCATTAATTAATTATCAATAATAGTTACAAAAAATATAAATAAAAAAAATTGTTATTTTTCTTGACGAACGAAATAAAATTAAAAATTTTAACATTTTTAACTAAAATAAAATTGAATTTTTTCAAAAGAAATCAACGAAAACTTGTTCGAGGTGTGGTGAATTGATTTTATTTTTGAAGAAAAAAAGAACAATATTAAAAAAAACTAAAAATTTAAAAAAAAAAAAATATAAAGAAATAATTAAAAACAATTTTGTGTTAAAAGTGATAAAATTTTCGTTCAGTTTTCGTTCAGTTGACAAATGTGCTCTCCTCCGCCGATGACAGTTCACGCTGTATAATAGTTAATTCTAAGTTGAACAACGTTTTTTTTTCTTCGATCAGTTCTAATTATTTTTTGACTAAACCTTTTAAAAATCAAATTTAATAAAACTAAATAAAAAATAATTGTTTAATTTTTAGTTTTTAAATAAATTTTTTGTTTTTTCCTTAATTTTTTTATTAGGAATTCCAAGTTCGCTTTTTTTTTTTAACACATTTTTTTATTAGGAATTTTTATTTTGATTTTGGAAATAAATTTAATTTTTGTTCTTATTTCTTTTTCTGTTTTGTTAGTAGAATTCTAAAATTTATTTAAAAAAAAAATTTAACTAAAAACGCCTAACCAGAAACAATTAAAAGAAATTTTTTCTTTAAAAATAACAATAGAGTGATGAAATTAATATTTTCTATATTTAATTTTTGACATTTATAAAATATTAATTTTTAATGACATTTAATAGTAAAAAAAAGTCAGAGGAAAATAAAAAATATAACCGACGGTTTTTGATTTGTTATAAATCGTGTGAAAATCTACCGTTTCCATTGAAGCGACTATTTACATGGTAATTAAGGTAAAAATTTAATAACCCCAAAAAAAAAATTTATTTTAATTTGTATTTTTGTATAATAATTGTAATTAAATTCAAATCATAAATAAAAAACTGTAATAAAAATAATAACTTACAAGTTAAGCGTGGAGTGAGCATAAAAAAAATATATATTTTCTTGTGTAAGAAATTTTTTGGATTGTTTTGGTTTCGAATTTCAAATTAATCAAAAGCTTATCAAAAAAAGAAAATTTCCATATATGATTTTAGTAAATTTTTCTTTTACTTTATAATTTTTTTAAGTATTTAAAAATATTTTTTATTTTACTAACAATCTTTAAAAAATCCTTTTCTAATCCGTATTCCTTTAAAATCTCTAACATTTTTAAAAACTATTTTCTTGAAATTATTTTGTATCCAATTTTTTAAGGATTTAAAAATATTTTTTTCTATCAATCAATAAAAAATCCCCTCCTAATTTGTATTCCTTAAAAATCTCTAACATTTTTTAAAAACTATTTTCTTGAAATTATTTTTGTATCCAACTTTTTAAGGTTTTAAAAGTATTTTTAATTATTAATTTATAAAAAATCCTTTCCTAATCTGTATTCCTTAAAAATCTCCAATATTTTTTTAAAACTTTTTTCTTGAAAACTCTTTTCTAAATAACGTTTTCTTCGAAATATTAATAAATTTGTCTTGGAAATTATTTTCTAAAAATAGTTTCCTTAAACACCTTTACTAAAATTTGCTCATTTTTAAGACCTTTTCCTTAAAAACACTTTCGTAAAAACCTATTCTTAAAAATCCTTTTTTTTCAAAAGAAATTTTTTACGAAATGTAAGTAAAAGAAAAACTCTTTATTTAAATTTATTTTTGCTAATATTTTCTAAAAATTCTTATTAAAAAAACTTTCGAATTTTTTTCCCCATTACAGTTATTTCTTAAGAAATTTTTTTTATTAACAACTTTTCTTGAAAAACGTTTCCTAAATTTTCTCCTACTTTCTTTTAACTCTTTTTAAAATCTATTTCATCAAAAACTTATTCAATTTTAATTAAAAAAAAAACTTTTCCCTAAATCTTTGCAAGAAAATGTTCTAAAAAAATAAAAATTTCAAAAATATTTTTTTTCAAATTATAAGAAAACAATTTCGTCTTACAAATTTGCTATAAAAAACTTTTCTTTAATATGCTTTTTTTCAAAAATTTTCGTCCAGAAAATGTCTTTAAAAATTAAAAAATGTCTTTTAATTTTAAATCGTTTCTTTTTTTACTTTTTGTTTGTTGAATACTATTTAATAAAAATAGTTTCTTCCAAAAAACTGTTTTTTTAAGAAATTTTTTAGGGAGTTTTTGGGGGAAAAATATTTCTTAAACATTTTATCTCTTAAATCATTATTTACAATTTTTTTCCCTTGGTACCAGTAATTTTTCAACAAAAATCCACCACTATTTTCAAATTCACCATTTTAGGTTAGGATTGACCATTATTATAGGCGCATCACAGTTCTTAACAAATAAATAATTTTTATGAGCATAGAAATTTTCTCAAGTTCTTAAATTTTATAATTCACCTTAGTTTTTAATTTATAATTTTTATAATTCCGCGAGTTCTATAAAATGGATTCACTTTTACAGAGCCGCCATTTTTTGTTTACAAACTAACAATTTTATCAAATTTGTGATTTTTACATATTTTTGATATTTATAAATTGTTATATATAAACTTTATAAATCCGGCGGCATTTTCCAATTTGAAAACCCACCATTTAAAAAAAAAGAATTCACCACCGTTTATAATTTTTTGTTGTTGAATACGCCATTTTTATATGTTTTTTTCATTTTTTAAATTGGCTTTTTAAAAAAAAATATATCTCATGTAAAGAAATTCACCATTTTCACCATTTTTCATCACATTGCTTAAAATTCACCACTTTTTCCTTTAAGTTTTTTCTTTTTTGTAATTTTCATAATAAATCCAGCTGTAAGAATTTAAAAAAAATAACCAAAATCCCAGACAGGCGACTTTTTGCTATGCCATTTTTGAAAAAAAAATATCCTATTAAGTAATAAGTTGGTGGTCGGTTAAGTAAATATGTAATTTTTAATATAGAACTTTCAATTTATACAAAAAAAGGGGTACGTCGTAGGCTTTTTTTTAAAGAAAAAAAAACAACGAATCACTGTTGACAGCTACAGAACTGCGAACCGCTACATCATCAGAGCCCCTAAAAAAGTGCTTGCCTACTTAGCAATAGTGGCGCCGGCAGCGTCAGCAAGGAATAAATAGAAGCCAAATTTCCGTATATCCTAAACTTAGAATTATTTTGATTTCAATTTAGAAATTTTATTTTTATGGCATCAAAAATATCAGTTCAAATACACTTATTTATAGTGTAAATATTTTCTATTTTCAACCATATTGTTGCTTTTTATAATTTTTGGTTATGTTAATGGCGAATGGGGATGCTGATGCTAATGCTAATGGTGATGGTGATGGTATTGACTTTATAGGCCAGAGTCGGATATAAAAATATATAGGAACACACACACACACACCCGCAGGCAATTATAAAAATAAAAATACAAAATTACATACTCTGTACTATACTCTAAAAATACGAAAATTTTCCTGTTTCATTGATTTCACTTTATAAATAAATGCATATTTTTACTTTGGCTTTCATTTATTTATTTATTCCTTTTTTTTGTTAACATAAATGACTGATTAATTTTCTGTTTTTATTTGTAAAGGATTTATTTATTTACTATTTTACTATTTTTAGGTTGTTGTGCTTTGTTTGTTTTGGTTTTTTTTCTTCATCGATAATTTTGTTTATAAAATTTTTTTTCTCGATTTATTTAATATTTTTCATTGGTTTTTTTTTTTTTAAATAAAATTGCACATTTTTAGCGATAATTTATTGTAGTTTAAAAGCTGTAATAATTTTTGAAATGATGTGTTAAATTCGATGTCTGAAAATTTGTTTTAGTGCATTTTTGCCTTCCCTTGATGAAAGTATTTTCGGAAATTTCGTATCAATAAAAAGTATTTTTTTTGGTAACATTTAAAAAAGAAAAGGACACGTGCATATTATCGTTATGATCATATCATATGTATTTATTTTGATTTAATTAGAAGAAAAGAAATTTTCAAAGGACCTTCATTCAACGTGGATGTTTTATTTTCCAGCGATCATTTTTCAATAAGTTCCGTTTTTTGGGATGAGGAATATTCTTAAATTTTTGTGAATCTATTTTTTATAGGAAGTATTTTGAGTTTAATAATTATGTTTTTTTTACAACTAAATATTTTTATTTAAAAAAAAAGAACTTTGTCAATTTTTTTTTAGTTTTAGTTTTTGTGTTACGGAATTTTATTCTACTTATTTTTGTTACAACTTTTTTTTAGTTACTAAAATATGTTATTTTTATACAATAATAAATAAATAAAAATCAATTATTAATTATTTATGAAAAAAAAATCTAATTTTATTAGTATGTTTTTTCTTATAATTTGTTATTTTTTTGTTAAAAATATTGCAATCTATTTTTCTACTTGCCTTAAATTTGGCAAGCAGAAAAATAGATTGCAATATTTTTAACAAAAAAAATAACAAATTATAGGAAATAAATAATTTATTTTAAGGAAATTTAGAAAGTATTTAATAAAAATTTGACATTGTTTAAGATAAATTTGAACTTTTTCTATATATTTTTTTTTAGTTTTTGTGTCACGGAATTTTTTTTATTCAACTAATTTTTGTTACAACTATTTTTTTATGTTGAATCTATAAAGAATAAAATCTGTTATTAATATTATAAATAATATTTTTTTTTCAATTATTTATTATTTATGAAGAATAAAATACAATTTTTTGGGAATTTTTTTTTCTATGATTTGTTATTTTTTATAGAGTTTTTGTCTATTCTTCTGCTTGCGTTAAATTTGGCGAAAGATTTAAAAAAATGTTAGGAAAATACAAAAAATATTTAAGAAAAATTTTAAATTTTTTTTTAGAAAGTATTTAAGGAAAATTTGACATTATTTGAGCTAAATTTGACGATGTTCAAATTTGAAAAATTGGGAAACTGTTTGAGGAAAATTTGAAATTGTTTGAAAGAAAATTTCCATCGATTTTCAATATTAAAAAAATTCTTACTATTGTAAAGAGTATAAAAAATAGAAAACATCCCCTCCCCCCTCCTAAAAAAAAAAAAAAAAATGGCTAAATTTTGACATAAAAAATGGCTAATTTTGACATTTGCCTCGATTTTTACTGTTAAAAAAAATATTTGCTATTGTAAAGAGTATAAAAAATACAACCCACTTCCCCCCAAATACGAAAAATTGGTTAAATAATGACATACAAAACGCATTTTTTTATATTTGATTCTAAATTAAAAGTATTTTATTTATAGTAGGACTCTTTTAAAATAATGTTGCAAAACTGAAAAAAAACAAAACTAAAAACACACTAAAATATTTGTAAGAATTTTTCGAAGTAATTTTTTTGGGATTTGCTTTAAAA
The DNA here is from genome assembly GCA_958298945.1 of Atherix ibis. Classification (NCBI taxonomy): domain Eukaryota; kingdom Metazoa; phylum Arthropoda; class Insecta; order Diptera; family Athericidae; genus Atherix; species Atherix ibis. Next base: position 28,331,617 of record OY282607.1, read on the forward strand.
TCATGCACACTAAAACCTCTCAAAAACGTTATTTTTTCTTTAACACTTTTGTTCGGCTTTGAAAAGGTCCTTAAAAGTTAAAAAAAAATTTGTTCACCAAAAAAAACGAATAGAAAAAAAAAACAAAAATCCTTTGCGTGTTAAGAAAACAATTTTCCTTATACGTCATGATGTGCAGGACTCGTCCTTTCGTCATTCTTTCATCCTGTCCCATGCTATCGCTACAGAACTCAACCATAGTCACCCCTTCGCTCTGCCTAATGTAACCATAAACAAAGTTCAAAAGTAGTGTTTTCCCTTTTTTTTTTGCTATCGCATCGGGAATAGGCAATAGGCACATCCTTTTCAAGGATCTTTTTCGGATTCATATTCTTTAATTTGCATTCATAAAAATCCTGTTGTCTTAAGTTGTTGTTTTTTTTTCCTTTATTTTTCGTAAAATTGAATTTTATTATTTGATGTTGCTATGCTCATCCTTCCTCCTGTCATCCCCCTTTTATCGTTTATTGTTGTTGTTATTGCTGTGTTGATGCTGTTTTATTGCTCAATCTTGTATTGTGTTGATTTTTGGCCTCCATTTCTGTTCTCATTTTTTTTTATTTCCGTAAAGGCATATTTTGTTTCTTATTGTTCTTTTTTGGTTTCTTTTGTTGCTGAATATGACGTGCTCGGTGCTTTTTTTCTATTCCTTTTCACCAGCTATTATTGATTCTCATTTTACGAATAAACACGATTTATTTTTCTGCTGTTTTTTTGACATGTTACTTGTGACATCTTTGTTAACATAACAAAAATGATATCCTTTATGGCAGATAAGAGAATATTGTAGATGGCGTTAGAGGAGCAGAGAAGAGAACAGAAGCGAGTAAAAAACAACGTTTGTTGAGATTTCTCTAGTTTTTTTTCCCAACGTTTCTTATTTATTTATATATTTATTTTTTGAATTTTATTATGATCTCTATTTTATATAATAAATATTTTTGTTTCCTATTTTCTTTAGGATTTTTTTTTGTAATGAAAGCAATTTTGTTGTGAATAAAAATTACATTGTTTTAATATCCTGCCGAGTTTAATCAACAAACAAACAAACAGAAATGAATAAAAAAAAATATATTTCCATAAGAAAATAATGAAATTTTCATTTAAAAAAGTAATTCTAATAATTGTTTAAAAATATCCCCAGCAACTCAAGAATATCATTTTGTGTTTTTTCTTGATTGCGAAAACTGGTCTAAAATATACACAAAAAATTTGGTAGACTAAATTTGACAGATTGTTTCGTTTTCGTATCAATAAATGATCTAAAAATCACTTTTATTTTGAATTACTGTTTAGTTAATTGGTCTAAAATATACCTAAAACTGTTGAAAACGTTTTTTGCAACATTAATTCTAAAAATTTGTTCAAAAATACAACAAAAATCCGATAATATCATTTTTTCTTTTTCATTAATTGAGAAAACTGGCCTAAAATATATAAAAAAATTCAGAAAATCAATTTTTCTTCTTTGTTTTGGGAAAAATGGTCTAAATATAGCGAAAAAATTGTAACTGTTTTTTTTTTAAATATTTTTTTTTAGAGAAATTGGTCTTAAATATATTATACGTAAAATTGTGAAAAACTATTATATTTTTGCTATTTTAATTGTTAAAAATACACTGGAGATTTGAAAATGTTAATTTTTCTTTTAAAATATTCGAGGAAATCTTGTAATAATTTTATATTTTCTTTCATTCATAAAATTGGTCTAAACATAACTGAAAATGTTGAATTCTGGTTTTGTCTTCTAATTAGGACAATTGGTAAAAAAATACACCGGAAATGCAAGAATATCATTTTATCTTTTTTATTAATCAAAAAAAAACTGGTCCTAAATATTCCACAAAATATAAAATTTGTCTAAAATTATACCGAACAATCCAAAAAACTTTTTTTGTCATTATATATTTTTTGTTTTTAGTAAATTGGTCTTAAATATACCTAAAAATGTAGAAAACTATCAAAACTATTTTGATTTAAAAAGTTGGTTAAAAGTACACCTATAAGCTAAGAATATTATTTTCGCCTTTTCCTTAATCATGAGAGAACTGGTCTAAAATGTACCAAACAATTTTGAAATTTCATATTCATACACTTTTATTGTTTTGATAAGTATGGTCTAAAATGTAAAAGAAAGTCTTTAATATTCCTAAAGGACTTTTTAAGATGTAATTTTTTTAATTATCTTCTTTTTAATGATAGAGTCTTTTTTTCGGGAAAAATCCGAAACATTATCATAGTAAGTGAATGAGATGACAAATTGGACCATTTTGCATTTGTAACTTAATATAAGCAGGAAACTTGTACGGAACTGTGTTTGGATATAACACTCAAAGGCACACATAGTCTTCGAGACACTGCGGAGGGCTATAAAAATGCACAGAGTCACATAGAGTCAGATTTATGGTTTAATGACATGTGCTTTGTCGCTTGGCTAGTGACATTAAGTGCCACGCTTCTGTGTCTTTTCCTTGTTTGGAGATTTCGAATTGATAGAAACGGAAGGGCCGCGCCTCCGTCCCCATCTTTTATACAGGCTAGCTACCTCACTATTTACCTAGCCTAGCCATATGAATATATACTCTGAGTGATGGTGATTGAGCTCACCGAAAATTATAGCCAAACTAACAGGAACGCTGGTGATTAGAGTGACAAACGACAAAACATGACAAGAACGGAATAGGACGTAGTGTACCGAACATTAGTGCGCCGTTCTAATGGCAGAAAGAAAAAATGAAAAAAATTCAACTAAAAATGACCGCCATTTTTCGAATGTGATTTTCTCATTTACTTGATCTTCATGGGCTTAGAGATGGATGGACGTACGTAGATTCGTGTGTGTGATTGTATAGAGTTCCGCTGTGCATGCCGATGTGGATTAAGACGATTAGTCTTCCAACTCTCGTCTATCTCGTTAGGTTCGGGATGATCTTACGCCGAATGACGTAAGTGTGTTCGTTCCATTCTTTTTCTATTTCGCTTCAAATCCAAACATCTTGAATGGCGTTGTTTTTTCGTTCGTTTCTCTTATTTTCACTACGCGAGATGTGGCGTGAGGTATTGCTGCGCCTTTGGGAGTGTGCGTTTATGCTAGAGCATGGATAGCGTGTGGTCTGTGGATGCTACCTCTTTTAGGTTCCGCGACTAAGCCCTATTCGCATACGGCTTTGTTTAACTAAACCCAAGATCCGACTTGTGCCAACGTAGAATAACAAAAGATTTTGTAGGCTCCTCCCTATTTTCGTTAGCCGCAAATCGCAATCATGCCATTGGAAGATGGACTGAAATCGCTTGATTATTGTCTGAACCCCTCCTCTCCCCTATTTAAGGTTTTCTTTCTTATTATTTTTTATCGTAAGAGGAGCAACTGGGGCAACATCTACTTTCAGTTTGTACTTTTCTAACATAAGAAAAGTGGGGTGATTTTTTTCCTTTCGTATTTAAATCGACTGTGTGCCATACCGGTGCAAATGGGAGCGAGAAAAAGAAATATTGGAACTTGTAAAGTGTGCTTAGCGATGCCAGTCAGCCCCTACGTAGAGACCTCCTGCAATATGAGCCAGAGAAATGGTGTTATTACTAACTAAATAGTTGAAAATAAGAATAAAAATCCAAAAATCGTCTCAGAAATAGTCAATGAAGAAGAAGCATTTGATGCGAATGAAAATCCAGATGGCGTTACTTGTCGCGTAGACAAAATAGAGACTTCCCTTGCTGGCCAACGCACTACGATGGGGTGTCGCTAGTGCATTGATTGTTTTTTTTTCTTTTTAGGTGTTTGTGTGCGTTTATGAACAGAACTGTAGATTGTGATCCCCCTCCGGTAGGTACTTTTCATTGTTGTTGTTGTAGTTTTTGTAAAAGATTTTAGTTTGCTGTACTTTAATTATTAGTTTTTGAATTCTCTTTTCCTCTCTTTTGTTGAAGTTTTGGTTTTTAGGGAATTTCAAAATGGAAGTTTATGAAATGGCTTTTCAAGTCTAGTATGGTTTTTTCTGTACTCACTCTCTAAAGGTGTGAATTACGGCGAAAAAGGATATTTTTAACCATTTTTACTTGTTTGGAAAATTTGTTATAAATCTGCTATTTTCCAATTAAATTCACTGACTACTAGCGATCTAGTTTTTTCTTAGTTAGAGGATGCGTTAAAGAGGTTCCTAACATTTTAGATGTCTCCCACAACAGTCGTCCTTTTTCCTCTTTCTCTATTTCGTTGAATTCTTATTTTCTTTTCTTGGATTTTTTTAAAAGTCAAATCAATTATTTTTAACTACATTTTTTCCTATTCCCAATGATTATACCCTCCCAAAACCATTTATTAAGTCCTCTTCCATCTTGGCTTAATTTTAAAATGTTTTTTCTGAACCCCCTCTCTTGGAGAATTGAACACTTTAACTTGTCTCCAGGTAAAACTTTTTATCTTTTATGGCATGATTTTCTTTCTTATGTGCCAAAGTATTCTTTAAGCACGATCATCATAATTAGCCGTGCTCATCTAGAACTTTACGTTCGGTAACTTTCTTTTCTTCCGCTGCCATATTTTCTAAACCTCAAAGTATATTTTAATATACCTAAACATGCTCGTTTGTCATAAATTATTATAGGTTCGCTTAAAATGGGTTAGTAAATACCTAAAAAAATATAAGAGAAAATTATTTGAACTACCTACGAAATTCTCAAATCACAATTAAACGATGTGAAGCTAAAGAATTGTGAAATTTTTGAGCGGAGATAATTTTTTTCCATATACCTCGGATTCGGAAAAAAAGATAAATTCAAAAATCTTTTTAAAAACATTTTTTTTTAAAAATTCGATTAAAAATTAAAAAAAACAATATCAAAAAACTTCAAAATACAAAATTGTTTTCAAAATTTTTAACTTTAAGCTTGGAACAATTTTATACCAGTGACCTGCGACTCTCAAACATTGTCGATTTTGTTGTCATTCCAAGTCACTTTTGATCAAATCAAATGTCATTTCCTGTAACTTATTCTGATTAATTTGTAAATTTATCTGAATTGGTTTTATATAAAAATATGTTGCACTACTACTGACCAGTGACTCTCAAACTTTCTATTCCCCAATACCATAACGAACAATATTTATTCCTTTCAAATATCGTCACACAATCTTTTCAGTTACAAAAAGGTGTAAGAAACGATTGATTTCCGTTCATATTTATACTATTAAAAATAAATATCAGTTTTTATTTCAGTTTCTAAAAGAAAATATCCATTTTCGGTAAAAATACAAAAAAAAATCTGAAGTGCATCTACACTTTTTCCACCGAAAATAGAATTTTCTCGTCGAAAGGTAAATTTACGAATACGGATGAGATCAAGAAGAATGAATTAAATCACTTTTACTCGTGATGATCATTTGGGGATCGTATGTCACCCATAAAAAATCAAAAATGAATCCATAAATATTCGAATGGAAAAATACTTGAAGTTTCTTTCACATTTGATATAGAAAAGAAGAAGATATTTTCAGAAAAAATGTGAGCCAGCCTTATAAGACGGTAGGTGCACGGCTGAATATCAAAATGACTAACCTCTGTAGTGAGAGCAAAAAATCCATTTTTCCAAAAAAAAAAAAAAAACGAATTCATCCACTGCCACAGCAATAAAATATGAAAACTATGACATTTATGGTGGAATTTTCCAAATTATCTAAATCCACCATAATTGAATGCATGAAAATGAATTTTTTTTTCTTTGCCATAGTTTATGCCTTGTATTATTTGGGATTTTGTTTGAGAGACAAAAAAAATGTTTACTTTCGTTTGAATTCCAAAAAATCGGTGATTAGTTAAATAAAATACGTCATTGATTGTACAATTCCAGTCATCATCGAAACCCTTCTAACCTCCCTTCTTGCTTGTCAATAATTCCTTTGGTGATTTCTAAAAAAAAAAAACAAAAAAAACGTGCATGAGGTCAAAGGAATTTCGAAAAGTGTCAGAGGAGAAAATCTGTACCCGAACAAATGTACGAATAGGAATGCCATAAAATGTAAAGCGATGCATTTGAATTTTCAATTGAAGATGCTCTGTTTCAGCAGTAAAATATGGAACGGTGATGGCAGGAGATCGGTCTGCTGGGTAGGCACGGCTTAGAGTACTTGTACCCCCGGCGAACACATGTTGTAAATACACTCACCCACAAATGATTTTCTGTCATAAAATAAGACAGAAAAAAAATCACTGAATATATACACAAAAACTGGGAAAAGGAAAGGGATATCTAGAGGGGAAAAGAGACGAAGTTAGATTGCATGAATTTTAAGCTTAGTTTTGAAAAAGATCAGAAAAATCACCGGATCGTTCTGGATCAGACACAGTTGGTAACAGCTGGTCCTGAAACGTCTGCCTGCCTGTAATAGCGTGTTCATATCGTCTATGGATGATTCCAGGGTCGATCTCTTAAGAAGGCACGTTAGTCATTGCCATCCCCGCAATACATCGAATGTCTTAAAGTGTTCAGAACTGACTCTCGATTTCCCTAGCATCGCTAATTTCATATGCGGCCACGTCGAGCCAATAATTTAATCTTCTTCATTTGAACGTTCATGAAATCCGCTTAAAACACAACTGCAAGGATGTCTGCTGCAATCATCTATCCTTCTTTCCACTCTAATGTCATTTTTTTCTTGAATGTTCATAAAATGAAAATTCACTTTTGTGCAGACGCCAAAATAACAAATGACTTGGACCATACGATATTATGGCGTATGCACAAGAAGTGACAAGGGTGATAAAATTTTAAGGACATTACGGCAATAATTAAAGTGAGGATGTTCAGGATTACTTGAAGAAGTGTGACCTTGATTAATCTTCTGCAATAATTAGTCCACAGTTCGTTTGCTTGAGCATATGGCGTTTTCGCCTTTAGTGAGTCATTAAAAATAAAAATTTCATACCAAAATGAAATATTTTGCATCAAAAATTCGGAATAAAAGTTTCTATTTAAAATTCTTATAAATAATTTTATGTGGATTCTTTTGAATAAAAAACACTTTAAATTATGTGCATTCTTTTGAATGAAAATGTTTTGAGAAAAATTTTCATTTCAAATTTACCAATTGAACTTTTAAGTTCAAAAATTTACTTTTGAAAATTTTCCTCCTAGAATTATTAACACAAAATCATACGTAAAAAAATTCAGATAATTTTTTTTTCAAATTTATAAATTGAATTTCTCTTTTAAAATTTTGAAAAAAAATTTTCCATTTAAAATTATCAACAAAAATTTTGCTTTTAATATATTCAACAATAATGTTCCATTTAAAATGTTCAACAATAATTTTCCATTTACAATGTACAACAAAAATTTACCTTTTAAAATATTCAATAAAAATTTTCTTTTTAAAATATTGAACAAAAATTTTCCATTTAAAATGTTCACCAAAATTTTCCCGTTTACATTTGATTGAGAAATTTAAAATAAAATCCTTGGCAATATGGAAAAAAATAGTCAATAAAAATTGTTTTCTCACAAAATATCAATAAAATTTTTAATAATAATTATATTATTAAAAAATTCCCATTTAAAATTCCCTAAAACAAAAAAATTTTGCATAACAATTGTTTTCTCAAACCTTCAATTTTCTGTTTAAAAGTCTTAATATTCAAGTGAACGGCTTCAAAAAAAAAAAAATTCCCTTCAAAAATTTTACTTCTAAAATTTTGAAAAAAAAAATAATTTCCTTAGAAATATTTATCAAAAATTTAAGTAGGAAAAAATTCTTCAAAAAATTTCCCATGGTTAATGGAAGCGACAATTTTTTTTTTAAATTTCCAATAAAAATTTCCCGTTAAAAATACCTAATAAAAATTTAATAAAATTTTCACATACATATTTTAAGAATTCATTATTTGTGGAAAATTTTATAGTTCATTTGCAGAATTAATTTTCATTGTAATTTAAAAATGAATCGAAAAATATTTTATAAAATAATCCCATCAAAAAGAATCCAATTTCCTTTTGCGTTCGAGTCCAATTGGCCTTCGAATTAGTTCTAGCTTATATCAACCAATCATCAATGCTTCAACATTGTTTTGCAATTAAATGAAAAATGGAATAGGAGTTGCTGGTGGTAAAAAGGAAATAAAAGATTCGCATTTAAATTCGTGCTCGTGTACTCGTGTTTGATGAGAAGACAAAAAAATAAGGAAAATAATCGATGGTGTGCTTAGCGAAATATTTATAAATTTCTAATAATAATCAGGTAGGGAAAAAAATTACAGGAAAAATAAAACCAAACAGCAACCACAAAAACGAAGATAAATCTTTGGCAAAGTACTTTTTTCTTCCTTTTTGGTTAGAAGAAAAATTATGTTCAAAATTGATAGCGAAAGCTAACTTGGGGTGTGGTTTTGGGTAAAGCGAAGATGGCACTTCGATTTGACAAAATATGCTATTCACTTTTCTGCAATCAATCATTTAATCCTTAATTCTGAAATGGATTGAACAGACGAAAAATTAGAATTCCGAGTATGCTTTCGTATTTACCGATTCGGCACTGAATTTGCATTTAACTGAAAATTCCAAGGCTTTCAGGTTGCGTAAAAATGTTTAGATTTTTCATTATTTTTATTTACTGAAAAAATCATAATTTTTATTACATGGAAATTTTATGGAAAAAAATTATGTGCCTTGGGAAATTAGGCTCTATTTTAAAATTCGTATTAGTCTGTGATGGGAAGAAAGTTCATAATTCTCTGATATTTGTATTGCTACTAATAAGGACAAAAAAGCTTTTACACTAAAACATAACAGGTAGTGAAAATATTTTTTTATAAGTAAACATAAGTTTTTCAGTGAAAAACAAATTTTCAACAGTTTTCTTAGGCAAATACCGGTGTAAACGGTAAATCATAAGCAATATCTGTAAAAATTTTCAGTAAAAATTGTCAGTAAAAATTTTCAGTAAAAATTATCAGTAAAAATGTTCAATAAAAATTCGCAGTAAAAATTTTCAGGAAAAATGTTCACTAAAAATTGTCAGTAAAAATTTTCACTAAAAATTTTCAGTAAAAATTTTCAGTAAAAATTCGCAGTAATAATTGTCAGCAAAAATGTTTGGTAAAAATTTTCACCAAAAATTGTCAGTAAAAATTTTCAGTAAAAATTGTCAGTAAAATTTTTCAGTAAAAATTGTCAGTAAAAATTGTCAGTAAAAATGTTCAGTAAAAATTGTCAGTAAAAATGTTCAATAAAAATTCGCAGTAAAAATTTTCAGGAAAAATGTTCACTAAAAATTGTCAGTAAAAATTTTCACTAAAAATTTTCAGTAAAAATTTTCAGTAAAAATTCGCAGTAATAATTGTCAGCAAAAATGTTTGGTAAAAATTTTCACCAAAAATTGTCAGTAAAAATTTTCACTAAAAATTGTCAGTAAAAATTGTCAGTGAAAATTTTCAGTAAAAATTTTCAGTAAAAATTTTCAGTAAAAATTTTCAGTAAAAATTTTCAGTAAAAATTTTCAGTAAAAATTTTCAGTAAAAATTTTCAGTAAAAATTTTCAGTAAAAATTTTCAGTAAAAATTTTCAGTAAAAATTTTCAGTAAAAATTTTCAGTAAAAATTTTCAGTAAAAATTTTCAGTAAAAATTTTCAGTAAAAATTTTCAGTAAAAATTTTCAGTAAAAATTTTCAGTAAAAATTTTCAGTAAAAATTTTCAGTAAAAATTTTCAGTAAAAATTTTCAGTAAAAATTTTCAGTAAAAATTTTCAGTAAAAATTTTCAGTAAAAATTTTCAGTAAAAATTTTCAGTAAAAATTTTCAGTAAAAATTTTCAGTTAAAATTTTCAGTAAAAATTTTCAGTAAAAATTTTCAGTGAAAATTTTCAGTAAAAATTTTCAGTAAAAATTTTCAGTAAAAATTTTCAGTAAAAATTTTCAGTAAAAATTTTCAGTAAAAATTTTCAGTAAAAATTTTCAGTAAAAATTTTCAGTAAAAACTGTCAGTAAAAATTGTCAGTACAAATTTGAGTTAAGAATTTTTAGTAAAAATTCAATAAAAGTTCAGCAAAAAGTCAGTAAAAATTTCAGTAATAATTTCCAGTAAAAATTATTAGTTGTTGGAATGACAAAAATATTGTCGAAATAGGTTCAATTTTTCATCAAACGAGTAAACAGAATAACTGTTAAGTCCGCAGCATAAATTCAAAATTATTAACAGGAAAAAAAGGATAAGCAAACAAGGATATTCGCAAACTGAATAAAAATAATTAAATCTTGAATTTTCTAACCAATTTGAAGTTGATTTTATTCTCTTTAATAAATTTCCAAATGCGCGTAGGTGGATTGATGAATGGGCGGAAATTTTACATTTAAAATACGAACAAAAATGTTTTGTCGTGTTTACGTGAGGGGTGGGAGGGGGGAGGGGTTGCTTTTATCTGTCGCGTATGATAGCAGAGGTAGGTATTTCGAAAAATGTTATGAAATTCGAATTTTGATATTTCGATAGGCTTTCGCTGGGATTGAAACCCTTCAATGCCAACTTTTAATGTAATCAATATTACATTGGAGAAAAAAGCAGATCAGGAGTTCTTTCTTTTTATTTTATTTCATTTGTTTTATTTCCTTTTTTTGGTACACAATTTTTTTTACTTTTAAAGTAAGAAAAAAGAATTAAAATTGAAAACTTTTCTTTTTCTTCGATAATACCTGTGCGTATTTATAGACAATTGGGGGTGGTGGATGAATGGGTGGTTGGGATGAGTGTTGCCATATGAGAACAAAATTATGAGAGACACACACAGGCACACACACAGTCGCATATACATTGGGTAAAGTTGTTTATGCAATTTATTTTTGCTGGGTCTCATCCTTGCTGGGCGTTTGTGAACAGGGCTTCTGTTATCATTTATGAACTTCCCTCTTTACCCTAAAATGCTGTTGACATTTGTGTCGGTTTTGTTTCTCGCTAATAAACAGTTCCGATTTCAAACCAAGGCTATGAGTAAGAAAAATTCCAATAAAAATGGCGAAAAAAATGAAAATAATAGGATCGCCATAAAAAACATAAAATACCAATTATTGCTATTAGTTACGTACCCAATCAACTGAGTTCCGTGGGATAAGATTGGGGAGGTGACGGGGTGTGCTGGGATACTCTGTTCCTTCACATTAGAGAGCGTAGCTTTCGATTTCATCAAAGCAAGTATTTGTGTGTGTATGGTATGACAAATTAAGACACGATAGATGCTCGTAGGTAACCAAGTGGGTTGGATATCGTTTGGGCTGTTTGTGCATGAGGACGGTAACGAATTGATAACCTTGGAGGACGCCCACATCCGATATAAACGCGTTGTTATAAATGGAAAGGATCGCTAGGATAACAGCGCTCGGCTTTTGTTTTTTTTTGTCTTCTTTTGATTTCTCATATCTTTATGCTGTCTTTTTTGTATGGTTTTCGATTTCGTTGCGCGTATAAGTTTCAGTTAATTTTTATCTTTTTAGATTTAATACTCACACTTCCGTTTCGCCGGTTAATCTCTGCTATTTATTTTTGGTAAGCACTTTAATTACTCTTCCCACTGACAAACACTCAGTGGTTATTATTAAAAATAAAAATTTGGCAAAAGAATTGGTGTGGAGAATTTTTATTACTGAAAATTTTTACTCAAAAACTTTTACCGAAAACTTTTACTAAATTTTTGCTGTGAACATTTTTATTGTGAACATTTTTACTATGAACATTTTTACTGTGAACATTTTTACTGTGAACATTTTAACTATGAACATTTTTACTTTGAACATTTTTATTGTGAACATTTTTATTGTTAACATTTTTACTGTAAACAAACATTTTGACTGTGAACATTTTGACTGTGAACATTTTTACTGTGAAAATTTTTACTGTTAACATTTTTACTGTGAACATTTTTATTGTGAATATTTTTACTGTAAATATTTTTACTGTGAACCTTTTTACTGTGAACATTTTTACTGTGCATATTTTTACTGTGAACATTTTTACTGTAAATATTTTTATTGTAAACATTTTGACAGAAATTTTTTACAGAAAATTTTTACTAGACAGTTTTACTTAAAATTGTCCATTGAACCATTTAAACATGATTATTACTAAAAATATGCGGCAAGATAATGGGAAGGTGGAATTTTTGCAGGATAATAAAAAAAATTGAAAGCAAATTGCCAATCAAAAGTATGTAGAAGAAGTACTATAAAAAGGATACAACTTTTGTGAAAAAGAAAATCCAAAGTAACAAGAGAAGATTTCGTATCTTTGGAACGGCTAAGCAGTACAAACCCATTTACATGGCAACGTGCCAACGGCCCATAATTGATTATGCCATGCATAGTGTTTAACAGATTTTCACAAAATCTCATTCGAGTGTGCGTTGATGTTTTTGTTTTAAGAAAATCCCCTTTCGAAGGCGTATGTATTTATGGACAAAATTGACCTTTTATATATTTGTCCTACAAGATAATCGATAATTGGAAATATTATTTCATGCGTGAATTTTGATTCAAAGAAATTTTTATAATATTTCATTCACATCTCCAACATTTTTATAAAAATAAAAAAAAACTTGTAGGGCGCATTGTAAAATATAAAAAAACACTTGTTGCCTAATATTAACGAAGAAAAATTTATTATAAGTTTTAACAACTAAATTTTCGGACATTATTTTGGTAAAAGTATTTAAAATTTGTTAGCAAACATGTTCATTTAAAATTTTCGTTGTCAAATAGTTTTATGGTAAGAAATAATTAAGCGTTATTTTTCGGTAAAAATATTTGGAAAAAATCGGAGAAAAACTGTTCGGACAAGTTTCCCTTAAATTTCCGACAAATTTTTCAGTCAAAATGTTTGGACACCAAATACGGCGTTTTCCAATTAACGAAAGCTAGATTATTCTGATAAATCTTGAGGCCATTGTCTCTTAAGTCTCCGATAAGTGTTACGGAGAAGGGCAATAATAGAGAAAACTTCTCTTACGAATGAAAACTTTTGGTAAAATAATTGGAGCAACATTTATCATTAGACTTTCAGCAAACATTTTTTTGTTAACCCGAGTTAGAATGTGGCCTAGGACAGTCAGCAACGAACATGAAAAAAAACACAAACAAACAAACTCACGTAAACGTGTTTCTATAAAAATTTTGAAAAAAGCTTTCGGACATATTTCGGACAAGATATTCATAGCAAATGATTAGAACTTGTTTTTAGGTAAAAAATAGTCAAAAATCGAATAAAAAGTTGTCAATTGAATTTTCGGACAAATTTTTCAGTCAACAACTCCTTATCAAGGAAAAACTTATGATTTAAATATTTGGAATTGTTTTTTTTCGATAACTTTTCACCAAAAATTTTCGGACAAATTTTGTACAGAAAATTTTCGCCCCCAATTTTTTTTAAGAAGTTTGGTTATAAAATCTATTTTTAGTCATCAAAACTATTTGAAAATTGTTCAGAAAAACAATATCGGTGTTTTTTTTACCATTGCATATGCAAATAGTAATAATGAGTCGAAACTAAAAAAAATCCTTTTCATCTTATGTAAGATGTTAGGAAGTCAGAGAGTTGAAACTATTTAAGTGAGCTAACAAGACTTATTGTTACCTTTACGAGTAGTGTTTCCTCGCCAACAATGATGCGACCTAGTCTGTTATACAATTTGCATAATGGAAATAATACCTGACAAAGGTAACCGTAATAGCCACCCCACGTGCAAAGGGTTTCAATCGAAAATGATTACGAAAGTTCGAACAGCTAAAGAGTGGAAAATGGTGAAGGTGGTTAGAGACACGTTCGTGGAATGAGAAGGAAAACCGTCCGCACATACGGTAACCGAAATGACGAAAAGGTATAAATCTATAATTATCGATTTATTGAGATATCCGAAAAACTTTTGAAAATGTTTTATTACCCGTGAAAGAAAAGGTTTGAATAGAAGAAAGTAAAAAAAATGAAACACGGAAAAGAGTTTCAATGACGTCGGATATACAGAAAACACGAGCAAGCAATGCGACGATATTCATAGTTGAATGGAAATGGAATCCCCCCCTTCCCCTCTTTGACGAATAACTGCAATTAAATGCACTAGAGACAATTTCAAATCGGGATCAATTCAAGCGAAGGAGTAAATTTGCAACCATTTCGGAAATTTGAAGAATAATAGATGCTCTGAAAGGTGTCATCATTTTCGATTTTTCAATATTTTTGGAAGAACTTTTACGTTAATAAATTCTTTAAATAATATTCTATGTTTAACGTAGTAAGATTTTGTAAAATGCTAGAAAAAATTTTCTGCTAAAAATGTTTGGCAAAAAGTTTCATTGAAATTAATTTTCAGTTAAAAATATTTTAGGAAAATCGCCATTTTTTTCGAAAATTGATTAGAAATTGAAAACCGCTATTTTTTTCGAAAATTACGTACAAATGCAAAACCGCCATTTTTTTTCGAAAATTGAGTACAAATGGAAAACTGCCATTTTTTTTTTTTTTTAAATTGAATATTGTGGAAAATGCTCATATATTCATGCTAGCCACAACCTTTTCCCCTCTTTCTCGCAGCATTTCGAAAAACTGCTAGTCTTTTAAGGCGATCCACGAATCGACTCAATTTTTGGTCTCATCATAAGTTTGGAAGTGCGTCTTAGTCAGGCTACGTGTCATCGATCAGAAGTTTTGTAGTCAGACAAGGTGATGTCTTGAGAATATGGCTGATGTTTCCAGGTAGGTTTTAACCACCCCAAAATCTCTTTGTCGTGTCTTTGCTCGTAATGTGGCCGTTTTTCCTTCAATGCTCGGCTCAAACGTATCAATTGTGTTCGATAGCGAGCTCCTGCGATGGTTTCACCCGGTTGCAACAGCTCATAATAAACCACGCCAACTAGTCCCACCAAATACATAGCATGAGCTTCGACCCATGGATGTTTGCCTTGGCAGTCGATGTTGATACATGGCGCCTTTGGATTATCGTAATGGGATCCACTTTTCATCGCCAGTCACCGTACGATGCAGAAAAGTTTTTCTTTTTTACCGTTGGAGCAGCTGTTCGCAAGTAAAAGAACACCGTTCGACGTACACATATCTGGACTTGAACTCGTATGGCACCCAATGTTCTTAGTTTTGGATCATTCTCAAGGTTTTCAAACGATGGGAAATGGCTTGTTGAGTCACGCCCAATGACTCTGCAAGTTTGACATGGATCTCCATCCAGTAATGCCTCCAATTCTGCGTCTTCAAACTTTCGGGACGCTCTTGTCTTCCACGTCGAAATCATCACTTTTGTAGCATTGGAACCATTTGCGACACGTTCTCTCACTAACACAAGCCTCACCATAAAATTCTACAATCATTCGATGCGCCTCAGTCGAAGATTTTTTCAAATTGACATCAAAAAGCAAAACTTCCCGCAAATGACGCACAAAATAATTTATAACGCCCACAAAAAAATCACATGTAATGAGGACGAGTTGTTGACAGATGCCTAAGGCTACGATTTGATTTTTCTGATCCGATATTTTGGACCAGCATTTAATACTGGCGCCATTTATTAGAAAATGGCGTTTTCCCAATTTTACTATCAATATTTTAATTTCTAGCAAAAATATTTTCTAGTAAAAATAATTTGCAGTAAAAATAATTTTTATTAAAAATTATGTCCAGTAAAAATAATTTCCAGTAAAAATAATTTTGCAGTAAAAATAATTTTTAATAAAAAATATTTTCCAGTAAAACTTATTTCCAGTAAAAATAATTTTCATTAAAAATAATTTCCTTTAAAAATAATTTTTAATAAAACTAATTTCCAGTAAAAATAATTTTCAGTAAAAAATAATTTTCAGTAAAAATATTTTCCAGTAAAAATAATTTTTATTTAAAATAATTTCGCAGTAAAAATAATTTTTAGTAAAAACAATTTTGCAGCAAAAATAATTTTCAGCAAAAAAATAATTTTCATTAAAAATAAATTTTGAGTAAAATAAAAAAATAGTTTTCGCCCAACTCCTGCAACAACTTTAATATTTTAACTAAATTATTTAAAATTTATTAATATAAACGAAAACAAAATAATTTTAATCCGAGCCTACGTGACTACAGTGTCCTTTTATATTCCTCCCTAACTGTCGACTTCTCTTAGTGGAGTACTGTCTCTTCGTAAAGTTAGAAGCTCTTACAGAGCACAGTTAAAATACTTCGTTTACTCTTAAAAATATGTTTTGGTAGTTGTCGATGTTGGTTTGTAGAAGATAGGAGGAGAGGGAGGGGGGTACGTACACGAATTTGTTAACGTAGGTTTTTATTTACTTGCTTTTCTTTCGAAACGTTCTTCTTCTCCACTTCTCTGTGTATGTGATTTGTTTGAATGATGGTCGATGGGTCACCCACGCAGTGACGTCACGCAAAAATTATCGACCAATCAAAAAATGTAAGAAAATTGGAAAATGAAAAAAATATTGCATTGAGCTTTTTTGCTGTTCGTGTTTCAAGTTGTTTATTTTTTTTGCATTTTCATTTATTATTTCTTTCATTAAGTTTTCATCATTCGTCATCTTAAATACATCGGATTTTTATTTTTTCCTCATTTAGTTTTTTCAAAACTTTTTACTGAAAAATAAAAAAAATATGTAATGGAATTAATCATTATGTCCTTTTCTTGTTGATAAAATGACATCGTAACTTTTAGGTACTCTCCTCTTAGCTAAGTGAGCTGATGAAACTTTTTCCTAACAAAAAGGAAAAAATCACTAAAAAAATTCCAAATTCAGATTTTGTAATTTTGTCATTATTTAAAAAATTCAATTATTTCCTTGTTGGAAAAAAAATGTTTGCTATAATAAATCCGGTTTTTTATTGGTTAGGAAAAAAGTTAGTTACGTAGCTTAGTTCCTCGATAAAATTATATTCAGATTCCAATTTTTCCGTTTCCACTTACTTATACAGTATTATAAATGCTTACACAGCTTGTAAGCCTAATTCTGTTAATATTTCGAAGTAAATACATCAAATTCAGCTCATTTTAAGACCAGTTATTAAAGTGCTGAATAAGCTGATTGGATTATAGTGTCACTTTTTACCGTTGTTAAATATTTTTACTCAGCATTTTTGGTATTTAAATATAACAAATGAAATAATTTACGAAAGTGATAATTTTATAGTATTGAGCACTCAATTTATGCTATTCAGCGATGATTATATGATATTCAGCATGTGATATTTAATATTCAAAGATAATTAATTATTTATAAATTGTTCCTACATTACCGTATGTAGTTCGTATTCAGCACCCCTAGTTATAATTGCTGAATACACGACTAGTATTCTGTATATTACATATCATCTTTTTCAGTATTTTTAAAATATTTTCCCGATACGACCTTATTTTCATTTGGAATTCAGCACTCAATATTGGTTATTCAGCGTCTATAAGCGACCAATATTCAGATTAGTATTTGGGTTGTTTTTTACGGGTTGAGTAGTTGGATTTTTCCATTTCGAGTAGCTTTTAATTGGGTGTCTATTACTAGAAGCGATTAGTTGGTCACCTCGATTTGTGTTTGCTGCTATTCACTATTTTTTGTTTGTTTAACACTGAATAGTATTTTCCTTTTGCCCAGTCGTTAGTATCTAGTGTATTCGGATACTAATATAAAATACATCTAATAACGACGTTTTAGTGTATTCTTGGTTTTTTTTATGCTGAAAACTTAGCAACTAAAATTGTGTACACAGCCTCAGATAGGCACGTGCTGTGCTAGTCAGTAAATTGAGGGAAATTTTTACTCATGAATGTGCGAGATTGTTTCGATAGGCGGCGCTCACAAACATTAAGGAAATCATCAATGGCGCTTGTAGAATAATGATGTGCGGTTGGGTTGGTGTGGGCTTGGGATTGGCGTTCGGATGGAAACTAATGTTGGGAGGCCGTGAAAATTCAGGTGGGAAAATTTGTGTGGGTTTCTCATAAGCAATCGTAGATTGTGTATGTGTGCGCATGTTTGCTGCGAGCGTATGTGCGTATATTTTGTGTGTGTGTGTGTGTGTGTACGTTTGAGTATAAAAATGCACTAGTTGAGATGGAGTCGCTAGGCTTGTTGCTCGTTCAATGGGAGTGTACGAATAGGAAATGTGGATAAACGTTTGGATTTACGTGTACAACATTGGCGGTTCGTAAACGTTTTAGTTTGTATTACGAACGATTTTCTGGGGTAGCACAATAAGTGCTGAACTCACGAGCTGGGCAGATGGTCTTGAATGCATGCACGTACGTGCAAACACGTGTCAATAGCGACTTCTCTGATTGTTTTTCTGTTGGAATTCGAAAAACAACACAATCACACATGTTTTCCTTTGAGGATTATTCCTACTGTTTCTACTGTATTCAACTGGGAATTTTTCTCCATTCATCTTGCCATGTTGATTGTACTTCGCACTGTTACCTTCTGCCAATCAATAGAAACAAAAGCAGAATGGTTGGCTGCCCATCGCCCGTGGGTTGACTGCATATTGTCACCTACGTTCTCACCTTGTTCCTACGGAATGATCCACAATTTAAGTGTCTTCACAATATCTTCTGCAGTGTCGTATCGTTGCTTATAAGTTTTTACGCTTTTTACGTCAAAACCTGGTCATATATTATTAATTCTTAATATTTTAAGAATTGAAGGCCAGAAAGCGTTTTTTTTTCTTGTTGTTGATACCTTAGAGTCTCCTTTGTGCTTGTATAGGGGGGGGGGGCATGCACACACACAGGCAAGTAGGCAGTCGTACATGGTTTGTTAAGGTTTTTTTTTTTGGTTTTCGTTTTTATGATTCCTGATTAGGTTTAGGTGATGGTTTCTATTGTTTTTCTATGGTCGTCTCATAATGTCATGCACTCAAGTATGTTCGGCAACTCAATTGGGAAAATCCAAATGATATGAAATTCTTAAAAATGAACATATTTCGTCCTTTGGTACAGTGTGGATTTTTTCGTCCTTTTGTTTGGTTTTTACTTTTTCCATGAGTTTCTCTTGTGTTTACCCTACGCTTCTGAGCAATAATAAGATTTCATTTGAAATGGAAAAAAACAAAATTGAAAATAAAGGATAAAAATAAGAACATCTCGTATGGTTGGTTGTATGTGGTGGATGGTAAGTCACTTTTCACTCTCCCATTGAAACCAATTCACTATAATACGTCATACATTGAATAATTGATCAAGTCTGTAAATTTCACTTTCAATTTCAATTTTAATTTTAATTTCAATTTAAATTTTCTCAAATACTTTTTATAATGCATACGATTTGGTAAAAAATTAATACAAAAAATCTTTTTGAACAAAGTTTTTAATATGCAAAATTGTTCAATTTGAAAATGAAATTTTTATGTTGTGTTTTTTATTTTTTTTTATTAATTTTGATATTATTTTTGGTTTGTTCCAAATTGTCAACGAAAAAGGATATAGAGGATATTTGGAATGGGAAAATGTTCTAAGTTTAAGAGCTGCTTATTGAGCAATATTTTTCGATAAAATAAATTTTTTGTTTCGATAGAAATTTTCTTCTACTATTTAATTTTTTTTCCTATTTCTTATTATTAATAATTTTTCTTTCTCAATTTTTGCCTATTTCAGATTTTTTCTACAAAGAAAAAGAAAATCCGCGAATTTCAACGAGGACAGTTTAATGGAATTTGTGAGTGTTTTTTAGATTTTTTAATATTTTCTAGACAAGTTTTGTAAAATTAAAAGAAATTTATTAAATTAGAAGAAAATAGCTTCCAAAATTTTTAGTTTTTATTTTTAGCAAAAGCAAATTTTTTGTACCAGAAACTTTAGTAAAAAAAAAAACACCCCAGAAATTTTTTAAATATTTGTGAATTTTGACGAGGACATTTTAATGAAATTTGTTTTTAGATTTTTTAATATTTTCTAGACAAATTTTGCAAACAAAAAGTTTTTAATTTTGGATAAAATCAACTTTTTCTGGTCGGGGTTATTTTTTATGTTCTGCCACAAAAAGGACTTATTTTTATTTTATTTTATACTGAAAATTTCTCATCTCATTCGGATTAGCTTAAAAGTAAGACAATTTTGTCAAATTTTGGTTAGAAAATTATAAAAAAAAGTATTGTTCTCGTAAAAGAAGGCATAAAAATATTCCATTTTTTTTAATACAAAACAAGGATATTTAAAAATTTATTTTTCTGCAAAAAAAGAGAATCTTTTCTTTTTAAATGAATGAAAAATTCAAAAAAAAGAGTGTTTACGAAAAAAAGGGATTCTTTTGAGTCAAAAGAAGTGGTGGGGTAATTTTTTTTTCAAATCAGAAAATACGGTGTTTAAATAAATAATTTTTATATCCATTATTTTTTTTTCTTCAAAATTTTGATTAAAATGAAAAATTTATTTTTGAAAACTCATAAGTTTTGATTATTTTCTGATTTGAAAAAAAAAATTACCTCACAAGCTTCTATTTTGACAAGAGATTTTAAGATTTCATTTTATAACGATTTTTTAAAAATATCCTTAAGAAAATATGCTTTAAAATTTCCTTTAATACCGAAGAATTATTTTTATGTGGTAAAAATAGAGCTGTAAAAATTTTCTTAAAGACTTTAGGAATTCATTACAAAAAAATTCCTTAAGAAATGCGAAAATATTTTATATAAAAAATACTTAAAAAATGTTCTCTTCCAAAACTAGTATCTATTTAAAAAAAACTCCTTTCTACAAAAAGGCCTTAAAAGATTGCTTTAAAAAAATATGCCAAAAAGGAAATTTCCTGTCAAAACAATGACCGCAAAAAATTTCCTACAAAATTGAACAAAAAAAATTTTAACTGAAGTCAAAAAACCTAAAAAATAGAATAAAAAAAGGACATGCAAATTTATTCTTAACTTATTTTTGACTATTAAAACGAGAAAGTTGATTTGGAAATATTACAAATTTTTGTTATAAGCAAAAGGTTGAATTATTTCGAGAGCGAGTACGAAGATCTGAAATAATCCGTTTTTCTATCCTTCAGGAGGGGTAAACATAAAAAATAAAAGCTCCAAAAATAGAAGGAAAAGGGCTTCATTGAATTGATCTAATGAATTCCTTTCCATTGCCTTGCCATCCTGTTCGGTTTCGTTTCCTTATTATACTTTCGTTTTTTTATTCCTCTGCATCCGTTCTTCCGATTCCTTGACAAATTGTCATTCCATTGAGAAAATTTCCATCCCTACAGGATCAGCTGTCTCATTCATAAACAGAATTTCAACCGATGGAGGCTCTTTGCAGATGTAGCTGAAAGTGTAAATGAGTGTATTTTTTATTCCATGCGCACACATTCTGATTTTGTATCTATTTATGAGTGTGCATGAGTCAGAAGAGTCCGAAGAATTTTGTGATTTAATGTAAATGTATAGGCTATATCTCTCCATCACTTTCTACATCCTTTTGAGAATAGTTTTGAGTATCACCGACCAATTTTTCGGTTAAAAACAATCTTCGTTCTACTAACACAAATACGGAAAATTATATATTTACTTGTTGGCCTCTTCTCTTGGATGTAGGTATATATGCACATCCTTGGGAATGTTTAAATGAGAACTAAAAATTATCCTTTCTCCTCTCTTCTTGATCATATGGTAATGTTGATTTATTCGATTTGTGCTATTGTTTTTTAACGATACTTTGAGATAGAGAAACTATTTAAGAGGCAACTTAAAAAAGCGTGAAAGAATCAAATTGAGTAATGGAAGTTTTTGGGAATTTTTTTTCCAAATTTGAAGGAAATGCCATAGAAAATTTAGAGAAATTTTAAAATATCAGAAAAAAAAATTCCTTTAAAATTTTTAGTTGAAAAAACATAAATTTTTTTAGCAAAGGCAATCTTTTTGTAGCAGAAATTTAAGTTTAAAAAAAACACCCTAGAAAATTTTTAAATATCAGAAAATAAAAAAATAGAAAAATTTCTCTAAAATTTGTAGTTGAAAAAAGATAAAAATTCTTAGTAAAAGCAAATTTTTTGTAGAAGAAATTTTAGTTTAAAAAAACACCCAAGAAAACTTTTAAATATGAGCAAAATTTTTTAAAAGTTTCCTGAACTTTTTAAAGTAAAATGAAGAAAAATTTTTATAAGTAAATCTTTTTTAATAAAAATTTTTTGAAAAAAATTTCAAGACGAAGGAAAAATATTTGAAAATATTGGAGCAAGAAAAGGTCCTTTTTCTCGTTTTTTAGGAAAAGGTCCTTTTCATCGTTTTTGGATCAATCAACAAAAAATTACCATTGCTATTTAAGAAAAATTAGGTTTTGTTTTTAAATCACAGAAAAAGCTGAAAAATTTATTAAAAAATAATTTTGAATAAACAAATTACAAAAATATGTTCAAAAAATAAAAATTATTATAAAAAAGACTAAAATTACCCTAATTTTAAAAAAAATTCTTTAAAGAAGACAAACCTGTTTTTTAAGAAAATATTTGAAAATTTGGAACAAGTTTATTAAAAAAAGTTTCTTTTTCTCGTTTTTGAAAAAATCAAAAAAAAAAATACCATTGATTTTTATGGAAAATAAAGTAATTTTTTTTAAATCACGGGAAAACCGGAAAAATTTATTTTAAAAAATCTTATCTCCAAAAAATTATTTTGATCAAAAAAATTGTAATAATATCTTTAAAAAAAAATTTTATTATATTGTAAAAAAACTAAAATTTACCTAATTTAAAAAAAAAATTCCGTAAATATTCAAAGAAAAAGGCTAAAATCAATAAGAAAAACCCCTCCGACAGTCCTTTTAGGAATAAAATAAAAAAAATATTTGTTAATATTTTTCACGATACCTTTTGTTTTAATTATTTTTCTCGTATATTTTTTGCGTCTTATTTTAATTTTAAATCAAATTTTCACTGAGTTTATGAACAAAAAAAAAAAATTTAAATAGGCAGCAACCCATTCGGTTTAAAAAGAACTGTTTGGAAGAGGAGAAAGAGCGCAAAAATAAGTGTGAAGAAATATTAATAACCAAATTTTAGAGTAAAAACAATTAATAATTAAGAAGATAGAAAATAAATTGAACACAATTAAAAGAAATGAGAGAAAGACACTAATAATAATAAAACATGAGAAGAAAAGGGAAAGAATAACATTGCCTGAATAACAATAACAAAAATCAGAGTGAGTAATTAAAAAAAATGAATGGAAAAATATTAAGAATAAGAAGAGGAAAAAAAATATAAAAAGTACTTTCATAGTGCTTAAAAAAAAAAATTCAATAAAAATGGAAATTTTGAAAGAAAAAATGAGAAGAAAACAAAATGCAAAGAAGAACAGAAAAATGGAAATCGGATTAGTGAGAGGAGGATAAGGCGAGAAATAAGAGTGATTCTTTACGAGACCATGTGTTTTGCATCAGAGGATGAATGGGTGCACTAACGGTACATGTTGTACGCGATCTCCTACATGATGATATATGCACATGCGACTGTGAACGGAGAACATAGTAACTTGGCCTGGGTGGGTACCCTCTGAGCGCGAAGAATGAGCAAAGCGCGCACCGTCTCGCGTCCTGTTCGGCGGTAGGCCCTGCGCCGACGTATTCGAAAATGTTTATTCCACACAGTACATTGGAGGTGGTCGTAATTTTTTTTTTTTAAGTTTTTCGAGAGGATCGTACACTCACACAAGACGTCTCTCTTCCATGTATGCACATTATGTCTGTTGGCAGACAATTTGTTTAATTTTTTTTCTTTTTTTTAATATTTTTCTGAAATTTTTTTTTTGTTTTTGTTTACTTTGAATTTTTCTCTTGTTTTTTTTTGTTTAATTCTTCGGCTTTTTTCTTTGTTTTTGTAAATATTCTTAAACGATCGAATCGCATTCAATCTTGTTTGTGTGCAGTTAGTGATCTTCTCGGTTTGGGTTCTAAAAACAATACCACGCCAGTGTCGACTAACAAACTGCCTTACTACCCCATGTAGTGAAATCCTGGTGTCGGCATTAGTAAGCCATTCACATGTGAGCGGTATTCGTTTTTAGTATACGAGCCAGGAGAGTCTACTCAGACAATACCAGGCAAGACCTCAGACTACACCAGCCGTTAGACCTTCTGGCGAAGATGATCCGATGTCGGAATGAAGAGTTGTCGCGAGTATTCAGAAAACCATATGTGCAATAATCCAACAAAAAAAAGACAAATCGAAAAAAGGAAAAAATAACAAAATAACATAAAATGAATTTTGTAGGAAAGAAAACCATTTTATTGCCTTGAAAATGAAGACTCCTTACCGAGTTAGAAGATAGCAAAAAAAAAAACTGAGACTGACCGTTAAAGAAGACCATCCAACCAAGTGGATTCATTCAGTTTATTGCGGATTTCTTTGATTTTCCCGCGCCTACAAGTTTTTCGTCTTCGATCATTTAGGGAGGATCTTGTTGGATAAATTCCGAAATGAAGAAGCTACTCCAATTTTACTCCTGTTCTTCAGCAAAAAAATGGAGATAAAATAAATCATATTTTCTATATTTCATTGCAAAAAAAAAATTCGTAGTAAAAACTATTGCTATAAGAAAAAATAGTAGTTTTTATTAAAAATATACATTTTTTTAATATGTAAAAAAAACTATTTACTAATGCTTCTATTCAATACTTAAAAACTAAAGGGTTATTTATTGCGTGGTTAGGAAAATACATTTCTGTCATTTTGACAGCTGTCAAACATATTAATATGTCATCATAGATGGCGTTTGTTGTTTAGTTCAAGGGCTTTTGAAAATGGGCCATAAAAAATCTATTTTAAAAACAAAATTGCCTCTTAAACTAAAAACTTAAAAATATTTTTTGTTCAAAATAAGAAGCCTAAAAATTCCTTTTATATTATGGATCGTTTAATACGCCGATTAGATGCTGAAAGAACAGGCCCTTGCATGCTGATTTTTCGAACTAATTTTCCTCTGCGATGAGGAAAATATATAAAAGGAATTTATTGATTTTCGTATATGAGGCTCTAAACATTGAAAGTAACTGCGGAGAACTAAAAAATGTCTTTTTGGTAGCATGTTGGTCTTTATTTGACAATAATGAAGGAGAGACTATTACCGTCAAGTTTGAGTGTTATGACCATATGATTACCGGTTTTTTTTTCGGCCTGAACTTGACCATATAATTACCGTTTCAATAAAACGTTGCCACAAGCCACCAATTTTGCCTTTATTTTTATAATCAAATATTTTATTTCCTTTTTACTAATAATTATTATTGCTATATATCCTTTTTGCAAAAAAAATAATGGATTTTTTAGAATTTCAAAGTTTTTAGAATTTCACCGCATAATAAATCTAATAAAAATAAAATTACTAAAAGAATTTTTTTTCTCCTTTAAATTGATTGTCCTTTTTAGTGGTACAAATTATTTGCTTTATATCCTGATTTTATATTTAAAACAAAAATAAATCATTGCAAAACGTTTTTTCCCTATTTAACATGTATCTTAAATAATCATAATAAAAAAAAATATTATTTAAAAAAAAACGAAAAACTTCCGTAGAAAATTCAAGGTAAATACGAATATGCATTTTTGAAAAGCTTTGCTTATTTGGGTAAAAGTTGCTTAAAGAGAATACTGTATTCGGATAGAGAAAATAATGAGAAATAGTGAAAGAAACTTTGAGAAAATGAAAAAGGGAAATTTTGATAAGGAAAATTGAAATGGGTATTTTGCTCTCTCTCAGTTGGGAAAATTACTCTCAGTTAGCTTACGTTGGTGAGTTGCTAGTGAGGCTGATAAAATGTTTGTGGTGAATCACTTGATCGACGACGGATTGTGAAAAAACGGTGAAAAAGAAAAGCTTTTCGCCCAGTTGGGGGGACAATCGGCCCGGCAGAGTATGAAATGATGTGCACATTTACGATTTGGTAGCGGCATATTGGGCTATGTTCGATGTGAATCAGTGGGGCCTCCTCGGTAGTGAAATGATGGCCTGCGGAACGGCGTGCAGTGCCGTCACACATTCAACTGCTATGGGTGGGGGTTTAAAAACGAATATTTTGACGATAATCTTGCAGATGGTTTCGTTTCATCAGTTAAGAGACAAAAAAAGAGTTCAGGCAGCTCTGCCCTATAACTGAAAGAGGGGCAAACTTTAGTCAAAAGTACCTCGAAAAATTCGATGGGTGTGTGTGTGTGCGTGAACGCATATTTATTTATTGCCATACTAGAACCTAACACAATATTCACACTAGAAGTTTACATCGTCTTAAAGACGAAAGAACTCGAACAAGAGTGTTATCGGTTATTTCGGTTATTTTTTCTCTGCTCACTCCAAAGTTTACTCAATACGTGCACACTTTAGAAAATATAGTGTATGGTATGTTGGTGGGTCTCTCTCTTTCTTCAAAATATGTTTTCGGTTTTTCCAATACTAACACTTAACATAAAATATTTTGTCAAAAAAAAAGAAACAAAACAAAAATCGTTGGTGTATTTTTGCATTTGTTCTTAAAGGAGATATCGATTCCCCTTTTAAGTATTTTTTTTTTTTTGCTTCGTTATTTTACCTGCGTATGTGTGTGGAATGGATTTGTGTTTGTATTGATGTGTCGGTGGTGAAGAAAATTTTCATAATGAAATTTTCATAGTCGATAGTGATACCAACCAACAATGTTTGCCTTTCCTTTCGTTGGATATTCTCTTACGTCAGATGTAGATTAGCATCGGGGAGTTCGCTTACTGAAAGAATTTTTTTCGTCACTCTTTAACATTTTTACCGTTTACATATCAAAAAGTATATTTATCGGTAACGAACTCTTATACTTTTAACAAATAATATCAAATTAAAAATTAAAAAAAAAATTTTTTTTCTCCATGCAAAATCGCATCGAAACTAAGAGGAGCGGCGCTTAGTTCAAATTTAGCATCGCATTTGGATTGTTTGTTTTCCTTTGATTTCCGCGCGCGCCTTTAAAAGTGAATTATCATTTTATTATTATTAAAAGAATATTTAAAAAAAATAATTTAAAAAAAAACATCTAAGATTAAAAATTAAAAAATTTAGAAAAATTGTTTTGATAAACAAAAGTTTAAAGTGTTATTCCAACAGAAATAAGAAGGAAAATCAATCTGATTTTGAAATTATTTCATTTTTCTTTTAAACAAGAATATTCATTAATTAATTATTTAATTAACAAAAATAGTGAAATTATTTTTTATTTTGTACAATATTATTATTGCAAGTTATAAAAAAAGTCGTTCGAAAAATTTGTGCTGTTTTGATAAATACTTCTACTTGTTATTATTATTGTTATTGTTAATTTTAAAATTAAAAAACGTCTTGTTGAACCATAAACTATTATTATTATTGGATTTTTTTTTGGTTGAGTTTGTGTTTGGTTTAAAAAAGTTAACTTTAAAATCTTGTGTTTAAAATAAATAAATTCCCAGATGACCATCATTTTTATACAGTGCTTTAAAATGTAAATTTTTTATACATCAAAATCAAGGGAAAAATTATAATTAAAATTTAAAAAAACAACAACAAAAGAATTACAATTAAAATTTAAAGAAAAAAAGGCAAAAATATTTACTTTTTTTTAATTATTAGATAAAAAAGAAGTTTAAAAAAATTATAATAAAATCTTTTTTTTAAAAAAAAATCTTTAATATGAATAAAAATTTAGCTTTTGAAGGAAGCCAATTTTAGAAACTTAACTTTAAGTGATATAAATTTTTAATACTAATAAAAAAAAGAAAATTTGATATAAGAAAATTCAAAATTTTTTCTTAAAAATCATCAGAAAATTGTTTTGAGAGTTTTCAATAAAAAAAAGGTTTTTAATTATAAAAAAAAACTGATAAAAATTTGCAAAGAAAATATATTTTTGTGAAACAAAAAAAAAATTAAAAACAAATTTCTTATTGTGTGCATAAATATGTACTTAAGGATTGAAAAGTTAATTTTAAATGCTGATGAGCAAATTTTTCTCCCCTAAAGAAAGAGGATATTAAATTCCATATTAGTGCTTATAAGTTAAAAGAAATAAAAGGAGTTTTTCACAAAGAAAACAATCTGTAAGCAAAAGAAAAAATACAAATTTTTTAAGTGTTTTCCATAATAAATTATCTGTGAATTATCCAATACTTATTTAATTATGAAAATATCAAAAATACTTTGCAATCTTTGCCTTGCTCCTTTCTTGCTAAATGTGTTCTGGTGTGTGCGGTTTTTTTTGTATTTATTTTATGCTTTAAAAATTCTTAAAAACCAACTTAATTTTTGTTTAAAAATTTAAATTTAATATTATTAATTTTTTTTGTTCTTGTTATTTTGTTTTTAATAATTTATTTAACAAATTTCTGAACTCGTTTTATTGATTGTTTTTTTTAATGTGCTTTAGTATAAAAAAAAATTCCTCAGTGTAATTGAAAATTAAGAATAATTTTCTACATTGTAATTAAATTAATTAAATTACTTAAAGCCGCCGCACTTTTTATTTTTATTATGAACAAATTAATTTATTCCGTTGGTTAAATTTTTGGGTTTTTCTGTTAACAAAATCAAATAATCTATATTCTTATTATTACCATTATTAATATTACAATTATTTTTGATTATTATCATTAATAAAAGAAAAAAAATCCTTTTTAAATTAAAAACTTTAAAAATTCTTTCAAGTTTTACTAAAAAATTTTTTTTTCTATTGAAAAATTTTGAGTAAATTAAGTTTTTTTTTTAAAATTGAGGAATTTTTCTTTATTTTATATAAAATTAGAAAAATGTAAACGTAAAACTTTTGGTATAAAAAAAAAATTAAATATATTAAATATCGCAAAGTTTTTTGTGGACACATAAAATTACAGATTTACCTGGATTTTCGGAAATATCCTTCTTGCAAAATTGCCTTCTTGGAAATCAATTTATAAAGTTCTCCTTATTCATAATAATTATTTTAAACAAAAAAATGTCTTTTTGGGACTTTTTAATTATTTAAAATTGTTTCTTAAAAATATTGAGCTAAATTTTCTAATATTTTTTTTTTAATTTTCTATGTTGGGAGCAAGCAATTTTCTTAATTAAAAAATACTCAATAAATTTTCTTCTTTAATTTTTTTTACACGGAATTACAATTTTTTACTTAGAACTTAATAATAATTAAATGTTGTTAAAAACTAAATATTTGAATTAAAATTAAAATAAATAAATACACTTTCAATTTAAAAAAAAAATAATAATTCAAACACAAAAATAAAGTCAATAAATTACAAAAGAAAAGCTACTTGAAAGTGAAAAAGAGAACAAAAAGAATTAATAAATGAATTTTGTACTTTCTTATCTTTAACAAGTCTTAGGTTTTTGATAAAATATAATAAAATTTTTTTTAAGTTGACACAAAATTTCCACCAAAAAATTTAATCGATTTTTATCGAAAAAGAAATTTTGTTTGTCTTGATAGAAAAATTTAAGTTTAGGGATTTTTTTTTCTTTTTAATTTGATTTTAATTAAAACCGAACGTAATTATCTTCTTTTTTTTGGGACAATATTATAAAATATTTGATATAAAAATAACAATAATTAAAGGAGCAATAATAGTAATAACAAAAATCTATAATTAAAATTGGAGATTATTTTTGTACGAAAATATAAATAGAGGGAATATTTGACAAATCAATTTGTGCGTGTCTAATTGACACATCATTAGTTGAACAAAGAAGGGAGGGCAAATTTAGCCTTAAAAAATTTAATGAGAAAAATCCTTCATAAACTCACACATATATTTTTATGAAAGTATATCGAAAAAATAAAATAGTTTTGATAAAACTTCCTAGCCTTACCGTAACTCTTTTATGACTTTTTTACATTCAATATGATTTAATTTAAAATGTTCAATTAATAAATAAACATTATTATAAATTTCGATGAAAATTTTCCATATGTTGTGGAAATTAATTTCAATTTCCACATCGAGTTAATTGTGTAAACAATTTTGACAAAAATCATAAAAATAAAATAGGAAAACGTTGTTATGGAAGTTAGAATTATTTCAACAAACAACATTTGTTGACTTGTAAATTACTGCCACCCAAAAAATGTATTCGTAAATAAGTGAACAATCAGATAAATTTACAATAAAAAAATATAATTTGCGTCTGCACTCAATTTGAATATTGTTTATTGATTAAAAAAAAGGATCAGAAAATTGATCAGAAAAATATTGTTTAAAAAAAATTGACCAAAAACTGTACAAATGAATTTTTACTAACAATTAGTTGATTGTAAAAATAGATAAAAAATATTTATATTATAAATTTAGGGGTTATGTTGATCAGCAAAAGCGTTCAATAATAAATGATCGAAAAAATTAATAAGAATAATTGAACGAACCCAAAAATTGATCAGAAAATATCTCCTCAAAAAGCTGCTAAAAAAAATTAATCGACAAAATTGGATCAACAAAATTAATAAAAAAAATTTAATCGACAAAATTGAATCAACAAAATTGAACCAAACATTTTGAAAGCAAAAATCTGGAAAATTTGTTTTACAAAATTGATCAAAAAAGTTTCTCGACCGAAATTGTTCAAAAGATTGATCAACAAAGTGGATACAAGAAGAATTGATCAACAAAAATGGATTAAAAAATTACAAAAAAAAATCATCAAAAAATTGATTGAAGTAATTAACCAAAAAAATTTTTGGAAAAAGTTGATTGGTCAAAATTGTTGAACAGATTGTATAACAAAAATTAATAGAGAAATATTGTATATAAAATCAATTTCATCAATAATAAATCTAAAAATGTGTAAGAAAAAATTGAATTATAAAAAGTAAAAGGATCCAAAATTATGAAACAAGAAAATTGATCAGAAAAAAAACTTATCGACCAAAACGATTGAAAGGATTGATCAACAAAATTGACCAAATTAAATTCAACAAACTTTGTGCTTGCCTTATTTATTCCATAAAATTTTTTCTGTTATTGTTATTATTATTATTTTTAGCTTATTTATTGACGGTTTTAAGTTTTTATTTTAATATTAATTTTAATGCAATAATTTTTATTTACATAATCGAATACTTTTCCATTTTTTTTAGATTCAAAACAAAATAAAAAATAAGAATAAATAAAAGAAAATATTCAAATAATAAAAAAAACAATATCAATTTGTGGTAGAGAAGATAAGAAAACAACCGAAGAAAACAGTATTAAATTTTTTTTTCTAATAACAAAAAATTGCATTTTATTTGTAAAAATATAAAAAAAAACCAACAAAAAAGGAACTTACAAAAAAACCATCATAATTAAAAAAAAACCCAAAAAAAAAATTATAATAAATTTTAACCTGTTATTATTGTGTTAAAAAAAGTTTATTTTTTATATGAAAAATTCAACATGTTCCTTGATGTTGAACGAAAGTTGCCTATCTTTTTATTGATTTCGTCGCTGTTTTTGTCTTTATAGGTTGTTATATTGAAATAAAAATTGAACGCAAATGGAAAAATGTTGATGGGTAAAAAAACTAACATAAAAAGTATTAAACCAAATAAGGACAATAAGTGTGAAGAGAATAGAAAAAGATACGGTAACAAAATATTGTAATTTGGAGCAAGAAGAGTAAACGACCGGCAACAAAACGATACGGAACGGAACGGATCGAAACAATCGTTCAGAAACTAATGTAAACAAAATATTATTCATTATTAAGAGAGTTAGTAATTAATTTGTTTAAGCAAAACAGAAAAAAATTACTTCATTTTTAAATTGTTACTAGAAATTCTTATTAGCGATAAGTATATACATATGAGTAAATGTTAGTTAAAGAAAGAAAAAATGGCGAATTGTTGCACATGCAAGTGGGTTCAATAGTTGACATGTTTTTTCAACTTTTATTATTGTTGATTGGAGAAGATAAACAAATTGCATCCGGAGTCGGTAAGGGAAAGAATCGGACAAAAAGTGAAATGAAAAATGATAAAAACTGAGAGTAGTTCTTTCGTTTTAACCATTCCACTCACTCTTGTGCTCTTCTCTTCCACCTAATCTTATTTGGCTTACTGATACCATAAATTGTCACTCATATTTGCATACGGTACGGTGCGCTCTATTTTGATTTGCTCACTTATCCATCATCTTTCTGCTCTCGTTTTGATTCGCATTTCTCCATATCTCGTTGACACTCATACACATATTGGGGAAACCCGTGTGGATAGAGCAGAGCGCTCTTATCTGTCGTCCCGTTGCTTGTATCGTATTTTTTTGTATTCTTTCATTTCTAGTGGAATTTTTTTTTTCCGACTAACATTTACTCACGAACATAAACATACTCGGCTGCCTATTATTGTACGCACAGATGATTATTTATTTTCATAACCATGTGTGTGTTTATATTAGCGCTGATAAAGTTATTACGTTTTTTTTTTCTTAATCGTTTCGCTACACTCTTTTGGGTGTCCAAAGCTTAAAGATTTGCGCTTCTTTGCCGCCTTTTCTTCCTCTCGCTGTGCCTCGTTCGATTTCGGAGCCATCTCTTTCGGCATGTTTTTTTACAATTGCAACTCTTGCTCTTTATCTACATGCGTACCAACCAACAAGAAAAATACTAAAATGACGCACAGCGGGGGGTAGTCAGAAATGGTCGTATTTTTTTTTTTTTTAAAAGAAAGAAATTAATTGAAAATAATAAAAAATTTATTTGGTGTCCGTACTCTTGCCGGAAAGAAAAATTATGACAAGAATTTTCTTCGGAAAAGGATAAATTTCTTCAGTGAAATTTTCGTAAATTTACAAAGAAAAATTAAATTGTTTTTATGTGTGTAGTAAATTAGAGATCGCATATATAAATTATTATGATATAATTTCATAATCGAATTTTTTTGGTATTGATATTTTCATGTTTGGTAATGTGCATTATTTGTATTTACATACAGACATAAATAAAATTGTACCTATAAAAAAATTGCCACATTTTTGGCTTATCTTTTACTGTTTGTATTCAGTCAATGCATTCGCATACATACGTGCGCAGTGAAGAACAGAAAATTTGGACAAATTTTACTATACAATTTTTTTACTATTTATTTACTGTTCTACTTTTTTTTTAGAGAGAATTTTTTCTTATGTAATCAATTTTTTTTTTAATTTTAAAAGGGAAATTAATTTTATATCTCTTTCTCTTTCACTTTATCTCTCTCTCTCTTTCTGTCTCCGTATCTGTTTCTAAATTAAGAAATATTTCATTAATAAAAAGTCCATAAAAAATCTCATTTTTTCATTAAGAAAAACTTTTTTGATTAAAATATTTTCTACAAATTATCGATTATAAATATTAGTAATTAAATCAATTTTTATACAGTATTCCTTTACAGGTAGCAAAATAAAAATTTAAATAAAAATGAGAGTTTTATTTAAAAAAGGATACAAAAAATTTATTTCGATAAATTAGAAAAAAAACAAAGCTCTTTAAAGAAATTAACTTCGAAAGTTTTAAAAATTTCAAAATTTTAAGTTAAAGTTTATAAAAAATAATTTTTGTTTTTTAAAAAAATTTTGAACTAGCGAAAAAATCGTTTTTTATTATATAAAGTTTCGGAAAATATTAGAAAATTTACTTACTTTCCTTCTCTCCATCTTTCACTTTCTCTCTCTCTCTTCCGCTTTCTTTCTTTCTCTCTCTCTCTGTCTTTCTTTCTCTGTCTCCGTATCTGTTTCTAAATTAAGAAATATTTCATTAATAAAAAGTCCATAAAAAATCTCATTTTTTCATTAAGAAAAACTTTTTTGATTAAAATATTTTCTACAAATTATCGATTATAAATACACGTATTAGTAATTAAATCAATTTTTATACAATATTCCTTTACAAGAACCAAAAAAAAAAAATTCAGAAATAAAAAATAGTAAAATAAAATAAAATTGAGAATTTTATTCCAAAAAAGGATACAAAAAACTTATTTTGTTGGGGAATAATATCTACTTATTTCGATAAATTAGAGAAAAAAAAACTTTATAAAGAAAATAAATTTAAATTTTTAAAAATAACTTTTGAGTTTAAAAAAATGCTAAAAAATTTACTAAAAATATTTGGAAAATTTATATTCTAAATTTAAAGGGAAAACTTCTTTAAGAATTGATATATGGTCTGATGAGGGTTTTTATAACCTTTTATTTATAGCCATAGTCTTCGAAAAATTGCCAAAAATCTAAATAAAAATGAATGATTAACTTAATATATTAATAAAAGTTTTTAAAAAAAAATAAACAATTTTTGATGATTTAAAATTTTTTTTTGAAAAATCAAAAAAAAAATATCATAAAGTTAATTTTTTCAAATAGTTCAGAATGTTTGACAAATAATTAACGAAAAGTAAAACATTTTTCGTAATTTTTTCGAACTCAGTTAAAATTTGTTTAAAAATTAATAATGCTTGAATCAATTTCTTAAAATTGTAACTAATTTTTTTAAAGACCGAACCATCCAAAATTTATTAAAATTTTTTGGAAAACTTTGGAAAAAATCCAAAATTTTTTTTGCGGCGCAATTGAAAATCGGAGACAAAACTGCGAATTTTTATTTTGTTTTAGTTTTTTTTTTTGTAAATGAAATGAGTGGGCGGAAAAATAAAAAAAAGTGCCAAGAAGATTTTTCTAGAAAATTATGAATGAAAATTACATTTGAAATGAAAAATATTAGATACAATAAAACAAAAATTAAATTTCAAAAATAATTTTAAAAAAAGTTTTGATAAGTAACTCTTGATTATTGGTGAACTATTTATAA
This sequence comes from Atherix ibis, assembly GCA_958298945.1. Taxonomy (NCBI): domain Eukaryota; kingdom Metazoa; phylum Arthropoda; class Insecta; order Diptera; family Athericidae; genus Atherix; species Atherix ibis. The sequence continues at coordinate 28,366,385 of OY282607.1, forward strand.
AGGGAACTATTTATTTTCATTTAATAACGCCTTTTTGTCGACTAATTTTCATCCTCTACTGTTTAGTTTTTTCGCCTAAGAAATATTCGCTCGCAACTGTTCAATTTCTTGTCTCTCGCCTGTGTACAAATTTCTTCTAAACCTTATTCACGCTTAATAAAACCCTTTACTTGGTCAATAAGCGCCTGTTTTTATACAACAATCGGAACGACGTCCCTTCTGCCCAGATTCGTTCTGTCCGCTAATTTTCATCCTCGACTGTTTAGTTTTTAGTTTCTTCGCCGAAGAAATATTTGTTTGCAACTGTCAAAATTTCAATTTCTAAGCTGTCGCCTGTTAACAAATTTCTTCTTAACCTTATTCACTTTTAATCAAACCCTATTTTTGTCAATAAACTCTTATTTTGTAAACATTATTTGAAACGATGTCTCTTCTCCTCAGATTCGTTCTGTCCGCTAATTTTCATCCTCGACAGTTTATTTTTTTTTTTTTTTGCCTAAGAAAAATTCGCTTGCAACTGCCAAAATTTCAATTTCTAAGCTCTCGCCCGTGTACAAATTTCTTTTTAACCTTATTTACACTTAATGAAACCCTTTTTTGTGTTTTTTACACAACAATCGGATCGACGTCCCTTCTGCCCAAATTCGTTCTGTCCAATAATTTTCATCCTCGACGGTTTAATTTTTAGTTTTTTTTCGCCTAAAAAATATTCGCTTGCAACTGTCAGAATTTCAGTTTTAACGTTCTCGCCTGTTGACAAATTTTATCTTAACTTTATGCACGCCTAATCTTGTTTGGATGATTAATTTTTATAAGAAAAAAAATTAAGGGAACCAAAAAAAATACATTTTACTATAAGTTAACTGTTTGCCTCTTTTTGTTTTTGTTTATTTTTTGTTGGTTCGGTTATTATTAACATTAATTTTCATGTAATCTACAAAGAGTATTGAATACTTTGCTGGTAGATAAACGGCGTAAAGCTTTCATCGAAAGTGATAACAATTTAACCTTGACTAAACTTTACTGATACCGAAATTCATCCATATTCGAATTGTTTGCACATTAATCCACTCTGTACAAGTTATGAGCAATTACGTTTATGGCCCTGCCATTACCAGTGTTACCATCTTGGGTGCTGAAAAGATTATGTTATGCGACGACGGAGACGTTCAATAGTCACTTTTTCGCGTTTCTTATTCTTTTCTATTTTATCGCAAATTTCCCTTCTACGTAAATAAGTTTACGACTGCAAAAAGAACTGACATTTTCTGAGCATTGAAAATGTTCGCAAACTTTTCTACTATTTCTACTTAATTGATAAAATGCGGTTATTGTTAACGATACCGGAAAGTAATGCTTGAAATTCTAGCATTTTTTTTTATTGATAAAAATTATTAAATTTTGATAATATAATTTCAGCGTATTTTATTTTGATAATCTATAAAGAGAGAGAGAGATTTTTGCTTCTCTTTCGTTTACATTCATGGAATTTACAGAGTATAAAATAGAAAATTTCCCTAAGAAAAAAAATTATCAATGCTCGTTTTTAAATAGAATTTCCCAAAATAAATTAATTTTACGAATAGTACAATCGTTTCTATTTTTGCACTTTAAGAGAATTACTAAATTCCCTTTTTCTTCACCCTCGACCTCGGCGAAGCCCGATCGGAAAAATAATATAAAAATATTGGCCAGAAATGGGCCAACAATAAAAATGTTTATCAGCAGTCGCCACTCTTAAGGTTAGTGGAAATTTGGAACTTTTTTCAAAAATATTTCATGATACACACGGAATATTGACCCCCATTTTGGGTTATTTGGATAATGGTGTGCGTACACATTCAGTGACTAAGTGGGATGGATACCTTCTTGGATTTCTGCACTTTTCTTTTTATTCTATAATATTACTAACTAAACGTACGTTCATGTATTGGTTTGTGTGTTGGATATTGATTAAAAATTAATGCAAGTGTTCGTTAAAAATATATTTTCTTTTCGTAAGTCTTATTATTATTTGTTCAATTTTCGAATGTGACGATTTAAAGCTTCTGAAATCGTTTTTGATAAGATAAGAAACCATTTACAATGTTTGTAATCTTCCATGGAACTGTTTGCACCCAAAATACAATTTAAAGTATTTATTCGATCGTAAATATTTATTGTTTTGGCTGGTTTTTATTCATATTAGTTACTATTAAGGATTTTTATTATTACAACTCTTGAAAATATCTCATATTTATCTTTTATGAAATTTTTCTTTCTTAATATTAAACTAGCTGTTAATTGATTCCTTATCAAATTAGGGAGTGATTAATTTAATTTTATTGAATTTTTTATGTGTTTGGCCTGTTAAGGTGGTGTATTTAGTTATATTGGCCTTAAATCATCAGTAAATTAAGTGACTGCGATTAGCACAAATTATGAAAATAGATAAATGATATTACCCCAACCATTCTGTTAGTAACCGGATATAACCTTTGGAAATTTGTTTGTTGGTATTTTAAAATTTTAATAATAAATACGAATTTTTAAAGTCACTGATCCACCAAGCGTGAGGTACGCGAATTTTGAATGTGCGCGGGTTACGTATATTCGATTTTCGATTTTTTTGTTGCGTTATGTTGGTACTCATGTCTCTCATTTATACCGACAAGTTCGGCCATTTTGAATGTTCAGTTAATTTTTGACAGCTTCTTTGCTTGCGCGTGTTTTGGCGCGCCTTCGATTTTTGCCCATTCCAAAAAAATGGATCAAAGAATCTGTATCAAATTTTGTGTGAAAAACAAAATTAATTGCGCGGACGCATTCCGAATGTTGACTGTGGCATATGGTGAAGCTAGCTTGGACCGAAGCAATGTTTATCAGTGGTACAAAATGTTCTCAGAAGGCCGAGAAGATGTGAACGACGAAAAGCCAAGTTCGGTCGTATCTGAAGGTATTGCTTACAGTTTTCTTCGACTGCAGGGGCGTGGTGCATCATGAGTTCTTGCCACAGGGTAGAACTGTCAATAAGGAATATTACCTGCAAGTTATGCGCAAGTTGCGCGAAGCAATCCGCCAGAAACGCACGGATTTGTGGAAGAACGAAAATAGGCTTTTGCCATTTTTGGCCAAAAACAACACGCTAATAATGCCGCAGCCACCGTATTCCCCAGATCTGGCCCCCCGTGACTTTTTCTTGTTCCCGAAACTGAAGAAGTGTATAATATCTGGTGGGGATTACTTTGAAGGAGACAAAATTGATATTCATAAATAAATAAATAATTTTTGAAAAACACAAAATTCGCGATTCTTTTTTAACAGACCTCGTATTTTGTACCCCAAAACACAAAAATAATTATTTGTTGATCGTCACGCACTTCGTAGGTTTATGTAATTACGAAAAAATTGGCGCTATAAAATCGGATAAAACTGGAAATGTTCAAAATCTGTTTCCTTACATGGTCGCTCGATGATTTTTTTTTTCGCTCCTAGAGCAGAAATCTTCTAAAGACGTTGTAGAGATACCGATCCTTACAGTGTGTGCGATTTTTACTAATTTGTTTTTCTATGGGACCACCGCCAGGTATTACTTCATGGGGAGTAGACTGTCATCAAGCTTAAGCTGCAGACAGCCTGGCTGAGCTTCTTTATTACTTGGGATGTGTATTCATCACTTGCAGTAATGCACTCTTTTGGGATAGTCGTAAAGCGTGAACAGTAGAACGAAGACATGTTTCGCATCCTCGATTGTGGGTCGAAAAAGGGGGCACGTTGCATCCAAAGTTTGTCAGATTTTTGGACCATTTCGGGCTCTTCCGTTCCACGTGGGAGATAATTCGTCCATCTTTCTTGAATAGATAATTCCCAATGTAATTGGTTTTTGCTTGTTGACGGTAAGCCAAGTTAAGCGCGTTTTGTGTAAAATTATTTACAATTCTCCTAATAAATTATTTTAAAATTTAATAAATCCCTCTAAGAGAATCGAAGTAGAAGGCTTTATGCGGTTTTTTATACTAAAAATAAATGTTTTTTTTTATGACATTATCTTCTGGTATAAAAACGCACCTATATAAAAAGGTTGTTTAAAAAAAAGTGTTTATTTTTGAAAATTATGTGGAAAATTATCGAAAAAAAATTAATTTTAATAACAAATATATATTTTCGTCGAAAAGCTTCTAAGAAAAATGAAACTTTCATTTTGGAAAACAAAAACATTTTTCAATGTGTTCCCGTAGAAACGCTGATGATCAAATGACAAGGAGAAAAGTGACAGTCGACACTAACACTCAATTGAATTCGGCTAAAAAACACACTAACACCTATTGGTGTATTCATTTATAAAGGCACACAACAGACAAACTTCTGTGTTGCCAATGTTCCTCAAGAATATCCACCAAAATGTGTGTGTGTGTGTGTGCGTGTGTGCGTGTGTGTGTGTGCGTGTGTGTGTGTGTGTGTGTGTGTGTGTGTGTGTGTGTGTGTGTGTGTGTGTGTGTGTGTGTGGTTGTGTGTGTGTGTGTCGCTAATAAACAACCCATAATGAGATACACGTTGTGATGGTAAAGAATGCCTTAAAAACAACAACGCAGAAGAAAATAAAATAATAGGACAGGTCAAAACAAAAATTCTCCTTTTTACTTACACATAAATACTTTGCGTCTATTTATGTGGTCGTTTGGGTAGCTGTGTGTGTCACTACGAAAGAAACAATGGGTTGGATATATGCGCTCGTGGGAGAACAGGGTAGTCATTTCTCTTTTTCTCTAAACTCTCTTCGGTGTCCTTTAACCTTCACATTAGTTTTTACCGAAATTTTTCTCATCCTCCCATGCGGCATCCCTTCACATCGAGTGGGGGTTTTCGTTATGGCACTTTTCCCTTGAACTTAATTACTTCTTAGCTTTGGTCAGTTTTCTCACGTCTTTGACTTTATTCTATTTTTCCTGAACTTTTATTTTTATTGTTGATATTTTCCCCATAATTTCTTTATCTTTTTTTGCAATTCAGCTTCCGTTATTGAATTTTTTTTTTTTAAATTATTCTTTAACGTTAAATTCAATTTAGGAGGTTTTTTTTACAAATTTAATTTTCACTTTTCTGAGATTTTGTTTTGAGATTGTCAATTTTGTGAGATTTTCTTATCATAATTTTCATAATTATTGCGTTGCCTCAACTCCTATCTACGAGTATAAATACTGCTATCCCCGAAAAAGGAAATTTTAGTTTACTAGATTTTCGATAAAGAAAAAAAAAGTAGACAATCCCGACAATATCAATTTTCTTTCATTATTTTTTCTTATTTGCTTGTTGTTACACTGGGTATCCCTTTTATGTATACTGTGCTAGCACTCAAAAAGAACCTGTAGATGACCTTCAACATAGACAGATAGATTGACAGATCCCGGTTGCCTTAGTAAAAGTATCAATCAACAATGGAGTAGGTAGAAACGAAGGAAGAAAAAGACAAAAGCCAAAAAGAGAAAATTCGTTTTTCCTTGTAGATAAGTACTGATATCCTATGTCCTATTACCTTCTTGAAATTTCTACGAACCCTGCCTACGTAGTCACAAACATACACTGACATATTTTAGCTTATCATCGTCGGAAAATGTCCGCCTTCATGTCATCTAGAGGAGGACGCACGAGTATCAGCTGGAGGAGTGGAGTAGCAGTAACCGTATCCTTCGTAACAGTAGCAAAGGGCAGAGCTACTCTCCTTTCGGTTTCATTGACTGACGTCAGCTCGTGTCTCATGATAATAATAAATTGAAGATAATATAAAACAAAAAAAGGTGAAAATAAAAGAAAATGAGTAATTTGGATAAAAAAACATACAACAAAACTATTTTCTATAGCTTACACTCAAGTGGGATATTTTTTTTCCCTTTTAGAGTACTTTATGGATGCTTTTACTATCTTATTGTGGCTGTTTTTTTTCTTCTTATCATATTTATTTCTTTCTTATCAAAGAGTTTCTCTACAATTGCACCACTTATAAAATATCACTTTGATAGGAAATTATTTTTAATAAATTTCTTCTCCTAATAGACTGTGTATCCTTTTTAGCAAACAACATCTTTTTTTTTGCTTCAGATTCTTTAATTCCTAAATAAAGTTATGTGTGGGCACAAATAAAGTACTTACTATGTATATCGATATACTTATAATAGTATAAAGCATAAAAAGAAAACGCATTGCTATTTAAGTACCCATAAATCCTTCCTTTTATCAATAAATAATTATCTGTTATATTGAAATATTTTGAAATGAAAAAAAAAATTATCTTGTTATTGCTGAATTATGCGTTCAAATTCTCTGTAATATTATGTCGACAATAAAATAAAAAGTATAATAGGAGATCAAGTTTTTTGTTGAAAAATTTCGTCCTTAAAATGTTTATTAAAAATTTTTCAATTTGTATTGTTGGTAGAAATTTTTTCTAAGCGAAAAAATATAAATTAATAGAAAATAATATACAGAATGAAAAGGATCTTATATTGCAATATTGTCTCTTTTGTTATATTAGTTAATCAGGCCTTTATTATATAGTTTTATGCTAAGATTTAGTGTAAAGATAATCTTGCCAAATGACTGACCTCTTGCGGTGGTTGTATTATCCAATATGTCGCATGACAAATAGTTGCATATTTTTTTTATAGAGAAAAACACCCCTAAATAAATGGTTTTAACATTTTAATAGATTCTTTTCAATAGAAGTAAAAATATCTTTTATTTTGAAGCGATTCGCTCACATATTAATTTCGAATATTTTAAATAATAATTTTTATACCATATCTGAGATACCATAGTTGAATAGGATAAATTTTCGGCGAGTATTACTTAGGAACTCCTGTAATGAATATACCAGATAGACTGTCTGCTTTATTCGGTCAATAGAAATAATTGAAATATAAATAAAAGGTAAAGGATCAGAACTCACAATAAAATTATACCAAATCAGGATAAAATTATACCAAGTGGAAGATAAACTTATACCAAATTAGGAGATTATTATATCAAACACAAGATAGAATTATACCAAATTGGGACAAAACTATACCAAACTAGTATAAAAATTTCCAAATAAAATTATAACAAATCGAGATAATATTATACCAGATCAGGATAAAATTATACCAAATTAGGATAAAATTATACCAAATGAAGATCAACTTATACCAAATCAGGATATAATTATACCAAATCCCAATAAAATTGTATCACATCAAAATAAAATTATACCAAATCAAAATAAAATTTTACCAAACTCAAGAAAAAATGATACCAAATTGGGACAAAATGATACCAAATTCGAATAAAAATTATACCAAATTAGAATAAAATTATACCAAATTAGGATAAAATTATTTCAAACATAAGATAAAATTATACCAAATTGGGATTAAATTATACCAAATCAGATTAGAATTATACCAAATCACGATAAAATCATACCACATTAAAATAAAATTGTACCAAATCAAGATAAAATTATACCAAACACAAAATAAAATTATACCAAATTGGGATAAAAATTAAAAAAATGGGAAAATTATACCAAATTGCGATAAAATTATACCCAATTAGGATAGAATTTTGTCAAATGTTAAAATTGAAAAGCTTCAAAGTTTTTATTTATTATCAAATTGCGCCTAAAACTAAAAGTGTCTCTGTTTCGTAACTGATTTGGTCTAAAGTCCATGCTTTTTATATAGTTTAGTCCAAAACGAATAGTTTTCAATTCTTATGATTGATTGTTGTATAAATAAAAAGAGTTCATTGGTGTAAAATGAAATGTCAGATATTTTTTTAGGCAATTTGGTCTAAAAATTAAGAGTGTCCTAATTTCTTATTTATTTTGGTCGAAATGTATATGGTTTTCATTTATTGTCTATTATAACACAGCGATTTCAAGTACATTTTTTTAACTAATAAAAATATTTTTTAACTAATAAAAATCTGGAACCGTGATTTCAAATTAAAAAAAACTGGAATAAATAGAAAATTTTACAATTTTTATTTCTGAAAAATCCAAAAGATGTGATGTCAATTTTCTAATTATTATTTTTATCAGTTATACTTACTAATTCATAAGATTTCCTATTGATTCTATTTATTTGAGTTACATTTGTAAAAGCCTTTAAAATAAATTATTTACTAAATATTGGAGTTGTTAGACGTTTTGTCTTTAGACTTATCTCCACGGTTAAAAGAGAATATAATTATTAATATCATAAATATTATTGGGTAATTTAGTTAATGTAGAAATACAAATGAAATTCTCTGAAGTTTCTAATTGTTTTGCCGTTTGAATAGAAATATTGGCATGGCATAACATTTTACTAAAATTCATCGTAACTACGGCTTCTATTTGTAATCGTGTTGAAATAGTTTTCGTCCTTAAAAATTTCACTTAATTACGCATGTCTGCACCTATGTACAATATGTTCAAATATGCTTTGTTTGTTTCCGCTTTTCAGATTATGAAACAAAAATTTCATATTTGCCTCACTATATAATCTATAAGTTTAAAAAATATATATGTTCAACATTGTCTTGATTGCACATACTTTCCTAATCACGTTTAACAAATTCACTACTAGACAGTATGGAAATCAATCAACAGTAATGAAAATACAAAAACAATTGAAACAATATCTGTAGAGAAGAAAAAAAAACGAATAATAATAAGAATAAACGCCGATGATATAAACATTGTTCATATAACCTGAAAATTTCACGAACAGAAGCCATACAGTTATGCACATTTCTGGCTTTTTTTTACATATTTGACATTTTAAAGTATTTTCCACATAACGGATTATGGAATTTTGTTTTATAAATTAAATAATAGCAATATTTTTTTTTAACAAAGGAAGAAATTAAAAATATTAGTAAATAAACAATTTGAATAGTTCAGAGAAGAAATAGAGAACATTATAGATTTAATAACAATTTAAATATTTTATAGCACTTTTATTGCTCTGTGATTTTATCAAAAGTCATAGCCTATAAAACCATCCCTTATTTTTCTAGTATTTACGACCTTCAGTCTTGATATGCTGAGTATTATGTCTCCATTTTATTATGGCATATAAAATTATATCACATGCAAATAGTTTATAGTACTTTTAGGACCCTCTAATTGTGTCAAAAATAATAGTTTTATTAATTACAAAAAAAATTAATTTACCTTTTTTTTTATCAATACCTAATTGTGCTTTATGGGTAAGTCTAAAATTATAGCAGTTGAGATTTGTCATAATATATTTTCTGGTCATGTGGTCATGTTGAAATCGTAGCACATTATAAAGATTTATAGCACTTTTACTATAAATAATTATTTTATAGCACATTCCAACCATATAATATATATTTATAAAATTTCGATTTGTTCTTATTCTCTCATTTATTGCGAGAACTATGATGCTACATCTAAAATTATAGCAGCTCAAATTTTTTTATAGCACATTTGCATATTGAGATTATTATTATCTGAATTATTCTAAACAGTAATCAGAAATGTGGAGCAACATTTTGATATATCTTTACATTTTGTGATTACGTCTAAAATTATGGTTCCCTAAAATTTTTATAGCAAACAAAAACTTACAGTTGCCAAATGACATTAAATTAATAAAAAAAATTAATTTCAATTAAAATGTTTACTTTAAGATAAACCAGAATAAATTTTTGAATGATTTTATTATGTGTTAGACCATTTTCAGGCAAATATTTGCTTAGAAATTTAATTGTACCAATTCGAACAATAAATTTTCAATGAATTTAAAGGGGCAAAATATTATCGCTTCATTAAGATGTTCTTCGTGTGTTAATTATCGATTCGATTATAGAAAAAAATTCTGATTTTGATATAAATAAATTACGAAACGTGATCAAATTGGAATAAATAAATAAGAAATTAAAATGGATGCATACACGCATTCATACATATGTATATAGTCCTGCAAGGACGACGTATGAACGCACTCAATTTCAGAAATAACGACAATTTTGTCAACATCAGGGCTAGTCATTAAATTTCGACATTTTCTTTACCGAATGCCTTGAACAAATCAATTGGAAAACGATACGACATAAACGATGGCATTTCGTAATGTGTAATAGAAAAGAAAATTCTACAGTATCGATAGAGAGATAGATGTTCGTAAGTGTAGGCTTAGTTGGTATATAAATAACTGAATAAATAAATAAATACGCTTGTGTAAAGGAGCAAAAATATCTCAAATACGTTTTCACGGATAAAATAGATAAAAACAAATCGAATCTATTCCTTGTGGCATGAGTATATCTATTTAGGCTTATTATCTGGTTGATTTTTTTTCTTCCTCCATTGGTATTTTGTTAGTTTTTGGCGGGTGTGAGGTGTAAGTGATTATTCCACAAATTCATTTCAAGAGAGATGAACACACGAAGGATGAAGGAAGGTCGTTGGTAAACGGGAGCAATTCGATAAAACGTGGTCAAAGTTTGTGGTAGGCAGGAAGGAAGATTGCGTGCCGATCACTTTATATGAACTTTGGCTACAATCGAATTTTTGAAATGTCGAAATTCGACTCAGCACGACAACGTCAACACAATTGTCATTGTTGAAGACAAATCCTAATTGAGTTCTGTTCCGTTCCGTTAAGGAAGAGATAAATTGAAAAATCGATATGCCAACAAACACTCACTTACTCCATCCCCCATCACTCATCACCACCTCTCGACAAAAATCCTTACTACCTCTCAGAGACAACAGGATAGTATGTATGTGTTTTGGAGGTGATTACATCCCCCACTATGCCTCTGTGACTACAGGTCTCCTTTTTCTGTCAAGAATACACTCGTGTGTCTTTGGCTACAATTTTAAGTACCTCACAGCTACTCGAACTAATTTCATGTCTTACGGTTAGAATAAATTTTTTATTATCCTTCTGATGACGATATATACCATAAAAAAAGGAGAATCATTAATACTCTTTAATGCAATGTTGAAAATCAAATAATTAATGTGTCGTTTGGTGTTTGTACATATTTTTGTACTCTTGTGTGGGTGTGGTGCACTTAATAGGCTAAGTAATTTCGTATTTTTTTTAACGTGTTTCTCATATAAAATGAAAAACGACTAATGTAGTGAAAAGAGTAGCTAAAATGTCCTTAAATTAATAAAATGTTTTTTTTTATCGTCGATTTCTAACAGGAAAAGGCAATTTAATTCAATTTAACCAAAATATCGTACGTTAAGAGTGTCTAATTATAAATTTATTATGGAAAATTGTATTTCAAATATTTTTTTTGATTTTTATACAATGTGGCAGCACCTGAAATTATCCTCAGCTCCTCGATTACACCTCCTTAGGATGTTATCGACTGTATCGAGAGGTTTTTCTGATCCTAAGGAATAAACAAAATTCACACGGTCCAGGAGGACCACATGAATCCCTTTTTCTGACAAAAAATTTATTGATAGAGACGGACATGTGACAGGGGCGTTGGCATGGTGGACCTTTCACGTGTCTGACGAGGACTACTCGTCTGAGTATTTCGAGGACTCACTAATCACCTTCGATATTGAAGGCGTCTCTGAGTGAGGGCTGTCGGTGTTTCACTGCTTTTCAGTCTCCTAAAAGTGGTGTGTGCCGCAAAAAAGCGAATGTCCCCTATTGGTTTATCCCAAAATCCGATGGCACATCGTTGACTCCAAATATTGCTGCTTCATTTTACGTATGGTACTAAAAAAACACAACTTCTCCTATTACGATCTACAGGGTCACGTACTTACCAGACGAGGTTCAAACTTGTACTTCACCTACAAGCCATTTGGAGGGTTAGTCTGCAGTGCTACCAGATCATCACATAACTTTTTAGCCATAATTCGTATTTTCGCTTGCTAAACTGGCTCTCTGAAATTGATTGGACTTATAGTTTGAGACCATATTAAAAAGTATTTTTTATTTGAGACCTTAAGTGATTAGTCTTTTAATTTGACCTTTTCTATAAAATACTGCTTAAATGTGTTAGCAAATGAATTAGTTTACTAAATTAGGACCCTATAAAATACTCCTTTGATCATTTTATAAGGTCCCAATTTAAGACCTTATTAAATTGTCATTTCAGAATGTATATAATCAATCTCACATTACATCAACAAAGTCTCTAAAAACAGTCCTTGTTACTGCAAATTCTTCTAAAGACCTTACTGATAATTTACAGACCCAATTAGTAAGGTCTCAAGTTAAAGAACATTTGAGGGAGGTCCGAAATTTTTTTCATTTTAGGGAGGTCCTCTTTTAATACTTTGCATAATAGTCCTCTAAGTTAAGACCTTACTTAATAGCCTTTTGAAAGCTCTTAATAAGGTCTTAACTTAGAAAAGATCTCAACTTCCCTTTTTTTATATTGTTGCGATCTTACCTAGATTCAAAGGATCGAGTAAAATACTGTTTTTCTTTTAGTTAGGATCAAATAGTTTCTTTTTTTGTTTTGACGCCTTACACCAAAAAGTCCTCTAATTTGAGATTCTTCCGATTAAATCAAAATTTTTTTTAAAAAAAAACTCCAAATCGATAATATAAAAATACGGTAATTTTTACTAAAAATATAACATAAATGTGAAAAGTTGAAAAAAGAATGGTAGGAAAAATAAGAATCTAGAAAATTGAATAGAGTTATTTCCATGTCCTTGTTATTGTACGATGGTAATCAGTAGCTTCGATAGGGGTAGGATTGTGTTTAATCAAAACATTTCCACAAAAGCGATAGCAGTAAATCTTAAGAGGGGAGAAAACTCATTCTTTTGTGTCCTTGCAAAATGCGAAACTGTTCATTCGCGATTACACACAATCCCCCATTCCTATCCAGTTCACTCTAGCTAGTTCTACTTCCGCCCATCTTTAAGTTTATTTTGTATTTGTTTGTACCGTGATTTATTTTGAACATGCTAACCAATAGCTTTACGGTCTGTTGTTATTTTAGAGCCTACGCGACAGGAAGCCTATACACTATCCGCTTTTTGGAATGAGTTTAAAAAGGCTCGACGAAAGGGAGTGTTTCTTTTTCTTTTTATAATTATAGTAATTTTTTTAACGTATTTTCTTTCTCCTTCATTATTTGTCTTCATTTCCCAATATGCCCTTGTCACCTGTCTTTTTTGTCCATATTCCATTCGTATTTACTCACTGTTTTGTTAGATTTCCTTAATAGAATTTTTTGATAAATCCTATTTTTTTCCTACCTTTCACGCAAATATTTTTGTCCTTTTGTGTGTGTGTGCATGTGTGGTCATATGTGTATAGGATATCATCATTTTGTACGCTTGAGGTTATCTCTTTGCGACTTGTCTAGCTGTATTAGTCCTTAATAGAAACTTTCGCTATTTTCTGCTTCCTTATCAAAAGAAAAAAGAAAAAGAAAAAAAAACCAACCCCAAAATAAAATAAAGGATTTTTCAGTATTCTGAGTAGTGCTTGTAATATTTTTTTCCCATGTCTCAACGTCTAAATAGTTGTACTAAGGCGAACACAGAAACTAAAAGGAAAAAATCCTTTTTCACTTTTCTTTTTGTGGAACTCCTATTGTGCCCCTGACTTTAATATTTCCAGGTTACGTACTCATAAATTTACAAGCAAAAAAAAAACGGTTACGTCACAGAATCAAAACTGAGGCAGTAGAACAAAAGTGAAGTAGCCTGCAAAAAAGGGGGACCACAAAGAAAACAACAACAAATCTAAAAAAAACAAAAAAGGAAATAATATCAAAGCCTCGAAAACACATCGCAAAAATTCTCTTTACACTCTTAGGTTCGGTTTTTGCGCGATAGGGTGTTGGGGGCTAGTAGAGAAGGAGAAGAAGGGTGGCTTACGATTTATTACATACAATTGTATGGTTGTGATATGCGATTTAGACGACCTTGTTAACTGTGGGTGTGTATGTGCATCATAAGTGGTAGCAGCAGGCAGTAAATTCTGTCGAGTGTGTGACAGTGCGGCGAACGAAATCTTGTTAGGGATGAATGGGGATGGCGTGGAGGGTCGGCACAATGCGGTGAACTTTTGATCGATTCCATTCCAACGTGTATGTGTGTGTGTGTGCAAAAAGGGTAATCGAGTAGGAAAAAAGTGGAAAAGCCGCACAGGTAAAAGGTAAAAAAGAGAGAAAAACAACAAATAAAAAAACGAATAAAAATTTTCAACGGAAACTGTATTTATTCACGAATAATGTTAATAGCTGTGTTAATAAATTGTATTAAGGGGGAGTGGTGGGAGGGGGGGTGAAGTGTTAATAGATTGTATAAGTGAGAAGGACGAGTTTCTGCATCAAGGCTAAGTTCATAATAAAAACGAACAACAAAATCGTATGCAAGCGCACTTTTACACATTATTTGTTTCTTTTTGTTCCACTAATGTTTCTTTATGTTCAGGTCATGTTTGCTTGTGTTTCAGTCTTGTTTCCCTAGTACATTCATAATTCCGATCGTTAATTCAATAATCCTACGCAAATGCTAATAATATATGTCGTCGCATTATTTTTAGCTAATATTCCATAGCTTTTTAAACTTTCCGTGTTTTGCTTCCTTTTTTCATGTTCTTCGTTTTTTTCCCCTTCCTGTAATCATTATTGTTAGTTTTTTTCTTTTTCATATTTTTTTTGAGTGAATTTTCCTATGATGAGTGGAAATATTCATACACAACGTACTTGTACAAGTATTTATTGGATAAGAAATGACATTTTCATGCTCATTTGAATATGGTCTTTAGTTTGTCGGAATGTTCTGATAGTTTATGAGTTTGTTAGAATCTCTCCTTCTATATAATAAAGAATGTCACATTATTGTACCGTTTATAAATATTGTATTGTATACATTAAATACCATAGAGAATAAGTAACAAGGGTTATTAATATAGTTTTATCTTTATTATATTTTTTTTTCTCGCTTATTTTCGACAACTAAATTGGGTATATCCTTATAGCACGCACTAATAAAATATTTATACGAATAATATAGAAAAAGGATCAATTGAATTTCGATAATATCATTAATACGTATGAGCATGTAATTGAAAATAACAATGGAAATGTCAAAAATTAAAGGAACAAAAATCCCTCTAAAAAAAAGAAAAAGGAAAATTGTTAATATAGTTTTTCGATTTTATTTTTAGTCCTTTCTGTTAAAAAATGTCAACATTTATTTTTTATTTTTCTTGCATTTTTTTCTACAATAGTTGACATTTTATTGGTTCGATTGTGTAACAATATCTGCATTTTTATTTATACTAAAAGGCATATCCTTAAAATAGATAAAATGGTAAAGCTATAAAAGATTATTATTAGATTATTACCATTGAGCAAAATATATTTACATATCTAATTTCTGGTATTCGAAATGCTTTGACGGTAAAAATTTTATTATATTTAGAATGAAAAGAGAATCAGTCTATTTTGATTGTTAAAACATATAGAAAAATATTTATAAAAAATTTAATTGTTATTAAATGTAACAAAATCGAATTGTTTGCTGTGAGCGTATATTATTTGGTACTTTTTGAAATCTATCAATTTATTTTGTTTATGAAAGCACACATGTAGTTACGTTTTAAAAAATTTAGAGAAGAAATTATCAATGTAATAACTCAACGAAAGATACATTTTTGTATATTTTCCATTTGAGGGGATGGGAGAAACTATGTCTAACAAAGAAAAATAGTTTTTTCAATTTAAGAACTCAATTATTCGTTACGAAAACGTATAATTTTTTTTACCGAATAATTAAGTTATTTGAGACCTTTGCATTTTTTTCGATTTGTTGTATGATATTTTAAGATCACTGAGACCTTATATGCTAGCAGCCATTTTCTAATATCACATTTGTTTTGTTTTATTTTTTTGAGCAAACATGTAAAATAGTTAAGACCTTACAAATTTGTTGGGTTTGCTGGCATGAAAATTCAATTTTTTTGAGATCTTATGTGGAACAGCAGTTTGCCATGCCACACAAAGCGATTATATTTAAATTTTTTTTTGCGCGAATTTGTACGGTATATAAAAGCTTTGAATTTTTTTCTATTTTTTCGATCTGAGCCCTTAAAAATATTTTCGATTTTTTTGTATGAATATTCAAGGTTTGTGAGACCTTATATAAAAGCGGCCATTTTGTAATGCGACACAAAATATTTTTGTTTTGTTTTATTTTTCAGGCGAACGTGTAATAGTTTTGAGATCTTACAAATTTGTTGGGTTTGCTTGCATTAATATTCAATTTTTCTGAGACCTTATGTGCAAGAGCAGTTTATCAAGCCATACAAAGCGATTATTTTTATTTTTTTTTAGCCAAATTTGTATAATATTTAAGACTTAAAATATTTTCGATTTTTTTGTATAAATATTCAAGGTTTGTTGAGACTTTATAAGAGAGCGGCCATTTTGTAATGCCACGGAAACAACAAAGGACGAAAATGTGATATATTTAAGACCTTAAACATTTCTGTTTGTCTTGTATGAGTATTCAATATTTCTGAGACCTTACATATAAGCGGCCATTTTGTAATGCCACGACCCCCATTTAACGGAAAAATAAGAACAAAATTATTTCTCATTGTGATAAAATTTGAATTTTTATTCACTGTCCCTAATACAAAAAGAAAACTTGGGAGCCTTTTTAGGAAATAGTTTTTCTCCTTTAAAAATTTTCCCTTAATGAACATGTAACTATAAATATTTTTAGTTTTCTTTTTACAAAAATTTTTTGCACAAAAACAATTTCAAACATTATAAATGCTTTTATAAATATAAAAAAAAAACAATAACAACAGAAGTGAACAAAAACAATTCTTCATTAATATTGTATATCAGATGAATTTGCCCATAAAATTGTCATTCCATCTGTTAATCATAGCAATTATTGTAGATACAGGCAGAGGCGCTAATTGTATTGTTAATTAATTATTCAAATATAATATTTACATACAGATGTGTGTGTGTGATCTGGTGTAAGTGTTCATATGTTTGCTGATATTTTAGCAATATTTACAACATAAAAAAGAAATATTCAACGTTTCATTGGTTTTGTTCGCCTTCTTCGATTGCTATTTACTATTTCTCCCAGATAGTGAGTGATACGCTTTTTAGTGTGTACTCGTAGAATGAGTGAGAGAGAATTTGATCTATATGGATAAGTGCACACATGCACATAATAATTATTCCATATTTGTACATTTGCATGCATGTGCGTTCGTATGCGAATGTGTATAAGACCCCAAAGCATACTTTATCAAATTATCTGCTGATTTATTGATGAGTTTTTTTTTCACCTCCATTTCGCGTCTTATTATTAGTGGTTGTTTTTCCTAATTTCGACGTTTTTTTTTTTGTTAGTTATTTTCTTTATCGTTTTTTTTCGCAAATTATAAACTCTTTCCGTTTATACGTAATAATTGAAAATCTAAAAATAGGTTTTTTTTGTAGAAATATTATACAATAATATTTTATGTTTTGTACAAGTTTTACATGTTTAGTCAAAAATAGATTCAAATTTTAGTTATTAAGTCAAAAATAGATTCGAGTTTACATTTTTTAGACAAGGCTATCATGCACAACTACTAATAAAGAATTGTCCAATTTGCGCTTCGGAAAGTAAATTTTAATAAAAAAATACTTGGAATTTAGATATCGATAAAATTTTCATTTTATTTTATTGCTTAGGTCTTGTAATTTTTTTTATATACGATATAATAGCATGTATGTTAAAATATATGACCGCCAAGATCCTGTTTACACGGCATCACTTTTTGCGGATACAATGGCTTCACCACAATCACACCGTGAGCTTATGATGATTTTTTTTTGTTTTAATTCTGTTAGCAATTAATTAGTTATGATTTTAACAAAAGTGGCAACTTTGATCAAGAATCAATTTTTGTCCAAAAACAGTCATTATTTTATTCAATTTTTAAAAAATAATTATCGTGAATGAAACTTTTTATAACGAGCAACGCTATTAGATCTTAGGGTATATTTAAGTGATAATGAATAACTTGATTACGAACATAGAACGATGCATCGGCGTTCTTTTGGATTGAAGGGATCCGATTCAAGAGGAATAGGAACGCTCAGTATAGTCCTAAAATTTATTACTTTAAGTCCAAATGGGTTTGAAAGAATTGCAGTGTCGATTATAAGTTTATTTTTTGGTGTGAGTTTTGATCGATTGACCATTGAGTATGAGGATTTTAAGTTAGGTAGAATAGGTGAAATGATATTGCCACTAAAGTACATGGGAATAGGACGTCTTTGGTGGAGGGTGAAATTACCATGCACAATCTTATATAGAAATGCACCCTGTGAGATATTTTAGAATAATCAGTATTAATAGCTACTTGGAATCTCCGATTGTTAAGATATAACTTCCAAATAAGCATGTATGTGGAAGGAAAGAAGCATACGTGTAAATTGCAAAAAAACTGGATAGGAAAGGAAAAATTATGACAATACTTTATATATGGCATTACTAAAAACCATATCGCCCTTAACCTTAAATATGAAATATCAGTTCTGATAATATAATTATTGTAATTTTTGAGATATTTGAAATGAAATTGATTATTATAAAAAAGAAACAATATAAAAAATCACGTTATATTTATAAAAAAATCTGCTATTTATAAATTATTTTCTTTAAAAAAAAATCCACACCTAAAAATCGTTTGCATAGAAAAAGTTCATTGTTTTTTTTCGAATAGTAAATTAATTTTTTGTCAGATTGTTACTAATTTATAATAATTAAAAATCGTATGCTCCTAATAATTATGAGAAAAGTTGCGATTTTAATATTTAAAAAAAGTTCGTAAATTTTATAGGAAAAAAAATATGAACTGACTAATTTTTGTTTATTTTTCTACTTTCCTAAATAAACAGAGTTTTTAGGTCTTAGGGAAAAAAACCAATCACGATGTCTAATTATGTATGTGAGACTTGGAAAATAAAATAAAATTTTCTTTTGTTTATAGTTTGGGTAGCGAGAATTTATTTGATTTGTTTCAAAGTCAGGTCTTCAGCACAAATGTTAAATTTTCTATAAAAAAATCTTTTAAGAATAATTGTGTTTATAGTTTAAAAATATTTTTTTTATTTAAATTTGCATGCTCTTAAAAAATTGTTAATTTTTAATATTATTTATTTAAATGTTGACTCCAAAATAATCTTTAGCCTAAAAAGAGTCAGTTTTTAAAATATTGCTTTTAGAACTTTTTTCTTAAAAGCCTTTTTTGAATTTTATTCCTAAACCCACCATTTAGAAATTCTCTCTTTAAGACGATTTTCTTGGAAGTCTTCTTTGGGCGGCCTTTTTTAGGGATTTTTTCCTAAAACCCTTTTTTTAAACATTCCTTATAGCTATTTTCTTAGAGGTCTGCATCCTTACTTTAGAAGTCCTTACCTAGAACTTTAGTTTTAACGTAATTTTAGAGCGGTTTTCTTAAAAGTCCTCTTATAGGAGCTTTTTTTAGAGGTCCTTCCTTAGAACCTGTTTTCTGAGGCCTTTTTTGAAGCTTTTCTTAGGGATCTTTTTTTAGAGACTTTGTGTTAGAAGTCTTTTGTTAGAACCCCTTTTTTAAAGCTCTTTTCGTAGAGGTCTTTTTATAGAAGCTCTGTTTTATAGGCCTTTTTGAGAACCCTTTTTAGAGTTAGTTTCTTAGAGGAGTTGTTGTAGAGAATTTTTTAGAGGTCTTTCTTAGAACCCCTTTTTAAAAGCCTTTTTTGGAACTAGTTTCTTATGAGTCTTTTTGTAGGGACTTTGTGTTAGAGGTCTTTTCTTAGAACACCTTTTCTTGAAGCTCTTTTTGTTTGGGGTTTTCTTATAGAAGCTCTGCTTTGAAAGTCTTTTCTGAGAACGTTTTTTTTAAACGCTTTTTTAGAGTTAGTTTCTTAGAGGATTTGTTGTAGAGATTTATTTAGAGGTCTTTCCTTAGAACCTTTTATTTTAAAGCTCTTTTGATAAGGGTCTTTTTATAGAAACTCTGCTTCAGAGATCATTTCTGTAAACCCTTTTTTTTAAAAGCTTTTTTCCAGTTACTTTCTTAGAGGAGTTGTTGTAGAGATTTTTTAGAGGTCTTTCCTGAGAACCCCTTTTTTTAGGACTTTTTTAGAGCTTTTATCGTAGGGGTCTCCTTATAGAAGCTCTGCTTGAGAAATCTTTTCTGATAACTCTTTTTTTAAAAGTTTTTTTTAGAGTTTATTTCTTAGAAGAGTTGTTGTAGAGATTTTTTAGAGGTCTTTCCTTAGAATCCTTTTTTTAAATCCTTTTTTGGAGCTATTTTCTTATAAGTCTTCTTGTAGAGATTTTGTGTTAGAGGTCATTTCTATGAATCCTTTTTTTAAAAGCTTTTTTCGAGTTACTTTCTAGAGGAGTTGTTGTAGAGATTTTTTTAGAGGGTTTTCCTAAGTACCCCTTTTATTAAAGCCTTTTTTAGAGCTATTTTCTTATGGGTCTTTTTGTAGAAGCTCTGCTTTAGAGGTCATTTCTGAGAACCCTTTTTTTAAAAGCTTTTTTGGAGTTACTTTCTTAAACGTCTTCTGGTTAAGGGCTTTTTCGAAAAACTTTCGTTGAAACATTTCTTTTTGAGCCCTTTTATTAGAAATCTTGATTTAGAAGCTTTTATTTGAGCAATTTTTTAGGGCTCTGTTTTAATAGTCGTTTTTTAATGAAACTTTTCTTAAAAGTCTCTTCTTAGAAAATCTTTATCTTTTAGAACTTGTTTTTTGGAAGCATATTTCACAGGTCTTCTTTTAGAGGTCTGTTTGTGGGAAGAGAATTTTTTAAATAAGAAGAAAATACTTCTTTTTTTAGAGATTTTTTATTAGACAGAAATTTGCTATTTAAAAAAAAAACGAAGCAAACCAACAAAAAATTTTGCTTTAAGGATATTATTTTAGGCACCTTATTTAAATACTCTTAAACAGAGGCTTTTTTGTACGTTTTTGAACAGAATCTTTAGGACAAAATTTATAAAATTAAAAAAAACTTTTGATTTTTCCATTAAATATTATTTTAATGATAGAACTATAAGTCAAAGTAGAATAAAAATTAATAAGAAATCAATTGTCTCATGGGGCTTATGTTTTAAAGGCCCCCAATTTAAAGCTCTCATTTTGGGAGATTTTTAGAGGTCTTATTTTGAATATATCCTCAAAGTTGGAATATACGTGTTTCCCAATTTTTGTTGTATCTATTTGCACATATTTTTATTGAGAAATGGCATTCGAAATATTTTCTGGTCAATGAAAAAAAAAATGAATTAAGAAACAGGAAAACCATTGAGTTGACCTTGACAATGCTCCGAAAATATTATATAATCACTAAAATTAAATCAAAGAAAAAAAAACTATCAACCCCTAATTTTATTATTTTTAAATAATAATTAATATAAATAATAATAGAATAATATTAATAGTAATAATAATTGGGGTTGAATGTTAATAAACAATACTAATTTTCTTATTTTATCAATAAATCACAGTGTACGTCATATTTATTATACTCCACATGCGAGACTCCAAATGTTGGTGTGTGCAAGTGGTTGGTGGCCTTATAAAGAGCCTAACAATTGTTTTAATGTCACGTTATTTTATAGTTTAGCACGCACTATATAGTAGAAATTCAATTTATATTTGTATGCATGTGCCTACCTATAAACACGTGTACCTGTAGACCGTTAAAGTGGCAGTATTGCTCCCTTGAATAGAAATAAAATTTCGTATAAAATTTCAATTATGTTTTTTTGTAGACGATATTCTAAAGAACGAGAGTGCACATGATATGAATATGTGTATCAAGATTTGTAGTCATATTGTAAAGGTCTACAAAAAAAGAAAGAAACGAGTATGCATGCTGGAACTGGCCCGAAAGAAATTTCAATAACATTCATTGTTTCTGACGCATTCATCGAATTTGCCTTTGACTAATTTTACTACTTAAATTATTCTTTTCCGATTTCTTCGAAGTTATTTGGCTTATTCTTTTTTTGTTTTGTTTTTTGTTTTTGGCATGGCAAAGTTTTTCTCCCCCGCAAATCAATAACAAGCAAAGTTTAAATTACATAAGCTTTCCAGAAAAAAAACAGTAACTTTTGTAAATTTTGCCATTTAATATTTATTTTCATTTTTACCAAGTATTTCCTATTGCAGTAAATAAATTTTATGAAATAGATTCTTAAAATGGGAAATAAATTAAAATAAACGTTCTTAAATAACAGTCCTATATTTTGATGTTCTCCTTTTTCCAATACAAAAAAAATTTACAGAAAAAATTTCTGCTCATAAATCGATGACAACTCAACAGATGGCCGATAGTAAATTTAATTTTTACTAACGCCATCTGTAGAAAATAAGTAATTTTAACAATAATTTTCTTTTCTTTTGGACAATCAAAATTATAGCATCGGAATTTGTTCATTTCTTTTAGCATCGGAATTATAGAATCGGAATTGCAACATGGAAATTAATTGTATTTTTGCTCTCAGATGTCACTGGCATAGCAAAACAATTTTTTTTTTCTAATGTGGGTCATTATATTCTAGTGGAAATGAAATAAATACAAATGGGCTTCTATAAAAAATTATCCTATTTTGCGGTTATCCTTTTTATAATACCGAAAAAACCATGAAAAATGTTCATTTCTAAATCTATGACAACTCAAAAGATGGCGGTAGCATGTATGTGATAATTTTAATTGTTACCACTGGCGCCATCTTTTCAGATGCTATGAATATTAAATGTTTACTATTATTTTCTTTACTCTTAAAATTACTGTTTTCTTCTGTTGCCTTTTTCAAGAATAAAAATTATAGCACCAGAATTGGCTCATTTTTGTTATGTAGAAAAATAAAAATAAAGTGAAAAATTTCCCTTCTGAATCTATAACAACTCAACAGATGGCGATGATAATAATTATCATTATTTTTGCTAAACCCTATTGCCATCTGTTAAAATAGTATAAAAACTAAATTATTATAAATTTAAGGAAGGTTTTTTTTAAATATTAATTATATCTTCTCTTTGTTTTTACAGAAAAATCACGAAATATCAAGGAATTAGGATAAATCGATAGTTGTGCAAAATCGACCACCATCCATATTTTCGTCGTTAAAATACAAAATATAAAACATTATCATTAAACAAATGTTTTTTTAAAACAGAAATTACTACAACAATTTTTAAAAAAATAGTGCCATTTATCGAAAACTAAAACCGTATTTATGATACTAAGAGAATCACTTCAGAAAAATAAGTTATTGGTTGGAGAAATTTAAAAAAAACAAACAAAGTACAAGAGAAGAACTTCAACATTTAGAACGTATATTTTTCAAAGCAGAAATTATTTTATCCCAATTTTAACATTTAAAAACTGTCAAGATTGCGGCCATGGGTAGGAAAAAAATTCAAATTTCTCGGATCACAGACGAACGGAACAGACAGGTGAGAGTTATTAATTGATTGATTTTTTAACTTCAATTATATAATTTTTTTTAAAACAAAACCAAAAAGGGAATTTGATGTGCTTAGTCAATATTGAGCAAATGTCATACCCTGTGTATCGGCGACATTTTCCTTTTTGTCATTAATTCAGCGGAAAGAGTATAGATTCCTTTTTTTTAAAACCTCTCGTTTTATTATAGTTTTTTTTTGGGAATTTATTATTATCGAAGCCAATTTATTAATATGAATGCCTTTTTATACCCGACAAAAAAAAATTTTTTTTATTCATAAATAAATTTTCAAGAGCTGCTATGTTTCTGATATGCAAACCAGTTTCATTTCGTTATTGTGTAGTGTAAATAAATGGAAAATTGAAGTGTGTTTGTCCTTTATTTTCCTGAGAGGAAATATTTTCTCCCTCATATAAAATGACAAATACAGGACGAAAGTTTTTTTTTGTAACAATTCGTGTGCGTCATATCCTTTGGAGTATGTTTTAAGTCCGTCATTCGACAACAAAGTGTATTTTAACGGACACAAAAACGAGTATGAAAACGAAGATATGCATTTATTTTTGTGGAATATTTTTATCCATAAAATATTGGCAGGTTTTTTTCATTTCATTTTTTTGGAGGATTTGAATTTCTTAATTAGTGAACTTTTAATTCCTAATTTTTAAGAAAGTCAAAAAATGATCGTCGTTTCTTGTTTTCTTAAACGCAAATTATTAAAAACAATTCACTTTATTTTTCAACTGATTTGTTAATTTCTTAAAAGTTGGCTTTTATTTTCTGGTTAATTATTAAAATTTTTTGATTCCTATAGAAAAAAATCAATAACATTTTTGGCGGAAAATATTGAGAAAATTTCTTAATAACAGTTTTTTTTTCTAAAATTCGGAAAAAATTTTGTTTGTTTATTCGTTTATGTATAAGGTCCCGTGGATATAAGCCAGGGACCACTTTATATCTCCACAACCATGAGACCTATCAGCTTTCTCAACACAGCTCGTCTGTTGTTAATGGGCTAGGTCGGTTGGAGTTTAATAAATTTTGTAGAGCGTGTTAGTTTAAAACTAAACTTGTCTTGGGATATTTTCGCGCTATAGAGCAAAAATTTATCGTTGTGGTGCTGTTTTGTTAAAGCCACATTTGTTGGTCCATATTAAAATCTTCAATTTTGGATTAAAAAAATTCGCTTATCATACGACCATAGCGTTCGGAGTTGACAATAGAAATCTGAACAAATGGAACATTTAGATCACGATGTGTTACGTTGGTACGATCATAAAAGGGGGCTTCAACAATTTTATACAGGATCTTGGATTGTAAAGCCTGAACATGATAGGAATTGGAAAAAAAGTTCAGCAAAATTTACAGTAAAAATTTGCGGTTAAAATTAACAATAAAAAATTATTGTTTATCAAAAATTAACAGTAAAGAATGGGCAAAATTTATTTTCAGCAAAAATTTACGGTAAAAAAGTCCGGTAAAAACTTGCCAAAAAAAATTGTCAGAAAAAACAACAAAAATTTTCAGTAAAAGTTTACGTTAAAAAGTTGCCAAAATTAATGTTCAGCAAAAATTTGCAGTAAAAAATTTTCAAAAAAATAACAAAAATTTACAGTAAAAGTTTACGGTACAAATTTACAGTAAAAAATTCAAAGAAAAGTTTTTACGGTAAAAAATTTCCAAAAAAAAGTTCAGCAAAAATTTACAGTAAAAATTTGCGGTAAAAAATTACTAAAATTAATGTTCAGCAATTTTTGCTGATAGTAAAGCCTGGACATGATAGGAATTGGAATGTTTCGTTGAACCCCAAAGTTCAATTCCATATGTCCAAATAGGTTTTATAATTGTATTATTGTACATATTAAAAGTTTACTTTTGATTGTTAGTTTCGAGCGTTTGTCCAGTAGTCTAAGAAGTTGTCGGTAACGTCCAGTGGTTTCAAGTTTTTTTCAGTCTAGTATATGAATTCCATGTTAATCTCTTGTACAGGTAAAGTCCCAAATAACGCACTTTATCATATTGTGGAATCATGTTGCTATTAAGGTATAAAGGGGTAGGTTTTCCTTTACAAAGTGTGAAAGTAATGTGAGCCTCACTCTCCGTCTCTTAAACCAGTATTGAAAGTTGTGGATATGGGATTGTATCTTATTGGAAGTTATGTCAGGATTTGAATGGGTAGCAAGTATGGCAGTATCATCAGCATAAGTAGTAATGATAATATTAGGATCAGATGGGATGTAATGGGTATAAATATTATATAAAATGGGACTAAGGGTACTGCCCTGTGGGACTCCGGCTAGAATAGGATATATTTCCGAGGATTCTGAGTTGATTGCAACTTGGAAATGATGTTGGGAGAGATATGAATTAATGATAAGGTAGTATATTGAAGGAAGAAAGCTCTTCAGTTTCCAGAGGAGTCCAGGATGCCACACACTTAAAATACTCTTTCCTCTCAAGATGGCATTGCTGGATTGTGGAGTGTTCAACTCGGAAACGAAATTAGTGATCAGGAATAATTTTTTCATTAACTAGGTCTGGGGTAGAGTCATTTTAATAGGAGTTTTCCAAAAATCTTACCAAGGATTGTTAAGAGGCTGACAGGTCTATAGGAGGTATTTTAATGACAGAAAATTTCCAGAGTAAGGGAAAATGGGTTGTGCGCAGGATACCATTGAAAATTTATGTAATTAAAACTAAAGCTTTTCTTGGGAAATTCGCTTCAGAATAGGAGCTGTTATTAGATGATAACCAGGAGCTATTTTTATTGGGAAGGCGCAGAATAGTAGAATTAATTTCCGAGGGCTCAAAAAGTTTTGGGAGGAAAACTTATAGGAACTAAGAACATTAGTTCTTCAATAATTTTGTTAGTATGCGATTTGTCTTCTATATCATCATGTTGAGCAAAATTATTTACCAAATGTTTAGAATTATACTTCGGCTCTGTTAGCGTCATTTTGTTCCCATAAAGAAATATTGTCACAAAAGCGATCTTGTATAAATTTCATATCGTTCATTATAATGCCTCCTAATTTTCATATTCATTTCACTTTATAGTCGGTTAAGTTTCTGTGAATAAATATCAATATTAATTAAAATACATAAAAAATACTCCCAAAGGACTTAAAGTATTTTAGTTTAAAAACGGCACATATTCCCTATTATTACAATAAGTAAATTACTCATCATACTAATTGATGCTGGGGTAAATAAGGTTTTCCAAATAAAATTAAATAAATTTGAGCGGAAAAATTTTAGGGGGTAAATCACAGAACGAAATTGTTTTTCGATATTTCATTAATGACATGATGAGAAGAGAGGGTGGAAAAAATGCCTCGTTCCGTACCAAACTTAAAGCATAACAATTAGTAAAACCATTAATAAATCAATAGAAGCGGTTGGCAGTGTTAAGGGGAAGGGGAGTATTTCATTACAATAAATGCAATCGAATGCCAGTGTGTCCAAAGTGGAGTCCCAACACAAGGGTAAGTGGCAAAAGTTGAAAGGGAATCATCGATATTCACGTAATAAAACTTAAATGCACGAAGCGGTGTACTTGAATAATCCCTCCACGTGCATTCGTCAAAAGTGACTAAGGTCAAGGCATAATGGATGGTTGGCTATTAGCGAAGGTAAAAAGAGTGGTAAAATTATAGGGGCACCATCCTCCCTCTGCCCATCATCATCAAAGACTGTGGAAAGAAAAAACTTCTTTCCGATAAAGTGGAATTGATACACAAATAATTAACACTAAATAGTTAACTTTGTGAATGGAAAATTTCCTTAACTTGTCTTTTCTTATCAATAATTATTTTCCAGATTTCTTCTTTCTACTTTGTCGTTTTCTTATTCGCTTAAATATAAACTCAATTACAGAAATCACAAGAGTACTCTTTCATTAATTATATGCTAATAAGTAAGGTAAATATTTTCCAAAACATTTCCCACATGCGTTCAATGGTAATAATCAGACTTGAAGTAAGAAATTAAATCTCATCAAAATCGCATTTATCAAATTTAGATTCAGCTATTTTCGGATTATTTTACTATTTAAATGGTGTATAATTAATAAAAAAATAATAATAATATAAACGTTTCGATTTCAATCAATTTTGAGTTTATATTATGACCTTGAGTGCGTCGATAAAAGTTCGTATAATTACAAATATCAATAAAATGTCAATTGTTTATAGATTAATTAATGAAGAAGAAGAAGAAGAAAAAAACCATAACAAAAAAATATATCGAAAAAGAATAATTTTGAAATGTTTTTCCATTATTGCTTTAGATCAAAAACTAGTCTAAAATTATACTACCTTAATGAATAGATACTAAACTTCACTCAATTGCACTCTGTTATAAAAATACCCAACGTTAATTATAGTGGAAAATTATGGTAAATATAAAACCAATAACAATAAAGAATTTTGACCCTAACATTATCCGATCTTCAATTTGTAAATAAATAATTAATTTTTTATTATAATAATAATATTAGTTTCGAAAATATACAGTTTTATTTTAATATTATCAAAAGTTAAACAAAGAAAATAGTTTCATTTTCGAAGAGTTTTTTTCAAAAAGCTTAAAATAAAACAAGAAAACTTGTCCTCCAATCATCAGCAATGGCAACATAACTCTTGAATTTAAACGCTCTAAACGGACGCGTCCTAGCCATGATTTTAGAAATTCTGGTTAACGCTATCGGTCCTTTCGAAACGAGGGCGTGTCTATGTCTCGGTTTCTTGGACTATAAATGACACCACTTTATACTTATCGTGCCGGATCTTTCTGTTTCATCCACCACAGACTATTGAGGTTTATTTGAGCCACAAGCGGTCGTGTTGTGGAATCATAGGGGTCCGAAAATTCTTAGGATGATACTCCACTTAAACGCGATTTTACATGTCCAATCATGGGCAATGGTAAGCTAACTCTTGAATTTAAGAACTCTAGACGGCCGGGCCCTAGCATGTTCTCAGTATCCTCGTTAACGCTATCGGCCCTTTCGAAGTGAGGTCATGTTTATGGTTCGGTTTCTGGGAGCATAAATGACACCATTTTAGACTTATCGTGCCGGATCTTTCTGTTTCATCCACCAAAGCGTATTTTGATGTTAATTTGAGCCACAACCGGTCGTGTTGTGGAATTATAGGGGTCCGACAATTTTTCGGATGACGCTCCACTTAAACGTGATTTTACTGAGGACACTAGTTTCCGAAAAATGCATATGGACTGACATGGCCATTTTCCTGTACAGAAGTACAATAGTTTCGATTTAACGATAAAAATTTTCAAGCGAAAAAATAAGGCCGCCATTGACTACCAGCAGCCATGTGCGGTTTTCATCCTCCATCTTTTTATCGGATGCGATTCTTAACATCAAACAGGAGAACTTTGTAACTCTTTCGAAATTTTAATTTCTTATAATCGTTTTGGAGGAAAACGAAATCAATTATTTTTACGCTAGATGGCAGTACTGATGTATAGGGTGCGTTTTATGTTCCTGGTCAAAATTTTTTCTAAATAACTTTTAAATGAAATACAATTTTGGGATTTATATTTTATTGATTGATTATATGGTCTTTAGCATTTGTTAAGGAATTTTATGTAGATCAGATGTCTGCCTTTAGCCGCGGCACAAAGGCGAGCTCTTTTTAAACATTTTTTATAATATTTTGGAAGATTTCTGGTGTTATTTCCGCAATTTCGTTTCGAATGTTGTCCTTAAACATCAAGTTTGTTAGTGTACATCTTGTGGTTGGTTTGTTAGTGTACACCTTTTTCTTCAAGTACCCCCACACGAAGAAATCGGGAGCGTTCAAATGAGGGCATCGTGGGGGTCAGTCGATATCATCACTTTTTTACATTATTCTGCCGTGAAAAATTTCTCTCAAAAGTTGCATCGGAACACGAGTTGTATGTGATATGGCACCGTCTTGTTGGAACCACATGTCTAATTATTCCGACTCCGGCAGAAGAAAGTCTTCCACCATGTCCCAATAGCGGTTACCAGTAACTGTTACAGCATTGCCTCCAGCATTCTCAAAGAAATATGGCCCAATGGGGCCGTCGGCCCCAATTGCAGCACGGTACAGTTTAGTGTATCAGTTGAGGGTTTTCAGTGCCCCAATAGCGGCTATTCTGTTTAATAACAAAGTCAGCTAAGTTGAATTATGATGATTTTTTGCCAAAAATGGTGGTCGTCTATACCAAGCTGTACAACTCTAGCACTCCAGTCCCGCCACCGTTGAGTTATTGTGTCAATTGAATTTGCCTTACACTCTGCCTTACTGCATCAATCTTTTCATATGTGCGTTGGCTTAATTATAGCCCAGCCTTCGCTTTATTACCCAGTTAATGCATATTTTCAATAGTTGACCACTATCAAATTTCAACATCCAAACCAAAATGGCGGCCAAAAAAAATTCACCTGAAATGATTTTTTAGCGTTACGACCATAAAGCCATTTGGCGAATGAACTTATTTTATTTTTAAGATTGTCCGAAAAAGTTCGAGTATTCTTACATGTTTTTGGTTTTAGCGGAAAGTACTGAAAAGTTTTATCAAAATTTAGAAAAAGGCATTTAGACTTAACTTCATTTTTAAAAAAATATTTCACTGAAAAAAACCTTTAGGTATGTTTCACTGAAAAAAAAAAGTTGTATGCGTTTTTTTTTGGAAAAAAATGATTCTTTGGAAAATCGTGAGTACTCGTTACGGAAATTTCTATTGGCAAAATTCTGACCCCCCTGACCGGATTTACGAAATTTCTTTCCATTAAAAAATCCCAACTTCTCATGAAAATCATCTTAAAATTTTTAATTTCTGACCTTTAAAAAAATATTTTCTTTTATAGTTAATTTAGTCAACAATGACTAATTTAGTCCAAAAATTGATTGCTCGAAAAATTGCCCAAGCAATTCGAAGTATTTTTTTATCAAAATTTTAAGTGTTTTTCTATTAAAGTTTTGAGGCTTTTTATTATATCAAATCTGAATCTGGCCAAAAACGTACTTGTTTTGTCTCAAATAAAATTAGAATTGTTAATAATTAACCGGAACAAATTGATACAAAAAATCTGTTCGAATCGGATTCGCATTTTTTTTGGTCGAAAATCGGTTCGATCGTTAACAATTTATTGTGACTAAAAACAAGAGAAATGTGCACCACTCAGAGAACTGTTAGAAAACTAACTAATAGTTTTGATGTTGATTTGAATTTGTTTTAATTCGAAAATCGGTTCAAAATTAGTTGATCTCTTTTTCGAAAATCAATTCGAAAAGTTCCATTTTTTTTAGTTTTGTGATAAAAAACCAAACCGAAGAGTTAGTAAAAATATCAGAAACTTTAAAATATCTTTGATCTGTTGTTCGAAAATGTGAAGGTTTCCCTGCCCATTTAAATCTCTTCGAAAACGTTACGCTGAAAAACCTACTAGAACTAATGTCATTTTCGAAAATCCGTTGTAAAAACTTCAAAATCTTCTTTCTAAAATAATATTTAATATTTGTGTGACTTGTTAGAAAGATTTTTTAATATATGATATTTGTTTTTGTGTATATTTCCAGGTGACTTTTAACAAACGCAAATTTGGTGTTATGAAGAAGGCCTACGAATTATCCGTTCTGTGTGATTGTGAAATAGCGCTTATCATATTCTCGTCCAGCAACAAATTATATCAATATGCCAGCACCGATATGGACAAGGTCCTTCTGAAGTACACCGAATACAATGAGCCACACGAATCGTTAACAAATAAAAATATTATAGAGGTACATTATGTTGAGCGGCAATGTGTTGGTTGATTTCGAATTAATCCATTTGATTTTCTGATATTCGTTTTTGGTAAATTTTTTTTCTTCTATTTAACCCTCAACTCAACCGAATATGTTATAGCATAAATGGTTGAGTGCATTGACAAAACAAAACAAAGGCAATTTTTTTTTCTTCATTATAATGAATTTTGATTTAGTCTTTTTCGATTTTTATTGAAATATTTACGAACAAAAAAATTAAAATCTCTAAAATTCTATCACTTGTAAATATAGAAAAAAAATTTAGCTGTTCTGCGTTAAAAATAAATAAAAACTATAGCAAATAGGCTTGATTGAAAATGGCGGCCGATCGGTTTGCAATTAGGAAAAGCACAAACGACAATATCGCATTAACACAAATATATACAAAATGGAGTAGAGTGCTCTCCAAAAATATTACAAATGCTTTTATTTTTAACAGTTTTCCGTATTCATTTTTCTTAAACTAATTACGATTTGTTTTTTTTGTTTTTTTGCATTTTCAATTTTGCTAAATTAACATTCTTAGTCAAGCGAGCAAAATTTTAAATGATGTTCAATTTGAAAGCATCATTAATACTGTTAACGCGTTCGCTTTTGCCTATTCACCGAAGAACGAACGTCAAAGAATATGCGAATTGTTAATAATGTTTTATAAATCGGAAAAAATATGCAATATTTTTAAGGAAATTTTTTTTCTTCTTTTAATATCCGTTTTTTGTGTATATATATTATAAAATATAAATTTGTTTTTTTTTTCTATTCTATTAAACATAATTATTTACTAAAAAACAAAACAAAAAAAAATTGATTGCCTATGTTTGGGATTGCCGCCTTTTTTTTGTTAATAAATATATTTATTGATTATCTTTTAAATATGAACGAAAGAAAACCTCACATTGTTGCTTCAAAGTTTATTACGCTACTTACTCGCTTTTTTTTATCTAGATTTAAGAAAAATAATATATATAAATTTTATTTTTGTGATTTTTTTTCTCTCTTTTAATATTATAATAATATTAAGTATAAAAAGGACGAAGATCAATTTGAATAAATCTTTGTTCTTTTTTTTGTACATTTACCATTTTGTCTTTTTAAAAAATAGTTTTTATTATTTCTCTTTTATTAAGTGAAAAATGGAAATTAATTTTTAAAAAAAGACAATTTTCTTAAAAGATTTTGTTTTCTTTTCTTTCTTTTTAATCGAAAAAAATTATCTGCAATTTTTTTTGCTATTTGGAAAAGAAAAAATTAATGTAGAAATTTAAATAAATCCAATAAAATAAGTAATAAATTAATTAAAAATGGAGTAGAGAATCGATACAGAATATTATATAATTGTTATTGCTTTTAACATAAGAAAGTAAACGAAAATCAAATCTTTTTTATGGTTAAAAAAAGGCAGAGATAAATTATGGAAGAAGTTAAATCCTTTCATTGCCTGTCTTATGTACAGAAAAACCAAATCCCTTTAGTTTTATAAAATTTTACCATTACGATGTGAGCTCCGTCCACTGACACTTGCAGGCACTTACAAAGAAGGAGAATAAGAACGGAGTGATGTCCCCGGATTCACCAGAGCCCGAAGCTGATTACACGTTAACGCCACGTACCGAAGCCAAATACAATAAGATCGATGAGGATTTCCAGCTAATGATGCAAAGGAATCAAATGAATGCTGGTGCCCGCGTCAGTATGTCAGGAACGAACTACACGCTGCCAGTATCGGTGCCGGTCGGATCCAATTATGGCGAAAGTGGAATGCTGCAGGCCAGTCCTCAGATGGCGCATACGAACATCAGTCCCAGACCATCCAGTTCGGAAACTGATTCAGGTGAGCCCAAACGTTCCAATTTGAATTTAATAGTAAAAAAAAACTACTTATTTAAAAATTACAATTGATCAGTTCTTAAAAAAAGATAGTAAATTCTCTATCCCAGTCTCATATTATATTTCAGTGTATCCATCCGGTTCCATGTTGGAGATGTCAAATGGCTACCCGCATTCAGCATCACCACTCGGCGGTTCTCCGAGTCCTGGGCCAAGTCCCGGAATAGGTGGGCATCAAAATAATAAATGTAAGCATGTTCTATGTACTAACCAGGACCATCCGAATAATCAGAATAATACAATTTTGTGTTTTTTTTTATATACTAAAAATTATTATCTGTACGCCACTGTAAAAACCTAAACAGTTAACAATAACACTAATCCTGATCTCGATTCTGCTGCTTCTTCGTTCGTCCATTTAGAATTTTCTTTTCGATGTTGTTACGTTTACATTGAATTATTCAAGAAAATATAATTTTGTGATTTTCTGTTAATAAATCTTTAGTGTTAATTATGTTGGAATTTTGTGGCTATTCCAAGAGTAATTTCAAGGTAAAAAGCTCATTGCTCATCTTTGAAATATGATGGAATATTTAAATTTGAATTCTTACTGTTTGAACACATAACATAACTTACTCGTTTTTGTTGTTTACGTGCCAGCACTTACTTGTGAATGAATAATTTTAAAAGGAAAAGAGAAGACTAAAATAGAAAAACGAAAATTAACACACACAACAACAAAAAATCAAAATAAATATCAAAATTTGATTGGTCAATTGTGTTTCTGCATTACGAATTGTGTCATTTTTCGTGTCAAATAGTTGATTGTTATTATCAAAGAAGGTGATTTAGAAAATATCCTTATTAACCATTCATCTTGTATGAATACGCTTTGCCATAAAGATGCCATAAAGCCTAGATTAGATTGAGTTTGTCGGCTTCATGAGTTTGTGCATTTGTGTGCTGTTGTGTCCAAAATGATTATTTTGTGGATGTCGATTAAATTAAAAATTCCATTCAATCTTGTTTTATAGCATCACATCACATAGTTCATAAGCAGCATTCACCAGTCGGTGGCGGTGGACAGAGTGGGCGGTCATCAAATCTACGGATTGTTATACCGACACCGATGGCACCTAGTATGTCAGCGCCAGATGACATAAATTATAATGATGTGAGTTTACCATTTGGTTTTTCTTTTTCTTTGTTATTTATTAATCAGATTTAGTTAAAATATTATTAAATTAATTCGTAAATATTTAATGTGTTTTAATTTAAGAGTGAAAACTAAAAGAAAATGAATTTAGGATTTGTTTTCTTTTTTTTTTTGTTCATTTTACTTTTATAATATTTTGTCTAATAAAAATAAAAGGTGAGAAGTAAAAAAAAAGACAATATTAGAAAAATAAAATAGTGTATTTTTAAATTTACAAAAAAAAATAAAGCAAAGCCTCAGCAAATTAACGCAAAAAAAAGAACGAATAAATTTTTGAGTGACATTCGCGGCCATTTTTGCAGCGGTCAGCAGTAAGGCACATCTGCAATGCGCTAACGCAGCAGTAAGGCAAAACGTCATTGACTGGACGAATCGAGCGTCAAGCAGTAGCGCTTACATGGCCGATTAGCTTTGAGTTTGCTGCACAGAGCATGAAGTTGTAGCGAGAATTTTATGTAGTAGCTACTAAAGTCTAGCTACTTTGTGGTGGCCTTCTCTGATAAGGCGACTTATTGTAGGTCGTGGCGCCTGGGACTTTAAAGGAATTTTTCATTTTTCTTTTTTTTTCTTTTAAATATAAATAAAATGTGTGACAAGCAAAATAATTTTTTTTTGCTAAAGGATTAGGATGATTAGGATAAATACGAATGGAATTTTTTTTTACAACGGAGATAACTGGTCGATAGTTTTTTTGGACTGAATAGACAAAAATTGCTAATTTTCTTTAGAGAATATTAAAATATTTGCGAAAGTAAGAAAGGGGGCATAGAGGAGCAGTAACTCTGGGTCTAGCATGTCTACAATGGAAGGGAGCTTATTTAAAAAGAGATTCGGGATCAAGTTGCATTTCATTGAACATATGAGGAATGATTGAGTTGAACGACACAGAAGGGGTTGGTTACCATTGAAGAAATCATGGATTAGTGCGGTATGACCAATCCTGTTAATTAGACTGACTCTCCAATGTTTATTGGGAACAATGGTCCAGTCTGTTTGTTACGCATCGCAAATGATGTTGGGTGCCATTTTGTTAGAAGGCGGTACAAATTGGGGATTTCAGTAAACACATGGCGGTTGATAGCCTCCCTCTCCAATATAAAAACTTAATTTTATAAAATATTTGTTTATTTATCATGCTGCTTTTTGTTAGGAGAGCTCTTCTATTTTTGATTCGAAAAGAAAAATCAACTGATGAGAAAGTTCATGCTCGATTGGAAAGCTGTTCTTAAAGAAAACATAAGATGGCGCTGGTGACTGTAAAGCACATGTGAATATATTTTTTGTTTGTTTTTATTTTAGTATTTGGTTTTCAAATTTCCAAAAAAAACAACAGAAAAATGAAAATTTTATTTGAACCGATAAATTAATTCATGTAAATGTTGGCAACGACTATGTTTCAAGTGATCCATGCGAGAGGTCCAACCACTTTTTCGAGCATCTCGGCTAGTATCTCGATAATAACACGTGTATTGTTGTCTTCCAACGCTGGCTTATCGGCATAGACGAGTGACTTCACGTAGCCCCAGAAAAAATAATCTAGAGGCGTCACAAATCGCACGATTTAGGCGGCCAACTTAATTTTTTCACGTGCTGTGTGGCATGTAGCGCCAGTTCTTGAATTTTGGCCAAAAAAAAGTTCGAAATCATCGAGCGATAGCGAGTGCCATTGACGGTAATGTTCCGGCCAGCGCCATCTTTAAAGAAATACGGCCTAAACTGAATTTTTCTGGGTG
This sequence comes from Atherix ibis, assembly GCA_958298945.1. NCBI lineage: Eukaryota > Metazoa > Arthropoda > Insecta > Diptera > Athericidae > Atherix > Atherix ibis. Next base: position 28,402,422 of record OY282607.1, read on the forward strand.
TAATGGCAGTTATTATTTTGCCTGCTATTGTTCATTTAGACAAAATGCGACAATTTTGCTTATTCAGAAATGAGCTTCGCCGATGAATGCAATTTTTTGGTAAAATTCGACGCTTTGGCAGGCCTTTCGGGTTTAGTTCTTGCACGAGCTGTATTTTATATCAAGATCCTTGCGTAAAATCGTCCACATTAACGAATAAAACAATCCCAATTTCTGTGAACGGCGTCGGATGAACGAATCGCGGTCTTCACCAACACTAAACGCTACGTTAGCAATATTTTTCTCTGTACGCTCTCTACGCACACGGGTTGGTGGATTGTTGTCAAATAGCGTAAAATTGTTGTGAAATTTTGCTTGAGGAAAATAATCGACCTACTGAGCAAGCAAGTTCCTACTGAGGAACTTGCTTGCTCAGCAGTTCGATTATGACAACCATAAAATGATCGGAGTGCGCAAAATACATTTTTCACAGAGCACGAATTTTGATAATAAAATTTAATAATTGGTAAGCGTTGTTCGAGTGTAAGTCTTTCCATGATGAAATGTCAATGCTAACTGATCCCTTTTGACTTTAACACACGTCACGTGACATGCATGAACTGTCAAAAATAAAACCAAACAGCACAGAAATCATCCGTAATAGTTTACTGTTTATTGTCAGTTATGATCTTTTGACTAGAATTTTTAGTAGTTGTTTGTATCGTCCTTTAAGTTTACCTTTTTTTTGTTATTGTTGTAAGAAGGTTTCAAATGCACCATTTGTGGATTATAAGTCCTAAGTTGCGCTCATTTGTTCTTTTTGGAATATTTCAGCTATTTAGGATTATATCAGATAATGTTCTCGTCAAAGTGTTAAAGTGACGTGAGTACATTTTTGCCCATTTATCCTTCTTACTCTCCACCTTAAATAATTAGACCTCTGAGAATATCATGAGTATAAATGTTATAAATCATTGGAACTAGAATGATACCCTGAGGAATACCGGTGGTACTAGAATGAATATTAGTATACTCTCTAAAAATATCGGCATAGGGGTTCAGATTTTATTGCAATAACAAAAGGGTAAGTGTACTGCCATACACAGTCGCAAGCGTGCGAAATGTCAAGAAATACACATTGTCAGTATTTCTTTCTCTCTAGCAACCATGTTATGTAGTCAACCACGTTATGAGGCTGCTGAATAGTGGCATGCTCAGCTCTAAATAAAAATAAAAAATAACAATGCTGAGAAATCACATCCTTGATTTCAGGATGAACGCGTTTTTTAATTAATTTTTCAAGAGTTTTTGTTAAAATGGAAGGAAGTCTTATGGGTCTATATCAGGTAAGAATGCTTTTGGGTTTATACGTGGGCTACTATATATATTTCTGGCCTAATAATGAAAATGCGAATATTTATCAACGAAAAAGGTTTTATTGTTTTTCAAAATATTCTCCATCAAGATTTATACACTTTTGCATGCGCTCAAACCAATTTTCGAAGCACTTTTTCCACTCCGATTGAGACACCTCCAAAACATGGTTTTTGAATGCTTCAACAGCATCTTCTGGCGACGAAAATCGTTGACCACGCATTTTTTTCTTGATGTGTGGGAATAAAAAGAAGTCATTGGGTGCCAAGTCAGGGCTGTACGGAGGATGACCCATCAATTCGACGTTTTGTCCGGTCAAAAAGGCGCTGGTTTGAGCCGATGTGTGAGAGCTCGCATTGTCATGGTGCACAATGATTCGACTTCTCTTGTTCGTTTTTCGAATTTCTCCGAAGACTTCAGGCAAACAAATGGTGGTGTACCACTCAGAATTGACCGTCCTACGTTGCACAAGCGGAACAGTCGCCACATGACCAGTTTTGCCAAAGAAACAAGCGACCATTTGCTTCGAAGTGCTTCTTCCACGAACAACTTTCGTTGGATTTGACTCGTCTTGGAAGACCCACACGGTCGATTGCTGTTTTGTTTCGGGCTCATACGCATAGATCCATGATTCGTCACCTGTGACGATCTTATAAACGTCTTTTGAAGCACCGCGATCGTATTTTTTCAGCATTTCTTTACACCAATCCACACGAGCCTTTTTTTGAGCGATTGTCAAATTGTGCGGGATCCAACGAGAACAAACCTTTTTTACGGCCAGGTGTTCATGCAATATCGAATGTATGCTGGTGGGAGAAATGCCTAGGCATGCCTCTATCTCACGGTATGTCACATGACGGTCTTGCATTATCAGTTCACGTACGGCATCGATGTTTTCTGGAACAACGGCTGTTTTTGGACGACCTTCACGGAATTCGTCTTTGAGCGAGCGTCGGCCACGATTGAATTCGTTGTACCAGTTTTTCACAGTGCTATAGGATGGTGCTTCATAGCCATACAAAGATTTAAGTTCATCGATGCACTCTTGTCGTGATAATCCACGTCGAAAGTTGTGAAAAATGATCGCACGAAAATGTTCACGAGTTAATTCCATTTTTTTGCCAAATTGATTTTTTCAAGTCACTGTAAACAACACAAATGATAGTCGTACGTCAAAACGTTCTGAGTACGTTTATGCTAAAAAATGTCAAACTTTCCAATGGAAATGTCAGATCGCACCTGGCAACACTTAGTGTTGCCTAGGCCAGAAATATATATAGTAGCCTACGTAGGGTTTTGGAATCATTTCGATGATGGGGAATTTTTGGAAAAAATTATGTACGAGGGATCAAAATTTTTTTTTGCTGATATTTGTTTAAATATTTCCTAACTTATCAGGTTATTTTCTGGAGATTTTTTGTTTGGTATATGTTATATTCTGATTTGAACTTCGAAAAGACTGAAGTATTAAAAGTTGAACTTATGTCTTCGTTAATGAGCTACTTTGTAAAAGTAGCTTATTAACGAAGACATCTGAAAAGGTGTCAGCGCCAGTTTGCCCAGAAAATTCGAATAATTTTAATTTGTTGACTATAATTTATCGTGGGAAAATTATGGAAGTAGTCATTTTGTTTTTAAATTTAAAATTTATTTAATCAATTGAAACTCAATTGATTGTTTGCTTATATTTATATTTTTTAAATTTAGAATAATCGTCAAACTCAATCGACACTGAATACACCAGTCGTTACACCAATACCAGGTCTCCCCAGTTATCCATTAACATCGTTTGCACCGCAAGACTTTTCAATGAGCTCCACTGATGTGATTGGTATGTCATCGTGGAATACACATCCAGGTTTAGCTTCAGTACAACATGCAAGGTAATTATGAAAATTTGTAATATATTTTTTTTTGGAATAGAAAAAAAAAATTAAATAAATACAAAAAGGAGTAATTTTAAAGACTATAATGAAAATAATGGTATTTTGGATTTATTTGCAGTGCTTTACCACATTTAGCAGTTTCCAATAGTACACCACCACCAGCCACATCACCACTTTCGGTCAAAGTGAAATCCGAACCAGTCTCTCCGCCACGGGATCATCACAATTCACATCAGCACTCGAATAATATGATTGGACAAACGTCCAGCGGGGCTATTTCGATAACAACAATGAATACCTCAGCTGTAATTGCCAACCATGCTAACTCAACAAATTTGGGGGTACTAAGCCATCCGCAACAGCATCTAATCATGAGTTCGCGACCATCTTCAACAGGACATCTAACACCGACGCCTGGTAAGTGTACAAACCATCCAACCAGACATGCGCTCTATCAAATCAATAATAAATTCTATTTGTAATCGCTTACATAATATTTTTTATTATTTATTAATAGAGAAATTGTCATATAATAAATTATATTTTTTTTTTATTTCAAACAATAACAAAAAGAACAGGAGTAACAGATCAAAAAAGAAATGAAATGAATTTCAGCAAAACAAAAAAAAAACACTGCCGAAAATATTAACTTTTGAAAAAGCTTAAATCGATTGCGATTAATTTCGTTTTCTTAGTTTTTATTAACTTTTTTAAAATTTATTATTATTATTATTTTTTGAATTTTTAGTAAAATAATTAATAATTAATGCGCTTTTAACTTTTGGACATTTTTTCCAAATTTTCTCTGGAAAACAATTTTTTTTTCTAGCTAATTCTTTATTGTTATTATAATTATTATTATTATTATTATTATTATTATTATTATGATTATTATTGTTGTTATTTTTTTTTCATACTAACTTTAATTTAAGTTTTAGACAAATATGAAGGTTCATACCGCGCACAACTGAGCTCTTCTAAAAACTGGAGTCTTAGCGGTAAATTTAACCTTTATTATTTTTTTGTTTCTTGAATATTTTATAAAATTTTTAACCAAAAAATTATATTTAATCAAAAAATCATTGGAATGATTGATACTTCATTTTTTGCATACTTGTTATTAATTTTGTTATTTTATTTTTTATTTAATTAATTTGATTTTCTAAGAATGAATGCAAGTAAATTTTCTACCATTTTGTATACTTCTTTATTTTTTTTAATCCATTCTAATGTTCGTTTTTCTTTAATGCATTTTTTCCCTCAGTTTAGTTAATAATTTTTCTTTGAATTATATAGTTTTACTTTCCTTCCATCATAACCAATATATTGGTTTGTTTTTTTCGAATAATTAATTAATTTTTCAATGTTAAAAATACAGCAAAATGTATCCAATAATAAAATTTCCAATACCAGACGCACAGATCGATCAATGCAAAAAAAATACAACAAAATTCCAATACCAGGCGCACACAGATCGATCAGAACATTGTAGCTAAAATACTAGCATTTCCCACCGTCAAAGTTTGTTCATTTTTTACTTATCATAAAATCTTCTACAATTTCTCAAACTAGCGAATTTTTGGTAGACCGGGCGCACATGAACAACTAAAGTCTTTGGCATAAAAATTACCCCTAAAAATTATTTGAAAAAAAAAATACTTACCATATTTCTAACTAATTTCAAATAAATAAAAATATTCCATTTTACAATCCTCTATTCTGCAGAAATTCCTATTTTATTATTAATTTTTGTATGTTTTGGAAAAAAATACACTTTCTTTTAAATTTCTTAGTTAACAGTTTTTTTTTTTAAATATTTTTTTTAACAAATTTTAATTGTATTTCGAAGAAATTTTTATAATTTTGGAAATTCTGTTCATATTCAAAATTTGTATATCCTTATTTTTGCTCTTGTAAATAATTTCTCTTCATTAATTTAATTATTTCTTAATTCGTCAAAAAAAATTATGTGTAAATAATTAAAATTTCCTCTGTATTATGTATTTTTTTGTTGTTGCAAGTGTTATCATATTTACATATGTTGTTAAAAAGGAATACACCAGTTTCGAAATTAAAGTAATCAAAATATACCTAATACTTAAAAGCCAAAAATAAACTATTAATAATTTTATTTCAAAAGGAGTTTTAATAAAACTTATACGAATACATCAAATTATTTGGTGTATAAATAAAAAACAGGAATAAAAATAAAATTTCAGAATAAAAATAAGTAAACCTAAAAATTACTATCGAACATTTCTTTTAAAAAAATACGAATAAATTTTAAATGAAATTAAAAAGGAAGCAAATAATTTTGTAAATTTTCAACATAAAGAAAAATCTATTTTTTTAATAATGGAATTTTCAATAGTATAATTTTTTTTCAAAAATACCATACAAAAAAAATTTTTTAAAAAAGAGTTAAACTTTTGAATATTTTTACGAAATTTTCAAATTTTAACTTTCTTTTGCGAAAACTATTAAACCAGCAAACTGTATGTTATAAAATATATTTAAAGAAAAAAATTATAATTATAACACGCTTTGAGATGAAATTATTATGCTTTGCGTTAACGTAAACTCCATTAAATTTTTATTTGTTAAAAATCATATTTAAATTTCAAATTGTCGACAAGATTATTTATTTAGTAATAAAAAATAATAATATTTAAAAAAACCATTTAATTTATATTTATTTATTGTTTGTTTTTTTTTATTTAAATTTTTCTAGGCACAGTAACGCCAACAAATGTACCATCACCGGTTGGGGATATGCGACATACGTCAAATTCACAATTGCCCGATTACGATTCACCAAATCAACCGCACAAAAGGCCGCGCATCTCCGAAGGATGGTCAACATAGCTGGTTACAAAATATTTTGAATCGTGCATGGAAAATATTAATAATAATAATAATAATAATAGGCCAACAAATTGCAATATTATTCATAATAATATGACTTTAAATAATAATATGACTATAAATAATATTCATAATAATAACAATAATAATAATAATAATAATAATAATGATAATAATAGTAATAGTATTAATAATAATAACACAATGACTATGAATATGAATTTATTTAGTAGCAACATTAATACTGACGATGATGATGATAATAATAATACTAATAATAACAACAACAACTATAACAATAGTAATTTTCTCAGTCACAATTACATGAACAGAAATACCATCAACCATCATAATAATGACAATTTATACAACATGCATAGTAATAGTAATATGAATAGTAATAATAGTAATAATAATAACAATAATAATAGTAATAGTGTTATAATGTTAAAATGAAAAATTAAATACCATTTTCAATGACACAGGCAAAAAAAAATAATAAACGCAACCAAGAAAAGAGAAAAAGTAATAGAACAAAAAAATAAATATGAATAAATTACAAGAAACAATACAAAAACAATGTAAAAAAAGCCGCCATATTTGAAAAAAAAGTATCAGCGGCCGCCATATTTGAAAAAGAATGTATCAGCGGCCGCCATATTTGAAAAAATGTCAGCGCCGCCATATTTGAGAAAAGCAACATCGCCGCCATATTTTTCTACTTTATACACAAATTTTATTCATAGGCACACAAATTCACACACTCACACACACTCACACATACAGAATATTTAACTTTAAGGTTTTTGACAAGGTAAAATTTTTTATTATTATTATTATTATCATTATTACAATTATTATCAAATTGCTCTTATTATTATTATTATTATTATTACAATTATTATCAATGGCTCTTATTATTATAATTATTATTATTATTATAACAATTACTATTTATAATTATTATTATTGTGAATATTTCGAAAATCTTTTTTTAAATAAGAAAAATATGAACAAAAGAAAAAGTTTTCGAAAATTCACCTAATTAGAACAAAAAAAAAGAAATTAAGCAGAGAAAATGTTCATAAGCTTTATTTATAAAAAAAAGAGAAAGAAAAAACTCATATAATGAGTATAAAACTTTTTTTTTAAAAAAAGATGTAAAAAAAAACAAAAAATAAAACAAAATAAAATTTTATAAAAAAAACCTACTGCAAAGTGAGCAGAGTTGAAGAAAATAAAATACGAAAAAGACTAAGAAATAATTATTAAAAGAAAGAGCAAACAAATAATATATTTTTTTTGTGGACATCAAATAAGTGGGATAAAAGTTATTCTGACCGAAACAAATAAGCAAATTTTCGAAAAAAGGCTAAATGGGGAAAAAATGCTAATCAATTGCAAATGATAAAAAACCAGTCAATATTTATAAATTGTTAGATATAATTTCGAACTATTATTTATTATTTATAATTAATTAAATAGTTAAGAAATGAGCGTAAATTTTAATGGAACCCAATTAAGTAACATCAATTAAAAAAATTTACTGCATAATATTATGTAATATGACACAAATTGTTGTTATATTCATGTATATCTGTATAATTATATTGAGAAAGGAGAATCAACAAAACATAAAAAGCAAATGGTCATCGTATATATTTATTACAGTGTATTACAAAATTAGTCATAGCTAAAAAAAAATTAGGGAATCGCTAAATTAGTTACTATAAAAACTATGACTATGATTTTGTTTTGGAAAAAATATAAAATAAACAATTCATAATTATGCAAGATTGTGTGGAAGATTATTTAAAAAAGAAACCCAATAACACAAATATAAATAAAAATAGAAATAATTTTATTAGTAGTAATAAATAATAATAATAAAATAATAATAATAATAATAATAATAATGAGAGAATGGTGTGAAAAAAAAGAGGAGAGGTAAAATGATAATTTGAAGAAAGTAGAAAAACCAACAAACAAATTTAAAGTGTCATATCTTTATATATATTTATTTTAAGTAAATAAGAATTGAAATAGTATAAAAGTAAGATAAATATACATACATATATAAATTTATATGCATATACATACATATATACATAGATAAATATGTATATAAAATAAATAGATATAATATATATAAAAATAAAACCCAATTAAATTAAATTAATAATATATAAATAGTAATAGTATTGAATTATAATAAATTAAATACAATTAAAAAAAAATAACTACTAGAAAAAAGAAGAAGAAGAAATAGCAAAAATAAAACTATTAAAAAAGATTTTTTTTTTAAATTTGTAAATACACACAAAATTTCTAGAATAATAGAAAGAGCTCTTAAAAACAGGCACATTTATAAAGGAATAAAAATTAAATTTTAACTGACAAATGAAAAAAAAATACACATTCAATTAAGGATAAGATTTTAGAACGATTGGATTTCTCTCTGATATCATCAAATATACAACAACAACAAAAAAAAGGAATAAGATCATTTTTATTTTTATTTTAATTTTGAATCGATATAAAAAATATTTAAAAAGTAAACGGAACGAAAAAAAGTTATCAAGAACATTAAATGGTAAGAATTCAAATTGAAAACTTGAAAAAAATTAAATAAACAGAAAAATTGAAAAAAGAAGAAGAAGCAAAGAAGAACTGACAGAAGAAAAAGAATAAAAACTAAACAAAATAAACGGTACTGGAAAAAACGGGTGGTCAATAAATGTCACAGAAGAAAAACATTAATGGAACATAAAAATAAGAAAAGATATGAAAAAGATATTAAAAAGGAACAACAAAATTAACAAAAGATAAATAATGTATTTTTTATAAAATTAATAATTAGCAGTGATATTGCAATCAATTAACCAAAAAAAAATAATAAAGAAAAAAACACGAAATAAGAAGAAGAAGAAAAAAATTATTTTTAATAGTTATTATCCTAAAATTCATAATTTTACGTTTATTTTTATATAAAAATTCTATCTTTATTAATTTATAGATATTTTAATAAATTCTAAACTACTTTAGAGAGAAAAAAATTCAGTCACTCAAAAAATATGGTATAAAACAACAAAAAAATGAGCAGTCAATCGAAAATTTTATTTGAAAAAATTCACAGAAAAAACTTTTATTTAAGTTTTAATAAAATAAAAATTTTCAAAAATATTGTTTACAAAAGAAAAAACTTTCAATTATTTTTCTTTTTTAAAAAAATTCAAAAATTATATAAGAAATTTTTATAATTAAATTAAACAAAATGGACACTAATAAGGCACACCTTTTAAAAAAAGGGAATAACAAACAAATTATATAAATTAATAAAAAGTATATGAGAGCATGTAAATGAAAATGTTCTATAAGACAAAGCAAGAAAAAAAGAAAAATTTGAAGATTTTTTTAAAAATATTTTATTTAACTTTTAGTTTAGTTAATTTTGCTCAAAAACTAAAAAATTTTTAATATGCAAAAATTCAAAAACAAAAAATAAAAATGATGAAAATCAAAATAAAAATAAAAGTTTTATACTAAAATGGATACCAAAAAAAACCTTGATAATATTTTATTTGGAATAAAATTATATTGAAAGACACTATTTTGTGACTTTCACTGTTAACGGTTTTGTAATGATCGAATGGAGATGAAAATTTGGAGTGTCTTTTTCATTTATTTCAAATAAAGAAGAAAAACGAAAAAACAAAGAGAAATTTGACAAGACCAAAAATTACTATTGCGAGTGCGTAGATGGGAGAGTAAAAAAAACGGGACGTCGAAAATTTGTGTGCGACCCTTAAATTATAGAAGAATTATTTAGAAAAAATTGTGGCCAAATTTTGTTGGCAATATATTCGTAAGAACATGTTCAAATGCAAAATAACAGAAACGGCGTAATAGGCATTTGCATTTAAATTAAATCAAAAAAATAAATCATTAATTACATAGAATATTACATCAAGTTCTTAATAATATAGAAGTTAATCGTATACAACATTATTAACAGATGCTTCAAAACTAAATTACAAGAAGATAAATTTAATGTACATTAGTTATTTATTTAAACACAATGAAAACAGAAATGGAAAACACATTGAAAAATTCGTTCCCTTAAATTTTCTTACGCTCACTTTACGTACGCTGGCACTGAACTAATTTCTCGTAAACATTGAACTGTCAACATCACATTTGTTTACATTTATTGACTGACACACTTTTCACTTTTTACCTAATTTTTGGACCAAATAAATCATTAAAAGCAATTTAAACAAATTATAAACTAAATTTTTGTTAATTTCTCTAATAAAAATGAATATGTCAACTTACTGAAATAAAGAACTTTTCGGCTTGTATGAACAGCAACCCTTTATAAAACACTTTATTTTCTGAAATAAAAACTTCCTATTTTAAATGGTATCAACAATAGCTGTATTCCGTTGGACCAATTTTGCTACTCACAAGTACTTGCGAGTAGATGTCCAATGGAATGCAAAATTTACTGACAGCAGTAAAATATAACCTAAAATAGTCAACAACAATACTGAGTTTACTCACACATAAACAATAAAAACTGAGTTTATTCACACATAAACAATACTGGCAAAAATATGACTCTTCAACGTTAAGCCATCTATTTGCAGTTCGGGAACTAAAATACCCTACCGTAAATTGTATGGCGTAACTACGCATGCGAACTACTCATTTGTTCGAGGTGGTGTAGATGATGACAGCTAGAACTACTCGTGAGTAGCAAAATTTTCCCAATGGAATACAGCTATTATAACTATTTATATAAATACTTACTTTTTCGTAAATACATCAAAAACCACAATTTCACTTGCACTTTCCGATATGTGCCAAAATAACAACATGAAAAACAACAAGAGTATGCAAGCATTTCGTTATGCTACCACCACTTTCATGGAGAATGGCGTTTATTAAAAGTCTCCAAAAGTCTACAAAATTGAGGCGTTGGATATTTATGAAATAAATAATAAACTTAATCTACAATTCCATTTCATATCAAAAAAGATTGTACGAAAAATAAAAATTGCCTGTCATTAGCTGTATTCCATTGGACCAATTTTACTACAGCGCTGTAGACTCTCAATAAAATGAACATATCAATACAGCAGTAAAATACAATCACACAATAGTCACCAACAATACAGAGTTTATTCACACATAAACAATAAAAACAAAAATATGACATTTCAACATAACCAACGAACCCGCAAATCTATCTATTTTCACTGTAGCAACTACAATCCACCTACCGTACATTGTATGCTTAACTCCAGCGGAAAATTACTGCTCTGTTCGAGGTAAAGTAGATGATGACAGATACACAACTAGTGTAGTAGCAAAATTGGTCCAATGGAATACAGCTATTATGTTTAAATTGTATTTTTATTATTGCAAAAAAAGAATAATGAATATTAATTATGCTTTTGGAATTCAAATAATTTCTATTACGAAAACTAGATATCAGTGGGTTGTCATGTCTACATTAAAAAAATTTACACAAAAGTATGCAAGCATTATGATTTCTCGCCGCTTTTACAATATTTAAGCCAGAAAATTGCGTATGCATATACGAACATCTGACGTAAGTGCCTATCCATATATTCTTTAATCTAAAGTACGACCAATGCACAAAACTTGTGCTCTCTGGTATTCTTATCAGAACGACTGCAACTCAAAAAATATGAAAGAAAACAATTTTATTTATGCATTCCTATAGGATTGTGAAGGTTTTAAGATGTCGACGGCGGCAACCGTTCTATGTCGTCGAAATTGTATTCTTACCTTATGAGTGCGTAGAGTTAGTGAATTGAGATAAAAATGGGAGAGTAAAAAAGGCAACATTTCCGTGCCACCAGTGCAAATGCTGCTCTCTGGTATTCTGATCAGAACAATAGCAACTCCAAAAATGTCTCTTATTCTCTAGCAGTGCACGATATGGTCTGGCGTTTGTCTCTCTTTTGCTCTCTGATCATTTTTTCAATTAGTTGCACTTCTGATCTTTGTGTTTTGTACAGTTATACTTTCTCCGCAGTGTTAACAAAAAAAGTACGTGTGTAAATTTTCTTCTTTTTTTTTAATTAAAAATTTTTTTTATAGAAAATGTTTTTTTTTTAATTTTGGTTAAATTTATAGTTTAGTTTTCTGTGAGAAAAAAGAATAATTAAAATTATATATTAAATTTTTCCATTTAATTTCTTTTTATTTCTCTTAATAATTAAAGTGAATTTTAATTAATTATAGCAAAAAAAAAAAAAAAATAGAATGTGTGTTAAATAATATAATTTTTTGAATGGTGTGTGGAGAAAGTTTTTTCAAATTTATTTAATTTTGACCTCCTTTTTATTTGGTTTTTTATTGTTTAACTTAATTGTTTTTGAAAATGTTCATTTTATTGGTGAGTTAGTGAAGAAAATTTATTTCAATTAAAATGTTTTTTTTTATCATTCGATTCATTGAAGAATAAGAGTGGGGGTATAGGGGGATATGTGGTTTTTGAAAAATATATTTTGATTGTAAATTATTTTAATAATCTAATTTTATTATGGATAATAAAATTCAAATTACTCACAATATTTTTTATCCTCTTTTACTTATAAACTGTATTAAAGGAAAAAATTTTGCTACAATAATCAATCTGTGAGAATTTTGGATTGATTTTAACTTATACGTAATTTATACCTTTTAGAAGCACTTTCGCCATGGTATAATCATTTCTGTTGTGGTTATACCATGACGAAAGTGCTTCTAAGGGGTACAAATTATATCTACACAAATTTTTGCACTACAGCAAAAATTCACCTGATTAGCCGAACTCGAAAATTACATTTGTCGTATCAGAACCATTTTTTATCTATACTACCTCCTTGTCTAAAATCTTTGCTAAAATTAACATAATTAATATAAAGTTTTTTTTCTTTACATTTTTGCAAAATTATAAATTGTTAAAAATTTATTTAAAATAATGTAGTTTGAACTAAATCGAGAATAGAAAATATTTATAATGATACTCCAGATTTTTGATATCTTTGTTATTTACTTAAAAATGCAAAAAAAAAAAATTTAAAAACATAATAAAAATTAAAATTTGACTGAGTTTTTCAACTGCATGGAGGAGTTTGCAGAAAAAACTGTGCAAAAGAAAAATATTTGAAAAACGAAAACAGATTCTCTTATATTATCAATTATTAAATAATAATTAAAAACTCAAAATTAAAAAAAAAATACCTAAAATAAACTTTCATGAAAAAAGAAAATATATTAAAAAATTTAAAACAAGAAAACATTTTCTATAAAACTTTTCAATTGTATTATTTTTTTGGGAGGAGGGGGGGGGGGGATGGTTGTGTAAAAATGAATGGGTTCTTAGTAAAAAAGGATAATTGATTAGTAAAATTGGAATTTTTAAAATTTAAAAGAAGAAAAATTGGAATGTCTAAAAGATGGAATTATCTATAATAATAACAATTCGGAAAAGTATAAAAAATAGAATGCAAAAAATAAATAACTTTCAAAAAAATTAATAAAAAAAACTTTCCAAAAATAAAAGAATACTTTTCACAAATGTGAAGAGTTTAAAAACCACTAAAGTGCCATTTAGAATAGTTCCTAAAAAATAGTATTTTCCAATAGAAAAAAATTAGAAAGTATTTTTGTTTAAACTAAAAAAAAATAAATGATAGAAAATAAAAAATACACAAAATTAATTGTTAAAAATTAGCTGAAAACATTATCCGATTAACTTTGTTTTAGTATTGACAAAAATGACAAAAACTATTGTATATAATATGCAGTAGAACTATTTGAGCAAATTAAAAAACAAATGTTTTTTAATTGAATAAAATGAATTATTAAAAAGATTTAAAATAAAATTCAAAAATGAGAAAAATTTGTATAAACAAGTTGACAGCCAGTGGATAGATCGCAGATTCACTGTCAAAACGCTGACGTAAAAATCAACTCAAGCCGAAGCGGCAAAGAAGCGATCGAAATAATATACCAGCGGCTGTCAATTTCTTCGTATTCATTTTTTACATAATTTAAATCAATTGGAGTACATTTTTTTCAGTTTAATATTTTTTGTGCACAAAAATTCACTTTTATTAAAAATTAAAAAAATCATTTAAAATAAAATAAATAAAAAAAAATCATGTTAAAATAACAATAAAAAAACTATATGAAAAATAGAATTTTTTTAAAAAATATTTACTGACAACACACGTGTTTTTATGTAAAAACACGTGATGACAACACACGTGTTTTTATGTAAAAACACGTGATTTATTTCTAAACAAGAGAAAAATATCTATTATTAAAAATCTCTGAGAAAAAAATCAATATTTTAATTATTTCAAAAGATATTTTTTCAAACCTTTTCAAAAAAGTTATCGAATTTTTCCATAACATCAAATAAATATCAAATTAGAAATTATTAAAAATAAATTAATTATTAACTATAGAAATTTATGATCAAGAAATCAAATTTGTAGAAAAGTCAATAAAAAAATATATTGAACAAATATTTAAAAAATTTTATTTTTAATAAAAATTATTTATTTTATTTTGTTTTTAATTTAGTTAATCAATCAAATGTCCTTTTTTTATTATTTTTTTTGTGATTTTTTTCTTATATATTTCGTTTAAAAGATATTTTTCAATTTATTATCGAAATAAACTATGATTATTGATCAATAACGTTTTTTATAAAATTTCGTATATAAAACTGCAATATTTTATTCAAAAAATTAACATAATTTTATAAAAAATATATTTTTTTTATTAAATTAAAACTTAAAAATAAATTTTTGTTACAAATAATTTTAAAAATAACTAATAGCAAAAATAAAAAAAAATATAAATCCAAATAAAAATGAAACTAGATAAATGATTACCTCTTAAAGAATACCTATTTTTTTCCAAACTCAACAACAACATATCTTTTTCTGACATTTTGCATAAAGTTCTTGAGCTTAAAAAAATTTAATTGTACTTTTTTTTACAAATATGAGAAAAAGTAATTAAATAAAGAATAGAAATTTTACTTAAAAAATTAAAAAAGTTATTAGAAAATTATATAAAATTAAAAATATATTTATTAAAAAAAATTATTTACAAAAAATGTTAAAAATATATTAAAATAGAAAAGAAAAGAAAATGAGACTTATTTGCTGGATAAATACATGATAATCAGAGAGAAAAGGAGAGAATGATAGTCAAAGAGTTATTAATATTTGTTTTATAAAAAAATAAATAAAAAAACAGAGAAGAAATTAAAACAAAAACTTGATTGTGCAATTGTACTTATGCATTAAAAATTATTAGAATAATTACTAAAAAAAAATGTATACAAATTATAAGAAAAGCCCTCCTTCCATACTAGGAAAAGCCGAAAGAAAGTGTAATAAATAAAAACATGATGAACATAAATGACTACTAAAAATAATATTTCATTTTGTACAATTTCTATTAAGTCATTATAGAATTTTAGTATTTAAACATTTTGTTAATAACAAGTCATAATTGTTAAGAGAATTATTTTTAAAAAAAAATGGAAATTATACAAAAGAAGAGAGAAAGAAAAAGAAGAATAATTACAAAAAAAGAGGGGATGAATACTAAAAATTAAAGAAAAATTGATATTTTGAAATTGATGAAACAAACAAACAAAAATTTTATTAATTTGAAATAATTAAAAAAAAGAAAAACAAGGTAAAATGCAGCCATATTTACAAACAGTCAATAATAAATACGAGTGCGGGAGTCATTAAATAAGTAATTTTAAAAAATGAGTCATTTGGGAAGGAAAACGCAGGAAATAGCAAAAAGGGGGAAAAAATGATTAGAAATGAAAAAAAATCGTTTAATGACAAAAAAAAAAGAAATTCGTAGTTTTTTTTTGTAATATTTTTGACCGCCATTTTTAATTTGGAAAATGTCGAAAAACCGCAATAAATTCTCTGAAAAAATATTTATTTGAAAAAATTAATTTTATTTAAAGTGCAATAAAAAAATTGCAAAGTTTATTTAGAAAAATTATGAAGAATACATAAAATAAGTGATTAAATTTAGTACCACTGGAAATTGAGAAAAGAGAAAAATTCGAGTTTTCCTTTTATTAAAAAAAAAACTATTTTTATTATATAATTTTATAAATATTTTTTTGTTAATAAAAAAAAGTATCGTTTTGAATTGAAAAAAATAATTAAACAGATCATTTTTTTATTACTTTAAAAGTAGCTAAAAGTCATCAAATAAGGAATTACCGTTAAAAAATTTCTTATTTGAATTGAAAATTAATTATTTTTTGTTGCTATAAAATTAAAAATATAGCATATTTTTTCAAGAAAAAAAATGATTAGAAATGAAAAAGAATCGTTTAAATGACAAAAAACAAAGAAAATTAGAAAATCCGTAGTTTTTTTGTAAATTTTTTTCGCCATTTTTATTTTTTAAAATGTTGAAAAACCTCAATAAATCCTCTGAAAAAATATTTATTTGAAAAAATTAAATTTATTTAAAGTGCAATAAAAAACGCAGTTTATTTAGAAAAATTTTGAAGCGTTCATAAAATAAGTGATTAAATTTAGTACGACTGGAAATTGAGAAAAGAGAAAAATTCGGGTTTTCCTTTTATTAAAAAAAAACTATTTTTATTATATAATTAAATTGTTTTTTTTTCTTAAAAAACATTATAAGATCTTGTTTAAACATATATATATATAGCGATTAACATCAAGGCTTCGCAATATTTGGAAACAGAACAAAAATTGTATGAACGCTTCTCAATATTTTCTGAATATTTACCGAGAATTATTTTGATCAAATCGTGTTAACGTAAAATTTTTATTCTGTTTTCAATAATTTTTCAATTAAATATTTTTCTTCATATTTTCGTTAAATATATAAAAATAATTTTGTTGAAAAATAATTTTTGTGTGCAATAAAATTCTAGTAAAATTCAGGGTGTCTTTTTCAATTGAAAAAATTCTATTAAATTCAAAAAAATAATCTACATAATTTATTTTATTCTATTGCAAAAGAGAATTTTTAAAAGTAGCTAAAAGTCATCAAATAATGAATTACGCGAGAAAAAATTTCTTACTGCATTTAAAATCAATTTTTTTTTTAATGAAAGTAGAATTTTTTTTATTTTTTTAAATTTATATTTTACTCTAATAAAATTAAATTGTTTTCTTTTGTTTTATAAATATATTGTATATATAGCGATTAACATCAAGACTTCTCCAAATTTGAAAACAGAACAAAAATTGTATAAGCGCTTCTCAAACTTTTCTGAATATTTACCGAGAAATGTTTTGATCAAATTGTGTTAATGTAAAATTTTTCTTTTGTTTTCAATAATTTTTCAATTAAATATTTTTCTTCATATTTTCGTTAAATATATAAAAATAATTTTGTTTAAAAATAATTTTTTTTTTTGCAATAAAATTTTAGTAAAATTTAAATTGTTGGCGGCACAATTAGGGTTGTTTTTTTTATTGAAAAAATGGTTTTTAATTTAAATATTTTCTACTAAATTTTTCAAAATTTTTTGTTTTTACTACTTTTTGCAAATTTTTATTGCATTTTTCGTTAATTTTTTTTGTTATTAAACATTTATAAAATTATAAAATTTATCAAAAAATATAATTTTAAAATTCTGCTTTCTTATAAATAGTATCAAAGAATTGTTTGGTTCTTTTTTTTTCTAAGAAAACCTCTTTTTATCACCATTATTTCCATTAGAACAACGCAAAAACCAAAAAAAGATCGATCGAAAGGAAATTATTTAAAATAAAAAATCTGTTAAGATAGGAAAATCACATAGAAATGATGTTAGAACAAATAAGAAAGTAATATTCTTGCAATAAAAAATAGAAGATAAATTAAATATTCTTATTTAAATTTAATTTAAAAAAAATATATTTTTATTATTATTATTACGATTTTGTTTTACAAAATTACTGAGTTGATTACTATTTATGATTAATTATTTATTAATTATTAATTATAATAAAAATAGAAAAAACTTTAGTCAAAATATAAAAAGAAAATTAAGCAAAATAAGAAAAAAAAGATTGTGCGTGCGTGTGTGTGTGTTCTTTTTGGTTTGTTTTTTTTTCTGAGCTACTCTTAAATTTATTCATTCTAAATGCATACAAGCATACATAACACATACAAATGTAGATATAAACATACAGATTAGGCATAAAATTACTTATTAGGAAAATTATGAGAATATTGCATATGTGAAAGTAAAGTAAAAAAAAATCTCTTAACTGAAAGTTAACATCTGATTTAAGAGGAAATAATTCATAAGAAAAATTTTGCGTGAATGCGAGTTAATTAAAAAAAAAAGTTTTAAGAGATTCTGGTTGTCTCAACAAAAAAAAACACAAATAAAATGAATTAAAAAATTATGAAAACTTTAAAAAAAATCATACCATTTTGTATAGTAAAAATTATTGTTTTTTTTTCTTTTCTTAATTTTTACTTACAATTTTTTTTGTTGTTACTATTACTATTTTTATTATTATTAATTAAGGAATTTGAATAAAATTATTATGATAAGTTTAAAACAAACAATTTTTTTAATGGAAAATCTTAGTTTCTTATGTTTTATTATATATTACATTATGTAATTAATAATTATTATTTGTAATTGATACTCAATAATTTTAGTTTGTTTAAGTTTTTATTTATAAAAATAAATATTTTTGCTTGCATATTGTTTTTTTTTGAGTTGTTTAATTATTTATTTCGATGTAAAATCATTATTTTTTATAGGAATTTTTTTCTTCATTTCAGTTTATTTTAATTTAGTTATTTTTTTTAAAAAAACGAATTTGACTTCGTTTTCAAAAAAAAAGTCGTATTCGGTATAAAATTTTTAAAAATTTACAGTAAAAATAAATTTTTGTGAAATATTTTCGCAGAGAGTTTTTGGTTAGAATTTTTGGTAAAAAAATAATACAAAAGATCGACTGAATAAATTCATTTTTTTTTTTAGTTTTTCAACGATATTTACTGTTGATTGTATTATTTTTAGACAAGTACAAGGGAATTTCACATTGTTTTGGGAAATAAATAAACATTATTACCTTTTTTTAAGAAGTAAAAATAAACTCAGTAAAGGATCGTAAGTTTTGGGCTACTTTAAAAAGGACTCAAAATAAATAATTTAAAAAAAAAAACAAAAATAGAACCTTTTCTCATCGGTTTTTCTTCATGTTTAATAAAATTTTTGTTCGATTTCAAATTTAATTATTTCTTCTAATAAATTTTTTTTTCATAAAATGACAATTTTTTTTGTTGCATATTATTTTGCGGTATTTTGTTTCAAAGAAAAAAAACTACGAATTTCAATGAAAATTTTCAACATTTTTAATTATGATTAATAATTTTGGTCTAAAAAAATAATTTAAAATAAATTAAATTCACTAAAATTTTTCCAAATTACTTAATTAATTAACAACCGAATACTTAAAAAAAACTCCTCGACTTTTTGAAGCAATAATTATTTTTCTTTAACAAATCATACAAATAACTTGGAAACAATAAAAAAAAACCACGTTGTGAATTTAAAAGAATTAAAATTGAAATTAAGAGAAATAAATAAAGAAAAAAAATAATTCATATTAAACAAAAATTAAATGAATGGAAAACAATTTTTTTAAGGAAAACCTGCTAATTCTAATAATACAATTTTTAATCGAACGATGTCGTTTTCTATGTTAAATGTTTATGAAAATAAAACTAATTGTATAAGACAAAAAATGGAGAACATTTTTAAAAAAAAAAACTTTAAAATACCAGAGCAAAAATCCAATACATGTACAATTATTGAAAAGCGTATTAACCCAATTGATATGATATATAACTACTCGTTTCTTTATATCTGTCTGTATATATATGTATATATATTTATAGATATATATGTATGTATGTTTAAATGTTGATAATCAAATAATGAATGTCAATTGATGGAGAAAAAATTGAGACAAAATGTTATATACAAAAGTATTTTTTAAATAATTTGATGCAGAAGGCGGCGGTAGGAAAACAATGTTTTATAAAAAAATAAACTTTTCTATTATCATTTTTTATGGACAAATCTTTCCTATAAACATTTTATTTTCCAATAAAAAGTTTTCAAATAATTATTTGAAACATTCGTTAATTTTGCGATAAAAAAATTTCCTTAAAAAAAATTTTATGGGAAAAGTTTTCTTTTAAACTATTTTTATTTTTCTGTTGAACTTTTTGCATAATCATTTTTTTCTATTGTGATACTATGTTTTAAATTCTATTGTATTATCATTTTTCTTATAGAGAAATCTTTCCTATAAAAATTTTATTTTCTTACAAAAAGTTTTCAAATAAAGTGGTTTTTCGAAATTATTTTAAATATTTATTAATTTTTCTAAGAAAAATAAATTTTCTATAAAGATCGTTTATTTTGCCATAAAAAAATTTCGTTTAAAAAATTTATTATGGAAAATTTTTCCCTTTTTCTGTTGATATTTCTGGATTAAAAATTTTTTTCAGGATTAAACAAATTATAAAGATACATTTTTCTGGATTAAAAAAAATCTTTCATGAAAACTTTACATAATCATTTTTTCTATTAATACTAACATTTTTTTAAGAAAAAACATTTTTATTTAATTTTTTTTTTAAACTGTCCAATTAATCCTTTTTATTAAAATAAATTTGTTTTCATAAGAAATTAGTTCATCATAAAAAATTTGTTATCACAAAAACGGTTTTTATCAAAAAGAAATTTTCAATATGGAGGAATCTTAAAAGTTTTTCATCTATTAAATTACAACAAAAAAACAACAATTTTCTCTATAATTAATAAAAAGAAAAAGCTTAGAAAACTGAAAAATTTTATATCCTAAAGAGAAAAAAATAGAAAAAAATATGTAATAAAATTACAACAATTTTTATAGCAAACAAAAACAAATAAATGATTTTAAAAAAATATATTTTAATATATTTACAATGGTAAAAATGTATTATGAAAACAAAAACTTAAAAAAAAATATTGTATTTACAATACAAAAAAAAAGATATTATAATTAAATAAACTTTAATAAGAATTAAAAACAATGTGCTCCAGTTAAGAAAAAAAATTTGGTATTATAAATGTTATTTGTGATTGTTAATATTGGAAAAGAAATGAACTTTTTTTTTTAAATAAAAAAATCTGATAAAGAATTAATAATATTTATACATATTATATTAATTATTCATAGAAAATAATAAGAGAGTAAACCAAAAAGAAAACACAAAACTTCTAAAGGATGGATGCACATTTAAAAAGCGATAATAAAAAACAAAGTGTTTTTTTGTTGTTGCTATTTTTCTTTTGGTCAAAAACAGGTACAAAAACGTTTAATGTACCGCATAAAAAGAAAATAAGAGAAGAAAACTTAACAGAACAATTATAGAAACATAAGACAAGAAGAGAAAGGAAAAGAACAAAACTGATTTTCTTCTATAAATAAATTTTACATAATAATTGTGTATGAAAAGGTTTCCGCTCCTAATAAATGCTTATGCATGCCTTTTAGTAGTCCTCTGTACCAATTTATCTATATATAAAAAAAAATATATATATATAATAATAATAATAAGGAAAAATTATTATAAATGAAAATAACTTTAATTGATATTTAGTAATAGGTACATACATATACTCGTATGTATATAAAAATAGTGATAAATAATTATGGAAAAGGATTAAATTCGAAATAATATAAAAAACAATGATTGATTATTATTATTATTGGTAATATAAGAAAGAGAGATAGAAATTGAAAAGTAAAGAACGATGAATTAACAAATTTTATGAAGGAGGGAAAAAAAACACTAAACTTTTTATGTACTGTAGATAATTATAAATAAAATTATATATACTTAATGTATATCGATGTAGATATATAATATTATCGTAAACGTAACACTCACACACGCATACTACTAAGTACCTATAAAGATTCTGTTGACGAAACGATCAAAGAGAACTTGCTTCGTTCTCTTTCATTTCTCTGAGTACATATTAATCGTGAACGTCCTTTATTCTTAATTGAATATAATTTTATCGTTTGTTTATCGGCTCTTCTCTTATTCTTTAAACAAAAAAGAAAGAAAAAACGGAAAAAGAAAAAATCTTATTAAGAGAACAAAATTGTTAATATTGAAATTATTTTATTTGTTATTTATTAAATATCTTCTTACGTATTAGAAAGGAGAAATATTCGCGTAATTTTTCTCTTAACTCTAACTATTGTAGAGTCAGTTTAGAAGGTAGCATAGAAAAAATAGGATTTTGTTATTAATAATAGTATGCACATTAAACTAGTAGTTAAAAAGAGATAGTTACCAATTGATTGTGTTGGTTTGTTTCTTTCCTTTAGGAAGGAGTTAATTATATTCATAATAAAATCTCTTCTATTCTCGCATCAATCACATCGATTCCGTCAACTTCTTTCCAAGTTCCAGTACACAGTGGTGCCCGAAAAAAATCGGACTAAATTGACTCTTTTAAGAATAATTGTAATTTTAACAGTTATTGAAATGGTATTTTTTTTTAAATTTTGTCTGATTATAAAAAGGATTAAAAATGTATCCTTTTTCTGCATAAATAAATTTAAAAAATATGCAATATTTGTTATAACAAGAAAACTTTTATAATTTCTTATATTTTTCATAGCCGATTTTGAAAGAGTAAATTCAGGATTTTATAAACGGTGGTCGGAAAGTACGGGTTAAATAAGACACATCAAAAACTCTATATTGATAAAATTTATTATGTGGTGTCGATCTTGCCATTATGCATAGAATATAATATTATTTAAATGGTAAATTTTAGATTTATTTTCGAGTAAAAAATCCATTTTTTTCGACTTTTTGTGTTGTGTAGCTTGTGGTGCAGTCTTGTTGAAACTACAATACATAAGGTTCATATCAAAATCTTTAAAGTTTAGAATGAAGAAAGTCGGTCACTATACAGCCATAGCGCTCAGAAGTGACAGTAGTATTATGTATATTTAACGTGACTTATCTGTCATTAAACATAAAACCACGAGTCGCCTACGACTATAGGGATCGAGTTACGCTCAATCAACGCACCACCATTACTGGCAGTTTACAGTCAGTAACCAGTTACAAGCTGATTACTCCAACTGTTAGTGGCGAGGTGTATCTAAGCCTCTACTGTTATAAGCAACGGAGACCGTACCCGCGATATGGGTATTAACCACAGCCACCACGTTGCTGCCTAAGGCGCCGCACCATTGTCGGGCATAGTGTGTTTTAATAGCATGGGACACCCCGATTCCAATTTTTGTTTTAAGAGAACTTCGGTTTGTACTCCTCTCATTAAGCTACGTTAAAGAATCTTGTAAATCCCTTGGCATCGCTAAGCCACCTCAGGTACGAGGGTTCGCCAAGACCCGAAAGTACAACCGGAATCGACCTTGGTCGTTTACCTGGTTGTAGCCACCTTGCATGACATTTACGCTCTCATTCACGAACCATTCTCGCTCTCCTCTCAAATACATAACACACCACTCACATCCACACTATCATCATTCATCACGATTCCACATGCACCTAGATCACGTAAATCCCCGTACAGGCCACATTCTTCCGCCGCCCCACTAGGGCATCTAGCCTCTGCAGCCAGTCCACGCCCGTACAGGAACCCATACTGCCATGTGCCGTGAGTAAATACACAAGGAACAGACCAAATTCAAATCCAGACGCAGACGTAAAGCACACATCCGAAATGAACATGCCATTCACACTCTCATCCCACCGACGTTGCCAAATTTCATACATTCTATTCAGGACCAAAACACGCCGCTGTCGTGGACTAAGATCCTGAACCTCTTCATTCATAACTGTACAACCAGCAAGCGGGATGCCCCGCCGTAGACGGTAGTAAATGCTTCCGTGCAGCACCTCCAGGTAGTAAATGCCTACCCTTCCATACTTATAGCTCATAATGTCACCCCATACACACGAAGCATACATAGCTCACGTAACAAATACTCCCTTGTTCAGGACTTTCACCGCTCTGGATCGAAGTGCCCATTCTTTGCGAAATACTCGCACCAGCATACCAGCCAAACCACCCAAGCGCCCCCTTAGATGTTTCAAGTGAGGCCGAAAAAACTACTCAACAACATACATACAGTCTCCCTTTCTGAGACAGTCACTCCCATTCTATTACTCCATTCACACACCATCTGCATATAGCGACTTCCCGGTTTCTCTACCGCATATCTACTCTCCCCCTTAATCACAAGCAGAAGATCATTCGCATATGCGATCTCCTCCAATTGCACAGATCGCTGTGGGTAGCCACGCACCATCTGGCGAACAACTCTCCCATTGTTCCCGCACACAGCCGCATGGCTTTCATGGAAGTAACTTCGCCATGGAGAAATTTCTTCACATGAAAACTCCTCAAGCCGCTCAATGATGCGATCCCAACGCAGGCAATTAAAAGCACTACGGAAATCTACAAACACACCACACAAGTACTTACTGTCACTCTCTGCAACATATCGCCTTACACACATCCAAGCGTCCTCAGCTGATTTACCTTTCGTTGAACTCTGCCAACTTCACATTCAGCCGAATACTGGCAGTAAGCATATCAGCCTATAGAAGGACGGGTCAGTCCGTATCCCGTCCGGAGACTTGGGAAGGATAACCACGTCACCTAATTTCCATTCACTCGGAAATACACCACTCTCCAGGAATTAACCGTATAGGCTGCTTACATGTGCGGCGATCTCTCCTACTTCAATTTCATAAAAGTAATACTCCAATGACACATTCAGGCAAAAATCCTCACCAGACAATCATGGGTTGCGGATACAGTGGCTTTTTCACAGTCACCTGTGGGTGTTCAGATCGCCATGTATGGCAACTTTTCTTATTGATCGTGCTCGGTGGAACATCAATAAGAAATCTATTTTTTACGCCATTTTAAAACAATCTTCGGTGATTAAACAATTCATAACGTAAAATGGCCAATCTTAAGTAACATATAAGATAGGCAATTGTCAAAATGACAGATCTGTAGTTTTAGATATACGAAATGGAAGGTTTTAGGCTTTGATTTACGTATAGAGTCGAAAAGAATATTAACTTGTCCTTTTTTTGTACACCACTAATGCGTGCGGGAGGAAAGTCCAAATAGTCTTGGCGGTATGGACACTTTTTTTCAATACATTTTAATAATACCTCAACAAATCTGTTAAAAGTTTTCCACTAAATTTATTAGTATGCTTTTTGATAAAAAGAGAATATATTTTAATTGCTCTTATAAATGTGTTAAAATCATCAAGATTGATAATAAAAACAATATTTTTAATAAATAAGAATTTGAAATGTTTGTAAATTACCTAAAATATTCTATAATATATTATGAAATTTAAATTATTTCTAATTTATTTTTGAAAAAAAGACTGTAAACTAATAATATTTCATGAAAATTGAATTTTTCTCAGAATCAAAATCGATTCTAAATTCTTTAAAGGAAAATTATTGTAGAGTCCAATTTGGTATTATTCGTTCTTGTCTAATTTTTTACCATCAATTTTCTTCTACATTGTTCCAATGACGATAATTTATTAAGAGCCAAATAAGTGTACTCTAAATAAGAGGATCAATTGCCTCTTTTTGCCCTTATATCTCCTTTTTGGTATTTCAAAAATATAACATATTATACATTCTTTTTTCCTTAATAGTTAGGCCACGGAATACTAGTTATTATCTTACGAATTTATGGATTTCGTGTACACAAGCTAAAGAATCAAAAATCAATATTCAATAATAATTGGATACAACAAAAACATTTGGTAATGATTGGCTATGAGCATATCGAGCATCCCCTTTTTAATAGAAGATTGTCTTAATTTTTTTATTGGACCATCTGAATTTGATTCTATACTTTGACAAAATGGGCTAAATTATTTTTAAATGAAGTTCTTTTTTCTGGGTAAGACTAATCAAAGGCTATAAAGTATTTTGTAAAATTAATATTATGACCATTTGACAATTTTTTCGATATGAAAAAAATGTTCTTAAATTAATTTGCTTGGTGACACCAACCCATTGCGAGATAACATTTATCTATTTTGCACAATTTCCCACCATTACGTAAATATGTTAGGACCTATCCTCAAAAAAAAAATCAATTGAATATGATTAACTCTTTCCCAAAATGAAAAGAAGAAAAAAACACCTAAAATTATTATTACATTAAAAAAAAAACATTATTAGTACTGAATTCGATAGAAACAAAAATATATAAAAACAAATGTAGGACCTCAAAAAAAAAGAAAAACCTAAAATAATCATAACCCATTATTGAAGTTCCTTTCCTATTTCTTTGTAATTCTCTTAGCTATCTTAAGATTTTCTTTATTCAAAATTAATTTTAACATTATTAATAGTTTTAAATTTAAAAAAAAATTTCTTGAATAAAAATTGGGTAATAAGACTTCTCTCAAAAAAAAACACTGCTTAAAGAATATAAGATGAAAAAAATCAATGTTTATCCTTAAATGGAGTTTTCTTTTCAACCCAAAAAAAAACAGAAAAATTAACAAAATTTTAACTATCCAAAATATGAAAAAAAAACCAAAGAAAACATTAAATTGAATAAAACTAAATTAAAAGTGAAAATAATTATTATAAATGTTAATTACCTCCACTCTGTAGATGCCTTAAACACAGTGCCTATTTATGTAAAAATGATGTAAAAAAAATGAGATATAAAAAATTATAGAAAATATAAATATATACACTTACATATACACATAAATACATAGCCACATACCTACGTGTTTTATATGTATTTAAGAAAAAAAAATTTCAATAAAAATGTGCATAATTGAAATTACACAAAAAGTCAAAGTTAAATCAGAGGAAAATCTATTTTTAACAAATACACTAAATGCAACCAAAAAAAAAATAACAAAAATAGAAAAGGATTAAAAGAAAAGCAAATTAAAAAGGGAATCTTAAATAAATAAATTGTTTTCGACTTGACAAAAAATTTATGTACTAAAAGAAATTAGCA
The DNA here is from genome assembly GCA_958298945.1 of Atherix ibis. NCBI lineage: Eukaryota > Metazoa > Arthropoda > Insecta > Diptera > Athericidae > Atherix > Atherix ibis. Next base: position 28,429,668 of record OY282607.1, read on the forward strand.
GCATGTGAAACATATATTTTTATGAACTGTTCCAATATCTTTAAAAATATACAAAAAAAAAATATTTATATTGATATATATGTAACCGAAAGGATACCAAAATAGTCTGTTTTTTTGAAAGAAAAGAAAAATTATAATCAGCATTAAAAAAAAACATTTATTCAAATTTGAAAAGTTTAAAAATTTATTTAAAAAATTTCATTTTTTTTTGCAGAAAGACAAAAATTATTTAAAAAAAAAATTATAATAAAATAAATACTATTACGCATACATACCCACATATATAACTGAGTAAATGTGAACACTGTTCTAGGTATTTTAAGTCTGTTTAAACTCAAATCCAAAAAAAAAGTCGATCTTTCATTTGAAAATGAGAAAAAGTTCTTTAAGTCCGCTCAGACTCCAAAAAAAGTTTATTTGAGAGTTTTTTTTTAAAAAAGAGAGTGGTTTGATATTCTTCATTATAGTAAAGTTTCTAAAAATTACCAGTCAAGCTTTCTGGGACCCTCAAAAAAAACTAATGATTTTCCAATTCTGAGGGCCCAAAAAAATCTATTTTCATAATACAATTTCTGAATTTATAATTAAGATATCCTTAAAAGTACACAAAAAATATCCATAACCAATTTTCTAATTCTGACAATAATCCTTAAAATTTTTTTAGAATCTCAGTAACTATACTTAAGAGGTCCTTAGAAGTTTAGATAATTATTTTCAAGCCTTTGGTATGGTCTCAAAGACCTGCTCTAAACTTTTATATTTCGTCATTGACACTAAATTCTAAAAATACCCCTACAAAATGTTAGGGGTCTTTAAAAATTTATCCCAAACGTGCTTTAAGGATCCCATAAATCTCTTAAGTTATTTTTAGAATGCTCATAATCTGCTTTTAGATTTCAAATTTTTATTAAAAGTATTTACTTAAGACCCAACAACACTAATATTATCTACTTTTATATGAAATTAAGCGTGAAATTCCAAAAATTATTAAATGTGGTCCCTTAAAAGGCATGTTTAAACTAAGAAATCTGAAATGATTCCCTAAAATCGAAAAACCACTTTAACAATGGCTTTAGAGTTGTAAAAATCAACATTTGAAATCGAAAAAATTATAAAGAAATTTATATTCAGAAATTTATCCTTTAAGAGTCTTTATAAATCGTCCTTAAGCTTTTTTAAAAGTCCGCAAATTCTGCTATCAGCCATTAAATTTTAAAATTTATTATTAAGACATTTTTTTAAGACCTCAACAATTTTAATAAAATAATTAATTCTACAATACAAACTTTGTCAAATTAATCAATACTCGTATTTGTGAATGTTGATAAGGAAATCTATTCACCATTTTGTTTTTGGGTATTTTTCTATCCTTTTTTTCAGCGCTGTTGACATATTTTCAACATTTTTCCTTTAATTATCCTAGATAGTCAATATAAACTCCTAATGTACAAATACGGAAGCGAAAAGATTCCTTATTTTGCTCATTTGCACATATTACATCAGATTTAAGTTTTAATCAGTTTTAAATTATACCTTTTTTTGGCTAACCAAAAAACTTTCACTTAAAAAGGACTTTAATCTCTGCAACTTGAATATATTTGGAATTTTTCTCACAACTTGCTCAGATAGCAATGCAGAATATCCATGCACTTATTTAAATGAAAAGAACTTTCTTTTTAATCTGCTCCTTACTAATAATAACTATACTAATTAATGACTATTAATTTTTATTATTTAAAATATAAAAATATTGACCACTTATTATGCTATAATTTTGGTTTTACTATAAAAGAAAAAAGAATCCGAAGGAAGAAGAAGAAAAAAATAATTTTATGTATAAATAGTGAAAATTAAAATTAGTAATAGGAAAAAAAAAGTTATTATGATTAGTAATAATATAATTGTTAAGTGGTATTGATGTACTACTACTACTAATACTATTACTACTACTACTACTACTATTATTATTATTATTACTACTAGTCTACAACTATTAGTAATCCTTAAGGAATTATTATATTCACAGAGCACACAAAACGTATAATTCTTTGATGGATATTTTAGTCAATCACAATGTTCGTATTACTAAAAATTTAGATAGAATTAAACGACAATGTTTTAAATTGAAAGAAAAAAAAAACATTTTCGTGAAAAGAAAAATTGGTCAAGAGAAAATTACTCTTTTCCAATGCAATTACCTACATGCATGCATACTTACTTTAAAAATAAAAAAAGACAGGGTATAATGCGTCTTCGCCATTAATAATAAAAAACAAAAAACGAACAAAACTTATAATATTACAAAATGTTGAAAATCTTTAATTAATTATAATTAATAAACCATACGAGATGGAAGTACTTAAAAAAAAATTATTCTCATACAAAGAAAAGGAAGGGGGAAATGATATCCTCGTCCTTTATATGAACATACATACACAAATGAAAAAAATTGTGTTTTGCTAAAAATATTTTGGAAAAAGAAAAATTTTTTAAAAACAAAAAAAAAACAAATTATTTTCTTTAAAAAAAAAAGAAGAAAACGCTAAGAAATCAATTAAAATGTAAAAATAAATAAGTTTAACTATTTTATTCGGTTTGCGTTTACTTCTCAATTAATAATAATATTTTACAATATAATAAAGGAAACAATTAATTACTCGTATTAATATGAACGAAAACAAAAAAATTGGAAAAATTTCCCATAAAAAAAGTTCTTTTTATCTTCTTATTCAATGACCTATTTTTCTTCTATTTATTTAAATTTCGAGTTGTGCCTTTTGAAAAATGAGGGAAAAAAACACGCACACATTTATACGCATATATAAGATATTTATGGATAAATTGTCAGAAAATTCGTTACACCAATTTACGTTTGGGACAAAAAAAAACAATCGGTAGAATTTCATACACACTCGTGAATACACAACAAGTACTTATCAATTAATAATCAATACTTTATTTGCTGTCGCATTCTTTCATCACGATCAGTTAATGACTTCTTCCTCTTTCGCTTGCACGTATTTTTATTCAAGAAAAAATTTAAATTTAGATAATTTCAAAATTTACTATTGTAAATAAACCCAAAATTAAACGGGCTTTTCTTTATGACATTCGGTTTTTTAATCAAAATTATTTTTCAGGACATATGATCTAACCTTAATTTGGGTTAATTTGCTGTCAAAATAAGTTGATTGAATACTGAGAGTGCGGGACTTTCTTTTTTTTTATAAAAATTCTGAAAATACGAAATTTTCCATATTAATAAATGGGATTTGAAATTATTTCCATAAACACTTTTTTATAGGAATTATTTCCCATAAAAATTCAAAACTGTACGCCTAAATTTAGAATTTTATTTTCCCATAAATATTCAAAGGTGCCCAAATTTCGGGCAATAAAAATTTTGAGGTACCATAATTTGACTTTATTTTACCAAAATTGAGATTCGATTTTTCCATAAAAATTCAGAGTTGCCCAAACTAATTTTTTGGTTAGATAAAAAATTAGAGTTACCATAATTTGACTTTATTTTACCATAAAAATTTAGAGCAGTTCAAATTTGGATTTTTATTTTCAATTAATAATTCAAAGCTGTCCAAATTTAAAAATTAAGTTTGCCATAAAAATTGAGACGTGCCCAAATTTGATATTTGATTTTTCCATAAAAAATCAGAGTTGCCCAAACTAGTTTTTTGGTTCAATAAGAAATTAGAGCTGCCCATATTTGAGATTTTATTCTACCATAAAAATTTAGAGCAATCCAAATTTGAAATTTTATTTTTCAATAAATAATTCAAAGCTATCCAAATTTCAAAATATATTTTGCCATAAAAATTCAGACCTGCCTAAATTTGAGATTTGATGTTTCCATAAATATTCAGAGTTACCCAAATTTCAGGCCAGAAAAATTTAGAGCTACCGTAATTTGACTTTATTTTACCATAAAAATTTAGAGCAGTCCAAATTTAGAATTTCATTTTTCAATAAATAATTCAAAGCTGTCCAAATTTAAAAATTAAGTTTGCCATAAAAAATTCAGAACTGCACTAATTTGAGATTTTATTTTTCAATAAAAATTCAGAGTTGCCCAAACTAGTTTTTTGGTTCGATAAAAAATTAGAGCTGCAGATTTTACTTTTTCATCAAAATTCAGAGCTGCCATAATTCACAATCCTTTGTGAGCTTGAGCTCCTGTCTCTTACTTTACTCTTCCAATTAGTGTAAAGTAAGAGATAGCCAGACAATCTATATATTGAACATCAAAAGCATTCTACGGAAAAGTTTTTCTTTTTGAAAAACCTTTCTGTAGAATGCTTGGGATCTTCAATCAACAAACATGTAAATTGGTTAATAACTTTAATGGAGTTTAAACGAAAAATCTTACATTTCTGACTTCTATAATCTCGAAAACCAGTCCACACAAAAAAAGTAAAGTTTCAATCAAGCATTCTTACAAAAAAATATTTAAATTTTATTTTAACTTTCAAGAATATGTAAAATACAGTTTTTTTTGTTGAAAAAAATAAAAACAAACCAACAAAAATCCCATTAAATTTTTGTTTTTCTGTTTTAATTAAAATAAAATAATTTACAAAAATTTACAAAAATTCAACTTAAAGAGAGTACAAGTCAGAGTTTATTGGCAAGACTGCAGGTCATATATATCTGTTCATGCTTATATACATCCTCATATGTACACATATACCATAAATAGAAAAATTAGAAAAAATTTTTTAAAAAAATTGCACAATTAGATGATAATAAAAAAAATTTCTAGATAATTATAGGGGAAAAAAATAATTATGAGGACAAGAAATAAGAATTTGAAGAAAAAGAGGAGATAACAAAAAAGGAAAGATATTGAAAATATATCCTTTATCTTTTTTTTTATTGGTAAGAATAAGGATAAAACTGAAGAAAAAAATATTAATAATTGTGTACAATTACTTAGTCTCTTTTGTATCCAAATTTTTTGTACATAAAAAAAAATCTTTAAAAGATACATTTTTTCAGAAGGTCCAAAATCCTTTGAAATTACGGAAACTTTTAAAAAAATGCTAAAAAAAGCCCTTAAATAAGATTTAGATATAGTCACATGCATACAGACGGGCACAAAATAAACGTGCATATTGTATTGTCTTTATGATATTGTATTAACTATTCCTTATACGAGTACATGTATTTATAGAAACAAAACCAAAAAAAATAAAAAAATATGATAAGTGTGTATATACTCGTGCATATATGTTTGTATATTTTCTGATATTTATATAAGAAGAAAAAAGATACAAATAATAGATTTAGTATTTAACAAGAAGAAGAGAACAAATGAATAGAAAAGAGAAAAATTGAAAATGTTTTGGTGCAAAAAGACAACATTGTGAAATTTAAGGAAATTAATTATTTTATTGAAAATTTACTAGATGCATCTATGAAAACATTAAGAAAAATTATATATATACACACATACATAAATATAGTTTAGATATATTTACATAAACAAACAAACAAAAAATTAAATTTGCTTAGATATTAACTATTAATGATGAGGATAAAAAGGAAAGTGTAAAGAGAAGAAAATGGAAGAGGAAAAACTATATTTAATAAAAAAAATATTGATAGTTAGCTGTGTCCTTTTGCTATCGTTTTATATACGTTTAACATACCATAATCTCTCGAAACGTTTACGATCATATTTAAAATTTGAAGTAACAACAGCAAAAGATGTCAATAAAAGAGGCAAGACCAATAATTAAAATTATATATTCACTTTTTATAATTTTTCAATTATTTTGTTATAAAATTTTTTATATTTTTATAAATTGTTATTTTTTTTGCAAGAAGGGGAGGAGGAGGATTATTTTTATAAAACCCGTATTATATGATTATATTATACTGCTTTACGTACAGTATCGGCCTCTTTTATGCTATGAACCTTAGATTATAGAAGAACTGGATGTGCCCTACATAAAAATTCTGACCAAATTTCAAAATTTATTTTACCATAAAAATTCAGAATTGCCCAAATTTCAGGTTATAAAAATTTAAAGCTACCATAAATTGACTTTATTTTACCATAAAAATTTAGAGCAGTCCAAGATTTGGAATTTCATTTTTCAAATTTCAAAATTTATTTTGCCATAAAAATTCAGCCCTGCCCAAATTTAAGATTTGATTTTTCCATAAAAATTCAGAGTTGCCCAAACTAATTTTTTGGTTCAATAAACAATTAGAGCTACCATAATTTGATTTTATTCACAATAGACAAGGAAATATTTGTTTTTTAATTTATTTTTCCTAAAAAAATAATTAATAACACTTTCTGAGAGAGTATTTTTTTCAAATTTGAATAAAAGAAATTTTTAAAAGAAATTCTCTTTTTATAGTTTTTCTCTTGAAAAAATTTGCATATTTTTGTAAAGTTTTTAGTTTTTTTCTTGCGAGAAGGGGATAAGTAGGATTATTGAATATTTATAATATTAAAATTGAAAACTTTCATAAAGCTGGCATTTTCAAATATAGCTTTACGTACAGTATTTGGGAACGATTACATTTTCTGTTTTATGCTATCGACTATCAAATTTTTTCGAGAATACATTCTTAAGAACGGACACACTTTGCAAAATAACCTTTTATCAAACATTTCTTATTCTAAAATAGAAACTTCCTATTTTTCTATCGTGAAGAATAAAACTATTTCTGCAAATGTATTAATTTATACTGACTTGTTCGTAAATTATTTAAAATTTAATAAAACCACACTTAAACTTTCACTTCGCGACAAAGCAGGTAAATGTAAAGAAAAGTCAGAAGTTATAAACTAAAAAAAAAAGGATGAAAACCTCACTTTCACTTACACTTACCGATAAGTGTCAAAATAACAACTTCAAAAACAAGTTACAAGTATTTCGGTAAGCTACCACTTTTATGGAGAATGGTGTTTTTTAAAACTCTCCGAAAGTCTACAAAATAGAAGCGCTTGATATTTACAAAATAAATAATAAACCTAAAATACAATTTAATTTAAAACGATGAAATTGTAAGAAAAAAAAATTTTTGCCTTCTGTCGTTTTTAAATTATATTTTTTTTGACAGTGGGTGTGATGTCTACATAAAAAAATCTACACAAAAGTATCCAATCACTACGATTTATTGCCGCATTTGCAATAATTTAGACAGATAATTGGATAAAGATATACGGAAATCTGACGTTAGGGCCTATCCAAGTATTCTTTAATCTAAGCTGTGGACACACACCTGGTCGAAATTACTATGTATATGTCACGTACTACTAGCAAAATTACAGCTGAAAAGGCTATGAAAGTTTCTGGTATTGAAAATACGAATTTTTTCGTAGTTTCCCAATACACCAACCTGGTATCTCATCTTCTCTATACACCAACCTGGTATTTTACTGACTTCACCGTCATATTCCCTAACTATTAATGCTGTTTTGCTTTCAGTTCATAAAGCGATTTGTTAACATAAGTTTGAAAGTGAAAAGTGTTAATATGGACTATTTTTTACGGCTTTTAATTGTTGGTAATTTGAAAATATTATTTTCACTTTCCCATCCTATTTATATCTGATGAAAAGGTCAAATAACAAATCTTAACACACCAAAACCAAAAAGTAGAAATGTCCAACTCACATAAGCGAATTATAATGAAAAAAATTTCTCATATATAAGCATTAGATCAGCCAGTGGAGCACATCGGACATCTCCGGTGTAGTCCATACTGATAGAAACTGGTCGAAAACCTATCAATTTCTATCTTCAAAAAGCTCGCCTAAATTTAATTTACAAAAACCTATGCCTACCAAATGACCCCCTCCATACTTTAATCAAAAACATTATCATCTCCCCCAGTTCAAAAAGGAATTCATCATCGCTATCCTTATTAATATCCCACCTTGAAACCAATTCATCCATCCACCCCCTCATTTTGCAAACTTCCCTTCCACACCCAGATTGGAAACCGTGGTTGGGAGCAAAGTTGAAAGTGACTGCTTCTCTTAACAGGTTTAAGAAGGCTCGCACTGATCCGTCCACATATAGGAAAGTTTTCCTTGAACAGTTGGACGGATTAAAAGATCATCGACTGTTGTTTACGGATGCCGCCGCTGACACCGATACTACATCTTTTCCGGTCGTCCATCCTTTTTGAGGGCAACCCCATATTACGGAGAGCTGTAGGCCATCAAAACAGCAATTGAAATTGCGACGAATATTCTCAGTCAAAAGAGCGTTATCATTTTTAGCGATAGCCTTGCCGCCCTTCAAGCCATTTGTGGCCCATCGAGTGACCCAGTACTTAGCGCAATAGGAGTATCGAGTTGCAATGGGTATCGGGCATGTGGGAATTGTCAAGTTGGCTGGAGAAACTCGCCTACTAACAAAATGGGTAGCTATCCACAGACTCGATGACTGGAACAATAGCGGCAAATTTTTGTCGAGCCATAGGAAAACCACCAATAAAACAGTTTATTCAAAATTCATACCGAAATTTTGGGCGCGGAAGTTCGTCAGAATCGGGATTAGATCGTCCCTTATGCCAATCCTGTGGCACCCATCCATATTCTACAATACATAACCAAGAATTACTTCGCGAGTATGAATTTTGAATTCCTCCCATTGTGGAGCTTCTGGACTCAACTACTCCATTAATCTGCTCCACAAAATGAAACAAAGTTCTCAATATTCTATTACTTCTAACCCCACACCAGTGTCTCTCAGATAACTACCCACACGTGCTAGGGAGTCGCCAAATTGCCTCACGGTCGTGGCGCTATGAAATGGCCCCTGGCACATGTCTAACGTGCCTTACAAACAACAACAACAATTTCCCATACTCATGCGTTTGCATAGCCTGACATCGTAGCATTTCAATATGCACAACACTAAAGAAATCGTACCGTTCATGTACACAATAAAGGAAGTTACGAAAAATCAACATCATATGTGTATACGTGTACAGTAATATAAGAAAGAAATCATCTCTCCTGCTCTTACAAAATAAAAATAAAACATACACAGTAACATAAAACGAACAAATTGTTTGTCTTTATTCGACTTATAGTTTCCGAAATGAGCTTCATCTGCCGACTCATGAACAATCGCTTGAACACTCATTGAACAAGAAATGGATGCGCTGATAAGCTTGCGAAGAGTTTACTGCATGACGATTCTATTCCTCGTTCGACCTTGCGGCTGCAGTCGGCAAAAGTGCTACTTATTTAGTTGAAAATTGCCAATGCGTTGTTTGCATGTACGTACGAGCACCAAAATGGATCAGTCCAAATAAAAGTACTGATCGATGTTTGTTTGTGCGATTGAATGAAGGATTGCCAAATTTGGGTTGTTGTACAATTGACATTTCGAGTGCGCAAGAGAATATGTTCATATGTACACACACTTAACAATGCGGTGCCGTACAGATTGAATTTGCATATTGTATGAGCACTGCGATCGGCTTAAGCAATTGCTAACCGAAAATTTCATACAACGCGTATGACCGAGTACGTGCTTGTATACCATATGCATGAGCATTCGTACCTATGTACGAGGCTCAGTAGGAAATGGTGCGATCAGATAACATGAAAACGTGAATATTGCATATGCCAATATGTAAAGAGAACAGCCGCGTATAGTTTAATTAAATTTCACGACCACTTAACAACTCGGTTAGGTAATTCCACCTGTCTGTAATGATCATTTCTAGTGTTGATTTGTGTTAATTTTCGTATTGAAATTATCTAAAGCGCATATAATAGAAATTATTGCAATTCAGGTGAGAAAAATGACTATTCCAGTGAGGATACTACTGTCATAATCAATTCAGACATTTATGTAATTAAATTCAACGTTTATTTATTTTCAAATTTTCCTGTCAATTGTGCGTAATTTGAAAATATTTTCACTTACCAGCGTATTTATTATCTGATAAATAGCTCAAAACCAATGATAACAAAACTTTCCTTTAATATAGGGTGGTGCATCTAGCGGTTGCAAATTTAAAAGTTGCATTTTAAAAAGTAAATGAAAAAACTAGTGTATATTTTTTTTAAATTTCCGATTTTATTAGAAAGATTGAACCTTGAAATTTAATAATGAAACACAACATAATTTAAATGACCGCCACGGCTGGCCTTACAGTACCCCATTCGCTCGACCCAATTTTTCAGTACATTTTCGATTTTCTGGGCTTGTATCTCTTCAATGGCAACTTTGATTTCTTGTTTTAGGGCTTTGATTGTCCCTGAATGGCTTGCGTAACATTTATCCTTAACGGCTTCCCACAGGAAATAATCCAACGGGCTCCAATCACAGCTCCGTGGCGGCCAATTGATATCAGAATTTCGGCTGATTATTCGGTTTTCGAAAGTTTTCAATATTTCCCAATTTTCTGGGAATGATGTTGTATTTTATTCTTAAATTTCAAGATTCAATCTTTCTAATAAAACCGGAAATTTGAAAAAATATAAACTAGTTTTTTTTTATTTACTTTTTAAAATGCATATTTTAAATGGTTCACCCTTTAGAAGGCATAATGATAACAAAGTATGAACTTGAATTGGATGCAGCTATCAGAAACAGAAATGAAGATATATGCCTTGGAGACGAAGATGATACTATTAAAATGATCTAAAAAAGCCTAAGGGTCACTATCATAGTATAGACGAAAAAGTACTAGGTCCCAGCCACAAAGGGAGAGTTTGAATGGCTGATTTGACGATGATTGCAATTATAGAAGATCTGATCTATTGCTTATTTCCCTGGAGTGAGGGCTTTACTCCAGGGAAATAAGCAATTGATCAGATCTTCTCTCTGTGGCAATCGATGGAAAAACTTTAAAGCCGATCTACATATCCGTGAGACACCAATATTCCCAGCCAACGGAGCGTTATTATTTTTAGCGATAGCTTTGCCGCCATTAAAGCCATTTGTGAGCCCATCGAGTGACCCAGTACTTAGCGCAATAGGAGTGTCTTGTTGGAATGGGTGCCGGGGCATGTGGGAATTGTGGGCAATGAAAGTGCTGATAAGTTGGCTGGAGAAACACTCTGTCGACAAGTGATCACAGTCATTCCCAATCTGTCTTGCCTACTAATAAAATGGCAACTAACCCCATTAGCTATCCGCATAAACCAGCCTATTCAACCTCCATACCAAAATTCTGGGCGCGGAATCCGGATTGGACATACTGCTCATCAGAATCCGGATTGGACATACTGCTCTCATTCATAATTTCCTTTTTTTCTCAGAATCCTTTTTTTCTCTATATTTCCATATTCTATATGAATGGACCTCCTGGACCCAAAAACTCCATTTCCTAGTCCCCTATTTTAACTTCTACAACATACTAATCTGCTCCACAAAATATAACAAAATTCTCAATATTCTATTACTACTAACCACAGACCAGTGTCTCTCAGATAACATCCCACACGTCCTATGAAATTGCCAAATGTCCTTACGGTCGTGGCGCTATGAAATGGCCCCTGGCACATGTCTAAGGAACCTCACAAACAACAACAACAACAAACCTTTCCTTTTCTTACATGCAAAAACAAAAAAGTCGAAATGCCAAACTATGGCATAAACGGTTGGTGTGTCAGGGGTTAGTATTCTACATGGTATCTTTGCCTTCATGCAAGTGCGTCCATAGGATTAATCAAAACTTATTTAAATTTTGTTTCCTTATTTTCTGCATTAACGTTACTTATTTTTGTTAATAAATAATTCTTAGTAATTTCTATTTTCACGCAGTTTAAATTAGTTAAATTTTTTGGAAAAAGATTTAAAATTTAATTTAAGGACTTCTTGCTTCTGCTTGTTTCGCAACCGTGTAATTATATCATGAAGTAAGGGTACATTTACTATGCAACTTTGTCCCTTTTCGGAAAGCTTTTATTGTATTTGGCCATTCGGGGGAAAAAAAGTTAGTATACTATGTCATTGGAATTATATGTAGTCAACTTTATATAATTCCTTATTAAGATTGTGCAGGGAAAATTATGGATATTATTGCTATCGCCAACAAATTATCCTTTATCCTCTCTTTTACATCCTGACAAAAAATATATTCTCCTTCAAGTCAGCAATTTTTTAGTACATTTATCAATTTCAACATTTTTTTCCATGAACTGGATTCAACAAAAAAAAGTATTTTAATTCTTGCTCTTCTATTCTAATCTATTACTTTATCGTAAAAACGTATCCTTTATCCCGGTTGGCTTTCATATTCTTATCTTTACCTTTATTTATGAGTTTTTAGACCAATTTTTTATATTTTTTCATTAGAAAATCATTGTTTTTGAGGCGCTTAAAATTTAAATTTACTTTCTTTAAATGGTTTTGTATAAAACATTTTTTAAAAAGATTATAAAGTAGATTCTAGTATTTGTAAAGATTCTATTAGAGTATAAGAATACAGGGTATTACAAATTTATAAAATGAAAAAAAGTCCTTAACTATTTAAAGAGATGCACTCTCGCAATTGCAGAAAACTTTTTTTTTTAAAAACTTCTTTATGATTAAATATCTCGAAAATTTACTATAATTGAAAAAAAAATTATCTTCCAGTTAATAAGTTTTCTGGAGATTTTTTTTCTTCAGTAAAATAATTTTTAATGAAAGATCGTTTGAGAATGGGTTGTACTTATTGAACGGTAGTGGACACATGCATAAGCGTACAGACATAAAAACATGTTCATATGATAGTAAAAAATTAATTATTTTAAGGAACCGAAAGAGAAAAATATAGAAAAAGGAAAACAAATTAATTGTAATTAGCGAAAAAATAAAATGAAAATTTCCAACAACAAACAAAATTATATAATAAAATTATTATAAATTGTCCATGCCAATTGTGAAAATAAATTTATAATATTTCAACAAAAAACCAAAAACTATATCGTAAATAAAAATTATAGCAAAAAATATGAATTATAAGGCTAACTAAAAATAAAAATAAAAAACCACTGTTATTATAGAAAAAGATACAGCAAAAAAAAAGTTGAATTATTTTATTAGTAAAAATATTTTTAAAAGAAAATTATTTTTTATGTAAAAAGAAAATAAAAATTTATATATAATAACTGTTCTATAATTATAGATTAATATATTGATATATACAAAAATATACATAGATACATATATACCTATGTATATATAAAATAGAAGTCCCTTGTATATTGTTAAAAATTTTACACGTTTATGTTGAGCACAGCAAATGGAAAAGATAAAACTATATTTTATTAGATGGGAAATTAAGGCAGAGATGCTAGAAGAATTAAAGGGACAAAAAAAAATATAGTAATTAGAAAAGTATAAAGCTATTAATACTTAATACACATACAAAATGCTAATTAATAAATTGTAGATATTTAAAAAAAAAGAATTATGAAATAAAAATATACAAATAAATACACATTAAAAAAAACTATTTATAGATAAAATTATACACCGGAAGATGAAACTAAAAATCATTTTTTCAACAAAAAAAATTAACAATTTTCGATATGTCGTCATCCTCCCAATTGATATTTAATTAAGTACATACTAGAAAATATTAACAATATTTCCATAGAGAAATAATAGTTATAAAAAAAATAATAATAATAATAATAATAATAAATAAAAAAAATTAAGAAAACGGAGAAGAAAAGAGGATGAACAAAACAAAACATTTTGTTTAAAATTTATTGTAATGTCTGTCTGTATATACATTTATATTGTATACATGTGTATGTATTGTATTAATGCATTGGTAATGAAATGTTAAAAAAAAATATAGTAAAAATAAAAAAATTTAAAAAATTTAATAAAAAATACAAAAAAAAATACCAAAAAATTTATTTATATATTGTTAAAAAGACAGAGAGAGAGAGAAACGTCTAGAATTTAAGAGAGTATTGAGAGCTTTAAAGTCATATTGCTGAGAGACCGTCTAGAAAATAAGAGAGAATATAAGTGATCTTAAAGTAAGTTCATTTCGAAAGAGCGGAGGCAAAGATATGTGAGAACAGAAAAATAAGTACATGTGTTCAAATGGAACAAAACAAAAACAAAAGAGTTAATATTTATAAGGAAAAATTCAGCTACTCGTAAATACAATAATAAATAAACTTAACTGTTATGTGTACCGCAAATAAGAATCCTAACAATTAATAATAATAATAATAAATATTATTATTGTTATTATAATTACTGTGCATATAATAAATACATATTATTATTCAATGTTAAAATTTAAAGAAACTAAAAAGACAAGAAAAGAAAACTAGTCCTTTTAATTTTATGTTAATCCGTTATGAAAATCATTAAAATATTAAAAATTTTTGTATGGAGATGGTTACGTGTTAGCCCAAAAGGTGTCAGTAGGATGAACTGTAATTTTCTTATTTGCTGGGCATAGAAAAGATCCCAAATTATAATAATATGATCAAGGTATGCTCTAAAGTGCAGAGATATGTATACAAATAAACAATTTAACGTCTAGATTGACTAACCCCGTAATTTGAATTTAAAACACTTCTTTTTCTTCACGTGGTTTATAATTTATCTTAAAATTATAAACAAAGAAATAGTGATTTCTCTATTATTAATTTAGACGGAAAATATTCTTATTAATTTTCTTTTTTGTATAAAAATAACTAAAAAAAGTAACATTTAAAAAAAAATTCTACCACTTTTTTAGTTTTTACTGGTCTGCCATTTTTTTTCGGTTGTAATTGTAAAGTATTCGCCATTTTGTTTTGTTGTTATTGCCTTATTAATTTGATATTATTAAATTTTATTGTACATTATTGTTGGATATTCAGAATACTTTTTGCAGAAAATTCTCAGTTTTTGAAGTGATTTCCCTTTTGTTTTTATGGAAAATATCTACCATTGATAACGGTTTATTCTTTCCAAATTTTTCTTTTGACATTACATCTCTTGTAATTTTTTATATAATTTTTAATATAATTAATATTTATAATCATAAAAATATTTGCCATTTTCTGTTGGTAATCCGCCATTTTTCTTTAATCGAAAATTTCGACAATCATTTTAATTGATGAAAATATCCGCCATTTTTTTTTAATGGAAAAAAATCGACCATTTTCCTTTAGTGATTTCGTTATCAATTATTGTAGTTTTATTCGAAATATTCTTTTAGAACTTATGAGATTATGTTAGGATTTTAAAAAAAATTTAACCTAACCAATTTTTTTCAATGGATGCTAAAAATAACTCACTTTGGAATTTTATCCATCATTTTATATTTGTACCATGTGTACGCGAAGGTGAGTGTTGCATTAGTTTTTGCAATTTTGTTATCGGTAAAAACTACTAATGCAAAAACGTGTCAGTTCCACTTTACCCACACCTATGCAGTAAGCATCTTCCTAAACTTCCAGACCAAAAAAAATTGGTTTTTTTTAAGAATAAACCAATAAGAATTTTTAGAAACCTTTAGTTTTTTTTATTAAATTTAGTCCGATAGTTAATATAATTAATTGTACATGAGGGGAGCCACTTGTTTGATAACATGAAATTATTATATAAGAAAAAAAAATAATTTCATGTTATCAAACGTTGAATGATTATTAAAATAATGAAATTTAGAATTTTTTGTTCCGGTTTTTTTTATGTTAATAGAAAATAAACAAAAAATTGTAAGATGTTAAAAAAAAATAAAAATATTTTATATAAGGAATGATGCTGAGAAACAAAGAAATATAATTTAAAATTTTGGGAAATACTGATAATAATTTACAAATAAAATAAAAAATTTAAGGAAATATTTTGAACAAAAAAAATAGTTTTTTTACGGTTAAAAGAAAAAAACTAGAGCATAAAAAAATGTACTTACAACTTTCTAAATAAATAGCAACAATAACAAAAAACAAAACAAACAAAAAAGAATTAATAATTAAAAAGGTGGAGGGAGGGTAAGGATGAATGAGTAAAAAACTCTGCTAGAAACCCTAAATGGCAGAATTGTTAAACAAAAAACGAGTGTGCGTTACCTAGGACTTAACAATAGACAAACGGTTAACGTGTAATCCTCACTTGAATAATACGATACTGAAACCGATGTGGACATACGGTCCCGCAACTTTGGGGTTCGACCAAGCATTTCAATTTTATGTACGAAACAGTGCTATCCATCGTGATCTAAATGTTCCATTCGTTCGTGAACTAAAAATATCGAATTATGAAAAGATCCATTCATATTTATCCTACCATACTACCTAATCCTCTAACACCCATCAACGTTTGAAATGGCAATTGCCTTAGAATTTTTTTAAATCTATAAAATAAATAATCCCATTATTGGGGGAGACATCGATGGGTATTTTTAGCCCCAACATGTCTTCATGTCATTGTAATTTTCAAAAAAACACAACAACAAAAACTGAACAAGAAAAATAAAATAAAAATCAAATTTTGGTTTTTTTAATATAAAAAAAAAGAAAAGAAAAAAATATAAAGTAAAAATTGTAAACGTTTCTCCTTTAAAAAAAAAAACAAAGTTTTATATAATATGGAAAAGAAAAAAAATTTTAAATATTAATTATTATTATAAATATTATAAAAAATAGAACGTTAAAAAAAATTATTAATTTTTTTGTTTTTTTAGTGTTTGCAATAATTAATTTTCTTTTCAAAACAAAATTGATAATACACAAAACTAAATACAATAATTATTTTTTAAATATAAAAATAAAAATATTATTATAAAATAAAGCCTTTAGAACCAAAAAATTTAAAAAATCCCAATTTATTATAATAAAAAAATTACATTTAAAAAATCTAGCAAATTTTAAGAAAAACTATTTTTAAAATGTTTTATGAAATTAGAAAAATATTTGTTAAGAAAATTTAACCAAACAAAACCTATAATAGAAAAAACAAACTAATTATGAAAATGCTGTAGGCTCTATCTCTAGGATCACCTACACATAATCAATTAATATTATTAAATTGCCTATAGTACATACGTATTTGGTTAATAGGAAAAAAATATTCCAATTCGAAGAAGAAAATTGTTGAGAGCCACTGTTGTACACTATTTAATTTTATCTAAACTCACCATTATTGATTGTTGTTGCAAATAGCAACATAGAAAATGCCACTAAAAAAACGTTAAATTAACAAGAAAAAACTATTTATGATTTTCGGTTTTTTATTTTTAAGGTATTAATAATAAGGAAATTAAAAATAAATAAAGAACAAATCCTTTAGAAGAAAATGTAAAAAACGAAAGAGAAAATTGTCATAAAAGAGCAGCAAATGTTTAGATTGGAAATGTCAAAAATGAGATGAAACAAAAAAACTTTGGCTATAAGCATTTAGATATGGTTAGAAAGAAAGAGGATCAAATATGAACAAAACAGATGGAAAAAATTACTCTTTTGAGAGAGAGAGGCCGATTTTCACCACAATCATTCCATCCATCCAATCAATGTACTTGTTGTGTATGTGTAGTTCCATTTTTTTTTTGTGTGGTGAAAATGTGTTAATTTAAAAATTGACAAATTAACCGAATTCAAACAAATGTCATTTGTTCAAATATTTGTTAAGTGGATAATAAAAATAATAACAAAACTAACTACTTACTACACAACAAATAAAAATATAAGAAAAAACTGATATCTTCTTATTGATGACAAAAAAAAAATGGGAAAAAATCGATAAAAAAAATTGTTTAAATGTAAATGAAAGAAAAGAAAATAATCCAAAATGTAATAAAAAAAAGTGAAATATTTTATTTTTGTCTGTTTTCGATTTTCCGATTAGTTTTTTTTCTCTAAATCTTTTTAAATCCTCTATTCTCGGTTACTGCGTCATATTAATCTTTTTAAATTTCTGTTCTCGGTTACGCCGCCATTTTAATTTTTAAATCTCTCTTCTTGGTTACGGCGCCATTTTAATCTTTTGAAATTTCTGTTCTTGGTTACGGCGCCATTTTAACCTTTTTAAATCTCTCTTCTCGGTTACAGCGTCATTTTAATCTTTTTAAATCTCTGTTCTCGGTTATGGCGCCATTTTAATCTTTTTAAATCTCTGTTCTTGGTTACGGCGCCATTTTAATCTTTTTAAATTTCTGTTCTCGGTTACGGCGCCATTTTATTCTTTTTCAATCTCTGTTCTCGGTTACGGCGCCATTTTAATCTTTTTAAATCTCTGTTCCCGGTTATGGCGCCATTTAATCTTGTTAAATTTCAAAAATTGAACAGTCTGCGCCATAAAAAATAACCCATCTCATCTCATACATATTGCACCTTAGAGGAAATTATAAAAACACTAAAAAAAGATAGGAAATAGAAAATACAAGATTTCGATAATATTTATTTCCTTTTATTAAAAATTGTTTGAGTTTTATCAAAACGGTATATGGTAAAAAATTTGCAAATAATTGTTTGGCACGTGCTGCAACTTTCTAAATTACATGCCATTATAGGCTGGACCACCACCGCCTTCGGGTGTTACCCAATTGATATTTTGTTTTGGATCTTTGATATCGCACGTTTTACAATGAATACAATTCTGTGCATTAATTTGTAACATTAAATTGCCATCATCTTTGCTAGGCACATATTCGTAGACTCCGGCTGGACAGAAACGTGATTCTGGACCTTCGTAAAGTGCTAAATTATGATCAGCCGGTATTGAGTCATCTTTTAATGTTAAATGCGGCGGTTGATCACTTTCGTGATTGGTTCCCGTCAACGCAACCGATGACAATAAATCGAAACTGATTTTCCCATCCGGTTTTGGGTATTCGATACGTTTACTTTCGGATGCTAGCTTCAGTCTAGTATGATCGGGTTTTCCATGCGACAATGTCCATGGTTCTCGTCCGCCAAGCAAAAACGTTAATCCGCTCATCATTATGCCACCGTACAATCCGGTGGAAGTGTGAAAACTTGGTCTGGAGTTGCGGACTTTGTACAAGTCTTTCCAAATGAACGAATCTTTAACTCTGCAATAAATTATATAAATGGTCAATAGTAACTATGGGACGGACAATTAAGAAAACATTGAGAAACAAACTTGTCGGGATATGATGTTGGCTCGTAACCAAACTTTGTCTCAGATTGATTAGTCCATATTGCTTCACAAGCACTTTCAGCCGCAAGCATTCCTGAAAATTATCAGTTTTTGTTAACCGATTACAGGGGATAATTGTGATCGTCTTACCACTCTTCATAGCGTAATGTGTGCCTTTAATTCGTGGAACATTCAGAAAACCAGCACTGCATCCTGTCAAACATCCACCGGGAAAGGTCAATTTCGGTAAGCTTTGAAAGCCGCCTTCGTTTATAGCTCGAGCACCATAACCTATACGTGATCCACCCTCAAATACGTCCCTCACCTTTGGATGAGTTTTGAAACGTTGGAATTCCTGGAACGGACTTATCCAAGGGTTGGTGTAATCTAGCCCAACGACAAAGCCCACTGCAACTAATGGCGACTCGTCTTTCAGATGGTAAAGAAATGATCCTCCGTATGTGTTCTTGTCCAATGGCCAACCAATTGTGTGCTCAACCAAACCGGGCCTAATTTTATAAAGGAAGAAATCGGTTTTTTTCTTAAATCAATTCACAATTTGAATTACTGGTGCTTTTCTGGTTCGATTTCCCAAATTTCCTTCAACCCAATTCCGTATGTCTGCGCTTCATTGTTGACGTTCAGTCCAAATTTAGACATCACCTGTTTGGAAAGGTGGCCACGACATCCTTCGGAGAATATTGTCGTCTTTGCATGCAATTCCATTCCTCTGGCGAACTGGTCTTTAGGTGATCCATCTTTGGCGATGCCTACATCATTTGTGGCTATGCCTTTCACACTTCCGTTTTCGTTGTAAAGCACCTCAGCACCAGCGCATCCCGGATAAATTTCAACGCCTAGTGCCTCGGCTTGCTCTCCTAACCACTGCACCAAATGACCCAATCGGACAATGTAGTTCCCCTTGTTGCACATTGGCCATCCGGGAATGATTGGTATCGGAATTCGACCGTTTCTCGTTAAATACGAGAATGTATCGCGTTCAACGGGCGTATTTAACGGTGCATTTTTCTCTTTCCAATCCGGTATGAGTTCGTTCAGTGCTGTCGGATCTATCACCGCACCAGATAGTATGTGACCACCAATCTCGGCGGATTTTTCCACAACAAAAACTCGAATTTCCTTAAATTAATTTTTGTTATTTTCTCTTCTTAATTGAGAAAAAAAAAATCCAAATTTTTACTTGTTCCCGTTCGGCTGCCAACTGTTTCGCTCTTATCGCTGCCGATAGTCCAGCCGGTCCAGCACCCACGATGACAATGTCAACCTCATCCACACATCGTTCCATATCGATTCCTATTTTATGTATTTTTTTTAAAAAATATAAAAATTATTTTACTAAATTTTCCATATTTTGTATTTTTTATAATTTTTCCCACATACCATTCCATCGGTCATCTTTATCGCGCGGGTATATCGTGTAGTGAGTTGTGATTTTCGGTGTTTTATTCTGCACATCCGAATATGCTCGCGTTCCAGCAAGATATTTAATTAAACGCTTTACTAAAATAATTGCGAAAATATTTAAAAAGAAAACAATTATTAAAAATATCCCCTATGCTTTTTCCCCCCGCACTCCAGAAATACATACACGCTAATCCTTTAAGCATTTTATTCGATTAAAAATTGCACTTTTTCTCATTAGCAGAATGAATTTGTACTCATTTAATTAATGTGTTTGGTTCTGTTGGCTCTGATATTATTGAAAAGTTCTTGGACTTTAATCTTTTCAACTATTTTATGCTTAGAGAAAGACGGGAATAGGGGGGTGCGGTAAGCGATCGGTATAATAGAAGAAATTTATATGAAAATTATCCAAGAAAATTAAAAGCAAAAACAAAAATTAACCGATGATAACTTAATAAAAAAAATCAGTAAAAAATTGTTAAAAATAATTTATATTATCTAATTTAAATAGCATAAAACGAGAGTATTTTTTTTGCAAAAGGAAAAAAACGTTCTGTCTATTAGCTATTCGGAAAAAAATAAAATAAAATAAAAACGATTCTGGCTCGCACTCAACTTTGATTAACGTAACCTGCTCGACTGGCACTCAGCTGTTTTGATTAGAGAAATAAATTCTTTGACAGCTGATTTCCCTTGAGAGATTAGGGGTACGAAAAGTATTGCTTTTAGAAAACAATAAACGCCATGACACTTGTTGAAAGCTGCGTTTTCTATGCAATCTTATGAGAATGATGGTGGCATATCACGGTGACTGCTGAATAAGCGGAATCTTCGAACGGGTGTGAGTATTCGATAAGAATTTTGTGTATTCGCTAAGAAGTTCTCGTTGGGTTTGTGTCTGGTTTAGGTGATGTGGATATTGTCCAACAGATGGCAGTCACATCGATTAGTTTCAAATGAATTCAATTTTCTCCTGTGTGCGCCATCTATATTTGACTAGTCTAAATTCTAATTCGTATAACGTTGTAGTTAAATTTATTTGGTTTTTAGCTACCAACTAACAGAAATAATTTAATTTATTTCTCCTTAAATTGCATCCTCCCTCCCCCCCTTTAAATGCAAAACTTTAAAACTATTTCACCCACACTCATTTGTATTTTTTTTTTTTAAGAAAAAACACCTTTAATTACGGATTTTGAAAAGAAAACGTCGTCGTTTTTGTATGCTTTCGTACCGTTTCGAACCGATTGCGATCCGTTTGATATTGAAAAACTGCCACGGATGGGTGCTGTCTTTGGTAGAATTAATTTATCTTTGATTCAAACCACAAAAAATTTCCAACGTAGAAACCTTCGAACAGTGCACGTTGTAGTTATGTTTATTTGGTTTATGTTTTCCCACTAATTGCCTTTTTTACTCCTCAAATTGGAGCCCTCCGCCCTCCTTTTTGATGCAAAACTCTAAAACTATTTTTCCCACACATATTTGTGTATATATTTGTTATTTTTTAAAAAATCTTTAAATACGGATTTTGAAAAAACATACACTGTCGGTCTGTAATACGAATTTTGATTTTTGTGAAGAATTCAGATTTAAAATTCAATTTTTTTCAGTTAAATTTAAATTAATTAATTACTGAATGAAATAATAATAAACCTTTAAAATTATATATTATAATTAAAGATTTGAATTTAAAACCTTTTATACAATAAAAAAAAAAAAAAATTGAGCATTTCTCTTTAATTTTTTTATTTTGGTGACTTTAATTATTTAGCAGTTTATTTAACAATATGCCACTTGAATTTAACAATATGTCACTTGAAGTAAATATTGTTTTTATTTAATATTATACATACTTTCTCGGCATTTACCCAGCGAAGGGGATTCAGCCAGCACAATTATTCTCATTTGTTTGAAATCAACCCCGTTTCAAAGTAATGGAAAAAATGGCCTCATAATAATAATAAGAAATAAAAATAACTTATAGTTCCCCAACAGAAAAAAACCTTTCGAAAATATAAAATTCATTCATTTAAAAAAACAAAAAGATTTTCATTGCAATTCCTCCCCTCCTCAATTATTGCGTATACTTTGAAGGAGAGTAAAATAATCCTGCACAATTAATTTATTTTTGATTTTTAAAGAAGACTTTTTAATGTTTAAATGTAACTTTTTATAACGAGACAAATGGGACTTAAAGATCACATAAAAGATATTTGAATTCGACGAGAATTGGAAGGCTTAGTAAAAAACTCTAGAGTCCGCAAGTCCATATTGGTTTCAGTAGGGCATTGTACTACTTTGATTACTTTGCTGTCTATTTAGTTCTTAAAATAAAATAATCCTGGACAATTTACTTTTCATTTTTAAAGCAGGCTTAGTGGAGCTCCTCACATTATTATTATCCCAGCCACAGTTTTCAATTGAATAAAAATATATCTTACCGAACGAAATAGCAATCTTCGAAATCCACAGACAGGTTCGGTGTAAATTTGATGGCGGTGGAGCTATATTTGGATATTCGATTGGTCTAACGTTCCTTCGTCTTCTAGAAAAATACTTTCACTTTTGCATATATTCGCTTCGTCCTAACACTCACTAATCATCAATTCCAACATTTCACTAGATTTGTTGATCCACAAGTGCTGCAATGAACGTTCCATGCTCGAGCATTTTCCCAGTGAGACTTTCTTTCTTTTCGGTTTTCCGCAGTATTATTTTCAAGATCGCTTCTTTTTACTGTTCCGATGACGGAGGCAGAGTCAGAATATTATGTTCGTCTCGACTCCGTTTCGAGGTAGCCAACCAATCCTTTTAGAATTTATGCGCTAAATTCACGTTCCCATTCATCCTGGTAGTATTTTTCGATCGTCCTCTTCTCATTAGCATAGTTACTTTATGGGCTTTTTTTCTTTCATTTTTATTTCGGTGACTTAATTTTAGCAGTTTATTGAACTCCCCTCCGTCCCCCACTACCTACAATTAATTAATCTGTTCAACAATGTTGACCAATCAACTTCTTTCCAAAAATTTTCTGGGTAATTACTTCGATCAATTTTTTGTTCAACATTTTCCATTATTTTTTTGTTGTAATTATTCAATCCATTTTTTGTTGATCAATTCTTCTATCCACTTTTTGACGATAAATTTTTTAGTCAATTTTGTTTGATCAATTTTCGTGATTTTTGCTTTTAAAATTTTTGGCTCAATTCTGTCTTCACACTTATTTATATTTTTGAAAAAAAACAAACAATTTAAATACAAGTTATGCGCAAGTTGCGCGAAGCAATCCGCCAGAAACGCCCGGATTTGTGGAAGAACAAAAATTGGCTTTTGCACCATGATAACGCCCCGTTGCTTGTGCGCGAATTCTTGGCAAAAAACAACACACTAATAATGCCGCAGGCACCGTATTCCCCAGATCTGGCCCCCTGTGACTTTGTATTGTTCCCGAAACTGAAGAGCCCCATGAAAGGACAACGCTACGCTACGATTGAGGAGAAAACACGGCATCGAAGGAGGAGCTGAACAAGATCACAAAAAATAATTTTTAGAAGTGCTTCGAGGATTGGAAAAAACGTTGGCACAAGTGTATAATGTATGGTGGGGATTACTTTGAAGGGGACAAAATAGATATTAATGAATAAATAAATAATTTTCGAAAAAAAACAGAAAATTCGCGATATTTTTTGAACAGACCTCGTATATAAAAATATCTAAACAATAAATAAATCCTTCCGTTTTGTTGTTGTTTTTGAAAAATAAATAAAGAAAACAGCAAATTGCATGTATTAAGGGTGAAAATATCATTCAAAATATCAATTAAATCTTATTACAGGTATTTATTTAGTGGTAGTCCAAAAAAAATTGTAGTGCACAAAATTACTTTCTTCTAAAAGGACAAATTCGACAAAAAATTGCTGATTAACAGAAGAAAATCCATAGAAAAACTTTTGATTTATTTAGCAAGGCTATAAATTTAAATTTCTTCATCACTCAAATTAATATTAGAAAAAGGACGAACTCCGATCCTCCTTTTGAGCCAAATTTAAAGTGAAAAAAATATTCCCAAATAGCAAATCATATAAAAAACCGAGAAAATCTAAAAAAAAAAACTAATTTTAAATGTGAAAAATATCCTCTTTTTCGTCCTTAGAGGATAATGATTCTTATCCGAATGGCTCCGAAAAAGGTTTATAAATAATTTACAAATAAAAAAAATTCCAACAAAACAGCCTTTTTTAAGGCTAGAAACAAATTTGAACGAAAAGTAAAAAAACACATGTTGTTGTTAGTGTAAACTGATGATTTTCGATGCAAATTTGCCAATGTTTCCGAAACAAAATTTCTTTGTTTCTCTGTCAACAAAGTATGTTTATGGGCACATTTTTTAGGAACAATTTCTGCTGTCAGGTTTATGCTGCTAGCAACATTTTTGCCGTCAGAATTATGATGTTAGCAACAATTTTGAAAAACAATTTTTGAATATTTTTTTTGCCTGTTTTTTTTGCATTTTGCTCAATTTTGTTAATTTTTTTGGTACTTTTGGCATGTTGGTAAGTTTCAAAAATTGAATTTTCTTGACATTATAACTATGCAATTTTTTTTTCTCTTGGCTGAGTATTGTTAGCAACTTTTTTTTTTAAAAACTTTTTACAACATATTAATGAGCAGATTTGAATAAAAGTACTCGTACATATTATTGTAACAGGAATGGTTGTGGGGAGTAAACATCCATTGAAGGCAGCGTCGAAAACTGTACGGATTATTTTTGATTTGACGGGATTGGATTCGATGGGAATAGGAGGGCTTTTCCATGAACAGAGTTCCAGTCCGTAAGTCCATATTGGTTTTAGAATCAAAAAATTGAAGCTTCTCCTGCTAGCGTGTGCTTATGTTAATACTTTGTATTTTAATACCTCACGCGACCAGTGTGGCTTAAGTCTTCGATGGGCGTTTCTAGGAAAGGAAGTGCAGGACAGTTCTTGGACAAGACGATTAGTGTGATTGGAGACACGGGAATGGAACTTTTTATAACGAGAGGCAGTTACACACAAAACAAATGGGACTTAAAGATCACATAAAATGAATTGGGTTCGACGGTAATTGAAGGGCTTTGTAAAGCTCCAGAGTTCGTAAGTCCATATTGGTTTCAGTAGGGCATTGTATAAAAGTACTTTGCTGTCTATCGTAGTTGTTGGGATCGTCTTTTTAGTTTTTTTTTTTTTAGTCTTGTATGTGGGTTCCATGTTAAGCATTTGTCTAACTTCAGTCCTAAGTACCGAACTTTGGTGTGTTGCGGTATGACACAATTATCAGCAATGATAAGCTTAGTATTGAATTTAAGGATTCTACATGGCCCGGTCCTAGCATGTTCTTAGTATTCTGGTTAACGCCGACTACTTTTTCAAAGCGAGGGCATGTCTATGTCTCGGTTTCTAGGACCATAAATGACGCCGGATCTTTCTGCCTCATCCATCACAGCTTATTGAGGTTAATTTGAGCCCTAACCTTCTTTTATAGAGGTCTAAAAATTCTCCGGATGATCCTCCAACTTAAACGCGATTTTACTGAGGACACTACTTTCCAAAGAATGCATAAGGACCATTGTCCTGTACAGAGCTAGCTTCTATTTAACGATGAGAAATTTCAAGTGAAAAAATAGGGAGCTATTGACTACCAGCGTGGATTTATTTCCTCCATCTTGCTATCGGATGCGATCCTTGACCTCAAACAGGAGAATTATTTAAATCTTTCGAAATTTTAATCTCTTATCTCTATAATAATATTTTTTTCACTAGATGGCAGTCGTGACATACAGGGTGCGTTTTATGTTCCAGGTCGACGTTTTTTTAATAACTTTTGAATGAAGTACAATTTTATAAATTTATATTTTATTAATTTATTATATGGTCTTTACCATTTGGTATGGATTATGATGTCGATCAGATGCCAGCCTCTTTTCAGCAATTTTGTTTCAAATGTTGTCTTTGAGCATCGAGGTTGTGGTTAGTTTTTTAGTGTATACCTTTTCCTACAAGCACCCCCGTACGAAGAAATCGGGTAAAGTTCAAATCAGGGGTTCGCGGGGGCCAGTCAATATCATCACTTTTTGACATTATTCAGCCAGGAAAATTTTTCTCAAAATTTGGATCGTAGCAGGATCTGTGTATGATGTGGCACCGTCTTCTTGAAACCACATGTTCTGTAGGCCTAATTGACTTAATTCGTCTAGAAGAAAGTTTTCCAACATATCTCGGTATCGTCCACCAGTGACTGTTACAGCATTGCCTCCAGGATCCTCACAGAAATATGGCCCAATGATATGGCCAGCCCCAATTGCGGCACCATACAGTTTTGTGTATCAGTTGAGAGTTTTCAGTGCCCCAATAGCGTCTATTCTGTTTATTAACAAAGCCAGCCAAGTCGAATTATGATAATTTTTTCCCAAAAATGGTGGTTGTCTATACTAGCACTCCAGTACTGCCACCGTTCTTGATCATTTGCCTTCAGCTGTTTTGTCAATTGAATATTCTTTGAGAATTTTTTAACAAACATGGCGGCGATATTCCCAATTCTTGTGCACGGCGTCGATGAGAGGGAATACGTGGAGAAAAGTAAAGACACGTACTTT
This sequence comes from Atherix ibis, assembly GCA_958298945.1. Taxonomy (NCBI): domain Eukaryota; kingdom Metazoa; phylum Arthropoda; class Insecta; order Diptera; family Athericidae; genus Atherix; species Atherix ibis. The sequence continues at coordinate 28,456,775 of OY282607.1, forward strand.
TCTCCACGTATTCACAGTTCACAAATTATTTAAATAAAATATTTTAATAATTTTAACACATTATTAAATACTTTATAATAAATTTTTATTAACCATTCTCTACGGTTGTTGAATGCCAATAGACAAATATCATCCAATCTAAAATGGCGGCCAAATAAAATCGACCTGGAACATAAGAAGCATCCTGTCTATGGGAGTCAAAATTACGTGGCCGGATTTACGTTCTTTAGTTCTTATTCTCCACCTGGTAAATAAGTTCTGAAGGGCTAGGATTTGGGTTTTGAGAATTTCGGAAGCACGTTGGGAATTTTTGTTTGATGCAAGGCAGGCCGTATCATCGGCGTATGCAGCAAGGAAGATATTAGAACAGATTGGGATGTTGTAGAGAATAGGCCCAAGTATACTTCACAGTGGAACACCATTCAATACTGGAGAGTTCGTTAGATTCACTAGATGCACTAGATGGCGTTAGAAAGATGAGATTTCGTACTAAAAAAGCTTCTTATACAGTTTTGTGACATTGAATGGACACAATTTTCATTTTGTTATTAAATATTTTCCATATTTTTCATATATTTTTATAGCATTTTATATAAACGAGTAGATATAATTTTTTTAAATAATAATTAGTTTTTTTTGTCGATTATATAAATTATATTATTATTACTCAGTATTTTTTTAGCACGCGTCAAAGATGGACACCAACAAAGAGAAAATACGCCATATTTTACAGTTTTTCTTCGATAAAGGCGAAAACGCAAGTCAGGCAGCTGAAAATGTGAATAGTGTTTATGGTCCTGATACTGTAACAGCCAATCATGCGCAATTTTGGTTTCGTCGATTCCGTTCCGGTAATTTTGATGTCAAAGATGCACCAAGCTCTGGAAGGCCAATTGTCGAAAATGTCGATAAAATAATGGAAATCGTCGAGTCACGTAAGCACTGTTTCGATTGCCCAGGAGCTAAACATTGCACAAAAAACCGTTTGGAACCACTTAAATAAGGCTGGATACAAAAAGAAGCTCGATGTATGGATGCCACACGAGTTATCGCAAAAAAACATCATGGACCGAATTTCCATCTGCGAATCGCTGCTGAATCGCAACAATATCGATCCATTTCTGAAGCGGATGGTTACTGGTGATGAAAAGTGGGTCACTTACGACAACGTCAAGCGACAACGGTCGTGGTCAAATCGCGGTCACCCGGCGCAAACGGTGGTCAAGCCAGGATTGACAGCCAGGAAGGTTTTGCTGTGTGTTTGGTGGGACTGGCAGGGAATCATCTACTATGAGCTGCTCCCCTACGGCGGAACTCTTAATTCGGACCTATCCTGTCAACAATTGGACCGTCTGAAAGAAGCAATCGCCCAGAAGCGGCCAGCTTTGGCCAATAGGGGAGGAATTGTGTTCCATCAGGACAACGCCAGGCCGCATACATCGATAGTGACTCGCCAGAAGTTCCGGGACCTTGGTTGGAATATTCTTATGCATCTTATAGTCCGGACCTGGCACCAAGTGATTACCACCTCTTCCTGTTTTTTGCCAATAGGGACGAGGGTTTCTATGAGAGAGGCATCATGAAATTACTTCCAAAATGGCAACAAGTTATCGAACAAAACGGTGCATTTTTGACCTAAATCGTATCATTCTATCTATGCTAAATAAAACCTTCAATTTAATGCAAAAATAATGGATTTCTTTTTACTACAAGGTATAATTTTCTTTGGTTTTTTCTTAAATCGCTCCATTGAATAGACACAAATTTTTATTTTGTTATTAAATATTTGCCAAAAATATTTAATAAAAAAATGAAAACTGTGAAATTTACTGCTCATCATGTTGGGGATTTTCGCTAGATGCAAGGCAGACCGTATCATCGGCGTATTCAGCAAAGAAGGTATTGAAAATATTGTAGAGGATAGGCCCAAGTATACTTCACTGTGGAACACCAACCAATACCGGAGAGTTTGTTGAATTCGTTTACTTGAAAGTGTCATTTGGAAACTCCTTTTTCAGCCGATATTTTGCTATTATTTTTCTTTCTAATAATTTCAATTAAAGGATCTCTTTCGAAGGTACTAAAGGATTTTAAAAAAATATTTTCCATACCGGAGCATAGAGATTATGAAAAAGAATAGTTCCTAAAAGGAGATGACTTCATGCAATATTTTCTAAATTTCTTCTTAATATCCTTGATGTTACCAAATAAAAAGAAACGAACAAAACTAAACCAATTAATTTAAATTAAATCCAGTAAATTGCAAAGGAAAAAATCTTTTATTTAATATAATTTTCTTTGGTTTTTTTTTTTTTGAAATCTTCTCCATTGAATGGACACAATTTTCATTTTGTTATTAAATATTTTCCATATTTTTCATATATTTTTATAGCATTTTATATAAACGAGTAGATATAATTTTTTTTTAATAATAATTAGTTTTTTTTTGTCGATTATATAAATTATATTATTATTATTATTTTGTTGTTATTTATTATTTGTTTTTCCATATTTTCTGTATGAAAATGTTCAGTTAAACGATGAATTTTTATTTCCAGCCAATATAAAAGTCCATCGGTTTCGCTGAGGTCCTGGTTTTTATTTTCTTCAATTTAGCTCTACGCGCATAAAAATATATTTTTTGTTATATTTTATATATTGTTGTACGTTGAAAGTGGATTGTTGGCATTAACTTTGGTTATATACAAGAGCAAAAAAAAAAACTGAATTGGATCCTTTTTGATTTTATCCTTCATTTTACAGTACAAACGAATTAGTTTTTTTTTTTTTTTGGGGAAGTATAGAAATTTAATAATAATAATAATAATAATAGCATATTTTTTTCTTTTTTTAAATATATTTTTCCTCAATATTAATCAATTTTATTGTAAAAACCACATACATTTATATTAGTGATGATAGCATAATTAGTGAAATATTTTCCAATTCTTTTTTGTTGATTGAATTTTTCCTTTTTGGAGGTGTGTGTGTGTATGTCTTGTCAGCAAACATTTTTTATTAGAGAAATTTTCTTTTTTGTAAATTAAATGACAATAAATACGAATGAATATTAATTGATTAGACCTCCAATAATTTTGTTTGGTGTTTATTTTTTTCTTCTCATTTATAATAAACACTTTATTTGGTGGGTAGATGCCCGGCAATAATCGACAATTCAACATCGTCGTCCTTATTGATGCGATGGTGATGTTGATCGATTAGAGGCGACGGCGCTGACAGATCACCCAGACTGCTGCTGCTGGCTGCATCGTAATCATCGAGCAAATTGAATAAATTCGCCGTTTTCAGTTTATTCCATTCGATGTTGTCAGCGGCGTCAACTGGATTCCTTTTACCGAAACGCATAAAACTTTTATCATCCGACTTCTTTCCGAATCGCATAAAATTATCGTCGTTTCGTCCGAAACGCATTAAACTGTCGGCTTTCTTTTCAAAATGCGGTTCGCCTAAGGCTTCGTCGCTTTCTAGTTCAATATCGTAGGCTAAGTCAAGCGGAAGGGTGGCGTAAATTTGTCTCAAAGCTCCAGAGTGTGCTGGAGTCACTTCGAAGTCGGCAGATTTTCCAAATCTAAGGAAGTTGTTGGGACTGGAACGTCCGAATCGTATCATGTTCGGATTACGGATTTCACGGGACTGAGGATAGAAGAGTTCATCGCTTCGTCCGAACCGCATCATGTTGCTGTTGTTGTTGTTGGAGCGACCGAAACGCATCATGCTGCCGCTGCCGGACCGTCCGAATCGCATCATATTCCGTGATCTGCCAAAGCGCATGAAATTATCACCTCGTGAGTCTCGAGAAACACCGCCGTCGCTCCGACCATACCGCTCCTCTGACACATCAGGTTCGTCCATGGCCATTTGCTGATTAACCTTCTCCGCCTGCCTCTTGTGCTGGGCGGCTCGGCCGAATCTCATGAAATTATCGTCCAAAGCACTTCGCCTCTGCGCCACTAAACCACTGCTCCTTGCATTCTTCTGCGAACTACGCCGCAAATGGAAACTCTTCTCATTATCACCACCACCCAAATTGTACGGATACATCGCATATTCTAGCCCGTTTCCTTTACCGCTGCTGGTCATCTGTTGTACTTCCGGTATTATTGTCGGTATCTGATTATCATGAACGCTACTCTCATCAATGTCGTTTGGTAAAATTCTCGACGCTACCAAAATTTCACATTTTAAACAGTTGAGAATCCAAACGGCAAATACAAATGCTAAAAAAAAGGACATTCTCCCGTTTGAATAGTAGTAGTTCGAGGAGGATCTTCTGAAATTTGATCACAAAACAAGAAAGAAATCTTATAATTTTTTTAAACATTTAATCTAGTCACAAAAAGTTCATTTTTAAACTTAAACTAGTAGAATTGAAATTTTCATTTACGCTTATTAATAATAAGAATAGTCCTTTTGAAAAATTTTGACGAATTTCTTATTTGCAAAGATCCTAAAACGTTGGTTGCTCAAAAGCAAAAAATAGCTTTGATTAATTTTTTTTGTAACAGATTAAAAAATTCGAATAGGAAAAAATAATTCTAGAACAACAACACCTCCTGAGCTTCCATCTACTTTGCATTTGAACATTATTAAATCTATTTATTAATGGCGAAATTGTCCTTTTGGCTTCATGAATGATATCACCTCCGATTATTCATATTATTGCAGAAAATAATGTGTTCGTTTTTTTTTCATCGGCCTTGGCACTGCTCTACCTACCGCCAACGATGCATTTAACCTGAAATCAAAACTTCCTACTAAATAAGGACATAATTTCTGTTTTGCATTATAATAAAACGTATAAAAAAAGAGCATCTTTTGTTTCGATAAGACGATAAGTCAACATTAAAATTTGTTTGGATGATGAAAAGGGCAAAAAGATTATATATTGGACGTGAACGAAACTTTCATAAGTCAATCTACCTCGAGAATCCCCCTCATGCTAAGTGGCAACAGAGTGCATTTATGCAATGGCGATGACGGTCTTGTAATAAGCTAAACTGTATGCATAAGAGCGCCTAATTAAATTTCTCCAACAATGACTGCAATAATAGCGTTGGAGTGTTGGGGTGGCAGTAGCCCCATAGTCTTAGGCATTCACCAGTCAACGCTCGTACATGATGATGGGTTGGGATTTCGTAATCCATGCGACTATGCCAGATGAATTACGGCCAGTTACAAAAGACTGGGCCACCGTTTCCCATGCATTTGGAATTCCATCATCTTATTTTCTTTGATTATCTTTAACAATTTTATGTATTATTACTGCTCATCACCTTCATGTAAGTAGGAAGAAATTAATAAGTTTCCAAGTACATTGTTAAGAAGATATTTACAAGAAGTTAACAGGAACTTTCATCATTTTTGTTGCGAATTAATTTGGTAAATAAATAATAATCAGCTTGACTTCTTGTGTATTTTTCAAGAAGAAAAACGCGTTTTAATTTTACATTAAAAAAAATTTAAAAAATTATAACTAAAAGAAATGAAAAAAATACAACATTATGCAATGTTTGAGGACCACTGGTATAAATAGCCAGAAAATCGTTTTTCTTTTTTTGACTCGTTCCATTGTGGGAATTATTTGCCTTAAAAAAATTATTTCCCTTAAAATTATATAAAAAAAATTATTTTCATTAAAAATATTTTAAAAAAAACAATTTTCAATTCAGTTTCTTGCGATTGAAAATGAAGGCTCGTATTCATAGGGTGGGTCGACTTGGACGGACTACTTTTAAAATTTTTTATAGCAGATAGAAGAACGGATAAAACAATGTTGAAGAAAATTTATTATTACAATGCAAAGAAAATACCGTGATTATTTTAATGCTTAACCAGATTCCCCAGTTCAAAGACGATTATAAATTTAATCACCCATTTCGAAAGGAAAAGTGCAGTGTTTGATCGTGGATAGGCCCCTACGTTAGATTGTCGTATATGTATAGGCAATTTTCTGTACAAATTATCTCAAAAGCGGCGGAAATTGTACTTCTTCCATAGAAATCGGAAATTTCTTTGCGAACAGGGTTCCTCCCATTGTACTTATTTTCAGAAGAAGTTCAGCAACTTCTTTTTTAAGTCCTTCTTTTAACTTGATTTGCAGAAATTAACATGCTCTACAAAATTTATTAAACTCCAACTGATCTAGCCCACTAACAACAGACGACCTGTGTGAGAAAACTGATCTCTGTAATCTTAGGTATGACCAAATGTTCATCGATCTGTTCGCAATGGAAGAGCTGTAGAGGCTGTATGATAAGTCGTCGGCGTGCTTCTCATTTGGGAATCTCCAAAACATTGCTAACTTAGATTATAGAAGAACTGGATAGGCCTCTACATAAAAATTCTGTCCAAATTTTTTCGAGAATACATTCTGAAGAACACACACACTTTGCAAAATAAACTTTCACAAAACACTTATTATTCTAAAATAGAAACTTCCTATTTGCTGTCGTTAAGAATAAAGGTATTTATATTGACTTATTCGTAAATTATTTATAATTGAATAAAACCGCACTTAAATTTTCACGTCGCGATATAGTAGCTAAATGTAAAGGAAAAGTATGCAAGCATTTCGGTTTGTTACAATTTCATAAAGAATTGCGTGTTTTAAAACTTTCCGAAAGTCTACAAAATTAATAATAAACCTAAAATGTCAGTGGGTGTCTTGTCTACATAAAAAAATCTATACAAATGTATGCAAGCAGTACGATTTCTCGCCGCTTTGGCAATAATTTAGTTAGAAAATCTGACGTACGGGCCTATCTAAGATCGCTAAAATGGATTTTGAAATTAGGGTTGAGACATGTGACAGGAGCCACTTTATACAGCTGCCATCATTTTACGGTGTAGATTGGCATTGCGGGCTTACGTAATGAAACTTTAATAATGACATTAATATGAAAATCAAAGAGCAAACTTGAGGAAGAAGCTGTCGGATCTAGGAGCTCCATAATGGACGGTGACCTATTCAAAAAGACTTTCTAGGTTAAGTGACATTCGCTTAGGATATGAGAGTCCGAATTCTGAGAAGTTTCAGTACAGTCTGAATTCTGAGAAGTTTCATTACGCAAAATTGTGGAGTTGTTTGTTGATACTCTGCAAATACTTCTGGCCCCATCTATTTTTGGCTAGGTATGACCAAAGATGTTACATGTTTTCAGCTTAGCAGATGAAGGACATTGGAGAGCTCGCTCATTTCCGAGGATACTCACCATTTTGGTTGTTTGGCAACCAATATCGATTGCAGTTGATGACCGAATGAACGGATGAGCCTCTGAAGCTACGAGATTATCGCTAAAAATTGTAACATTTCGGAGAGGTTGATTGCAGTCCCAACTGTTGTCCCAACTGCTGTCCCAACTTTCGTCCCAATTGCTCACAGTTTGGCATGGAAAATGGAACTTCTATTTTGTAAGATTCCTCCTTTGATTTTGCCATATTCACCGCCAACAAACTAGATGACTGCAAGGAACAGTTCCCTTTAGGTATTTATAGTGTACTCTCAGTCCCGCTCCTAACTACGGTTTCCAATCTGGGTACTGGGATGATATTTGGAAATCAATAGAAAAATTGGATAATTTTGATAGTTGCATTCACGGTGTGAACCCCTGCTTCGATACGCTTGACTTTTGATACTCGCATCCTGACACATAATGTCAACAAGCTACGTAATATGACAATTGAAAAAGACGTTTTCAACGCGAATTGTGCAACTTTGCCCTATTTTATATTTAATACTGACTAAAATCCATACCATCCTGTGAGAATGGCAGAAACTGAAAATGTTGCCATACAAAACTCAATTAGTTCAAAAATAATTCACACAAGCCCACCCTGCAAAATGTTTGATCGAGTAAACAACAAAAACTGATGAGATGACGTTCCTGTACTCGCCGCTCTCATAAATCGCATAAAGCATCCAAAGGAAGAGAAAAACTGTTGTAAATAAATCAGAACTCAGACGGTAACCATATTTTTCTTTTTCTCTTTTTTTCCTATTATTTTCTTTTCACAAATTCCTACCCACAACAGTATTTTCAGTTAAATTTTTTAAATTCTCAGGAAAGTTCTTAAAAATTATTTAATAACTATATTAAATAGGGTAGAGTTATCATCTATTTTATTATAGATAATTAATTAAGCTAATTAGATTGTAGTTAATATCAATAATAGACGAGAATATCTAATTTCAAAAATTCCATCAAAAGAGTTCGTTCGCTGTAAAAATATTCATATTCAGCGTTTGGTTAATGTTATTATCCTTTCAGTGAACGCACATTTGTAGATCATATTTTGTAGCGCCAAGTACCATTAAAAATATCAAATTAAAATGGTAATTAACACAAATTGGCCATAAATTAGATCATTTTCATAGAATTTAATTTTATGTATTTTTTCCACAGCATTAAGAATACATTTGCGTGAGCGCATAATTAAGATTGAGTTTCAATAATACAATTACACCTTAAATATTCAGGATTTTTTTTTTTTGAAAATTAAAATTGTATTCATTAAATTACTTTTTTTGAAAATATGAAAATTTGCGAATTACTTTTACGCAGCTTCGAATGGAAAATTTATTTTTGACTCAAATTGAAAACGTATTTTTTTAAAAATAAATGCTTTTTAAAAATAAATGATTTGAAATTTCTCAAATTTTATGATTTCTGGTTTCAGCAGCCTACCAATCTGTATTGAATATTTATTTAAGAATTTTAATTTGAGTAATTTTTATTGTTATTATTTTTGTAAATCCAAGTTGATTAAGAGTCGTCTGAAAGCGGTTACATATTTAATGGTGAATTTCTCAAATATACACAAAATATACTCATACGTACAAAGATTCAGAAAAAATTGACCATAATTGATATTGGCTTGTCTGTACTAGAATTGTTATCCTTGATAGAATGGCATCCTTAAATTACTTAAGAAGTTACTGAATGTACAAAATATTCTAACTGAGAGTACGCCAACCAAATCCACCCAAATGTGGTATGAACGTAGCAGTGTTGCGAGATTTTATCTATGAACTCTGACTGTGTCTGTGTGTGTGTACAAAACACAGGAGGCGCAAAAGGACATCTTATCACGTGTTTTTGAATGCATGGCACTTGAATCCGAGCACATTCAACAGTTTGCATTCTAAAGGAAAATATAAAAAGCACATTCGCTTAAGTATTCGTATTAGCGATAAATTTCGGATTATTATTATTTTATTATTACTGAATTATCATCGCAAGTGATTTTTTTAATGTTTTATGTTCTATTTGTGACGATACTGTTACGAGATTTAAGAGCATAAAGCCATAAAAGATGTTAAATGCATTCAATTCGCATTTATTCAATTATTTGTTGATGTAAGCAAAAATTACAAAAGATTAAGCTCGTCTGGAATAAAATAAAGTTTCTGAATCAATTCGTCAATAAGAGAATTTTAGTTCTGTAATTATCAAATGCAAAAAAATACCAAGATTTTCGGAAGATAATATTTTCAATTAAAATTATCGGCAATAATTTTCAGTAGAAATTTTGAGCAGAAATTTTTGGGCTGAAATTTTTGGAACAAATCTTGAGTAGAAATTTTTAGTAGAAATTTTTAGCTGAGATTTTGAGTAGACATTTTTGGGTAGAAATTTTAAGTAGGAATTTTGAGTAGAGATTTTCAGTAGGAATTTTGCGTAGAAATTTTTGGTATACATTTTCAGTAGGAATTTTGAGTAGAAATTTTGAGTCGAAATTTTGCGTACGAATTTTGCATAGAAATTTTGGGTAGAAATTTTCTATCCAAAATTCCTACTCAAAATTTCGACTCAAAATTTAGAGTGGATATTTTTGACTTGAAATTTTCAATAGAAATTTTGGGGTAGACATTTTTGGAAGAAATTTTGAGTAGACATTTTTGAGTGGAAATTTTGCGTAGTAATTTTGGGTAGAAATTTTGAGCAGAAATTTTGGGGTAGAAATTTTGGGGTAAAAGTTTGTGTAAAAAATAAAATTTATTATTAAAGAAAAATTACTTAATTTTCATGAAAATAAAAAGTTTTAAGAAAATATTTTCAGGAAAAATTAAATTTAGGTAAACAAATTGTAAGGGCAACCAGAATTACTTTTGAAAAACTTTCAAAATTTGTATTTGATTGAGAATAAGACGGAGCAAAATTCCTGTTCCAATTATCGAAAATATTTAATTAATAAAATATGTTCTTTGACATTAGAGAACAAGAATTATGAGTGAGTTTACTTAGGTAAATGCCGAAAACCACTGATTGTTGTTTATTTACCTGAATTTGATGAACCAACCAACGATCAAAATCAATTTAACGAAATCGACTAACAATCTATTTATTTAAGGATAAGTGGCTGTTAACTTAGTACTAAACAAGGAATTGTATTTTATTGATTTTAAATTGAAAACAAAATTTATTCTTTAAAATGTTGAAAATATAAGAAAACTTGAAAATCTTAACATCATTTTTTCATTGCATTAAATTAAATTGTTTGTGTGTTTTTCTTTCAATTAAAAAACTTATTTCCTAACTTTGAAAAAAAAGGAAAATCGAAGTACTTTTATGGAAAAATCCAGTGGAAATTTCATGTTGTAACAAGATAGCAGAAAAGATAAAGTTTGAGGTAAATTTAAATTTTCCAATTGATTTTTCAATTTTTGTTATTATTGATTAAATATTTTAAATTTTCCATTTTGTTAGTTGTTATTATTATTAAAATTATTACAATTTTAACTTGAAATCGAACGTATTAGTTTCAAAAGAATTATTTTAAATAATTTTGGAATATATTTAAAAAAAAAACAATTTTTATGTTTATTCTTCGCATATTTAAATGAGTTAAAAGTTATTCAATTTTATGAAGCTACAGCGTTCGTAATTATGTGATTATAATTTGTGGTTAGAAATTAAGAAATTTTCGTGAATCTTCCTAACTGAGCACATAAATACTTAAATTAAATTATTTAAAATATATTTTTATTATTTTTAAGAATTTAGGGAAAAAATCCTTCATTTCTCTTATAATAATGTGTCTTTTTTAGACCGTTTTCGAATTTTGAAAATTATAAAAAATCTTTGATAATTTTAAGCATCCATAATTTTTTTTAAAACTTTATTAATTAAAATTTTTTTTGTTATTTAGAAAACGTTAAAAATTTATTAAGTTTGACAAATATTTATTTCAAAAATAAAATACCAAAAACTTTTTATTTCAATTCACAAATTTATCTAAAATTAGAAACTTTCAACATTTTACAAAAGATTTAAAAAACAAAAAAAAAACTAAATAAAATTTTAACTATTAAATAATTGTTTAAGAATTAAGAAACTTTCAAAAATTTAAAAAAAATTGCACGAAATAACTAAAAAAAAACTGACAACGCCAAAAAGAGTTAATTTTAAGTTTATAATTTTACCAGGGGTATCAGCTTAAACCCGTTTGGTCATAGATGGCGTGAGTGAGCGTATTAAGCTACCATGGGCACGCCATACTTTTTTTTATGAGTTTGACAACTGTCAACATTAATCAGTGTACATTGTCAGCAATTTTGTGCAACAACATACATTTTTCCTTTGGTAATCATGTCTAGTTTTGTGCCAGAAAAAGAGCATATGTGGGAAGGTCTGCTTTTCTGCTTCAATTTGAGGAAATCGGGTGCCTAATCGCATCGAATCCTTATGGAGGCCTATGGTGACAGTGCTTCATCGGAAACAACGTGCCGAGATTGGTTTCGTCGGTTCAAAGACGGAAATTTTGACTTGTGGGACAAGAAGCCCGAAAATCGGCCTAAGGAGGTTGAGGACCATCAATTGCAGGCTCTTTTGAACGAAGACGATACCCAATCACAAAAAATGGTAGCGGAGCAATTGGGTATTACTCAACCAGCCATTTCCATGCATCTGCGTGCCATGGGAAAGATTGAAAAGATCGGAAAATGGGTGCCGCATGCATTGAACGATAGGCAGATGGAGCGACGCCAAAACACATACGAAATCTTGCTCGCCAAGCAAAAAAGAAAGTCGTTCCTGCATCGGATTGTGACAGGCGATGAAAAGTGGATATATTTCGAGAATCCTAAATGCAAGCAATCGTGGGTTGATCCCGGCCAACCATCAACATCTTCCCCAAGACCAAATCGCTTCGGACGGAAGACGATGCTATGCGTTTGGTGGAATCAGCAGGGCATCGTCTACTATGAGATGTTCAAACCTGGTGAAACTGTCAATGCCCACCGCTACCACCAACAACTGATCAAATTGCACCGTGCTTTTTCACGAAAAAAGGACGGATTAACAACAAAAAACTGCGGGTTTAAGCTTATACACCTGGTATAACTACTAATTTTAAATTTTTATTCTATCGTAAAATTAGCATTAAAAGTTTTTTTTTAACATAACAATTTTTTGTCAAACTAAGATGAGAGTTTTAGGAACTTTTGGAGCATAAAGGTCAGTTTTTTTCGCGTACTCTGACTGAAGTTTATAGCTCAGGAAATAGTCTTTAGCCTCTATAACCTCAAACACAAATAAGAAAATTATAAAAATATTTCAAAAAATGTCCTTATTATAAAAATTTGTGTACTGATAAAAAAAAGAACTACAGAGTAACAAGTACTCACAAAAAAATAAAAACAATTATTACGAAAACAAAGTAAGGTAATAATAATCAACTCTATTTGGTAATTGATAAAAAAAAAGATTATGTTCTTAAAATGTCTTCAAGGAAAATATCATTCTTGAAGAAAAATAATTCAGTCGTACTTTTGCGTAGAAATTCCTTAAAGCAAAATTTGGATAATCTTCGAATTAGAATAATTCCAGCTCATTTATCAGAAAAATTCCCCTTTCAGATTTACTCATAATTTTTTTTCTACCAATGAAGTTAACAATGCTTTCTGACGTGTAAACTTACTAAAATGAAGCATCTATCAATGTTGATTAGATCGAAAAGATGTTCTCCTAATGAATGACGCCTGGTCCACGCACTATATAACATAATATAAGTCAATGTGCAAGTTTACCTTCAACTGACTAGATAAAATTCATATGTTCTTATGGGAATTGATAAGGGAAAGAATCGAAAAAATTCAAAAAATATACGCCAATTACCGGCGCACATGACAGTCTAATGACACCATAAAGGTGCTTTATTCGACCACCTTTCCAATGATAAAACTGTGCGTAGGCACCAATAAGACAGCTACGAATAGTACAAAATATTATTTACAAATAAGACAAGGTAAAGCCGGTGGTGGTAGGCCTCGCTCGACCTTTTAATAAAATTCATTCATTTCCATCATCGTTCAATTATCTTTGATGGACAAAAATAAGGAATTTTTTCATTACAATCAACAAAAACAGATCCTATACTGTGTGTGTGTGTATGTGTGTCCTGCTTATTAGAAAAAAATTCCTTTATTAGAAAATTGAATATATTTTTTTTTAAAAGAAAATTCAAATTTTTCTATTAAAAATTTATTAAAATATTAATAGTTAATTTGATTAAAATTTTTAATTCGATGTAATTGAAAAATATACAATATTAAAAGATGAGCTAAGCTTCTTTATTAGTAATAAAAAGAATATTTAAAAAAATAGATTTTGTCTCTCTCTTTTTAATTGTCTTTTCTAAACTGATAGGAATTTTTTTCTATTTTTAAATACTTAGTAGTCCTTTAAAAATATTAGCCCCAAGATATTACTCTAAACACAGGATATGATATTTGACAATTACAAAACTAAACATAATATTTTTTAATTATTTTTGTCGTTATCAAATATAATATCATCTATTTTTTGTTGTTGTAAGAAGTACCTTTTATCTTTTGGTATGTTAATTAAGTCTATATTTTTTTATAATAATATATTCTTAAAATATTTTATCTGAATTTTCTATTAGTTTTCTTAATTCGTTCGACTTATTACATGTATTCCTATTTCTGGAGCATAAAAAAATATCTACGGCAAGGCAGAAAAATTACTTCAAAATAGTATAAGAAGAATTCCAACAAAAAATAATCTATAAATAACATTTTATAATATTTTCAATGTGGGATTTTAATATATTTTTAATTATTTATATTTAATCCAAAAACAAAACTAAACAAAAAATCTTTCAATATGAAATTTAGTAGTTTTTTTTTAAAAAATATTATTTCGAAATACGAATTTCTAATTGAAAATTTATTTATAATTTTTATAGAACTATTCAATATTAGATTCAGAAAATAATTTTTGGTATTTTTTAGAATTAAATGCAACAACAAAAAATTAGATTTTAAAAAAATTTCCAAATATTTAAAATTTGCTTCCAATAATTGAAGGTGCTCCTATAAACCCTCTTTAACAATCATAATTTCATTATAATTGAACAAATTGAACACTTAAGATACGCCGATTGATAGGCAATACGATCACATAATACTCCAAGTAAAATGCTTCTTCTTTCGACTAGCAGAGACAGTTTGAACGTAAAATAAAAGTAATTTTTTTTTTTTTTTGATATTTTCAATTAAAAATTTTATGTTTTTTTTTAAAGTTGTAGCCAGTTTTTAGGAATTTTTTTTTTTAAATAATTTTTATTATAAAAATTTTTAATTAAAGTGCTCAGATTGATAGTGAAAATAAAAACGAACAGTCGATCGCCTCAGTAAGGAATTTTTTTCCTGATTTAACGATTTCTTTTCTTACTAAATCGAATAATCTCTGAATGTAAAATGAAATTTTTTTAGATTATTATATAAGAAAAATGGTAATAAACCTTCATACAAATTATCAAGAAAAATTTTGTTATCAAAAATTTGTCTCAAAATACTAGAAAAATGAAAATTTTTCAATGAATTTCTTGTTTTTTTCCGAACAACAAAAATGTTACTTAAAAAATGTATTTTCTGTTCTTTTTTTTTTTATTGAAATTATGTAAATTACTTTTACAGATATTCAATAAATAATCAAAAGCTCTTCTTAATTTCACATGGAATTCAAATAAACAAAATTCTTTATTCAAATTAAATTATTGTAGAATTTTTCCAATGAGGAAAAAAATATCACAAAAATAATTTCCCTGCAAGACAGATTGTCTTAGAAAGAAAATTTTATATTTTTTCAATTGCAACTAAAAATAAATTGACTTAACTTAATAAAAAAGAAATTTTTTTTTGATATTTTTGGAAAATTGTTTTAGTTTTTTTTTAAAAATTAAATTTTTTTTTTTTTATAAAATTGAAAACGATTTAAAAAAAGAAAGCATTTTTGAAAGAAAAATTCGATAATAATTTTAAAAAAAATGGTTTTTTAATGCCTTTTTGATAATCTAAAAAGTTAAGATGTTTGTTAAAACGCACTAAAAAAATATTAAATCGTTTAGAAGTAAATACTTATTACAACCTTAAAGATTTATGGAAAAATTCATTAAAAATAATTTCAAAAAAAACCTAGAATAAAAAAAAATTAAGGTATTTTAAAAAATAAAAGTTTTATGAAATTTTAAAGAAAAAAACCCTTTTTTTGTTAATTGATTTTTAAAAATAAACCATTTTTTTGGTTTATAAATTTGGAATACTAAACGATAAAAACTAAAAAATTTCAATTTCAAATTCAATTTAATTAAATTAGATTAATATATAAGAAAAATGGTCATCAAATTATCAAGAAAAACTATGTTATCAAAAGACTCTCGTCTAAAAATACTAGAAAAATTAAAATTTTACTAAAAAAGTGAATATTTTCCAATGAATTTCCTCTTTTTTCCAAACAACAAAAATGTTATTTAACAAATTAATTTTCTTTTCTCTTTTTTTTATTGGAATTATGTAAATTACTTTTACAGATATTCAATATATAATCAAAAGCTCTTCTTAATTTTACATAGAATTCAGATAAACAAAATTCTTTATTCAAATTATTTCTTATTCAAAAATGAATGAATTTTCCCATTGAGAAAAAAAGAGCACAAAAATAATTTCCCTCCAAGAAAATACTTATCACGGCCTTAAAAACTAAAAATAAATTGACTTAACTTAACCCAAAAAGGAAATTTTTTTTAGATAAGTTTTTTAAAAATTAAAATAATTTTTTTTTTCAAAGTTGAAAAAGATTTTTATAAAGAAAGCATTTTCCAAAGACTTCTTGAAAAAAATTCTATAATAATAAAAAGAAACTGTTTTTTTAATGTCTTTTTGATAATCTAAAAAGTTGAGATGATGTTTGTTAGAAACACTAAAACAATATTAAATATTTTAGAAAATTTAGGGAAAAATTCATTTAAAAAAAATGTAATATAAAATAAAATTGAGGTATATTAAAAATAAAATTCATCCTAAAAATAAATTCATCCTAAATTTAATGAAAGTTTGATGAAATTTTGGAGAAAAAAATCTCATTTTTATTAATTTTTTTTTGTATAAATTTGGATTATTAAAAGATAAAAACTAAAAATTTTAATTTAAATTAGTTTTTTTTAAATTAAATTAATTTCTTTTTCAAAGTTCAAAAAGATTTTAAAGAGAAAGCTTTTTTTTGTTAAAAGAATTCGATAATAATAAAAAAAACTGTTTTTTTCATATCTTTTTTAATAATCTTAAAAGTTAAGATGTTTGTTAAAAGTACTAATAAAATCTTAAATGGTTTAGAAGTAATTACTTATTAAAAAGATATGAAAAGATTTATGGAAAAATTCAAAAAACCGATTTCGAAAAAAGGTAATATAAAAGAAAATTGAGGTATTTTAAAAAATGAAAATTTAATGAAATTTTGGAGAGAAAAAACCCTTCTGCTAGTTGATTTTTAAAAATGAAATAATTTTTTTTTGTTTATAAATTTACAATATTAAACAATAAAAACTAAAAATTTCAATTTTAATTTTTTTTTCTTATAATTAATATTTCAATTTTTAGAATAATTTAATAGAAATTAAAAATAGAAATAATTAAAAAATAACAATAACGAATTAACACTCATAAGAGTAAAAATAATACACAATCTGTTTTTAAAATTAGCAAGTTTTTTTTCTTTTTTTTCTTTTTTTTTATAAAAAATTTGTTAAAAAATTCATATTTAAAAACAATTTTTGAACGTCCTATTAATTTTTTTATTATTATATTTCCGGTTAAAAATTCTGAAAATTGAATAAGGAATTTTTCCCATAATTCTTGATAGGCCAAAGAATTTTAAAGAATTTTTTCTAAGATTTTCTAAAAAAAATCCGTTCTTTTTCTTAATGTGTTTTTAATTAAATTTAATTTTTTAAAGTAATTGAACTATTTCACTTGTTATATTTTCCATTCGTTCATATTTTTATTTATTTATTGAAATTCATTCGATTTGCCATTAAATATTTGAATACGATTATTGTGGAAACTAAAAAAAAACTATGGCTTCTTAAAGTTGAGAAAATATTTTTAAAAAAACAAGTACTAAAATTTCATATTTTGATAAAATTCACTTAAAATAGATTGTGTATTAATTATTCTTACTCTTCGTAAGTAAAAATAATACACAGTCTGTTTTAAAATTAGTAAACTTTTTTTTTCTTTGTACAATAATTATGTTCTTTGAATTTCTTATATAAATTTTGATAAAAAATTCATATTTAAAAACACTTTATTAATGTTCTATTAAAATTTTTCGTTATATTTCCGATTAAAAATTCTGAAAATTGAATATTGATTTATTTTCCATAATTCTTGATAGGCCAAATATTTTTAAAGAATTTTTTCTAAGATTTTCTAAAAAAAACCGTACGTTTTTTGAATGTGTTTTTAATTAAATTTAATTTCTTAAAGTAATTAAACTATTTCCATTCGTTCATATTTTTTTATTTTATTGAAATTCATTTGATTTGCCATTAAATATTTTATTCAAATTTATTTTTAAGTATTTTTTCAAACTTTCAATCAGAAAATAAATCAAATTATTGTGAAAAGTAGAAAAAAATCTCTGGCTTCTTAAATTTGAGAAAATGTTTAAAAAAAAACAAGTATTAAAATTTCATATTTTTAGAATATAATCTTTGATAAAATTCACTTAAGACGGTTGCTTTGTGCAAAAAGAGAAAAGACAAATTGGAAGACAGAAAAGGCTGCTCTTCATTTTGGATATGCATTATTCTCAATTCGTAAAATCGAAATCCATTAATCAAAAAATTTGCAAATATCGAGAAAATATATTCATCCGTTCTGATATGTCACATTTTAAATCCGAAAATGTTACACAATCGACGGTATCACATATCGCGAAATGCTTCAACGTAATTCACCTGTTGGTTCGTACAATTTCAATAAGGAGCAAGCACATCCTGTATAATCTAAGTGCTCTGTTGTGGATGGGCGTAAAATCTTTTATGTTATTCCAAATTCCCAAGAGGATTATTGAAAAATCCATACATTGTCTAATTTATCTATTCTTTATGAAAATTAATGGATACCTGTCGAAATTTATGACTAGCATGAAAAATTCATACCCGCCCAAGTGAGCAATGTAAATCAATTATTACAAAATTTATTATCAAATATGAAAATTACTATTACCAAATGTGAAAGGGTAAAACTGATATCCCATAAGATAAGGGAGGAGAATTATTATATTTAAAATTTCCCAATATCATTTATTTTTCTCTCTTCTCTTTTTTTTAAGATTTAACCAATTTTTAATGACTAATTTTATTCTTTAAATGAAAGTTTCAAAATGTACCAAAAATAATGATATTTGGACTTTTATTTTCTAATAAATATAAAATTTTTTAAGTAGGCATTCTTTTCCTTTTTCTCATCCTAATAAATTCAGAGAAGAAAAAAAACATTTATTATAAATCATAAAAACAGCCACACCAACAATGATATCCTTACTCACGCAACACTGGTTTTTACACAATTTTTCTTACAAGCAAAAATAAAACACTTTTCAAAAATTTTCTTTTAAATAATTCCACTGAATTTTCTTCTAATTTAAAATTTGATAGTTTTGCATTAAAAACTTAATCCTTTTTTTAAATTTAAATTTGAATTTCCTTAAGTTGATTTTTATTAAATGATTCAACAAAAAAAAACAAACCCAAAACAATTTATTTTTCTTGTTCAAATAAGAAAAAAAAATCTCAATAAATTAAATTGATTTTTTTCCTTAATTTTAAATAAAGAAAAAATGATAGAAAAAAATATTGAAAATTAATTGTTTGGTAAAAATTCATTATTAAAAATTTCCGAAAAAATTATCCTTTTTTTTGCTTGTTATAATATTTATGATTTTTTTTTTCTTCTAAACATTTTTAATATCGAAATTATTAAAAAATTTAAATAAAGTAAAAAACTAAAAACTAAATTTTAAATTAACTAATTCTTAATTGTTATTTTATAGACACTCACTAGTTTAAGTTTGTTGTTTTTTTTTTGTCTTTTCTAATGCAGTTCAGCAGGTAACAACCGCAAAAGGTGTGTAAGAAATAAATGTAAAATTCCGTTACAAGTTTTGAACGCCTAGCCAAAATCCCTTCTGACAGGATATCCTGTATTGTGTCCTGTTTTATATATTTTTGCCTCGAGTCGAATTGGAGATTTCGGACCTTAACATCTACATAATATGTGCATGTGTGTGTGTGTGTGTGTGTTTGTGTGGGGGTAGTTTCTTGTATCTATCACACCGGCGCAAAAATTCTTGTACATACCATGGGCCACATACACGAAGATACACAGTTGCACATAAGAGCCCATACAGATGGCAGTTGATGGTATTAGAACAACTGAACACACTTGTTGATACAATTGCGAAATCGAACGCACCCATACATGGCCAGTTTATAAGAAAGCCGAACAGGATTGAGACGAACTAACAACGTTTTCTGCAACGTTTTTTGGTTTTCTTCGGGATTCAACAGTACTGACGCAAACATGATACATACCTCTTCCTTTATGTCCTTCGATAGTATAACTATTATTTTTGGCCATTGTGGGGTCAGACGATTATGGTTATTGTTCTTGAAAAATTCATCCGAACTTCTTATTGTTAGTGGAGTCACAGTTAGAACTGAGAGAGCCAGGAAGGAGGACATTGAAAAAAAAAACTTAAATTAGATAAGAAAACGTACAATTTTAAATAATCGACAATACATAATAACATAATTTATATAATAAAAGCGATGCGATAAATAATGAAGAAGGAAATTTGAGTAGTAAGTAGCCTTACTCTTAGAATTATTCTAATCGACGACAACACGTTGGATAAGGAAGGGACTTCATTCATTCATTGGGGAAGTGCAGTTCGTAACGGAAGTTTTAGAGGACACTAGGCGACAGACAACATAAATGAACTTGAACACTTCTTCTTGTACGTGCATTCATCGAACTTTATTGTACAATTATTTAAGTAACTTTTTGGGGAGACGGGGGGGGGGGGGGGGGTAAGATTCCAAATTGCAAGTTTCATATGACAAAATTCACTATAGAAAATATCGATTTTAATTGATGACTTTGTTGATGTCTATTTTTAAGTCTGAATTTATCCGATAGTATATTATTATTTGGTATTTAATAATTTGTATTTGGTAGTCGATAGTCGATATTTGGCATCCTTTTTTTTAGAATAGAAAATCTTCCAACTATAATCGGACCAGCAATATTTAGTAATAATATTTTAGAAAAAAAATTTTTTGTTGTTGATAAATTTCACTTGGTAGTGAATTATAAAATTTTCGTTAAAACTGACCATCCTAATTAAGGCTTCTCCTTTTACTAACTATGGTTACTCCTCAAAAACACATTATGAATGGTTGCGTTATTTACGATCGCCTTTGTGGATTATAATTACGTTTAAAATAGGGATCAAAATTGCTACGCATAGGCGGTTAATTACTATTTTAGAAAGCTCTTCTTTATAGCCAGCTAGCCAACCAGTTACATTGCACTTAAATTACAATGAAAAAAAAGCTCCTTTAATATTATCAACCAGAGAATATGATATAATGTACCTCTGCGAATCCTTATAATATGTACACAAGCAATTATAAAATATTAAACGAGTATTATAGATTAATTAAATTTGTGAAAAAATAATAAAGAAAAATGTTTAGGGGATGTTTTCGAAGAGATAGAAAAAATTACATTTGCGTGAAGGGAAGAGGAGAGGGGGGGGGAGTATAGTAAGTGATGCTAAAATATTAGTTTTTTTTGTTGAAATTGTGAAATTGGTTGTGTAGAAATTGGTTTTGTACACAATAGTTCTTATGTAATTTTTTAATTGATTAAATATTTAGAAAATCAATAAATTAAATTTTGAGTTTTGAATCAAGATGAAAAGTAAAATTTAATCAAAATTATAAAAGATAATAAATAAAATTTAATAAAAATTATAAAAGATAGAACAATTAACAGAATTTAATATCCTAATTTAGTGACACAAGCGTGCTGGACTACCACCATCCAAAGGATCGTAGATTCACAGCTTTACTTTCTCTGCGATCCTTATATCTTATCCACTACCCTTTGAGACCTTCAAGCCGACTAAGCAACAGCGTCTGTGACAAGGTCTGATGGCCCCAGTTTGTTAACAAAAAACAAGCAAAAATTTCCCCCACTCATCTAGTACTAGGTAGTCTTGAGTTTAAATGCAGCTAGTGACATAGCCGGAGTTCCTTTTAATTGTTCGAATCTAGCTACCAGAGGTATAAGCTTAAATCCGCTGTTTGGTCATAGATTGCGTGAGTGAGCGTATTAAGCTACCATGGACACGCCATACTTTTTTTATAAGTTTGACATCTGTCAACATTAATCAGTGCACATTGTCAGCAATTTCGTACAACAACATACATTTTTCCTTTGGTAATAATGTCTAGTTTTGTGCCAGAAAAAGAGCATATACGGGAAGGTCTGCTTTTCTGCTTCAATTTGAAGAATTAGGTTGCCAAATCGCATCGAATGCTTATGGAGGCCTATGGTGACAGTGCTTTATCGGAAATAACGTGCCGAGATTGGTTTCGTCGGTTCAAAGACGGAAATTTTGACTTGTGGGACAAGAAGCCCGAAAATCGGCCTAGGAAGGTTGAGAACCATCAATTGCAGGCTTTTTCGGACGAAGACGATACCCAATCGCGAAAAATGCTAGCGGAGCAATTGGGTGTTACTCAAGCAGCCATTTCCATGCGTCTGCGTGCCATGGGGAAGATTGAAAAGATCGGAGAATGGGTGCCGCATGAATTGAACGATAAGCAGATGGAGCGACGTCAAAACACATGCGAAATCTTGCTCACCAGACAAGAAGAAAGTAGATCTTGCATCGGATTGTGACAGGCGATGAAAAGTGGATATATTTCGAGAATCCCAAGACCAAATCGCTTCGGACGGAAGACGATGCTGTGCGTTTAGTGGGATCAGCGAAGTATCGTCTACTACGAGATGTTGAAAGCTGGTGAAACTGTCAATGCCCACCGCTACCACCAACAACTGATCAAATTGCACCGTACTCTCCGTGAAAAAAGGACCCATTATCAACAAAGACATGACAAGGTGATTTTCCTCCACGACAACGCACCATCGCACACGTCGAAAATGGACCAAAACTACTTGGAGACACTCAACTGGGAGGTGCTACCCCATCCCGCTTATTCACCAGACCTGGCCCTTTCCGACTACCACCTGTTTTCGTCGCTGAGCAGTACTTCGATTCTTACGAAGACATCCAAAAATGGCTTGATGAGTGGTTTACCTCGAAAGAGAAGGAATTTTTTTGACATGGTATCCACAAATTACCCGAGAGATGGAAAAAATGTACAAGTACTTTGAATAAATTTGTTTTTACTTTCTATGAAAAAAAACATGTGTTTTTTGACTAAAAAATAGCCGATTTAAGCTTATACACCTGGTAGTGACAGGGTGCTCTTTTAGTAGAATTTATATTTCAATAAAAATGTACAATTTGAAAAAAAAGTTACCGAATATAATATTTTACCTGTTATCCTCCATCTTCCATTGGCTAACGAGGAGCAAACAAGGTCCATTATTTTTCTCAAAAAAAAACAACTGCTTTGGATTCACCTGCAAATAAAATAAAAACCATTTACAAATTTTTATAAGTAGTATTTTTAACAGAAATTATAATAATAATTTTTTTTAAAAATCTATTGTAATTAATAAAAACTAAGTTCTTCTTGGAAAAATTTTAAATTCACTTTTCCTTTAAAAAAGCAAAAAAAAATCATAAAAATTTGCTCTATTTTAAAAATTGTCAATTTTATATGGAAAATATTGAAATAATCGAAAAATTATATGTAATCAATTTAATGACATTGAAACGAAATGATAACATTGAACTTAAAAGCATTCCGCTCCCCCTCCTTTGGCCAATTTGAAAATAAAAGAATTTTAATAAAAGTTAAGAAAAGTTTTTTAATAGTTAAAATTGTTCAACAGACTATAAGTGCACTTTTCCACTATTTTTACCTTTTCATTTCGGTAATATTTGGTTTGTATTTTAATTTGAAGAAAGAAAAACAATATTAACAAATAATGGCAAAAGGCCCACACATTATCAAGATTTTATTGCATCACCATGGATCGTTGAACTATAATAAAGTGACCATGACCATCTAGGATCGTGTGTGTTTGAGTAGTTGAAATGGAAATGAATTTAAAAAAATAGTTGGAATTAATCAGACTTAAAAAATTAAACTTAATGTTTAAGAAAATTCTGGACGTTGCATTCACAGTTTTGTGTAAAAAATTCTGTTATCTGACATCATCTAAAATTTAATTTAAAGGTCTATGCTGACCTACTTTTATATTGAAAAAAATCTAGAAATGCCGCCCTCCTTTTATGTTTATTAAAAATTAAAGCAATTCTATTTGAGTTCGAGAAAAATTGAGGCTCTAGGCTCATGCCGACCTCCTTTTATATATGAAAAATCTAGGCAATCTTGTCTGGTGTCATGCAAAATTGGAGTTTGTGGACCCTGCCGACCTCCTTTTATGTTTAACAAAAATTTAGGCAACCCTATTCGCGGCCAAACAAAATTGAGGCTCTAGGCACATGCCGACCTCCTTTTATGTATTAAAATTGAGGCAATCCTGTCTGGTGTCATGCAAAATTGGAGTTTGGGGACCCTGCCGACCTTCTTTTATGTTTAATAAAAATTAAAGCAATACTATTTGAAGTCTACCAAAATTGAGACTCAAGGCCCATGCTGCCCTCCTTTTATGTATGAAAAATTTAGACAATCCTGTCTGATGTCATGCAAAATTAGAGTTCGGAGACCTTGCCCACCTTCTTTTATGTTTAATAAAAATCAAGGCAACCCTATCTATGGTCAAGCAAAATTGAGCCTCTAGGCACATGCAGAACTTCTTTTATATATGAAAAATCGAGGCAATCCTGCCTGGTGTCATGCAAAATTGAAGTTTGGTGACCTTACCAGTCTGTTTTTATGTTCAATAAAAATTTAGGCAACCCCATCTGCATTCTAGAAAAATTGATGCTCAAGGCCCATGCTGACCTCCTTTTATGTGTGGAAAATCTAGGCAATCCTGTTTGGTGTCATGCAAAATTGGAGTTCGGGAACCCTGCTGACATCCTTTCATGTTCAATAAAAATTCAGGCAACCCCATCTGCGATCTAGAAAAATTGATGCTCAAGGCCTATGCTGATCTCCTTTTATGTATGAAAAATCTGAACAATCCTGTCTGGTGTCATGCAAAACTGGAGTTCTGGGACCCTGCCAGCCTCCGTTTATATTTAATAAAAATTTAGGCAAATCTATCTGTGGTCAATCAAAATCGAAGTTCTAACCGCATTGCTGATCTAATTTTTTGTTTAAAAAATGTCCGCTCTTCTCATCTGGTGCTCTAGGTTGAAACTGACCTAGTTTTATAAGTAAACAAATCTAAACTCAGCTATTTGACGTAAAAAAGATTTTTTTTCTTTTGAAAGTATTCCAAATAAATTGAACTTTATCGTAATTTTCTGATTGGATTTAAAGAGTTTTCAATTTAATTAAATTTTTTTTTAGATATTAATAATAAAGCAAATATACTCAATGATAAAATAATAACCAAATAATATGTAATTGTATATAAAATTTCTGTCTCGAAAATTATAGACAGGGAAAACTTTGTCATTTTATCAAATTAAATATATTCTGAACATGGAAAAAACTTTTTTTATATTATCCTTTGTATTATAAGAGAAAATTTATGAATTGAACACGTGAATAAGTTTAAATTGAGACCTGATTGATAATATGTGTATTTTGTCAGAATATATAAAACAAATATCACGTCATAATTGATAAAACGTTTCACATGCAAATGATGAAAAATTAGTGGTAGGACATCACATCAAAAATGGATTTTTCATGTTAGTTGTCGATTACAACAATTTGCATGAGCTCCTCTGATTTATGATAATAAATGCAATAAATTCGATTCATTAGTATTTATTCTGTAACGCAAGTAGAATTTGCAGTTAGTTAGCCGAGGAAAATGGTTAAAAAGTTTCTTTATACGTGGTGCAGTAAGACTTCATTGCATGGTTTTTCGCATATTGTTGCGCCAGACCGTCATTGGATCGAAAGAGTATTTTGGATTGTAATGGTTTGTATTTCGACCTCGCTAACAGTGGCAATATGCCTCGATCAATGGAATCGTTACAAGACAAATCCGATAATTTTGGATATTGAAAAGGATTACCAATCATGGAGATATGATCCAATCGGGGTGACAATGTGCTCCAATTATACCAACATGAAATTAAATGAGAAATTAATAAAAAGGTATTAATCGAAATGATAGTAAGAAAATAATCAAATTCACTGTATGGAAAAATATCAGAATCTGGGAACTGGAGCCAACGGACGAAAAATACCAATATTATATGGATTTTCTTCTGAACCTATCACAATTAAGATATAACAACATCCACACTCTACAAAGATTTCAGAATGATTCAACTCTCAAGCAAATTGATCTATTGAATACCACTATGGAAGTATGCATATTAATATTAGTTCATTTTTCTTAATTTTTAACAATAATTCTCAATTAGTTACGATCTAGACTAAAAGCTGATGAATATATGTATGCATTAGTAACAACTGAAATGGGCGTTTGCTTTACAACATCGAAAATTAATAAATATCAAAATCCTTATCGTGATAACAGGTAAATTTGATCAAAAAAAATTATTTATTAATAAAATTACTACAAACAAAATAAAAAACATTTATTATCTAGAAAAATAAACTACCAAAAAAAAAAATTTCTTTATAAAAAATAAATATTTTCTTAATATTTTCGCACCGCTGTTGTAAGGTTTTCATCCCAATCGCACAAATCACCCCACTTTTCTAATTGATTATGCGAATTCACCATTTAATTAATGTGATGATAAATAATCCAGAAAAAGAAGAAAAAACTTCTACTGAATGGTTTGCGCATTTGCTTATGAACTTATTCATCTTTTGCAGTATGAATGGTGAATATTTCGTGCATTAACTTTTTATCATGTGCAACTACCACCCACTACCATCTCACCATACCTTTTCAATGGTAAAAAAAAATTGACCGCGATCAGTTTTACTTTAATTATTTCTTCAAGTGTCGTCAATTTATTTTGAAGAAACTCTCAAATATGTAATTTTTCTAGTTTTCTTTTGGAAATATTTCTGAGTTTTTGCATTTTAAATATAATACCTAATAACGAGGTAGAGAAGAAACGTTTTTTTTTTCAATGTTTTCCCCTTCAGAATAATTCTAGGGGCTAACTAGCAGGCTGCGACTGGAATCGTTTTCATCTTTTCGAGTACACTCCTTTGGGTTTATCGAAAATATCAAGTAACATCCTTTTTAAGTGTGGTTTGGTCTTGAGGAATAAAATAAAATGACACGAACTTAGGTGAATAGGAGGCTGGAACTGGAGAGCTACAGAAATTCCATTTCCCAACAAAAACTCATTGGTGGAGCTAACTGTCTGACAGAGTGTGGAAGGGGGTCGTTATCATGGTGTCTAGGTGTATTTACGGTGCGATCTGATGCGAAAAACTTTTTATAAAAACTTGGTTGACAGTTTGTTCTGAAAGCACAAATTCTTTTAAAGAGCCTTCACTTGTTCCTTATTTTAATTAGAAAAATTTTTAATTTCCGGTAAAAATTTTTGGTAAACGTTTTCGGTAAAAGTTTTTTGTAAAAAAGTCTGGTAAACATTTTTGGTTAAACTTTTCGGTAAACATTTTCGGTAAAAATATTCGTAAAAATTTTCGGTAAAACTTTTCGGTAAACATTTTCGGTAAAAATATTCGTAAACATTTTCGGTAAAAATTTACGGTAAAAATTTACGATAAAAATTTTCGGGTAAAATTTTTAGTAAGCATTTTCGGTAAAGATTTTCGGTAAAAGTTTTCGGTAACAACTTTTAGTAAAAATTTTCGGTAAATATATTTGGTCAAAGTTTTCTGTAAAAATTATCGGGAGAAATGTTCGGTTAAATTTTTTGGTTAAAATTGTCAGTAAAAATTGTCAGTAAAAATTTTCAGTAAAAATTTTCAGTAAAAATTTTCAGTAAAAATTTTCAGTAAAAATTTTCAGTAAAAATGTTCAGTAAAAATTTTCAGTAAAAATATTTTCGTACACATTTTCGATAAATATTTTCGGTTAAAATTTTCGATACAAATTTTCGGTAAAAATTTTCAGTAAAAATTTTCGATAAAAATTTTCGGTAAAATTTGTCTATAAAAATTTTCGGTAAACATTTTCGGTAAAACTTTTCAGTAAAAATTTTCCGTAAAAATTTTCAGTAAAAATGTTCGGTAAAAATTTTCAGTAAAAATTTTCAGTGAAAATATTTTCGTACACATTTTCGATAAATATTTTCGGTTTAAATTTTCGATACAAATTTTCGGTAAAAATTTTCAGTAAAAATGTTCCATAAAAATTTTCGGTAAAATTTGTCTGTACAAATTTTCGGTAAACATTTTCGGTAAAACTTTTCAGTAAAAATGTTCCGGAAAAATTTTTAGTAAAATTATCGGTAAAACTTTTCGTTTTGAAGCTTAAAAGGTCTTTCTCAGCTAGGTTTATCTTCCACTGCTTCTCGACCCTCCAAAAATGCTTTATGCTATCGAAAAATGTGTATTCTTGATAAGAAATGTTCCCCATTTTTTTTCCTAAGTCGAACACACCGATTGGCAGAGCTTAACACAACATGTAATTGCTGCAATTTTTGCTATTTTATTTTTTGTAACCCACTGCAAAAACACAACTTGACTTATGACGCTGTATAGAGTCACGTAGTTACTGGACAAGGTAGAAATTCGTAATGCCCTTCTAGGAGGAACTAACATAGAAGCTGATTATTTTTCGACCACAACTTGTATTTCTTTTTATGTTATATTATTAAATGAAATAAAATTAATATAAGTAATTTAATTTAATTGTTGAGTAACTAAGTCATAGATAGTTAAATTTTATACATAAAAAATTAATATTATTACAATATTCTATGGTCTTTTATTCTTTCTTATATTTAATTTAAAAAAATGTTAAACTTTAAAAATTTTAATAAAACGATTACGTAGAATATTTCATAGGGTATAATTTTTATTAATATAACTCCCGATCCTTTCGTAGAGATCCTTAATATATAACAAATAGTTAATTTTAAAGAATTGAATATTTAAAAAAAAAAACATTTGAAATTGCAAAAAAATTATTGTATTTGTTAACAAGTAATTTAATTATTATTTAGTTAGCAAATATTAGTACTAGAATTGTTTAAGTTAAGCTAATATTTATGTGCATCACATATATTATACTTAAAATAAACAATAATAATTTTAATAAATGCACGTACAATCACGCAATTCGCTATTCAATCAAGTAAACTTATTAACGCAATACATTTAATTGGCTGGAAATCATATTTAAAATGCATACGTCATTAACACGAAACTAAACAATACACTAAAAGTTGATAAGTTATTAATTAATTTGTTGTTTTGGTTTTTTTTGTATAGTATTTGTTTAAATATAAAAAAATACGCCTTAATTTATTGTAATTATGAGTTTGATCAAAGTGGTTCAATGGTAAATATAATTTTGCAGTATTGTAAATGAATAATTTTTATAAAAATTACAAAATTTCAAAATGAATAATTTGTTTACCTTATTAAATTAAAAACATTAAAATAATATTCGAAATTTCCCCTGTTCAAGGCAAAAAAAAAATGTGGTAGACTGCATTATTGACTTCTTAAAAGTAATCATAAGTAACGAATTTTCGGTAAAAATTTTCAGTAAAAAAATTCAGTAACAAATTTCTACAAAAATGTTTGGTAACAATTTTCTACAAACATTTTCAGTAAAAATGTTCGGTAATAATTTTCAGTAAGTTTTCGGTAAAACTTTTCGGGAAAAATGTTCGGTAAAAATTTTCGGTAAAAATATTCAGTAAACATTTTTGATCAAAATTGTCGGTAAAAATTGTCAGTAAAAATCTCGGTAAAAATTTTCAGTAAAACTTTTCGGTAAAAATTTTCGGTAAAAATTTTCAGTAAAAATTTCGGTAAAAATTTTTGGTAAACATTTTTTATCAAAATTTTCGGTAAAAAATTTTCAGTAAAAATATTCGGTAAAATTTTTCAGTAACAAATTTCTGCAAAGATTTTTGGTAACAATTTTGTGTAAACATTTTCAGTAAAAATGTTCGGTAATAATTTTCAGTAACTTTTCGGTAAAAATTTTCGGTAAAAATTTTCGGTAAAAATTTTCGGTAAAAATATTCGGTAAACATTTTCGGTAAACATTTTCAGTAAAAATTTGCGGTAAAAATTTTCGGTAAACATTTTTGATCAAATTTTTCGGTAAAAATTTTCGGTAAAAATTTGCGGTAAAATTTTTTGTAAAAATCTTCGGTAAAAATTGTCAATAAAAATCTCGGTAAAAATTTTCAGTAAAATATTTCAGCAACAAATTTTTGCAAAGATTTTTGGTAACAATTTTTTGGTAACAATTTTGTGTAAAAATTTTCAGTAAAAATGTTCGGTAATAATTTTCAGTAAGTTTTCGGTAACAATTTTCTGCAAAAATTTTCAGTAAGTTTTCCGTAAAATGATCCAAAAAAAAAAATACCACATATTTTCTTTTGCAATAAAGGTTAAGTTATTGCGAAAGAAAATATGTGGTAGACTGCATTATTGACTTCTTAAAACTGATCATAACATAAGCAATTCGTATATACAAAAAAAAATTGAATTAAATAATTTCTGAATAGGGTCCACAAAAAGTTACTCACCAACACTCCTCCCCCCTCACAAAGCTTGCGAAATATTTTCTGAATTTCTTATCAATAAGAATAGAATAAATCCAAAATTTATTAAAAATTTATAATCAAAAATCAAATTTTTCGCATATTGCGTAGAAGCATAAAGTTTGTTATGATTTTCTATGAAAAACTAAAAGTAAAAGTGAAGACGGCAGATACTCGTTATTCTCATGAGATTTTTGTATGGCAAAGAAATATGCAAATTTGTTGGGAATTATCGAAAATAGAAGAGAGACCGGTCTGTGGATAATTTTTAGTTGGAGCAAATTTTCATTTACATTTCAAAATAAAAACAAATCACCAAAGTAGAACTGTAGTCGACTCTACACTCCTTCTTAAGAGTATATTAAACATATTCGAGTATGTAAGAAAAAATTTAAGTATGAAAAATGTCATAGTTTGAAAGGTTCAATTACCATTTGCTACTATTTGCAATAAAAATTTTGAAAAGTGATAAATTTGAAAACGGGGAAAGTTTGAAGAAATTTATTTGCAATTTTAGAAAATCAAAACTGGATGTAACAAAACCAGTTGAGAAGTGCAGACCAATAGACGAGTGTCAAACGACTGTAATTCCACTGTCAAAGGATGGAAACCACATTAAGATAGTAAACATTATTAATTAGAATCCAAAAACGAAAAGAAACCTAATTGAAAGTCGTTCAGTTTCTTCACAGCGACCGAGATATTATGCTTGCTTCCAATACTATTCGGAAGGACATGTTCGGAAAGTCGACTATCGAAATGAATATTATACTCAACGAGATAGTGGCTGAGGAAAAGCTGAAGGAGCTTGATGTGCCGAGTCGTAAATGCCGGTTCTATGATGAGCCGACCGCATCATACTTTCAGGTACAGAAAAAGTCAATTTCTGTTTTGTTTGGTGTGAAAATAATAAAAATAATCAGTCTTTGGTTCATTTTGTCACTTCAGGTGTACACACCGAATCTTTGTCGTATGGACTGTCGTATTAAGTCAGCTATCCAGCACTGTGGGTGTAAGCCTTTCTTCTACTCCGTCGGACCAGGACAATTTTGTGACGTTGATGGAATGATTTGCCTTTCAAAGGTAAATTGGTACAATGCGACCTGTCAATGCTATGAACTATGCTCGGTAGTACGCTATTCACAGGCTCAATCAACAGTTAACGTAAGTGATTCAAAAGCGATTCGTTAAATTCAATATCCCTTATCGACTCGTAGTAAAAAAAAATCCATTCTCATTTGTTAATTTTTTATTCAATTAAATTATTTGCAGGAATACACATTATTCCAAAGGTCTTTGGTCGTCAATTTAGTATTTCCGAAAAGCCGAATTTCAAGACGCGTTGTATTTAGTATCACACAGTTGGTAGTTGCCTTTGGTGGTGCTGCTGGACTATTTCTAGGCTTTAGTTTATTAAATATTTTCGAGTTTATAGCAAAGTTTCTTGAATATATTATTGAGTTAATACAAGCACGTTCAAAGAGAACTCGAGATAAAAAATAAATAAATCTGAAGAATGCAATAATAAAATTTTTTGGAAAATTGAATTTCAATCACAATTTACGTAAAAGTAAAAATAGTAAAAAAATATTTCACTTAAATTTCTATTCAACAAATAAGAAATCACAAAAATAAATTTAATAGAAATTTTGAGTAACACTTTTTTGCAAAATTGTCAATAAAAATTTGAAGATAAAAATATTCGGTAAAAATTTTTAGTAAAAATTATCAGCAAAGAGTTCAGTAACAATTTTCTGCAAAAATTTTCAGTCAAAATCTTCGTTATAAATTTTCGGTAAAAATCTTTGGGAAAAATCTTCGGTAAAAATTGTCAGTAAAAATTTGCGGTAAAAATTTTCGGTAAAAATTTTTGGTAAAAATTTTCGGTAAACATTTTTGGTATAAATTTGCAGTAAAAATTTGCGGTAAAAATTTTCTGTAAACATTTTTGTATAAATTTGTGTAAGAAATTTGCCGTAAAAATTTTCGGTAAACATTTTTGGTAAAAATGTTCGGTAAAAATTTGCGGTAAAAATTTTCTGTATAAATTTTTGGTACAAATTTTCGGTAAAAATCTTTGGCAAAAATTTTCAGTACGAATCTTCGGTAAAATTTTCGGTAAAAATTGTTGGTACAAATTTTTGGTAAAAATTTTCGCTAAATATTATCAGTAACAAGTTTTATTAAAGACATTTTTTTTAATATTAAACTTTTAGTAAGATTTTTATTCCAATTTATAGTTGAACCTTTTTAAAAAGTACTTTGTATAATTGCTTGTAAAAAAACAAAGAAGTCGTAAATGAAATGTTAAAAAATATTAATTATAAAAACAAGAGTGGATAAATATTTTTAAGAGCCATTATTACAAATGTAAAGGATGATAGAAATTTGTAAAAAATTAAAATTATAATAAAATTTCATAATCAAAATAAACGAGAACAATTTTCAGTATTTTTTTGTAATTTTTTTTATGGGTTAAAAAAAATCAAAATGAATTTTCGTAATTTTAGTAAATTTTTAACCTATTAACTATGTTGTTAAATTAAAAACTAGACAGCTTATAGACTACTGTCATCTGTGGACGTGATTCTCAACATAAATTTACAATCAGATAAGTACTACCACTCGTATTTGAGCAAATTTGCATTTCATAATTTATTAGTTTTTACCAATTTCTTCAGTGTAAGTTTTATTTTAGAAAATATGAAAGATTTTCTGAATGAAGAAACAAGTTTTCTGGCTTTCGCTTGGCAATCGGCGAGAAATTGTCACGTTTTCTTAGTAACAATATTTTTATGACCCGCCAAACCATTTCAGTTTCTTTAGTTTCAGTTCGTTTCATTTTAGAAAAGACCAAAAAGGCAGAAATGATATTTTTCGGTATGCATATTAACTGAAAACTATTACGACAATTATTACACAATCTCGCAAACTGTGTTAATAAGAGTATGTACAATATTTATATACCTACAACATACTATATTTTGCATATAATCAGTATACGAAAACGTGGTTGTGGGTCTAAAATGTGTTCGAAATGAATGGGAACTCAATTCCCTACCATTTCAACTATCAATTACAACAAAACATGTAACAATACACGGTGAGGGGCGGTGGGGGTATAACTGATGACTGCAAGAAGTTAAGCTGTTCAACATATCGAGAGAATTATTGTGTTTGTTATTTATGAGAATACGGAAACAAGAGGAAGAAACCACTCTACGAGCATCGGGGATGACTGTCTTGTTATGCTTAGCCCCCAGACGCAGACCCAGACCCCTCTAGGCTAGTTCAAAAGCGACCGATAATTTTGGCGGTTAGTTGACTCTTGATACACTTCACTGACTGGACCAACTGGATCCGCTTTGAACACCAACATTTCGAGAAAGGCACTACTAACCGATCTCATCTTCGTCGCTCAAGCTCACCTCAAATTCATTTCGGAAACTCCATTCGAGCGCTGCGGTTCTAACAGGTACGAGGTCTAGCCTATCACAGTACGTTCGCATATCATTTAGTGTTTAAGTGATTTTTATAATAAAAAAAATCCACAAACATTTTTTTTTTGCTGATCAAAATTTAAGATTGGCTTTTAGCAATTAAGTTATTTTGTGTCATTTCAAATTTGAACAAGTAAACAGGGTAAAAAAAAAATAATAAGAATAATAGAAACATTAAAAATTTCATAAAAGATAGGCAAGCGGAACTAAAAATATTCAGAATTTCTGGTGAAATAATATCGAAATAATAATTAATAAAATTAAATTTTGTTTTGTTCTTTAAATTAAAAGTTTGATTACATAAAAAGTTTTAACATTAAATAAAAATGATTACAATATTTAAAAAAAAATATTTTTTATTATATAAAATCATTTTTAAAAAGTTAATGGAAAATTGTATTTAAAAAATGGGTTGGAATACATAAAAAACTTGTGCGACTAAAATTTTTTTCGAATATTACATTTTAAAATATTCCCTAAAATAATAATTAAAAATTAATTAAGACACAAAAAAATTGACGCTATTTTGTTGGAGCTATTTTTTTAAATTAATTTAATTTCTTAAGGAAATAGTAAAAAATATATTGATATTAAAATAATTTTCAACATCACTTAAATATGATTTGTTTGTTTGAAATTAAAAAATCCGTTTTGTTATGTTGAAATTTATCATATACGTATAAACTTTAAAAGAAAATATTAATAATAGAAAAAAAGGACATTTTAAAACTATCGAAATAATATATTAGCTATTTTAAAAGTATAAAAATTTCTTTAAAATCATTTTTTTAAAATATTTTTGATAACATTAAATTAGTCAGTATCAGTCAATCTTTAAACATTATATTCGCTGGTGTTCTGCAGGAAAGCATGTTTGGGCCTATCTTCTACAATATTCTTATCTATCGTGACACCTTCTTTGGTTCATATGCAGTTGATACGGCCTGCTTTGCAACTACTAAAAATCCACTTAACACGCTTTTGAAATTCTCCAAACCTACATTTACGTCCTCCAGAATTGGCTTACCAAGTAAAGAGTGAAAGTGAACGAACGCAAATGTGTTCATGTAACTTTTACTCTCCGCCACGAACTTTTACTCTCCGCCATGTCCTAGCATATATGCTAATGGAAGTGAAACACCACAAAAAAAAAATGTAGACAAACGCTTCCCAAGTAACGCACACACAAGACACACATAAATTAAAAGTTGTAAATTTACTATAGACAGCAAAGTACCTGTTTTAACCAATATGGACTTACGGACTAGAACTCTGAAGCACTACGAATCATTCCATTACTCTTTGTAATATATCCCTTCAGTCAAAAGTACTTTATAAGGGATATATATCGACATACTAAAGTCCATTTTGTTCGTAATATGATTGTGTCTCGTTATAAAAAGTATCATGTAAGTCTTTGCAATAATACTAATCCCCATGCTGGAGGGAGAGCTATCCTTCACTTTCTTTACTATATTGTTGTATTTATTTTTAAATATATTTTCTCACTTCTTATAAAAGTAGAATTTTTAGTCTATATTTTTCAGGATTTTTTTTTAGTTTTTGTGGGAATAACAGACATTTTTGAAAACATTTAATATTTTTTTTTTGTAAAAAAAAATCATATTAAAATGGGTCACGCTGTTAAACATAATCTGCGGTGGCATTTACAATTCAAAAAAGTTTTTTTTTAAAGTCGTAACATTCACAATTGGATGAAATTACATACATGAGCATTCACAGTTGAAGAATATTTTTTCATGTGTTCAAAAATTTGGACTATTTAAATATTGACTCTAGCTTTAAAAATCTAGAAATGCTTTTAAAATTGGAAGTAAATTTTTCAAAGAGAAATATTTAAAAATAAATTTAAAAAAAATAATTAAATTCTGAGAAATTTAGATTATAAATGTTAACCTTTCAGATTTTCAATTTGTATTTTCTTAATAAATGTTAAGAAACTTACTATCTTCCTGTCTATAAACTGATAGTTATTCATAAATATTATAAATTATTGTCAAATTAAAAATGAACTGACCTCGAATTTTTATAAGCTTTTATAAGAAAATAATTTTTTTGCTGATACAAATTCATAAGAAATTAAAAAAAAAACTAAAAAGTAATTTTTATTTAAATTAATCGGATTTGGAAAGTTTTATTGTATTCTCATACTTAAATTTTAAAAACAGAATAAAACAGCACATACAATTTTTTTTGTAAACTACGAAGCACATTCAATTTGCCGCATTTGAGACATTTTTCAGTATAAAAAAATTAAAATTATTATCTCAGAGTTCATGCATAAAATTTGCAAATTTTATACTTATTTAAAATGAACTTAATTTTATTTTTGCCTAAAAAAAATAAATTTAAAAAATAAAATTAAGTCAATATTTACGCTATTGTGCGCTATTATCATATTATAAAAATTATTTCAATACAAATTTTAATATTTCCATATAATACATTTTGTTATTCTATTAAAAAATTGCAAAGTAGGTGGAAATTTTTACGAAAAGTTAATTGTCCGGTAAAAAATACTTATAATAAAAACTAAGTTTACAAAGTTTTCAAAGTTAAAAATATTACGAAATGTCTTAGGTCTTAGGTTATTAAGCAAAAAATCATCAGAAATTATTAGTTTTACCAGAAAAGAATCAGTTAAAAAAATCCCAAATATTTTACAGTCAATTTTACTAAAAGAAAAAGTTTTCATTGGAAATTCCCTTTTTGGACGAATACTATTTTTTCTAAAAATTATTTTTAACGGACAAAAGTTTTTACTGAAAATTATTTTTAACTGAAAATTATTTTTAACTGAAAATAATTTTTATTGAAAATTAATTTTACTGAAAATTATTTTTAACTGAAAATTATTTTTAACTGGAAACTAATTTTACTGAAAATTATTTTTTCTTAATTTTTTTTTACTTAAAATTATGTTTACTGAAAATTATTATTTCTGAAAATTATTTTAACTGAAAATTATTTTTACTGAAACCTATTTTTACTCAAAATTGTTTTTAACTAACAATTAATTTTACTTACAATTATTTTTACTGAAAACTATTATTAACTGAAAGTTATTTTTACTGAAAAATATTTTTAACTGAGAATTATTTTTACTAAAAATTATTTTTTTTTTAAATTATTTCTATTGAAAATTATTTTTTTCGAATTTTTATTTTTACTAAAAATTATTTTTAATTGACAATTATTTTTAACTGAAAATTATTTTTAACTTAAAATAATTCTTAACTGAAAATTATTTTTACTGAAAATTATTCTTACTGAAAATTATTTTTAACTGAAAATTAATTTTACTGAAAATTATTTTTACTCAAAATCGTTTCTAACTAACAATTAATTTTACTTACAATTATTTTTACTGAAAACTATTATTAACTGACAGTTATTTTTACTGAAAATTATTTTTAACTGAAAATTATTTTTAACTGAAAATAAATTTTAACTGAATATTATTTTTACTGAAAATTATTTTTACTCAAAATCGTTTTTAACTAACAATTAATTTTACTTACAATTATTTTTACTGACAATTATTATTAACTGACAATTATTTTTACTGAAAACTATTTTTTCTGAATTTTTTATTTTTACTGAAAGTTATTTTTAACTGACAATTATTTTTAACTGAAAATTATTTTTTCCGTAAATTATTTATGTAACTTTCCGAAAATAGCTGCATTCAAAATCTGCAGGAAGAAGATATTTTTTAATAAACAAATTTTAGGCGAAAATTTTTACTGAAAATTCATAATAAATATTTTACTGAGAATATTTACAAAAACTCTTTTATGACAATAATTTTAAATCTTTGCATATATTTAAAGATTCTCATAAATTATGATATAAAAAATTTTAAAAAATAATAATGAAAACTTACTTCCTCTTGACAATAGAAATAAAACTACATAAATTAAATAAAAAATATTTGAAAACGGCTTGAATCAATGAATTTAATACGATTTCCTCAACAACAAAAAAAATGCATAATTTATGAATATGATAAAAACCTTCTATTTGCATTATTTAAGTTACATTAAATAAATTAGAAAATAAGTAAATAAAAACAAAAATATTTTTATCTTTTTATAGTAAAATTCATATTTTCTTATAAGTTTATCATAAAATTGACAATTCTTTCCTTAAAAATACAAACAATTATTCATGAATAAAAAAACATTAACAACGAAGGTCGCGCATACCTAATCGAACAGTGAATATACCAACAATTTTACAACTGATTTACCGGCATCAATACTAAATACAAATTATCAGAGACTTCCTCAAAAATACGGATATTGTCCGTTTATTGGACGATAATATTCATATTATCAGCAACTTGACAGGTGCTGATAACGAAACACGGAACAACAATCATAAAATAATACAATTAGAAAAGGCCTCACGTTCCCCTTTTGAATAATTCTAAAATCTAAGAAAATTTCATTGAAAAAATTCACACAATGAAGACAAATCGTAATCATACGTTTAACAATTACACACAGCATCCACCTTGACCTCCAAATCTCCACGTGATTCAGGGCCTATTTTGGATCATCTTTCCATGCTACAAGGTTTGTGGCATTAGACAGACAAAAATAACAAAAATAAACTAGAAGGTTTTTGACAATAACCGAAACCAGTTTTCGATATTAAAAATTTCAAAACAAACAAAAAATTACATGATAAATAAATTTTATATAAAAAAAGCCAAGCAAATCAATTTGAATATTTTTCAGTTTAAATTATTCAAAAAAATTATAATAAAAATAAAAATCAAAAACGGAAATAAAAACACACAAATTCCGAGTTCAAATGAAT
This sequence comes from Atherix ibis, assembly GCA_958298945.1. NCBI lineage: Eukaryota > Metazoa > Arthropoda > Insecta > Diptera > Athericidae > Atherix > Atherix ibis. The sequence continues at coordinate 28,495,428 of OY282607.1, forward strand.
TTTCGAAAATTACACATTTTTCTCCATGACGGCTGTCGCTATTATTTAATAGAATTTTCTGTTTTATGGCCAATTAAAATTTGTTAGAAAAATAATTATAACATTCGCTTAAACGTAACTGATTAACCTAAAGCAGAGATAAAGGAAAAAAATATATTTAAATTAAAAATGAGAAAAGAGTCTTTATTTTTTTTTTTTTTTAAAAAGAGCGAAAGTACTCGTACGTGTTATATGGGGAAAAAGGGGAAGCACCACATAACATTAGACACGAAAAAATTGTAGTTTTTTGTGTATTTTATAATTAAAAGTTTTTATTCTAAAAATTAATGATTTTCGTAATATTATTTATTATGTAAGCGATGTACTTAATTTAAAGAAAAAATAATAATAATGGGAAATCTACTCTTTGGAAGTTATTTTCCTTCTTCTCTTGAAGCTATTAATAATAAACACGTTTTAATATCCATGTTAATTGGATTAAATGCATGCAGGATGACATGTAAGAATTTTTTATTAAATTTTTTAAATCTTAATAGAAAAAAATACCTCAAAATAGTCTTAAAAAATACAATTTTCGGAAAAAAAAATTTTATGTGATTTTTTACAATACCTTTTTTTGTAAATTGGAGAAATACGTCGATTTTGATTTGAAAAGTTTTTAAAAATTCTAAGAGTTCGATTGGGAACATTTTTATTAGGATTAAAAATACCATATACAAAATAGTTCCTTAAAAATATTTTGAATACAAAACTTAAGGTAGTAATTATTGAAGTATTTTTAAGTTAAAATTTAAAAAATTTTTGTGTCTGATCAACTCGATCCTGTTCGATATCCAAATTTCAAGGATTCTGTTGTACACAATTCATAACTGTACATAAGAATAAAAACTGAAATTTTCCTACTAGTTTGTTAAATATTCCAAAATTTGAGAAAAAAATATTACTTCTAATCATTCTTTAAAAATAATTTATTTTTAAGTAACCCAGTCCGAAAAAGTATCGGAAAAACTAGAAAAATTGCTGCCATGGAACAGCTTTCACACTTATTTTAATTTTATGTGCCTCACTACACATCCTGAGAGATTTTTATTAAATAACGTTTTTTTTTAATTGAATTTTTTGTAGCCTCAATTTCTGTAAACTCTCATCAAATAATCAAAGAATCTATGATAAGATCCGTTTTATCCTTAACGATAATTTGTTTTTCGATATTAAACCAACAAAAGTTTCTTACGACTCGACTTGTTTAACACCTGCTTTACTGTAACTAAAATTTCGAACACCTTAAAACTGAAACAAAAAAATTATAACAAATGTTCATATCTGAGCAAACGCCGATGCAAATTCCTTAAATATTGTAATTTAAGGATAATAAGCTACTTTGAGTTATAAAAAATTTCTGCCAATAAATATTAAACTTAAAAAAATTAATTTAATTAGAAAATTTTTATTTAAAAACGAAAAGAAGAATATTAGGAATTTTTTAACGAATAAATGAAAAATATATAAAAATTCACCAGATATAAACAGAGAAATATGGAGAATTTTTTAAAAATATATTGTACAAAATATATAGCTTTAGATTGATCAAAAAATATAAAGAAATAACTGTTTAGCAGAAAGCAAAAAATATTCAAAAATATTTAGAATAAGAAAAAATATAGAGAACATTTTTCAATATTAATAAAAATGCATGGAATTGTGTAGGAGTAAGCCGAAAATGTAAAAGAAATTATTTGGTAGTAAGCAAAAATATATTTAAAAAATGGTTTACGAATAAGCAAAAGTATGAAATCATTGCTTAGGAACAAGTAGAAGGTAATAAGTAATTGCTTATCATGTATGTGGGGTATAATGCACTTTTCATTTTACCCAAAATACATGAGCACATAAAAAATTATTCTTCGATCAAAAAATAGAAAAAAATAACTGTTCAGTAGAAAGCAAAAAATATTCTAAAATATTTAGAATATGAAAAAATATACAGAAAATTGTTCAATATTAATAAAAATGCATGTGTTTAGGAATGAGCTAAAAAAATTTAAAGAAGAAAAAACAAAAAAATGTGAAGAATTGTGTAAGCAGCAGCAAAAAGTTATTTAGAAATATGCAAAAAAATATAAAGAAATTGTTTATGATGGCGCAAGAAACTATAAAGAAATTATATAGGACTAAGCAAAATAAATATTTAAAAAAAGTCAGGAACAAGCAAAAAATATTAAGAAATTACTTAGGAGCAAGGAAAAAATATTAAGAAATTGCTTAGGATCAAGCAGAAAATGTAAAGGAAATTGCTCAGAAGCAGACACTAATTAAGGGACATAAAAAAGCTAAAAAAAAATAAATAAAAATTTTGTTTACGAAGATGCAAAAATATACAAAAAAAAATATTTTAGCAATAAGCAAAAATATGAAGTTATTGCTTTGGAACAAGAGAAGGTAATAAGTAATTGCTCAGAAATATTGTAGAGAAAAATTTGGAGAAAAGTTTAAAAAATAATCGACAAGTATGGGTTTAACAAATATAGAATAGGTCTAAAAGTAAGCAACAAACTATAAAGGAACTGCTTAGGTGGGTGTAAAAAATATTAAAAAACTGTTTAGGAATGAGCAGAAAATATTAAAAATTCAGAAAGTATTATTTAGCACTTTTAAAGCTAATATTTTCTTATAATTAATGTTAATAATAAAAAGTATAAATATAAAAAAAATTTCAGGAACAAGCAAAAAATATTAAGAAATTGCTTAGGAGCAACCAGAAAATGTAAAAGAAATTTTTTGGAAGTAAAGAGTACATTTAAGGAAATTGCTCAGAAGTAATAACGCTAAAAGAATAAGGAAAAATTATAAAAATTTTATTTACGAAAGAGCAAAAATATATTTAAAAAATGGTTTAGGATTAGGCAAAAAATCTTTTAAATTTAAAATTTTTCATAACCCATTCTCGATGAATTTACATTGAAAAATATATAAAATTGAGCGGAAATGTTCCGAAATATTTGAGAATATTTTGTTGTAGTCATAGATTAATAAAATTCATTCTCCTATGAAATTTTTTTCTATTCTTTAAGTGTTATTTTATCTTTTTTCTTCTTTCAGATTCCACCCACACACGGTATAGGCCTTAAAAGAACACCACAAATTTTACGATACAAAATAATCCAATCAGTCAGGACTATCGTCGGCATTTATTGTAACTAATCAAAAATGGACGAAGACAGAATTTCGAAATCATTCTCTGGAAGGAACCTATTCATAACCGGAGGGACGGGCTTTCTGGGAAAGGTTTTAGTCGAGAAATTATTAAGGTTTGTGAAGATTTGTATTCATTTTTATACGTTATTTGGGCATTTTTTGTTTTTATTATGTCCCTAATACGAATGAGCTTGTTACCTTCAACGGTACTGATTATCCCACGCATTATGATTAATATTCAAACATTAACGATGCTGTAATTTGTACATATTTTTACCATTTTCAGATGCTGTCCAGACATTCAGAAGATTTATTTACTTATAAGGACGAAAAAGGGCAAAGATCCACAGCAAAGGATTAAGGAAATGTTCGACAATGTGGTATGTATGATTGGACTTTTTTGTATACCATAAAATTCGGCTGAGTGTGGGTGTGTATGTATGCGCATGAAAAGGTGTTCTGGAGAGTATGAGGATTATTATAAAAATTTATTCACATTTGATTTGTGCAATTTTATAGGCAAAATTCTTAATAAAATGGTAATTAGTAGACAAAAATTTAAAACTACAAACTTTGCTATAGAAACTATCCTTTTTTTTAAAGATTTTTTTTTAAACAAAAATAAGGCAAATTTTCTATAAAAATATTTGCTGAACGATTAAAATTTATTATAATACTCACAGTTAAGTATTTTTCTGTAGTTTAAATAATTTAAAACAAAACAAATTATTTTATTTGGAAATAAAAAAATTACCAAAAAGATTTTTTTTTCTCACCCAAATAAAAAGTTCAAATGAGAAATTATTTTTACACAATTCTACGAATAACGAGCACACTAGGCCGATTATGACGGCGATAAATTGAAAGAAGTGCACGATAAGTTGCAATAAAAAAAAAACGATAATTTTGATAAAAGAAAATGGATAATTTCCAAGCTTTGTTGAGGCGTGTATCTTTCCATTAATAAATTGTAAATCTATTTATTTAAGGGGCTTTTCAATAGGGGTAATACGAGTACATAAAAATATACTACCTCTTTTGAGAAGCCCCTTATGACCTAGTATTTCTTGAAAAAAATTGAATCTATATCACATGCGTACGATATTTTTTCAAGCTAAAAATACATCAATCTTAACACGTGTAAAAGTGAGGTTTTTTTTGGTTGTTTTTACAGTTCGGAACGATAAAAACACCTATCTAAATCTTCCGAAGAAAGTTTAGAGATTAGCGTGCATATGCACTACAGGCGCGCTGAGAACGTCATCTACATTGGCTCTTGAGACCATTCTGTCCTTAGACATCTATGTTAAAGAACTGGCCACAAGGTCAGCTCTGCGTCTGAGGGAATCAAGGCAGTGGACTGAACATTGTTTTGGGACATGCAATGATCCTAGTGGAACTGAGTGGGAACACGAGACAGTCCAGGAGGAATCGGCTGTAAAGAGATACACAGATAAGTCAAGGAAAGGGGACATTACAGGAGCAGGCATCTTCACTGCATCTTTTAATATAAATTTCTTCCTACGACTCCCATGCCAGTGTAGTCACTGATCTGGGAGTCGTAGAAAGACTCATAGATTGGGACTATCGGAATATTATCACCGATAGTCAGGCAGCAATTAAGTGGTTATAATGACCCATTTTAAGATCTGGGGCTGTGAAGCATTGCCGCAGGTCTCCGAATGAGATTGCGGACCAATGCAACGTTTATCTTTGCTGGGTTCTCGCACATAGTGACATTCCAGTAAAGTGTAAAACAGATGAGCTAGCCACAAACGTAGCTTTAAAGATGAGGAGGAGGAGAAGACATTTTCTCACCTTTTCTGTTTATGCCCAGCCTTCAAATCCCTCAAAAAGAGAACTCTGAGGCTCTTTTTCTTGGATGATTTGAGTGATATTCCACAAAAATCAAACACTTTGCACTTGCTTCCTTACTTCCAATTTATTTTCAGGGTGACACCAGCTTTGATGATCACGTTGTGGTATCATAACGAACCTAATTTTTCTCTAAGTGTGCGTGACTGAAACAGTCCAAAATTAGGTCCACTCTAACCTAACCTAACCTTAATTTGTAAGCCTAGGTGCCACTGTATAAGTTTTTAAATATAAAAAAAACATCGAATTTAATTTTTTAAAAAAGGTAAAAAACCAATGACATCGTAAAAAAGTGTCTTTGTGAACGAGCTATAAAAAAAATAGCTAGAATAAAATTTTTTTTAAATCTGCCCCAGAAGATTTTTTTAAACCTGTTTTTTTTACGGGTTTTTTTCCTAAATTTATACAAAATTTCCACTTTTTTGTGTAAGACCTAAAGAATAATTCTAAAAAAATCTCCTGAAAATTAAAATTTTTTTTACAAATTTCGTAAACAAAATTCTTGTTACTAAAAAATCTATAAAAATCAATTAACAAGTATAATTTTTTCTATATAAAAATACTATCAAAAATTCTTCTATGTAAACTGATGAAAATAAATTATTCAGAAAGTTCTTCTTCATTTTGATTTGCTAATGAAATGCGGCCATTTTTTTAAATGCAAAATCTTTTAATCACAATTTTGCTAATTTTGAATTTTATTAATTTTGTTGTTTTTTTTTGTTGCTTCAATAATTTGATGGGGAATTCACCTTTCTATTTTTATAGAGTATTTTTGGCTATTTATATTATTTATTTTATATTCGCTGGATAATAATATTAATTTTGATAGTGTATGTAGTCCCAGAATAATCAGAAACTCTATTCACAAATTGCCTTGATATATAATTAATTGTATTGTAGATAAATAAAAAAAAAAAACAAGTTTATTTTTTTCAAATAGAGATATGCTATCTTTTTTTCTGAATTTAGTAATAATATTTCTCATAAAAGTTTCTACTACAAAACAATGAGAAAATCGAGTTGATTGCTCATAAAAATAGCCATTATGATGTTGAAATTTTCATAAATCTACTTAGAGACGTAATTATTATATAAACTAAAAAGAATAATTGTAAAACTAACCTAATCTTTTAATAGTAATATTATTATGCAATTTAATTTTGATTCTTCCCAGAATACAAAGATAATTTTTAATATTTAGTTCAAAACATTGGCGACAATTTATCATTTTACAATTATTTTTATTCATCTATTCCACATGATAATAAGGAATATTTTTAATAGAATATTTTTTCATTTATAATTAAGCCTGCTACGATTTCAAAACCTATAAATTTTAAAAACTATAAAAAAGAACATCTACAAGCAATAAAGTAAATTCAAAACAATCAAAAAGAACTATGATATTTTTTATCAAATTCTATGGTTACTTACTTGAAGGTTTTCATGTAAACAAAACTTTATCAAATTCTATGATCATTTATTTCCAAGGATTTTACTTTAATATAAGTTATATTAGTAAACAATTTAACAATCGAAACAAAAAAAAACACATATCATAAATGTTGTGTTTAAATTAAGGAAAAGAAATTATTAAAATACTAAAAAAAAAACAGCCTATGTCTATTGGCTGTTTTTTTTAGTATTCCTACTCAAAATTTCTACTGAAAATTTCTACTAAAAATTTCTACCAAAAATTCTACTGAAAATTCCTACTGAAAATTCCTACCAAAAATTTCTACTGAAAATTCCTACCAAAAATTTCTACTGAAAATTCCTACCAAAAAATTCTATTGAAAATTTCTACAAAAAATTCCTACCAAAAATTTCTACTGAAAATTCCTACCAAAAATTTCTACTGAAAATTCCTACAGAAAATTTCTTCTGAAAATTTCTACTGAGAATTTCTACTGAAAAGTTCTACTAAAAGTTTCTACCAAAAATTTCTACTGAAAATTTCTACTGAAAATTCCTACTGAAAATTTCTACTCAAAATTCCTATCAAAAATTTCTACTCAAAATTCCTACCAAAAATTTCTACTGAAAATTTCTTCCGAATTTTCTACTGAAAATTCCTACTGAACAATCCTACTGAAAATTTCTACTAAAATTTTCTACTGAAAATTTCTACTGAAAATTCCTACCAAAAATGTCTACTGAAAATTCCTACCAAAAATTTATACTGAAAATTCCTACTGAAAATTACTACTGAAAATTTCTACTAAAAATTCATACTAAAAATTCATACCAAAAATTTCTACTGAAAATTTCTACTGAAAATTCCTACCAAAAATTTCTACTGAAAATTCGTACTGAAAATTTCTACTAAAAATTCCTATCAAAAATTTCTACTGAAAATTTCTACTGAAAAGTTCTACTAAAAGTTCCTACCAAAAATGTCTACTGAAAATTCCTACCAAAAATTTCTACTGAAAATTCCTACCAAAAATTTCTACTGAAAATTTCTACTGAAAATTCGTATTGAAAATTCCTACTGAAAATTTCTACTGAAAATTTCTACTAAAAATTTCTACTAAAAATTTCTACTAAAAATTTCTACTAAAAATTTCTACTAAAAATTCCTACCGAAAATTCCTACCAAAAATTCCTGCTGAAAATTCCTACTAAAAATTCCTACTGAAATTTCTATTAAAAATTTCTACTGAAAATTTCAACTAAAAGTTTCTACCAAAAATTTCTAATAAAAATCCTAACGTAAAATTACTACTCCGTCAATTTAGGGAGGAGAAAAGTTCATTTTTTTTAAGTTTATACTTGTACGAGCAGATTTCGAAGCAAAAAATTGCTTACAGTACAAAAACAGTTGAGCAAACAAAAATACGATAATAATAGTACGAAATATTAATACGGCAGTTAGCATGGGGAATGATTATGCACTCGTGCATGGAAGCATAAAATTACCACAGAACAAGTTCATGATATGCTCACATCGAATGAATTGCGATAAGTGCAACTGCAACTGAATTTAATTCGAAGCATAACAAGGTAATTGCATACCAAGCAGAGAGAGCGAGTGTGAAATTTTTTTTGATTAGTCAATATTACAAAATCAGATAAAATCTATACGATACGAAAATGTGCTAAACGTTTACAAGATCGCTTTAATCAGAGCCGTTAATATGGTTACGATTACAATTAAAATAACCACAAAACAAGTAATCCGATCGCTTAAATCAATCAATCAATCGCTTAATCGAAGCTTTTAATTTGTTTAATTTAAAAATTGTTCGGTTATCTTATCAATCATAACGAATTATGTGCATTTAAAAAATTAAATAATTCAATCGAATAAGTTGCGGTGCTTAAAGTGTAATTGGAACAGTTCACGACCATCATGAATCAATATCTCCATCCGCCCCCCCTCCTAACCATGGGTGGCTATGCAAATATGCATGAAAACAATAAGAAAAACCTCGTTGGCTCGTGTAAATAACAAACAATGAATTTTTCTCATTAAAATTGTTTGGTTTTTAGTGTTTTATGCAAATTTCACTTTTTATGAGCGCCAGCCGCGCGCTATCTTATGAGAGGTCTTATTGCCTTATTGCAGTTATAGCTCATGGGAGCTGGCCCTGACTGTATTTGAGGTTATGTTATTGAACTGAAATCTGATTGCAGACTTTTTTAATTAACCTCATTTATTTTTAATTGCATTTGCTGTAACATTTGTTCTGAAATATAAATTCTGATCACCACGACAACTCAGGGTCCATTTGGTGACAACTAAAAGGCACTTAAATCTATTCAACTAAGACCTAAGCCCACTGCAGACGTTCTGATTGTTGCCAAATCAGTGCAATAGCCTCGTTTTTATATGCGCTAATAAATGAATTATTTTTTTTATAATTTTGAGAGTTTTTTTTTTTAAATGTTTAGGATTTTTTTAAAATTCATTATTAAAAACTAATCTAGTTTTAGTGATACTAATGCATTATTAAAATTAATTGCATCCAAACATAGAAGTTGAAAGTATCCAAAGAAAAAAGAAAAAAAAATTGTGTGAATTCTTCTAAAAAGAAAATAAAAATGTTTGACATAATATCTATTCAGCAGGACCTCTGTAGACACTTATCGGAAATATGCTTAAGCAAATCAGGGAATCCCCGAATAAATATTGGTTAACCAACGAAACTACTTTTATATAGATAGTAATAATTATTGGTCCAAATTTCAATTTTGCTGTTACATTATTTTTTTTTTGTCAAAATGGTAAATTTACTATCGTTAAACAAATTGCCAATAAAATTAAGCTTACCAGCAGATTGGGTAAAAGGGCCGCAGAATGTGTTACGGTTTATGGAATTTTTCAATTTTCTCCAGTTAATGGATTTATAAGAATAGGTGTTGTTATGCATCAAGACTCTACTAAAGTAATAGAAAAAAAAGTTTGGCAAGTATTTTCACTACAAGAATAACAGAAAAACCATATCAAAAAAAAAAAAATATTTTGAACATTAGAAACTTAAAAACCCAGAAGACATACTATCTCAGAAAAAGCGAAAGTTATTATTAAGAAAAGTTTAATTTTCTTCCATAATTATTTTTTTTATTGCATAAGAAAATCTAAAATTACAAAGAATTAAAAAAAAAAAAAACGGTAATTCAATCGTTGAATCTTATCGCTATTGGAACTGGAGTGAAAGTTTATCAAATTTTATGGTACACAAATTACATCAAAAAATTTGTAATGAAAAATTTTTTAAGATAGAAAGAAATTAATTTGAAGTTTTTTTAGGTTTATTTGTTTTATTAATTTCGTTTTTTTTTATTATTATTTATTGCTCAAAGCTTTTCGATTCAGTTAAAAAACAACGCGGAGAAGATGTTATATTGAAACAATGCGTCGCCATAGCAGGTGATGTTAGTCAACCAGATCTTGGAATCTCCGAAGATGATAAGAATTTGATAAGGGAAAATATCTCAATTATTTATCATTGCGCTGCAACAATTAGGTTGTAGCATTAAAAAAATGCTAAAGTTATTTAATTAATTGAAATTAATTTTTTTCTTTTTTTTGTAAACGTATTAGATTTGATGAGGAGCTAAAAAAGGCAGTTCTATTAAATACTCGAGGAACCAAATTAATGGTGGAATTGGCAAAAACTTGTAAACATTTAGATGTAAGTATTGGATAATCTTTGAAAATTATTACTAATAAAAATTCAAATGTAAAAAACTAAAATACAAATTTTTCTAAGCAAAAGAATCAAAATTTCTTTGCTGGTGTATTGAAATTATCTGCAAAAGAAACAAACAAACAAAAACAAATTTAAATGAACCTTGAAAAAAAAATTATTTACATTTTTGAATTATATCAACTAGAACCAATACGATTAATATTTATTAGTAATAAACTAAAACGAATTCAGCACATTTTTTGCATGTCCCAAGAATTTTCAATATTTTGAAATTTTATTGATACTACCAGGTGTATAAGCTTAAGTACGTTGTTTTTTAGTCAAAAAAAATACATATTTTTTTCGTAGAAAGCAAAAACAAATTTATTCAAAGTACTTTCCCTCGCCATTTTCGGACACCACGCCAAAAAAATTCCTTCTCTTTCGAAGCAAACCACTCATCAAGCCATTTTCGGACGTCTTCGTAAGAATCGAAGTGCTGCTCAGCGAGCGCGTGGCCCATCGACGAAAAAAGGTGGTAGTCGGAAGGGTCCAGGTTTTGGAAATAAGCGGGGTGGGGTAGCACCTCCCAGTTGAGTGTCTCCAAGTAGTTGCGGACCATTTTTGACGTGTGTGATGGTGCGTTGTCGTGGAGGAAAATCAGCTTGGCATGTCTTTGTTGATAATCCGTCCTTTTTTCGTGAAAAAGCACGGTGCAATTTGATCAGTTGTTGGTGGTAGCGGTGGGCATTGACAGTTTCACGATTTGGTCTTGGGGAAGATGTTGATGATTGGCCGTTTAATTTTAAGGGTCTAAAGGCAAAAATTCTTTTATCCTAAAAATTATGCCCGGAAAAACACTATTTTTAGAAAGATAAAAATACCAAAGAATATTAGAATCACCCAATCATCTTCCCCTCCCCCAACCCCTCAAATAAGTCAATAAAACATGTGGAAAATTTTATAATAATTGAAAAAAGAAGAAAATAATTAATAATTGAAAAAAATTTGGAGAATATTTGTCCTTAATTTGTTCATTTTTCATTGAACCTAATTATTATTTAAATTTATATTGTAATAATTGTCAAAAAAATATCTGAGATTTCTAATTGAATTTTTTGATAGTGATTCTTTGGATTTTTCAAAGAAATCACTGCCTAAATAAGAGTCAGTAATATTAACAAGGATAATTTACGTAATTTAAATAAATAGTCTAGAAATTCAAAATTCGCGATACTTTTTGAACAGACCTCGTATACACAATATCCAACGCAGAACTAAACGACGCACCCTAGACTGTGCGTTTACGTATAGAATGCGATTCTCCTACAGAAATGATTCGATACGTGCTGTGTTCGTAAGATTAGTATGAAACGACATTCTTTGTTTCACATTGAAAAGACGTACGACAAATTTAAAATCGTGTCAGACTATACGAACGCACATGCCTGACATGCGATATAGTAACTCCGCTTCATACAAGACGTTAATGCATTGGTTGGATGCGACTTCCACGGCACGACAAATACTTTAATAGCCGTTCGAACAAGTTGTCCCTGTTTAACGCATTGAAAACAGGTTGTGCGCACGTTATTCATAAATGGACGTGTCACGTCCGACAATGGGTGTCAGCTTAAAATTACTGTGATTTCAGCATTTAATCACCTGTTTGGTGGCGAACAAACAAATTATCGGCAATTTTTTCTTTACTTATCATACATAAATTTTCCACCGATTAAAATCGCATAAAACGAAGAAAATGGCACGCCACCAGTAGAAACAAATGCAGCTAAACGAAAAACACGTTTAATGAAAAAATTAATTTAATTAACGATCATAATTGCATGTGTTTATAATTTCAATCATATCCATATACTATAATTATTTGTTTTTCTGATTCTCCTTTAGTTCTTTGCATATATATCAACATCATACTGCCATCTTCATGAAAGGAATTTGTTGGAGAAACCCTATGATCCCCCAGCAAATCCTCACAACATAATCAGTGCATGTGAATGGCTTGACGATGATATGGTCCGGACAATAACTAAACGGTATTATCAGTTAATTTTGAAAAAATTTCAAGTTCTCCATTTTCATTAAATATTAAATTTGTTTCTTAAAAATGTTTATTAGAATTCTGGGAACGTATCCAAATTCGTATGCGTATACAAAATCGTTGGCTGAGCATATCGTTGTTGAATCATTTAATGACATACCATCGGTTATCTTGAGACCATCTATTGTCATACCTATTTGGAGGGAACCCGTCCCAGGATGGACTGATAATATTAATGGACCAACAGGACTACTTATTGGAGCTGGCAAAGGTGTTATTCGGACAATGTACTGCAATTCAAGTGGATACGGTGATTATCTGCCCGTTGATATTGCGGTCAATGGAATGTTGATTGCTAGCTGGTTTTATATATCAACGAAGGATTTTTCAAATCGTGTTGGACATATGACCAGTTCGAATGAGCTGAAAATATCCTGGCAAGAGATCATAGAAATTGGCCGATCAGTTATCGAGAAAAAAATACCATTAAACGGTGTGGCATGGTATCCGGGGGGATCAATGAAATCTAACAAATACGTTCATTATATTTGCACTATTTTATTCCATTGGATACCAGCCATATTGGTCGATTGTCTACTTTGGATTCTTCGATATCCGCCAGTGTAAGATATGGTTTTATTTTCTTAAAGATAATTATCTTCAAATAGTTTTCTTGTAATTCAGGTTATGTCGTGTCCAACGTCGAATCCAAAAGGGCTTTGAAGTGTTCGAATACTACGCCAATAACCAATGGGATTTCGATAATACACGGGCTGTTCAAATGAGAAAATTAATGAACGAAACCGAAAGGCATAAATACGTTATCGAAAAACTCGATTTGGATGTGGAAGCCTACTTCGAATCGTGTGTGCTCTGTGCCCGCAGATATATTCTAAAGGAGGGCGACGAAACCATTCCAGCTGCAAGGAGGCACATGAAAGTGTAAGACTGACACTCTCTCCATTAAACAAAAATAAAAAATCCTGGCTATATTAATATTCTAAGCACAAAATAAATTTTTATTTATTTTTTTTTATTTCAGAATGTGGTGTGTCGACAAAGCCGTCAAATTAGCGTTCATTTTGTTTGCGCTCTACTTTTTGGGAAATTACATCTTTGCAAGCGTCTTTGATGAGGGTTCAATATCAAAGCCCAGCCAGCGTTTATAAAATTAATATTAGTTCATAAAATGGGAAAATATCATTTAGTATAAAATTTATTTTTGGTGTATTTTGTTAATAATTTTCTCTATTATGAATATGTATTCGTGTTAATAGAAGTAGAAATTTTTTATTTATTCAATAATAATTATTTTTTTACTCTTATTTGTAAATAAATTATGTAGAAAATAAAAGGAAAAGATTTTTTTTATGTAGAAGCTATTTTTTCATTTATATATTCTTTTAAACCAAAATACCCTACACTACGTTGAGTAATTTTCTGAAAATAAGACTGTTCCAGTATTGATAGTGATTGTGATCTACTCGGATGCCATCACACCTCGTCGAATCTGCTCAAGAGGTACAGGTAAGCCTGTTGAAAATTCACGTGACGATAAAAATTTACAGTTAAAATTTGCAGTAAACATTTACAGCAAAATTTACAGTAAAAATTTATAGGAAACATTTACAGTAAAATGTACAGTAAAACGCAAAATTTGCAGTCAAAATTTACAGCAATAACTTACAGTAAAAAGTTGCAGTAAAAATTTGCAGTAAAAAATTACAGTAAAAATGTACAGTAAAAACTTACGGTAAAAATATGCAGTAAAAATTTGCGGTAAAAATTTACAGTAAAAACTTACACTAAAAACTTACAATAAAAATTTACAGCAAAATTTACAGTTAAAATGTATTGTAAAAAATGACAGCAAAAATTTACAGTTAAAATTTGCAGTAAAAATTTACAGTAAAATGTACAATAAAAATTTACGGTAAAACGCAAAATTTGCAGTAAAAATTTACACTAAAAACTCACGGTAAAAATTTACAGTAAATATTTACGATAAAAATTTGGAGTTAAAATTTACAGTAAAAATTTGCAGTAAAAATTTACACTAAAAACTTACAATAAAAATTTACAGCAAAATTTACAGTAACAATTTATAGTAAAAATTTACAGCAAAAATTTACAGTTAAAATTTGCAGTAAAAATTTACACTAAAAACTTACAATAAAAATTTGCAGCAAAATTTACTGTAAAAATTTATAGTAAAAATTTACAGCAAAAATTTACAGTTAAAATTTACAGTAAAAATTTACAGTATGCGTTTTTCAAGGAATGCGTTTTCCTTGCAACAATTTATGAATGCGTTTTTCAAAAAATCGCCGTCTGTAAATGGTTTTCAGTTGGTACCAATGCTAAGAGCTGCAACAAAACTGGCAGATGTAGCGTGATTGTTGTTTGTAACAAAACTTTTTAGGAATTTATTTTCTTTTCCAAAATTTAATACATGTTTAGGCAATCTATTCAGATTTATCTTTATTTGCCATTTTACTCACCACATCTTTATGTTTTGAAGAAAAGTGTCACTCAATATTGTAAGTCCTGGGGCGGTAATTATATCTGTATAAAAAGTACATATCAATTTGTCACCATTTTGGATACACCCATACTTTTCTGTAATAATCCCTGTTTTGCTTTTCGTTTGTTCATGGTAATTTTTTTTTAAATAATAATATTAACTTCGTTAGGTAATAATTATTTAGCTGCGTAATTATAATTGCGTAACTATTCTTTGCTACCTGAACATGTGCTATAACTATTTGTGACACACAACTGAGAGAACGACACGCGCGTTAAGTAAAGGTAAAATTTGTTCGGACAACTTTATAATCGACATGGGATCTTATATACATAAACACTTATGTATGTATAAGCTCCCAGCTATAATTGGGGTCCTACTACCAACTACGGCTTCAAATTTAAATGCATACAAATGACTGCGATGAGTTATAATTACGCGACGCTAATTTCGATAATGTAGTGCAGCCCCCTACTTTTCTGTTTTATAATTTATTTTTATATATTATACTTTATTTTCGGAACTAAAGTGGATCACTTGAAATTATCAAATGGGTCACTGGTGACCGGCGGGTCATAGGTTGTCGACCAATGATCTAATTTCTATCCAGCAATACTTAGCGGGTCTAATAAGACTTTTTAATAATTTCGGAAAAAGGGGATTAAAAATATGTTATATAATATTTTCGTATGCATTTTTATATTAATCTGAACTTAAAATTCGATTTATTTTTGATCTTATTTTATAACATATAAAATGTGCATTATTAAATTATTAATACAAGTATTATAAATCTAGAATTGTACAAACTTAATAATATTTTTCTTATATTAAAAAAAAACAACAACAAAAAAATCTTAATAAAATTATAAAATATAGTAAAAATTTTTGAAACAAAAGATTTATTTTGGATTATTCTGTCTGATCTTATTAAAAACTTTGTAATTCATTTAAAAAAGCAAACATAATTTTTTTTTACATTCGATATTAACTTTAATCTTTTTAAATTATCAAAACCGACCCCATTTAAACCCTTACAAAAATCGACAAGATAATTTTCCGCTTATGGGAAAAACAATTTTCAAAAGTTTCCCGCTTAGTTCGGAATGCCGAAAATTCACCATGAACAAAATTTCGAAGAACTGCCGGCAAAGGAGCAATCTTCGACAGAACACATATATGTCTCTCTTTCTATTCACAGCGCATTTTGGCATTTTTTATTACACTTGCGCTACAGTTGTTCACCACAGTGTATTGTTGTTGGTGTGTTTCTTTTATGCAGACTGACATTTAGTGATTTTCCGTGTGTGTTTTTTTCGCGAAAGTTAAATGCATTAGATCCCAGTGCAATTACTTCAAATTGATTTCGTTCCAAATTGTTAAGTGATAAATAAACTGAATGGCAATACTAGAAGGGACATTAAGTAAATGGACGAATGTTATGAAAGGATGGCAATACCGATGGTTTGTGCTAGACGAAAATGCTGGTCTTCTCTCATATTATACAGTGAGTAAAAAACAAAAAATCTCCTTTTATAATCAGCCCAATTCAACAATTAAATAATTCGAATAATGAATGAAATTTAAACAAAGTGATTCGATTGATTATGCTCAGTGTATCCGATTTGATGTTAAATTGTGTTAATTACGTCCCCCGAATAAGATGTAAAGAAGAAAGTCATACAAAAATTGACATTTGGAACTGTCATCTGATTCATGTACGAACTGCACTATCGGCAACCAAACCCTATACCACAACCAACTGCTATTGCAGAAATGAATAAATTGTTGTTGTTGTTGTTTTTGGCTCGTCAGTTTTTCAAATTAATTTGCTTGAGACAAACAAAAATTATCAGTGGCCAAAAAAAAAAAAATTAAGTCGGTATATTTTTCCAAGTGATAAAAACATATTTATTTTAAAAATACAGAAAAAACAACATTGTTAGTAGTAGTCATTGGCTAAAAGATAATGCGAATAAGGCAAGCAGCAGCATTTGAGGTTGCGATAAGAGGGACCAAATACCAAATTAACAAACAGAAAAATATCATAAATCTTAATACTTTTCTATCTATTTCTAGATACATGAATACATATAAGTCTGTAGTATTTTCAAAACTCTTTTACCCAATTACCTTACTGAGAATATAAAAATAATGGAAAAACTAATTACCAGTTTAGTTAGTTATTAAAAAAAATTACCGATGCATAAAGTAGATTAGTTAACCAATCGATACTTTAATTAACAAATTTATACTCAAAGACCACAAATAGTAATGCCACAATCACCACACCAACCACCCCCCCCCCCCCCCCCCCACTATTTATTCTTCTACTTCGTAATGATCATATAATTTATCATATTTTTAATTAGTTTCCACTTAAATAAGGACAATTTCGAAATCCAAATATTACAGAAAGAAATTTTTATTTGCTTTAAAGAACATTTTTTGATATTAGTTCTTATTAAAGAATATTTTTTATTTTAAAATTTAAGTAATTTTGTAAATTTTATTTAAATCAAAATAATTTCTGCTATTTGTGAACTTCACTTATTTTTCTATATATTTCCCACTGAAATAAGTTTAAGATGACCATATTCTCGTAGAGGGGAAAGATAAGAACAAGCTCAGAATCCAATTCAAATTGCTCCCTTGTTAACCACTGTCCAAGTAGTCCAGAAAAAAACAACAATTTTATTTGCATTTTTATCATGTGTTGTGGTAATTTTTATTTTAAAATTTAAATTGGGAAATACAAATAAAGAATGACAATGCATATTTTAAGGCTGGAGGAGGTGGGGGTAGATTAACGACAGTGCAAGAAAATTACGCACTTATAAAAATGTAAAAAAAAGTTATATATTTTATATTATGAAATAATAACTTCACTTTCATTGAAAGTAAACTTATTATTTCATGATATAAAATAAATAAATTAAGAATATCGAATTGAAAAATTCTTTCCTATTCGGAGAATAAAACTCAAAAAGTGATAATTTTTTTTAAAAATATTTTATCATAAGTAATTAACAAAGCGCAATTAAACTATTTTTTTACAATTGATACATTTTTATTTAATAGAATTTTTCGATTTTGTTTTTTTTTGTATTATATGATTTTTTATAAAAATCATAAAATAGATAAAATATTGATACTACTACAAATACGTAAATGATTTTTATTTGATATGAAATAGCACATTCAGTTTTAAATGAATTAACAGCTGCCTGTAGTAGGAGCAGAGTAAATTGTGCCATTTGAATTATGGTTATTGATTTCTTAACAATTAGTAATTTATTTTGAATATTTTCTCCAAGTAATGCTATCAAATAATAAGAGTACATAATAACATGAACACATGCATTTAAAAACACCGTAAACAGAACAGTTCCGCCTAGAAATAGAGAGAAATTTGCTACATAAATATTTTTCTAAATTAATCTAGTTTAACATATAGAATTGTAAATAATTTAGGAAAATATATTTTGAAAAAATTGTTTAAAATATCATTTATCACCTCCAATATATTTGGTAAGAATCCATACCAGCGATACAGTCACACAATGATGGTAGACGTGAAGGAACGATACTTGATTATGTTTCTTGCGCAATACGAAAAATACTGTTTCGATTAGTTCTAATAGTTTGAGCCAAAGAGTAAAGTAACAATAATGCAACATATTCAAAGATGTTTCGTCATAAGTGAACGTGACCGATTTACAAATCCAGAATTTAAGTATTGACGAATCTGTTAAAAGAATCTACAAACAGTAAACAAAATTTAGACAAACAAAACACACCAAAACTCTGAGGTCTAAATCTTATCTAAAGTAAATCAAGAAAATTTACAGTAAAAATCTACAGTAAAAACTTATAGTTAAAAATTTACGGCAAAATTAACCATAAAAATATACAATAAAAACTTATGGTAAAAATCTGTAGTAAAAATTACATTAAAATTTACAGCAAAATTTACAATAAAAATTTACAGTAAAAATTTGCAGTAAAAATTTAAACTACTGTAAAAATGTACAGTAAAAATTTACCGTAAAACTTTATATTAAAAATATACAGAAAAGCTTACAGTAAAAATTAACAGTTAAATTTTACCATAAAAATTTACTGCAAAATTTACAATAAAAATTTACAGAAAAAATTTACACTAAAAATTTGCAGTAAAAATTCACAGCAAAATTAACCATAAAAATTTACGATAAAAATGTGCAGTAAAAATTTACATCAAAATTTGCTGTAAAAATTTATAATTAAAATATACAGTAAAAACTTAAACTACTGTAAAAATTTGCAGTAAAAATTTTAACTACTGTAAAAATTTGCAGTAAAAATTTTAACTACTGTAAAAATTTATACTAAAAATGTATACTAAAAATTTAAACTATTGCAAAAATTTGCAGTAAAAATTTACAATAAAATCTTGCTTTAAAAATTAACACCAAAATTTATCGTAGAAATTTACAATAAAAATTTACAGCAAAAATTTACACTAAAAATTTTCAGTTAAAATTACAATAGAAATTGCAGTAAAAATTTACAGTGAAAATGAACAGCTAAAACTTACACTAAAAATTTACAGCAAAATGTACAGTATAAATTTAGAGTAAAAATTTGCAATAAAATTTTAAACTGCTATAAAAATTTACAGTCTAACTTTCATGAAAATTCTCAGCAAAAATTGTTCATGAAAGGTTCGAGAAAATTATTAGTTAAATTTGCGTCAAATTTGTTAGTTACATTTTATAATAAATGTTTGTTAGTAACTGGACACTACTGAGCCAGAGAAAATTTCTAAGACAATTTCAGAAAGTGCAGCTAATCTGGAAGACCCTAAAATAATTTCTTCGATTTAACTGCCTTTAATTATAAAAACCACTAAAGAAATTTTATTATTATTTGTTTTTTTTTCCACATTTTTATGAAATTTTATTATTATTTATTATTTGAATTTTCAAGATTTTATTTAATTTAACCAAAACCATGTCGTATTTTGATACTTACTCCACGAATCAAGTAAATACATGCTAGTACTTGTCCCAAATTATAAACTGCAAGAATTTTCTTTAAATTGTATGGCCTCCGATTTGCCATATAACTATTTATGAAAATGGGGGAATTTTTTCCGTATTAATTAATAACATTTTAAAAAAAACCTGGATATTAATTACCTTGGAGCTAATATCTTCACGGATAGCAGATATGCGATTAGAATGCCCAAAATGGGGAATGGAGTTGCCATCAGAGGCCATGATTTAACGCGAATGTCTAAGAGTACATTTTGTTCACTTTAGTTTTTTTCTGTTTATTCTATTCTGTTATTAAAAATGAATATTACCAGGTTCGGCACCAAAAAATTTGTCACTAAAATCCATTTCGTATTTGGTTTATTGTACCAAAAATTGGACGGTATCCGAAACTAAATATTTTCAACTAGTTTCAGTCTATTTTTACAATAACTCAAATTGTTCTAAGTTGAACATAACCCGATCCCGTTCACTTCAATTCTGTAACTCCAAACTGCTTCTAGCCCAGTCTGAGTCTACGAAACGAAATTCCGAAAAAATGCTTCCATATTAAAAAGGCAATAATTCAGCAAATTTCGGAATTTTTTTGGTATTTATATTTTTTTTTATAATCAGTTGCAATAATGTACACTATTTATTGGCATTAGCTGACTATCAGGACAAAATACGCCAAATCATGTTCAGTGGAAGTGTACAAGTGTTGAAGGTTCTGAATTGCATTATAATTACCGCTTAAGTATTTCGTAATTCCTGTAAATTTATTCACTTTTACACCTTTTATAGTCTGAATTATTTTAATTTGATTTTTTTTGTTCGAAATCACCAATATTTCCAGCCATTCTCTACAAGCTGCTAGTGTACCCCACGTCGAATCCAAATAAGTCAGACTAGGCTCTAATACTTACAAGAACTTAGCAGTCACTAATTTCCATTTTAAAAATTTTTTTTTACGTTTACGCACGTCAAAATTTAAAAATGTTAACTTTGAAATTTTCAAATTCATATTGCACGTGTCAATGAATTGAATGTCGTTCGTTTGTGTTCAAAAGTGAGAATTTCATGTCATCTTTTGGGGTTAATAAAAACGGCGACTAATATAATACATTTTCCTTATTTCGAATGGAATAATGAATGGCCTTCAAAATAAAATTAATTCGAAAATTTTATTTTCACCAATTATTAATTGAGGACAATAATTTGCAATAAATAAGCTATTAACGCTACAGAACCAGAAATTTTGTCTATCGACATTTTTGCAACCATGGAGAACATTGGTGGGTGGCTCATCAAATATTCCAGTACTAAATAGAATCGTCTAGTTGAGTTGGCATCCCGGTCATATTGGTATTGTTGGCTCTCTACCGTACTGTTCCCACTTAAATTCCGAAATGACGCATCTAGAGTGAATGATTTTTTTTCCACGCACTGTCCGAACCTCAACAAACAATTCCAAAGTTCTGGGTAAGAAAACTTCTCAAATTTCGGGTTGGGCATACCGTCCTTTATATCATTTCTGTGTCGTTCAACTCAACCACCATTACCCATATTTTTAATTGATTTAATCCAGAATTTCTTTTTGAATAAGACTCATTTCATCGTGGAACCCTCACATTTTTAATTATAATTTTTCGGGAATTTATATAAAATGTTTGTTTTGGAAAAAAATTGAAGAAAAAAAAACATGTTTTGCTCTTCAAGTAAAAAATCATAAAATTCGTTACGAGAAGATATGTTATGATCGCTTCTTAATTCTGATATCGCACAAGTGATGTCGCCCTGTGCTTGAAATGTGTATGGGCCCATTTTCCATTACATTTCCAAGTGGATATGGCGGATTTTACCTGACGTATGTTGGCATGAAGTTTTTCTAGGGTCCTTCGCTTGTTGATGCAAACCTTTGACTTCAAGTTGCCCCACAGGAAAAAGTCCGGCGGTGTTAAATCAAGCGAACGCGAAGACCAATCAAAATCAAAATTTTTTTATATCAGACGACCAGGGAACAATGGCGTCAAAAAATCGATTGTGATTTGAGTTGTTCTGTTGAAACCAGCAGTGATCCCTGCCATTTTTACGAATAGTTGGCATCAGAAAATCTGTTACCATAGCCAGGTACCGCTCCTGATTGACGGTTGATCAGTACAAATACCGCACCACACAGTAAATTTTTGATCGTGAAGAGGTACCTCTTCAAAAATTTGAGGGCTTCAGTCCCCTTAGAACCGATAATTTTGGCGGATTTGTTTCTTTCCACGGACGTTGAGATTTCACAATTGAAAAATTATTTTGAAGGTACAGCTGAACAATTTGAGGGCGTTCTGGTGGCGTGTACTGGTTTTGTTGAACAGAAGTTTCATAAACGTGCTGTATGACAGCTTTTCGAAAAAGACGTTTAAAAATTAAAGTGTTGCCTGGTGGGTGCATGGTACACAACGAAATCAATAAAACCAATTTGGACTTACGGAATTCAACTTTTGGATTCACCGAAACGTTCGAAATCTTATCGAGTTCAAACTTTACAATCCAGGATCCACCGCCAAATTTTTAATGACCAGTGTTGCCTGATGGGTGCATGGTACACAACGAAATCAATAAAACCAATTTGTACTTATGGAATCCATATTTTGGGTTCAACGAAACGTTCGAAATCTTATCGAGTTCGGACTTTACAATCCATGAAAAATTTCTAATGACCACCATTTTTTTCTCCACGCACGTTGAGTTGTGACAATTGAAAATGAACAATTTGAGCGCGTTCTGATGGCGTCTACTGCTCCATGGCAAAAATCTGCTTGGACTGAAGTTTCATAAACGTGCTGTATGACAGTTTGTAGACAAAATCTGTCGAAATTGTAGCAGTTGAATCATTCTCCCTTCTGAGCCGAATCTAATTAAATTTTTTTCAGCATTCCTTGCATCAATTTTAAGTTTTAATCTTAAAAAAAAACAACCAATAACACCTTTCTCAACTTCTCTTTTTAATTTGCTAAAAGTAACTAATATGCTCAATAAAATTAAATAACTAATTTCATGCCGCATGGTCGTTGTCGCTTTATAATGACATCTGTCTCTTGTTCCAGAGACCTTACAACACCATCAAAACAAATTAATAACAGCTGACGTTAAAAAGCAAAAGAAAAAAAAACAATATTTGTCAATTAATATCGAAGTTTTTGAAATTTTTTCAACTAATCCCAATTATACTCTATTTCCGGTTGTAATTTTTGACATATATATATTTTTTTAAATTGAATATAATGGCTGTGGTTTTTTCATAATGAAAATAATGAATTTTCGCACAATAATTAATTTACAGTCAAAGGAGAAAATGATGAAAGGTGTCCGAAGAGGTTGCGTTCGACTTAAAGGAGCAGTAATCGGAATTGATGACCAGGAAGACAACACTTTCACAATAACCGTCGATCATAAAACGTTTCATTTTCAAGTAAGACAAATTCGATCAATTATATAATACCCTAGAATTAGGGATTGAACGTTGGAGAACTTGATAGTAACGATTGCATTTATGTTTTTTTAAGGCTCGTGATACCGACGAACGTGAGAAATGGGTTCGTCGTCTCGAAGACACCATCCGAAGACACGCCAATCGATCCCGCACCGTCGAATGGGATTGGATCGATCAAGGTTTCTCTAATAGTTCAACGAAACGTGCTAGTCGACTTCAATTGCTCGACAAACGCGTCAGCGAGGCGGATGTCTACTTGCAACTCATGATCGAACAATCAGATGTAAGAGAATTTATAATAAAAAATAGACAATCGACTCTTTCCCTATAAATTATATGAACTTTTTAAAATTCCAGAAAATCGAATTAAGAATATCCGAAGTGATAGACCCTGAAGAGAAGGCCAAATGCAAAGCAATTCAAGATAACGCCAATGTGAGTTAACCAAACAAAAAAAATAAGTTCATTAAAATTTCGCTAATTATGCTTTGTATCTGGACAGGCTATGCTCGAGAATATTAAGCATTCAATTGTGCTGCTGCAAATAGCCAAGAATACTGCCCATCCCATCAATGGAATCTATCAGGGCCCTGGAAACGTGAGTAGCAGTGAAGGCAAATCCGAAAGCAGCCATGAAATCGACGATGAAGATGAAGGTGATTGAAATTTTTTTTCCACCCTTTTTTTCGCAAAAAAAAACAAAAACAAACAACAAATGTAATTATAATAATCACAGTTCTTTTACCACCGCCGGCTGGTATTGCTCCTGTTCAAACTGGAATCGAACTTGGTTCTGAATGTCTTGAAGCCATTCGCCGAAATTTGCCGACTTCAATAAATGGTAAGCTTTCGCCCATTTAAAAAAAGAAAACCGGTTTTTCGAGATATGCCAATTTAGTTTTTTTGGCAAAATCAATCCCCGCCGTTGTCTCAAAAATATTCGTTTGACAAGTCATTTAATGACAGATATTCGGACGCGGCCATATTGTCATTCACGTCAAACCGTAATAAGCGGTATTTTTTTAAAATGAATTATTTTTTCTTTAAAACTTTTTCAACTTATTATGTAATAAAAGGCGTCGAAAATGTGCAATTTTCCATTTAAGTTCGATTAAAAATTAAAAAATCATCTTCGTAAAAGAGCAAAACTTCGTTTTTAGAGAGAAAAATTTTCAATTGGTTGGTTTTTTTTTTAATTCCCAATGCGTGCGTACGTAAACATTTTTTTTTATACTAAAAGAATACGATAATTTTACGGTTAAATGTACAATAATTACTGGGTGCGCGCGATCGATAATAATTAAGTAATTCGTGTGCATTTTTGATTTTATTTTATTATTATTTTATTAACTTCCTCTCTTCTAATTAAACACAAATAAATATATTATTTTATGTTGGATAAACTGTACAAGCAATTATTTCTTATAACAAGTTGAACAATATTATTTGTCTAGCTTCTCCTGTGATGAAATTAATTGTGCCAGAAACGTCGTATTCTAGTTCGGAAGGTGAGGATGATTTCTTCGATGCCCATGATGACCCCTTTACAAGCCAAGGCAACTCTCCAGTGTGGTGAGTACAAAAGTGAATGATTTTTTTTTACGATTTATTAACAAAATGTGAAGTATTTATTTTCTTAGATGGATAAAAATAGGTTCAATAAAAACTTAATTAAAATAAGTTTTGCGAAGTAAAAAATTACAGCAAAATTTACCGTAAAAAATTATAGTAAAAATTTACAGCAAATTTACACTAAAAAATTCTAGTAAAAATTTATAGCAAAATTTACAGTAAACATTTGCCGCTTAGTTCGAACTTGCAGTAAAAGTTTACAGTAAAAATGTATAGTAAAAATTTGCAGTAAAAATTTGCAGCAAAATTTACCGTAAATATTTGCAGTGAAAAATGACAGCAGAATTTACTGTAAAAATTTACAGTAAACATTTACAGTAAAAATGTTCTGCTTAGTTCGAACTTACAATAAAAATGTACAGCAAAAATTTGCAGTAAAAATTTACAATAAAAATTTGCAGTAAAAATTGTTCGTATAACAAAAATACGTACTAATATTGGAAAATTTTCATGACACACATTTTCTGTGTCAAAAGTTTAACCGAAATTGCCGTCAAAAAGTCCCAAGACCTACCTCAAATACAACACAATATTCTAAAATTTTTATGTATTTTTTATTATTCAAAATTAATTTTTTTTCCTTACCAATATAAAAATAAAATAATACAACTTATACTTCTTATATGAAAGATTTCACCTTCAATGGAAAAGCATTGATAAAAATCCACCTGATTAATTAGATACCATGCGTATTACACCAAGCATCAAGAAATACTTTAAACAGTATCTTAAATTCTTTAATAATCTACTAATTAATATTCATTATGGGTAATAAGTGTTAAGTATCTGGAAAAGTTGTTACACTTTTCGTCATATACTTGTAATTAGAGTACATACTTTACTAACTGCTTGAAAATAAATTTTTAACGAGAATTGCAAGTATGTACATAAATACGAGTGTGTAATACATTATATTAATTTGATTTCTAATGATAATATAAATTGAAATTTGCACTACAAAGATAAGAATTTCTGAACACTTTCAATAATCAGATTACTAAAAAAATATAAAGTCTTCTATGAAAAGTTCTTGAGAATATTTTCTAAATGGGTTGTTAGATAATAACTTCTCGAAATAAATTTTTAAGTTAAAAAAATTGCGATTAACGCCATTATTGTTACGGAAGATGAATAGTTACATGACGGTGACAGGTTGATTGTATTAAAATGGCTCTTTAAGTAATTACACCCCAAACGTTATGATTACTTGTTTTATTTACAATATACCCTTTCCATGTGTTCTGAATTAATTTTTTCCTTAAATGATAAAATTCAAAAAGTTGAGTTACTTTTCTCAAACTACTCAAATAAATAAAAAAAAATTTGAACTCTTTTCACTTTTATTTATTTAAATAAATTTTAATTTATTTTTAACTCACATATGCAATTATCTTAACGGTATTGAAATGTGTGACAACGTCAAATATTGAAACAAGATCTAATTGGACGATAAAACCGTTTTTGTTGTTGTCCAAATTTTGTGCATTTTTACAAGATTGTAAAGGCTTGAAAATTTTGATTGTAAACATATGACATTAAATATTAGCACTAAAAATTTCCCGCTTAGTTCGAACTTACAGCAAAAATTTATAGTAGAAATTTACAGCAAAATTTACAATAAATATTTACAGCAAAATTTACAGTAAAAATTTGCAGTAAAAATTGATGGTTTATTAATATTTGACATAAAAAAAATTGCTTATACTCGTACATATACTTAGATTATAGAAAAAACTGGATTGGCATCTACAAAAAAATTCTGTTCAAATTTTTTCGAGATAAAATTCAGAAGAACGCACACACTTTCAAAATAATCTTTTACGAAACACTTCGTATTGTTTTAGTGCGGTTTTATTAAATTTTTACGAAAAATTTAATAAAACCGCACTTAAACGTTCACTCCGCGATAAGTTGCTAAATGTTAACAAAAGTATGAAATCATTTCGATATGCTACCTCCACTTTCATGGAAATTGACATTTTTTAAAACTCTCCGAAAGTCTACAAAATTGGGGCGCTTTAACAACTCTCCGAAAGTCTACAAAATTTGAAATAACGATTCGAACTTTGCAAATTGACCAAGCATTCCAATTCCCATCGAACTCAATCCTTGCAATCCTGAGTCCTTCGAAAAATGGCCAATGCATCTCCCTTTATTTACGAAATACTGTTTATGAATCCTTTTCCATTATAAAAAATACCATTCGCGTCTATCCTATAATCTTAATCCTGTAGGAAGAAAACTGTTCGATCGCATCCTTCCATTATGCCACCCATCAATGTTTCAAACGCGGCAATAATGGCTTCGAGATTTTTTTTAGTTTATAAAAAAAAATAATCCCGTTTTTGGGGAGACATCGATAGGGGGTTTTCTCTTATAAAAAGGTGTTTTTTACAAACTCAAGACCTAACAGATCTTCCTTAAAACGCAAAGAGGATGAAAAAATATTCTTATTAGAGAAAAGTCTACTAGGTATTAAAAAATATCAGTTTTAATGCAAAAATACAAGAACATTTTCCGAACAATTTATTATACAATATAATAAATAGAAAAATATTTATTTTTCTTTCTTTTTACTTTAATTAGAAATTGCGCGCTTATGCTTTTGTGTAGAGAATTTTTAATTGAAATTATTTTTAAAACAATTAATCCGATTAATAATGTAAGTTACTGTACGAAATAAGAAGAAGAAAAACGTACGTGCTCAGAGAGAATGAAAAACATTTCATAAACAAAAGTGAAAGAGACGAATTGTGACCAATGAAGTCGCTGGTTTGGTGTCAGACAAAGAAGAAGAAGAAGGGAAAATCAAGTAAGTGGAAGTGACGCTTCTACAATTTGTTTGGTGCACAAGAAGCTTTGAGAAAAAGCTTTCTTTTGACAGATAAACTATGTGGTTACATTGCCCTCGCATATATGCAGGAGAGTTTTTTGCAAAAGTTTTACAGAACCTCAGCTCTCTGAGTATTAGTTTCACAATATTAATAATTTTGAAGTTTGTTGGGCTACAGAATCCAATCTTCCCAACCGAGCACAAACGTGTGTACGTACACGTACACGGACGGGCGCATATGAAGCTATTTAAATACGGTTTTTTATTGTAAAAGATTTTGCGTTTGTTTTTTATGTGTGTGCGTGTGTGTGAAACATCGAAAAAGGAAAATTCTTTTCGTGTTTTCAGTAAAAATTCGAATGGTTTACGTACGTGTACGCAGGAAATTTCAATATTTCTAAGTTTATTCACATTAAAAAACAATTAATTCTTTTTTTTTAATTTGAAACAAATCAAAGTAAACTCATTCTTTCGATTAATTTGAAAATATAAAAAAATTATTGTGTGTATGTATGTATGCATACTTGTTAAGAAGAGTTCAATAAAATTTATAATGAGAAATGTTCTAAAAAATAAGAAAAAAACAATGGGGAAAAGGGAATAAATATTATTCGTTCGATTTTCCAATAAATTTTTTACTACGAGTTTATTTATCCACACACAATACTATATGTCAACACAAATACGGTGTTTTTCTTATAGAGAGAGAAGTGCATAAGTGTTTTAAGTTTGTTTTTAAAAATTTTTTATTTTTTTTTAGTCAAATGTAAACTTTTTAGATCTAAATAAAGATATGTGTTGATGGCCTGTGCTGTTTTTAAAACAAATTCAATTTTATTAAAAAAAGTTTATACGAAAAGTGTTGTTTTAAATATTAAAACTTTGTTGACAACAATAATTGGAAAAGTTTAAGTAACATTTAATTAGTTCTATTATTTATTATGGGAAAATGTAAAAATATTTTTGCGATTTCAAAATAATTTCAAGTAATTAGAAGAAGAAAAAAGTCTAAGAAAATCTACAAAAAAGATTAATTTCTACTTAAAGAAATCTATGTTCTCTAGCGTACATAAAATGTGTAGTGTTGTGCGGTTGTAATCAGTTTATGTACATGAAAACGAGAATAATCCAAGAGGAAAAAAATTATAATAAAAATTCATACACAAAAGCATAAAATATACAATTAGGGATTATTTTTTTTTGATAAGTGAAATGAAATAGTTATGATGGTATAAAAATAGATTTAATTAGTTCGAATGTGGTTTATTTTGTTCTCATCTTTTCATATGTACTTGCTACATATTTTTTGGCTTTACTTACTATAAATAAAAGTAAAGATTTTCTTTCCATCAGCAATAGAGAAGAATGAGAATTTCTTAATTAAAAAT
Organism: Atherix ibis; assembly: GCA_958298945.1. NCBI lineage: Eukaryota > Metazoa > Arthropoda > Insecta > Diptera > Athericidae > Atherix > Atherix ibis. The sequence continues at coordinate 28,524,577 of OY282607.1, forward strand.
GTTTAAAAATTTTACGGGAAAGTGGCTATTTCGTCGAACTAGTATAAGGTATGAAGTCAAATGTACAATATAAAAAAGACGAGTTCAACTTTTATTTATGAAATTAATTTTGTATAAATTGAAAAATTTCTCTTCTACCAAATCTGACCCTTCTTGGGCGTTTTGATTATTTATTTAAAAAGTTGATAAATTTCTTTAAAGTGCACATTTATACACATAAATGTGTACCGATTTTTTTTTCAGTCTTTGGCATTAAAATGAATAAAAAAAGGTAAATCCACTTGAAATACGGGCGTTATTCACTTTGTGTTTTGTGGAAAGTACAGGCACGATCACTGACAGCTTTTAACCACATTTGAGGTTTGATTTTTTTAAAGTTCGCCATTTTACGAAAATGCACGTTTTAGTACTAAAGAACTCGTTAAAATTTTATAAAACTGCCGTAACCAATTTGTTTTGTTTTTTACGAAACAAAATTTTCTTTTGCAAAAAAGATTTCCATTCCGAAATGTGGAAAATTTTTTTCAAAAATTATTTTTTTTTTATTGTTTTTTTTGTTGCTATAAGTGGTATGAACAATATAATGAAACCTTAATTTGATCGAAATCTGTATTTAAAGTGTATTTTAATTAACTTTACTTACTTTTAATTAATTTTGTAAAAAATGAAAAATTCCTCTTCCACCGAAACTGCTGTTCCTTTTTTTTCGGACCTTTTGATTATTTATTTAAAAATTTGATAAATTTATATAAAATGCACATTTATGAATGTGTGGTGATTTTTTTTTTAATCTTTGACATTAAAATAAATATAAAAAAGAAAAATCTACTCAAAATATGGGCGTTATCCAATTATTTGTTTGAAAAGTACGAGGTCTGTTCAAAAAGTATAGCGAATTTTGATTTCCGCGGGTTACATATACTCGATTTTCGATTTTTTGTGGCGTTATGTTGGTTCCCATGTTTCTCACTTATGCCGACAAGTTCGGCCATTTTTAATGTTCAGTTAATTTTTGACAGCTGCTTTTCCTGCACGTGTTTTGGCTCGTCTTCAATTTTTGCCCATTTCCGACCAAAAACAGCATCGCATTAACATTGCTAAGGAGCTGTTGGACTCTGTCAGCGATGACTAAAATTTGCTCCAGGATGTTTTAACTGGTAACGAATCATGCGTTTATGGTTATGACGTGGAAACCAAAGCTCAATTATCCCAATGGATGCTGCCGCACCAGCCAAGACCGAAAAAAGCGTCGAATGTGAAGGTTTTGCTTAGAGTTTTCTTCGATTGCAGGGGCGTGGTGCATCACGACTTCTTGCCACATGGTAGAACGGTTAATAAGGAATATTACCTGCAAGTTATGCGCAACAATCCGCCAGAAACGCCCGGACTTGTGGAAGAACAAAAATTCGCTTTTGAACCATGATAACGCCTTGCTCATGCATCGAGCTTGTGCGCGAACTTTTGGCCAAAAACAACACACTAATAATCCCCCGCAGCCACCGTATTCCCCAGATCAGGCCCCCTGTGACTTTTTCTTGTCCCAAAACAGATTCTTTGATCCATTTTTTGGAATGGGCAAAAATCAAAGCAGCTGTCAAAAATTAACTGAACATTCAAAATGGCCGAACGTGTCGGCATAAGTGAGAGACATGAGTACCAACATAACGCCACAAAAAATCGAAAATCGAATATATGTAACCCGAGGAAATTCCAAAATTTGCGATACATTTTGAACAGACCTCGTACAGCGCGATCACTACTGTATTTGACAGCTTTTAAACACATTTGAGGTTGGATCACAAAACGTATTTGTTGACAGCTTTTAAACCACATTTTAGGTTGGATTTTTTTAGGGTTCGCCATTTTACGAAAACGCACGCTCTACTACTAAACAATTCGTCTAAATTTTAAAACAACCAATTTTTTCTTTTTTTTACCGAACAAAATTTACTTTTGCAAAAAAGATTTGAATTTCAAAATGTGCAAAAAAAGTTTCAAAAACAATTTATGTGTTTTTTTTGTTGCTATAAATGGCAAGATTAACTAAAAAAATTTGTTTTAAAAAAAGTGTATTTGAGTTAACTTTACTTGCTTTGCAAAATACAAATAACCCCCTTATAACCCCCTACATAAATATAAGCTATTCATTCTGTTTATATTCTTGGATTTTTAAATGCGAAAATAGGTAGCTACAAAAAATTTCCTTTAAAAAAACACAAACTAAAGGTAAAAATAAGCATAAATTTATAATTAACTGAATCGAAATGTACTGAAATAATTGACAGTCTCAGTCGAAAAAAAAATTGGATGAATTGTATTTTTTTCCAATTTTTTTTTTGCTGTCATCAAAATATTTTCAGAACTTCAAAAATAAAGGTCACCAAAAATGTTTAAAATACAAACGAACAAATTATATACTAAACTTTTTATTTTTATACATTATACGAACTTATTCTCTGCTGTTTGGGGAGTTTTTCAGTTTTTGTTGGTATTGTTGGGAAAATGCCCACTTTTATTTGTACTCACACAATAAGTACAGTTGAACATGACCGAAAATAATAATGAAATAATTTCAAAATAGCTGCAAAATTCTTTTAGGCCTTTATGTGCATCATTATAATTTCCCCACCAAAAGATAATTTATAACATGGGCACAAAAAAGTTTTTTAATACATTCTCAGAATGGCTGTCTGCTTTGCATCATTCCCATCGTAGGTCATCCCCATCGTCATCCCCATCATCATCATGATAATATTCATACTCATACCAGTTAGTCCAATAGTCTTGTTTAATTCGAATCACTTACTCGTATGGAAGTCGCACATATGTTCATCGAAGAGAAAATTAGAATTAAGCAAAGATTCAGTACACAATAAAGAATGACCACGGATTTTGTTGAATTAATTACAAACTATACGAGTACTCGTATGCAATTAAATATGGTAGAACCAGAAAATATGGTATTCCTATTCGTAAGTTGGGATGAATGTGTGACACGACACGTCGTCCATATGCACGTTTATTTATTCATCATTTATCCCCGAACACTTGCCTCTTCTTTAACCTCATATCAAGCAGAGAGGATGAAAAATAAATAGTTAAGGACTAAAATAAACAAATCCAATGGGTACCACCAACCACCGTTAAGGTCATGGACGACATAAAAAACAAATAAAAAATACGTTTTCTCTCCAAAAATGGTCAAATAAATTTACTCAATTATTTATTTATTTTCCAATGATTTTCGTTCATATCTTTGGTCATAATCAAAACTTTGTCGATAGATAAAGTCATCGTTCTCAGAACGAACACATTTAATGTTATACAAAAACGTTTGGCGGTGGTTTGGGGATATCAAAACATAACCGAAAACGGAGGGGGGGGGGGTGCTAATTCCTATTCTGGATTTGTGGTCACATGCGGACGTACACGTACGAATATTTACATAGGATCAAAAAAATGTTTGCGTAAAAGAGAGGGGGGGGGGAGGGTTTGGATTACTTGTAATGCCTGCACCCACACTACCTTCCAATCTCACCGAACAATACTTTAAATTCAACGAAGAAATTTACTTCATATCGGAACTAGTTCTGTTGAAAGTGGAATTGGAATAGGAAAAGGAGGGAGTTGATATTAAATTATGATTAGTAATGCCTTACTAATGTGAGTGATTGAAAATATTATCACCACTTAATTTTGATCCTTCTATAAGGGATTAAAACCTGCTGAGTTTTTCTTTTTTGTATTGTCTTTATTTTTTTTGGAATAGGCAAAGGGTAATAAAATTCATTCAAAGAAGAGAAAATGGTCCTCGCTGGATTTCCTTTTTAATTTACGAGATAATTTAATTATCTCCTTTCCCGAGAAAGCCTTTTTTTCAACAACAAAAATTAAATATAATAAATAAAAAAGTGATTTCTTTAAATGCTAAAAACAAGTTGTTCCAAATGGAAGTGCTTATAAAAGCAAAGTACACAAATTGGCAATAGTCTATGGCCTCTCCAAGGAGTGGAGAGTCAATTCTTCAGTAACTCAATTTTTAGCCAATACATTCGAGATTAATGGAAAAAACCTGAAAAATAATCTTAAAGTAGACAAAAACAAATTCAAAATGAAAATATCACCACTAAATTTTGATCCTTCTGTAAAGGAATAATAAAGCCTGCTGGTTTTTTCTTTTTTGAATTGTCATTATTTTTTTGGGATAGGAAAAGAATATAAAATTCATTCAAATAAAAGAAAATGGACCTCACTGGATCTTCTTTTTAATTTACGAGATAATTTAATTATCTCCTTTCCCGAGAAAGCCCTTTTTTTAAAAAAAATTAAATATAATAAAGAAGTGATTTTTTTAAATGCTAAAAACAAATTGTTCCAAATGGAAGTGCTTATAAAAGGAAAGTACACAATTGGCAATAGTCTGTGGCCTCTCCAAGGAATCATTCTAGACTCAATTCTTCAGTAACTGAATTTTTAGCCAATACATTCGAAATTAATGGAAAAAACCATGAACAACTAAAAAGAACAAATAGCAAAAGGAAAAATAATATCAATCCTTCTGCAATTGAAAAATATTTTACGATTAGTAATGCCTTACTAATATTAGTAATGCCTTACTAATGTGAATGATTGAAAAATAATCTTAAAGTAGACAAAAACAAATTCAAAATGAAAATATCACCACTAAATTTTGATCCTTCTGTAAGGGAATAATAAAGCCTGCTGGTTTTTTTTGTTTTTTGAATTGTCATTATTTTTTTGAGATAGGAAAAGGATATAAAATTCAATCAAAGGAAAGAAAATGGTCCTCACTGGATCTTCTTTTTAATTTAATTTCAAGAGAAAGCCGATTTTTCAACAAAAAAAATTGAATATAATAAATAAAGAAGTGATTTCTTTAAATGCTAAAAACAAGTTGTTCCAAATGGAAGTGCTTATAAAAGCAAAGTACACAAATTGGCAATAGTCTACGGCCTCTCCAAGGAGTCATTCTAGAATCAATTCTTCAGTAACTCAATTTTTAGCCAATGCATTCGAAATTAATGGAAAAAAGGAGAAACAACTTAAAACGACAAGCAACAAAAGGGAAAAAAATATCATAACATATCCTTCTGCAATTGAAAAATATTTTATTCATGAACTGGTTTAAAGTATGAATAAGGATTTAATGAAATAATAAGAAAAGGATCTGGCTTGGCTCTCCTCTTCGCTTCGAATTCATGAAGAATTTAAAATGTTCTTTCTTGTTTTAATCGGAATTCTTAATTTCCTCCACTTTTCTATTAATTTAAATTCAAAAATTTTCCCATTTTTTTGTTGTTGCCTGATTCCCATTTTATTATTCTGTTCAATTTTAATTTAAAAGGTCCTTGAAATTTTTAGCATGTTATTTTAAGGATATTTCAAAACTTTTGATTTGTTTCCGTGTTTTGATTTTTCTCTGTTCGATTTTATATTTCTATTTCCTCCTGTTCCTTATTGTTTCCATCTTATGGATGAAGTTTCCAGGATTTGTTTCTCATTTAGTTTTTGTTGTATTTGTTTCTTCCTTATTCATGTTTCAACGTTGTTTGTTTTCAGAATTTTTCTATTAGAATAGTTCTTAATATTTTTTTACCAATTTCCGGTTTACTATTTTTTGTTTCATTGATTTCTCCTGTTTAATATTTCTTTTGTATTTTGTATCAATCTTTTTGCCTGTTTTGCTTTTTTTTGTTTTAATTTTCTCCAAGATACGACAATGAGACAGTTTTGGTGACTCCCATTTCCAACTTTCTTACAAAAACTGTCTAATAGTTGATTGGTGGAAATTTTCAAAGATTTAATAATTTTAAAAAGGGGCCCTCAGAAAATAGGTCTAGAAGCTCCACAATGAAAGGAATCCTATTTAAAACTGAATTCTGGATTGTGACATTTTTTTTTTTAATATGGGGAATGGTGAGTTAAACACCGCATGACGGACAAGATTAGTTTCCGAAGAGAATGCAGTATGCCCAAATCTTGCTGAAAATCTGAGAAATTTCCTTTCTTATCTACTTCTGAACGCATGATTAATAATGCTAAGTGCCATTTTATTGGCAAAGTTTGGGATTTCAGTGTACACGAGTCTCCTAAAATAGCCGGTCACATTATCAGCCCATTTATTACCCAATGCAACACGAACTTTCTTTTATATAACAAAATTGCTTCGAGGGCTAACAGACTATCGGTAAATATGGCAATATTTTTACGGTACGAATTGGATGACAGGAAAAGATATTTCATTAGAACCGAAATACCGAGTCTATCGAACAAGTTCTACGGAAAAGTTTCCTACAACTTGATGGATCGGTGTTTTCCTTATCATACTCAACAGCGCGAAAACCGGAATTGCGGTCTAGACCAACTGAATCAAAACCTCCAGATCGTCCTGGCTGCGCACCGCGGTCTTCCAACTCGACCCATCCAGCATGCTTTTGACTTCCTAGCTAACGCCGCCGCTATACCAAAGGCAGGACCTAAATCGTATTCTGGTACTATAAATGGAGCCAATATTCGACTTATAGTGTCGAATAATATAAATGGAGCCACTATTCCAGGCGGAATCCTCCTCATCCATATGGGTTAAGTGTCGTGCCCAGCCCTCCCCGCAGCCTATTGAGGATTAATTTTATCCACAACCAGAGTTGCGGTAACCTTGTCGTTAAATAACCGTAAAAATCGTCCATCCTCGTTCGTGTATGGGGCTAAAAATTCTCTGCAGGATCCGCCACGAACCCAAGTTTCAGAAAAATACAGACGAACTGCTAAGACGTATGTCCTGTACAGCAGTAGCTTCGATTTTAGGTGCAAATTTCTTTATCCATATTATTATCAGCTGCGCGACCTCTAACCCCAAATAGGAAAATAACCTCTTATCTGCCAATTAGGAGACTATAGCTTGTAAAGCTATAGTCTCCTAATTGTTTTTGCTGAATTTAGTAGGCTCCTGATTTTATTATTATATTTTTTAAATTTCCCCTATTTTTAAATTGGATTAAAATTTTATTAAATTTTCTGTAATACGAGGTCTGTTCAAAAAGTACCGCGAATTTTCTGTTTTTTTTCGAAAATTTTTTATTTATTCATGAGTATCTATTTTGTCCCCTTCAAAGTAATCCCCACTAGATATTAAACACTTGTGCCAACGTTTTTTCCAATCCTCGAAGCACTTCAAAAAATCATTTTTTGTGATCTTGTTCAGCTACTTCTTCGATGCCGTCTTTATCTCCTCAATCGTAGCGTAGCGTTGTCCTTTCATGGGGCTCTTCAGTTTCGGGAACAAGACAAAGTCACAGGGGGCCAGATCTAAGGAATACGGTGGCTGCGGCATTATTAGTGTGTTGTTTTTGGCCAAAAATGCCAAAACCCAATTTTTGTTCTTCCACAAATGCGGGCGTTTCTGGCGGATTGCTCCGCGCAACTTGCGCATAACTTGCAGGTAATATTCCTTATTGACCGTTCTACTCTGTGGCAAGAACTCATGATGCACCACGCCCCTGCAATCGAAGAAAACTGTCGTTCACACGCCCCCGCACGTTTTTCGTCGTTCACATCTTCTCGGCCCTCTGAGAACATTTTGTACCACCAAAAAACTTTGCTTCGGTCCAAGGTAGCTTCACCATATGCAACAGTCAACATTCGGAATGCGTCCTCGCAATTTATTTTGTTTTTCACACAAAATTTGATATAGATTCTTTAATCCATTTTTTGGAATGGGCAAAAATCGAAGACGAGCCAAAACACGTGCAAGCAAAGCAGCTGTAAAAAATCAACTAAACATTCAAAATGGCCGAACTTGTCGGAATAAGTGGAAGACATGAATACCAACATAACGCCACAAAAAATTGAAAATCGAACATACTTAGCCCGCGGAAATTCAAAATTCGCGATACTTTTTGAACAGACCTCGTATGTCAATTTTTGTATGGGGTGCGCCATCTAAATGTGGTCGATTGTCGCGGATTGTCTGTTTCCAATAATCTTTGGGTTAACTGCACTTTATATGGAAACATATCCAGATCATCTTTCAGAATCCTCCTCAAAGTAGTTCCACTGATGTTAAGTTGCTGAGACCGGCGGCAACACTCCGTTGAACAGCTTCAATATTTTCATTTCATCGTCGAGGACGTGGTCGATTTGAATGTGGACGGTCCGCTACAGACCCGTGATTCTCGAAATTCGAAGCTAAGCGACGAATAGTGTCACTTTTAGGCGCCGCGATGCTTTTGACGATACGCACGCTGTGTTGCAACAACTGAACGATTACATTTAATGAACATTTTCACTATTTCCGCGCGTTCTTTGGGCGTAAATCGATTCATGGTTAAAATTGTAATGCAATAACCTTTCCAAAATGTATTCGACGACGTCAATCGGTTTAAATCTGTCAAAGTTATTAAATATTTCCATCGACCACATTTAGATGGAGTACCCTGTATATTACTGAAAGATTTAATTAAACTGTTGCCTTTATAGCGGTCCTAGCACAGGTCCTTTTTTTTACAGGATGGCACTTAAGTTGTCTGAAAAAAAGTGCTTCCTTTAGTAAACCTATTTTTTTCTTTCATTTTCTAGAGACATCCTAATATAAATTCCACAAAGCTAATTAGACCCTGTTTAGACATTTACACACCCGAAATGTTTCCCTTTTTTTCCGTTATATACGTATTAAAATAGATAAAAATCTTTAAAAACAAATATATTTCCAACAATTTGTGCCTTAAAAAAAACCATCTTAAAAATAAAATTACATCAGTTTTACTATACGTGTATAATAAAAGCGAGCGAGTATCTCTAAACACATAATCAAATTGACTGTGTACATTTCATGTTATTAACGAAAACATATTAATTAAAGAGTTCATATAATAGTGATAAAATTTTTTTATTAAATGGTTTTTATGCGGCGGAAAATTGAAGAGAAAAAAATAACACTTTAAAAAATTGTGCAATGTCACCAACGCTTATGAATACTTTGAAAATCGTTGATGGCATAATTGGCTACAGGACTAGAAGGAGGGATAGTCTATTATGTCTATAAAAATATTCTCAGCAGCGGAACTTTTATGTGCCAAAAATGGCGTATAGTCAACAGGCTAACGGCCTTCTTCATAATAGTAAAAAAAATATTTTTTTTTTTTAATAAATTCGATTGACTCTACTCTACAATCGAGAATAAGCTCGTCGCCATTCAAACAAACTCTCTCGATTTATTGATTTTTGAAAGTGGTGCTTTTCGTTAAATTATTTTTATCTTTTTCTTCTCATTTCTTATATACTGAAGGGACTAAAATAGGACTAAAAAAAATTCCTATACATACTCACTCCCACTGCTTTATTTAACTAGAGCGATAACTTTTGATGTGTTTGCATGCGGATAACTTTTTCCCCACACATCCTTTAACCTTTCATTTCCATTCATATGCCTCGTATATCCTGTATGCTTCGTATGCTTACTGATTCCATTATTATTATTCGAATTGAAAACTTTTCCTTCTGAAATTCGTCGACCATTTTTAATGAGAATTGTTTTTCTGCCAGAACGAAAAGTTTTCATAAATAATTTTTACATTATTTACTCTTATACGAGCAACTATGACTTTAACATTTATTTTATTATTATTTTTTTGCTTTGTTTTGGTTTGTGTTGATTAGTGTTGCCACGTGTCCCTTTTTTATACTCGTGCGCAAGAGAGAGAAGACAAGGGCAAAAGGTAACTTTGCGTGTTATTTAATAACAAGCACAGGTTAAAGTACGACATAAATGCAAACTTTTTTCTGCTCTCCACGTGGGGAATGGAGCAACTGTGGCTAGGGGGTGACATTTTTCAATTTATGATCCTGTCTTGAAGGTAAAAAGAAAACAAAACAACTTTTTACGACAATAACAATTTCTTTTCGACTTTACCTAAGAAATTTTCCTGCTAAAATTGTAATCGTACTTTTATAAATATTTTAGATATTTTCCCGTTTTAATCTCAAGGAATTTGATATCAACGATTACAGTTGAATAAATTCTCAAAAATTCTGAAAGTCTCACAAATAGTCGTGTCGGGAGTTATTATTATTATTGGTGCCGTGTGGCTGCTTAATTAAGTGTACCTGTGAAATGTCACTAAATCATTCGACAGACGTTTTATTGACTGTTCAAGGCTCTTGTAAATAGTGTCATGAGAACTTTGGTAAATGGTTCATATTATTTTGTAATGGAGGAAGGCTCCTCTGAAAAGTCGTCAAGTTATTTTGTATCTCGAGCATATATGCGAAAAGTCTTCCACACTTTTCACATTGTTACTAAATAGATTCAAAAGTATGGAATCTGATTTCTCACACAAAAAGGATATTTTTCCATGTCCATTCCTAAACAGGATATAATTCTAACCAAATTTTTGTCATCAATAAGGTTAATGAATCTACTTCCAAAATACCTTTGAACATGGAAAAACTGCTTTTTATATTTGAATTCAAAAATGATTAGCGCCAAAATAAACTTCCTTGAAAATCATCCTTAAAGAAATTTTTTCTTCTCGAAATGTCTGTCGTTGTAACGTACTGTCCTGTAGAAATTCTTTATCTCAAATGCCAAATTTAAATCTATTGGGTGTAAGGGAAAGTTCTGTCCTTTTTGAACACTTGCACTTAACATATATGCGTTGTCGATTCTTAGCGAGAATTCTGATTCGACCGAAATCGATTTAAACCGTTAGATTACTGTATGATTGATGGTTTACACATATTTTTTTTGTATTTTTGTCAGTTTTCTTAAACTTGTAAAACAATCAACATATCTGAAAAAAAAGTGCACTCAAGACATTGTATGTTGTATGAGTTCCAAAAATGGAACAACGCGATGGAGGCAACAAAAAAACTTGTGTGGCGTGTTTGGAGAAGACGCAGTAACAGCTCGAACATGTCAGAGATGGTTTGCCAAATTTCGTTCGAGTCATTTTTCTTTGAAAGGTGAACCCAAATCAGGAAGGCCTTCATCAGATGTCAATGACGAAGTACTACGCAGTATGATCAGGACAAATCGCATGTTACCAGGTGTATAAGCTTAAATCCGGTGCTTTTTAGTCAAAAAAACACACGTTTTTTTCATAGAAAGCAAAAACATATTTATTCAAAGTACTTGCCCTCGCTAGCTACACATTTTTTCCATCTCTCGGGCAATTTGTGGATACCACGCCAAAAAAAAATTCCGTCTCTTTCGACGCAAACCACTCATCAAGCCATTTTCGGACGTCTTCGTAAGAATCGAAGTGCTGCTCAGCGAGCTCGTGGCCCATCGACTAAAACAGGTGGTAGTCGGAAGGGGTCAGGTTTGGTGAATAAGCGACTCCCAGTTGAGTGTCTCCAAGTAGTTTCGGACCATTTTTGACGTGTGCGATGGTGCGTTGTCGTGGAAGAAAATCAGTTTGTCATATCTTTGTTGATAATCCGTTTTTTTTTCATGCATAGCACAGTGCAATTTGCTCAGTTGTTGGTGGTAGCGGTGGGTTTTGACAGTTTTACCAGGTTTCAACATCTCATAGTAGACGATACCCTGCTGATCCCACCAAACGCACAGCATTGTCTTCCGTCCGGAACGATTTGGTCTTGGGGAAGATGTTGGTGGTTGGCCGGGATCAACCCACGATTTCTTGCGTTTAGGATTCTCGAAATATATCCACTTTTGCAGGAACGACTTTCTTTTTTGTCTGGCGAGCAAGATTTGAATTCATGCGACACCCATTTTCCGATCTTTTCAATCTTCCCCTTGGCACCGATCTTTTCAATCTTCCAATCTTCACCCATTTTCCGATCTTTTCAATCTTCCCCGTCTTCGCCCAAAAGAGCCTGCAATAGATCTTCCTCAACCTTCCTAGGTCGATTTTCATGCTTCTTGTCCCACAAGTCAAAATTGCCGTCTTGGAACCGACGAAACCAATCTCGGCACGTTGTTTCCGATAAAGCACTGCACCATAGGCCTCCATAAGGATTCGATGCGATTAGGCACCCGATTTCTTCAAATTGAAGCAGACAAGCAGAGCTTTCCGCATATGCTCTTTTTCTGGCACAAAACATGATTAGCAAAGAAAAAATGTATGTTGTTGTACGAAATTGCTGACAATGTGCACTGATTAATGTTAACATATTTTAAACTCATAAAAAAAAGTATGGCGTGCCTATGGTATCTTAATACGCTCACTCATGCCATCTATGACCAAACAGCGAATTTAAGATTATACACCTGGTAAATTTCACAGAAGTGGCCTTCAAGCTTGGAATTCATCAGACTACTACTTTAGAGCACATTCAAAGGCTTGGTTTTGTGTCCAAACTCTCTGTTTGGGTCGCACACGAATTAAGCGAAAAAAATTTAATGGATCGAATTTCAATATATTTTTCAAATCTTGCTCGTTACAAAAGGAAACCATTTTTGGACCGTTTGGTGACTGGTGATAAAAAGTGGATAGATTATAAACATGTGGTAAGAAAGAGGGCATATGTTTACAAAGGGGTGACACCACCGACCACATCCAAAGCTGGCGCGCATCAAAAGAAAGTTATGTTGTGTTGTTGGTGGGATCGGAGGGGTATTGTCCACTATGAGTTGCTGAAAGAAAATAATACGGTCGATGCTGATCGTTACTGTTCGCAAGTTGATGTTTTGAATAAAGAAATTCAACGTAAACGTGTAATTCTTCTTCTACAGAGTTGGGTTGGAAAACTCTACCTCAGCCAGCATATTCTCCAGATATTCCACCATCTGACTATCATCTGTTCAGGTCGCTGTAAAACTTTCTTGATGGAAATGAATATATAAATTATAAGGGTGTCCAAACGGCAGTGGAAGAATACTTTGCGCCCAAAAACGAGGACTTATTTACCAGGGGGTTGGATAAGCAGCCATAACGCTGGTAGGCAGTTGTTATAAATAAAGGAAATTTTATATTTTGGATTAATTTTTGAATAAAAAGTGAAAAAAAATTTATTTTCTTCTTTAGAAAAAAACGACAGAACTTTCCCTTACATCCAATACATAAAATATTTCTTATATAATAAATATGTTTGACAGCTGTCAAATGAGAGGTCTACGAGGTCTGTTCAAAATGTATCGCGAATTTTGAATTTCCGCTTGCTACGTATATTCGATTTTTTGTGGCGTTATGTTGGTACTCATGTCTCTCACCTATGCCAAGTTCGGCCATTTTGAATGTTCAGTTAATTTTTGACAGCTGCTTTGCTTGCACGTGTTTTGGCTCATCTTCGATTTTTGCTCAATTTCGACCAAAAACAGCATCGTACTAACATTGCTAAGGAGCTGTTGGGCTCTGTCCACGACGACCCATATTGGCTCCAGAAGGTCATAACTAGTGACGAATTATAGGTGTATGGTTATGACGTGGAAACCAAAGCTCAATCATCCCAATGAAAGGCTGCCGCACGATCCAAGACCGAAAAAGGCGCCAAGTTCGGTCGAATGTGATAGTTTTTCTTACAGTTTTCTTCGATTGCAGGGGCGTGGTGCATCATGAGTTCTTGCCACATGGAAGAACGGTCAATAAGGAATATTACCTGCAAGTAATGGGCCAGAAACGCCCAGATCTGGCTTCCTGTGACATTTTCTTGTTCCTGAAACTGAAGAGTCCCATGAAAGGAGCACGCTACGCTACGATTGAGGAGATAAAGACGGCATCGAAGGGGGAGTTGAACAAGATCACAAAAAATGATTTTTTGAAGTGCTTCGAGGATTGGAAAAAACGTTGGCACAAGTATATAATATCAGGTGGGGATTACTTTGAAGGGGACAAAATAGATATTCATGAATAAATAATAATTTTTTTAAAAACACAAAATTCGCGATACTTTTTGAACAGACCTCGTATCTTTATTTATAAAAACCGGCTTATTACAGTATGGGTAGTTGAAAGATATCTACAAAAGATAAACGATCCACCTGGAACCCCACAAAAAACTACACAAAAACTTGAACTCAACAGACTTTACTGTCAATTATTTAGGCTACTCGATAACATCTAAAATGTCATTTGACCGTGTCTGGTACACTGGATTGCTCAGGGTTGCACTGGAAGCTCCAAGACCTTAATCCCCGTACTTATCAGCTCATCGTACTTCTTATATAGTCCTATCTATCACAACGTCACGGCCAAGTTATGGAAAATCTCAAATATTCTGATATATTCCAGATTAATGCCGGTGTTCCTCAAGGTAGCATTCTAACTCCCATTCATTACAATATCTTCACTTCACATATTCTTACAGCAACATATGATGATGATACGAATATTCTTACTTCTCATAAAAACCCTAAAAATGCATGTCAAACACAACAAAACCAAATCTTGATCCTCGAAAAGTTATTTACGAAGTGGAGGGTTACGGTCAATGAGCAGAAAAGTGTTCATGTTACTTTTACTCTCTGCCCTGAACAACCTCGTTCTTAAATCTTAATCAAATTTTTTTGAAATATTGAAAAAAAGTCTCGCGTAGTCGAGTAGCACTTGTTTGTAGGTGCTTACTCTTGATTGGTCATTTTAAATTTGTTGTAAAAATATTAAAAAATAATAGATGGTCCCCATGATATTCGCTGATTAATTTACAAGTTTTTGTTTGTTTTTGTTTCTTTTCTACCCTTTATTATCTATTTTATTACTAATTGTTGAAAAATTTTTATTTTGTTGATTTTGATTCAGTAACAGTAGAACATTTTCGGAAACCGGCGCAACCGATTCAAATTTATTACCACCGCTTAGTGAAACATCGACTGCGGCTGATTTGAAATATGAAAAACGGAACTCACATGAATCGTTACAATCGACCGTGGGCGAGAATTCAGCCAGAGAATCGATACCGTCTAGACGTTCGATACCGTTCCGTAATGATGGCAGTCTCGACTATGATGCCCTGTACGAGGATGAGGATGAAACCGATTTGTCCATGGAGTCACACGGCTCTGTGGTCACACATCTTCTATCCCAAGTGAAAATCGGAATGGATCTAACTAAAGTGGTTTTGCCAACTTTCATTCTAGAGCGAAGGTCTTTACTGGAAATGTATGCCGATTACTTTGCACATCCTGATCTATTTTTAAAGTAAATCAATTCTTTTCGCTACACCCAAAAATACTTTGTAATTAGTAAAAGTTGATTTTTCTTATTTTTTATAATAGAATCGCTGACTTCTCTGATCCAAAAGACCGAATGATCCAAGTATGTCGGTGGTATCTGAGCGCCTATCATGCCGGACGGAAGAGTGCAGTGGCCAAAAAACCATACAATCCAATTTTAGGTGAAATTTTCCGATGTCATTGGGATATACCAGGTAAGCCAAAATTTTATTATATTTTTTTTATAAGAAAAAATTCTTCTATTCAATTGGCTTTGGATAGTCAAACTGAAGCTAAACTCAAATAAATGCTATTTTACATAATTGAGTGCTTTCTTGATACTTTTTCTATTAAAAGTAAATTATCTAGACTTTCTTAAATGAAAGTAAATCTTAAATATAAGTTTATGTGCGCTAGACTAGAAGAACTTGAAGCAATTATTAAGAATTTATGAAATATACTCAAAGTTCGTCTAAATAAAAAACACCAAAAAAATTTCTTCCGAAAAAAATTCCCCGAAACAAAAAATCCCAAAAAAAAATTGTTTCCAAAAAAGTCTACACAAAAAATTTTTCGAACCAAACATCAAAAAGAAAACTTCGTTGAAATAAAAATGTTCGAACAAAAAATTGTTTCCAAACAAGTCTACAAGCAATTTTCTAAACAAAAAAAATTCTTCCAAAGAGAAACTATTTTCCAAAAAAATCTACAAATGGTTTTCGGAACTAAAAAAAATTGAATGAAAAAAATCCTCCCAAACAAGTTTCCTTAAATAAAAAATTGCAACAAAATTGTTTCGAAAAAAAGTCTACACAAAAAATTTTTTGGTATCAACAAAAAAAACATTAAAAAGAAAACTTCCTTGAAATAAAAATTTTCGAACAAAAAATTGTTTCCAAATAAGTCTACAAGAAATTTTCCGAACAAAAAAAAATCTTCCAACGAAAATTGAACGACAAAAATCCTCCCAAACAAAAGTTTCCTTAAATAAAAAATTGTTTCCAAAAAGGTCTACACAAAAAATTTTCAAACCAAAAAATTCGGAAAAAGTCTACACAAAAAATTTGGAAAAATTAAATAGAAAAAAAATTAGCCAAACAAATTTCATAAAAATAATTTTTTTCTATCTCCATTCACAGAGATTGAACCCGATCCTCAAGCAGTTTCTGATGGACCTGTACCTTGGTGCAAGCGAAGTCAGTTGACATTTTTAGCTGAACAAGTGTCTCATCATCCGCCAAGTAAGTTTCTCCAATTTCGAGTCAAATTTAACAAAGAACACCTTCATTTACTAATTCAATTATTTATTTTTTCTTTACTTTGTAAATAAAAATTTCCTTCCAACGAAAACAGTTTCTGCCTTTTACGCTGAACATTATAATAAAAAAATCAGTTTTGCCGCACATGTTTGGACAAAATCAAAATTTCTCGGCTTATCGATTGGAGTTCACAACATCGGGCAAGGAATAGTGACTGTTTGTGATTATAACGAAGAATATATTCTAACATTTCCGAATGGTTATGGAAGGTAAGTTTGAAAAAACACGTTTCTTTATTATTCTTTTATAAAAAAAAAAATTTTCACCTTATAACGTTCTTCAATCACCTACACTGATTCGAAAAATCCTCTCAAGGTCATCCATTATTGCATTCTTAAACGAAACAAAAATAATTCTTACAATTTATGAAATAGATCCTTAAAACGTGAGTATTTATGTCAAGATACTATAAGAATCGCCCTCTTACATTTGTCACACTGTTATAGCACGATATAAGATTAATTTCGACAGAAAAATGACAAACGAATGAGAATTTACAGGTTTTTTTTTGACATGACGTAAACTACCTTCAACTTTTGTAAAGGGTAATGCAAATAAGAAGAGGATAGAAAAATTGCGAACAAATTATCACGAGTTGGTACGGTAATAAATTGTCATAAAATCTAAAAGTATCCTTGGTAGAACAAAATTTATCAAGGTCGTCTCTAACCACAATTTTTTCTATTTTTTATGATTTCCATTTCTTCATTTATTGATATTTTCCTGTAATGAAAAGGTAAAATGATCCCCCAAAAAAAGGATATTATTTCTAATTTTTATAAATTTACAAGAATTCATCAAAACCAACAAAAAAATAAATAAAGAAAGAACTTTGAGAAAATGTCCTTACGTGTGAATATTCTATGAGAACCAGAACCGACACTCCTTACTATTCGCAAGAATAATATTTATTTACTTCAGACAATCGATATTAAAACTTCAACTTTTACAAATAAAAAAATAAAAAATCCCCTTTCAGATCTATTCTTACTGTGCCATGGATAGAATTAGGGGGTTCGGTAACCATACAATGTCCCCAAACTGGATATCGTGCCGAGGTTGAATTTTTAACAAAACCGTTCTATGGTGGGAAACGTAATCGGATAACAGCGGAGATTTATACACCACATGAAAAAAAATCGTTCATTTCAATTGCTGGCGAATGGAGTGGATTAATGGAAGCAAAATGGACTGAAGCAGGACCAAAAATTGTAACCATTTTTCTTTTTCATTAATAATTAAGATTTCTAATTTTTTTTTTTGATTTTATAGAAAAGTGAAATGTTTGTGGATGTCAGTCAGATACCAATTTTCAAAAAACAAGTCAAACCGATAGCGGAACAAAGTGAAAACGAATCACGACGAGTTTGGAAGGAAGTGACTGCCGGACTAAAGTGAGCTCTTCTTTTTTAATCTCTCTCTTCTCCAGCTTATTAGAAATAATTTAACTTTTTCTCACATCACATATATCTACATATTAATTAAAGTTCGATTTAAATGGAAGAAAAAACCTTTCTTGTTTTCTTGTTATTTTAGACTGAACGACATAGAAAGGGCAACAAATGCTAAATGTCAAGTCGAACAAAAACAACGTGATGAGGCAAAAGTCCGCAAAGAGAATAGTTCAGATTGGGACACAAAGGTAAAAGGACGTTTTACTACAATATTATTTGTTAAAATATTAGTTTCTATTTTATTATCAAAAACAAAAATTAAAATTTTATGCGTCTCTGAAACGTATTAAAATCGATATGAATAACGTGTGCACTGAATTGGTTTGTCTGCGCTGGAGGGGGCACGTGTTATAATTTAGTGAATGAATTTTTTTTTTCAAGTTTTATTTTTACGGATATCACCAACAGTAAATGTTTTTTTTTTTGCAACAGTCTGCACGTGGGTTATAAAGACCACCCACAACCAAAAGTACACAGACAATTCTACTATAGTTATTTGCGGAAAAAAACATTGTTTTTTTATGAATTATTGTTTTTTTTCTTAATGCAAGATTATCCACTTTATGCTTTGGAAAGTACACAGACCTGTGTCATTTGTTGTTTAGTGGAAGATTTCCCATTTTACACTATGGATTATTTATATTAAACTATCAAAAATGCGGTAAAATTGGAAAAACTTTCTATAAAATTAGTGAAGAGACGATTTACATTTTTTCGAATAACATTTCCTTCAGTGATGAGACTAATTCTCGATGTCTGCGAAAAGTGACTGCTTGGTTGGGCCTGAAGGAATTCTTTGAAACTGAGGAAGGAGGAACATTTACCGCCAACCAATTTTGAGTGCTATGGCCATAACTGATAACTGCAAATTTTGAACTGATTTTAATCTGTTTCAACCGCACCGTCTGGTGCATGACAAATGTTAAACATCGAAATTTCGTTATGGCAATTGGACCACTCCAAGGTTCTGCGATTTGACACCGTTGGAGTTTTTCTTATAGATATATCCCAAAAATCCTGTTTATGCAAATAAGTCTTAAATTTTATAGCATTTAAAAATGAAAATCCATCATATTCCGAGTTACAGCCAAAATTTGTCTTGCAAAAAAGTGTCATGGCAGCTATTTGAATTATGTTTCATTCCATCAAGCATCACGATAGCGAGGTCCAAAGATTATAATTTTTATCATCAAAAATGATGATCTTTATTTAACTTTACTTTCCAAAGCACAATTTTTGGATAAATTCGAAACAAAAAATGTTAAAAAATTTATTTTTTTGAATTTCTGTAAAATTTTAAATTATTTTTCTCAAATAAAAAGAATCCTCAGTAAAATCTTCACAAAAAATTATTTGAATTTTAAAATATTAAAAAAAAAAACAAAAAAAATTCTTCCGAAAAAAATTCTCCGAAACAAAAAATCTCAAAGAAATTATTTTCTTGAATTTCTGTAGAATTTTAAATTATTTTTCAAGTAAAAAAAATCCTTAGTGCATTAAAAAAAAATGTATTATTAACCTAAAATTTACTTAAAAATTCATATTCATTGTTTTTTCTTTTTTTCTTTTTTCTAGCATTTTAAACCAGTTGGTGATACCTGGATTTATGCGAATCCACTATCACAAAGACTATATTTACAAGAGAAAGGAAATAAAAGATAGTATCATTAAGTTGTCAGAACTTATTATGTAGTTTTATATTAAATAATTTAAAAAAAAATGAAATAAAATAAACAAAATATAAAAAATTAAGAAAAATGAAAATAACGAAATAAGGTGCGCATCATAATTCAAATTATTATAATAAAAGCACAAAGAAAATATTTACCATAAAATAAATTCAATACATACACAAATATTCGAAAATTAAAAAAAAATAATAATAATAATAATAATAAAGTTTAATTAAATACAATAGAGGAAAAAAAACCAACATATTTCTTGAATTAATTAATTTCGATATACAATAACTGTGGCAGAAAGGAAGAAAAATTATATCACAATATTGAGCGTAGTATTTTCTCTCTCTCTTTCTCTCCATCTCTCTATCTCTTCCTGATATGTTTTTCTTTTTTTTTAAATAAAAACAAGAGAGATGACAAAATGCGAATTTCTAGATGAATTAAGAAAAATAATATTAAATAAATAATGGCCTGCACGTAACAAATACAAAATACTAATAATTATAATAATAATAATAATAATAACTAAGCATGTTCAAACAATAATAAATTAAAAAAATTGTAAAGAGAATTCAGCAAAAAAAAGTTCAACTTTAATTTAAAAAAAATAATAAATTAAAAAAAATTAAAATAAACTTTAAAACAAAAATAAACTAGAATATATCGATTTACACATATACAAACAAACATATTCATAAAAGCATTATTACCAAGTTCCATAGGTGTAAGAGAGATAAAAAAGTAAAAACTATAATTTACAGTAAAAAGGCGAAGGATAGAAAACAGAGAGAAAATAAGTTTGAAGAAGTCAGAAAAAGAAGAGACAATTGAAAAAACAGACTAGACAGGAGAACAAGTTTTGAAGAAAACAGAACAGAGAAAAAATAATGAAAACTAGTCTTTATATAAAAAAAAAGAGAATACGAAAAAGAAAAGTAAAAATAACGTTAAAGTAAGTAAAAGCAAAAGAGCAGAGAACTTAGTAATAAATGCTCTGTGAAATAAAAACTATTGAAAATTGAGTAACGGGAACATTTGACATTTGAAAATGGTACGAAATAAATGAGAAAAAATATCAACCGGCGATGAAAATGATATAATATTATTGGTAGATATGGAGGAAATATTTTAAATTCTATTAGTTTTTTTCCATCCATTTTGTTGTTGTTTGTAAGGTCTCTGAGACATGTACGAGGAGCCACTTCATAGCGCCACGACCGTGAGGCCATTTGGCGACTTCATAGTATGTGTGGGAAGCTATCGGAAAGATACTGGTCTGTGGTTAGTAGTAATAGAATATTCAGAATTTTGTTATATGTTGTGGAGCTGGTTAGTATGTTATAGAAGTTTAACTAGGGGACTAAAGAATGGAGTTGTTGGGTCCAAGAGCTCGATAATGGAAGGAGTCCTACTCGTGAAGTAATTCTTGGTTATGTGGCATTCCTGTAGAATATGGATGGGTGCCGCCGGACTGGCATAAGGGACGATTGGTGTTGCCAAAAAGGAAGTTATGAGTAAAACCAGTATGTCCAATCCGGATTCTGAGGAGATTCCGCGCCCTGTATTTTGATGTGGATGGTGAATAGACTGGTTTATTGGTGGTTATTCAACGAGTCGACAAAATATGTGTCACTATTGGTCCAGTCATCGTGTCTGCGGATAGCTACCCATTCTGTTAGTAGGCGAGCCAGATAGATTGGGAATGACTGTGATCATAGGACGACGGAGTGTTTCTCCAGCCAACTTGTCAGCACTTTAATTGTCCCGGCATCCATTGCAACTCGACACTCCTATTTTTCCATCCATTTTTTTATCGCATTATCGACGCTATTTTAAAAACTAAATGCACTGCACTCCGCCAATATACGGACGGATATTCACCTGCTGTCCAACTTCGACTCTCTCAGCGAATTTTCGTACAAAAACTCTCAAACCAACGTCATTTTCGCACGACAGCTTCCACGAATTGCACCGACTCGCTCTATCCCATCGCACGATGCCGCTTGTACTCAACACTCGTGCAATCGACTTGGTGGTCCGTTTCCCAGTAGCCTCAAAATTGCCCAAAAACTTTATGCACAATTACATGGCTTTAAACTGTGGCTTGTCATTGGAATTTCGGAATAAAATTTATTGGCCGTATTCAGATTTCTATTTATGTTAACTGCAACACTTGCCGTATTAGATTTTTCCCTTTCCTACACCAGCTCGCCAAAAAACTGATTTTAAGAGACTTAAGCGTTAACCGGTCAACAAATTTACATCACAAATATTTTTTTTAAAACACGAAATGCATCCACGAACACCAATAAATGTTCGTATAAAAATGGGCATTCGCGTTGGGAAGTTCAGATCGAAATGACTAACACATATATAAGGAAAACCGGTTTGTTAAGAAATTAGTGTGGCTTCCATTGATGTCATGTTGCGGATGGTATGTTAAGGTATTAAAGGCCTCAGCCGAAAGCTCTTTCTCGAAGTTGAAACTAATCAAAACTTCTTACACACTACCATAAGGCAAAGGCGCACAACAATTTACCAATAATTTCGATTCAATCCGCGCTATTAGATTGTACTCCTCAAAAAACTGTCATCTAAATATTTGCTGCATCTAAAACGTGAAAAGTCATTTTAAATTTGACAATCAAAATTATTGTGTGACGCAAAATGAATTTAATGCAAATTTTTTTTCTTTTATAGGAGATAATTTTTTTTTACATATCACACTTAAATCAGTTTCTTTGATATTTTCCATTGAAATGCGGAACAAGATGTTGTTTTTCCTAATCAGATAATATTTTATATCAACTTTCTTGCATTCGTATAATTTTTGTATACAATAATAAATTTTATTCGAATCAAACTAATAAATAGAATGTGATATTATGCAATAATAAAAGGTAATTGCCGAGATTATTTTATCAATGGAGTGTTTTGGACCAAAATTTATTGTGCGTACACTTTGGAAATTTGCCACCGGTTGCTTCTAATTAAACACGCCACCGTATGTAGACCAAGCAACCAAGTAGGAGAAAGAGGTTTACTTTTAGAATCGATTCTAAAGTGAAATTTCTAACGTTTGATAATCAATTATTTTTTTTGCATAAAATCTTTCGTTTCCTTTTCCAAAACTCCTCTTATACATTACCAATCATTGATGATTGTATGTCGTTAATTCTTAAACTTGGAAACATAAAAAAATTTAATTCATTGTCCATTGTTTTCTATTTTTCTATTTTTTAAATTTTTCTGTAACAGTTTCCGTGTAAAAATGTTCAATTTAAATAATTATACGTCTTAAAAATAAGGAAAAAAATTGTTTATTATAAAATTTGTTTGTTAATTCAACCAACTTTCCATTTCGCATTGTTCAATCGCTTGTTTGGGAAGTGATTATTACAGTTGAGCTTTGCTTCATCTATGAAAAAAGCTGCTGTTAAAACGGGAAGATTTTACAAAATGTTCTACTGTGGGGAGTAAAATAGAAGCAAATAATATGTATATGCATACACACACAAACAAACAAACACACGCGCACACACACGCGCACAAACACACAGGTAAACACTCCGATCCCAGATGTCACCAAATGGGTCACTCGCCTGCATGGGGAAGTCGGGTATTACATCACCCAACTCTTGACTGGGCATGAATGCTTTCGGGCATACTTGCACAGATTCAAGAGAACTGACTCCCCAAACTGTCATCATTGCCGCGATGTGATCGAAGATGTAAAACACGTGTTCTTCCAAAGCCCTTTCTACGAGGGGACACGGGCAGAACTGGAGAGAAATCTGGACCGTTCCATCAGTCCAGAAAACAGAGTGGAGTGCATGCTGAAGAGCCAATCGGCTTGGAACAGAGTTGAAGAGTACGCGGAATCTATCTTCAAGGATCTTCGCACCACGTACGAAGAATAGGCCGCGCGGCGTCATAACATCAGGACAGCAGTAATATCAAATAAGAACACCCCGGCGAAGTAGTATTTACAAAGAGTGCCGCCGGGGAACCATCGTTCCGGGAGCAAGGTTAGAGGTACAGGTTAGGTTTTAGCGAGGTAAAAATCCCGCATAACTCGTCTAGCAGGTAGAAGGTCTTCCAGGCGAGTACCTTTTGAAGGTTTCCCCCTGTACCTCATTAATCTAAACCTAAAAAAAACACAGGTAAACACTGCCAAGTTATGTATAAAGTTACATACAAGTGCAAAGAAAAGCAAGTCTTTTGGTGTTTTGTGTGTAAAATTTAATCGTTTTACATTTTCGGGCTAATAATTTCAATAAAATAATTTATAAAAAAATATTTTAAAAAAAAACAACAAAAAATTATTGAAAACTTAAAACAAAATTATGAAAATATTTACTACTAATTTTACTAGAAATTGAAATAATCTTAATAATATAAATTAGAATTTTTTCCGGGCTAAATTTTTTTTCGTTATTATTACTACTCGTATTACTATTAAGATCGTTATTATTAAAGAAAACTCTTATGAAAATATGTATTAAAAAAAGATCATATTGAAAGAGAAAAAAGCAACCACAAAAAAATAGCCTGTAAAACATTCATTAAGGGTGTTATGAATTAATGAAAATTTAATATAATAACAAAAATAAGTAACTAAAAACACAACTAAAAGTTAGAATTGATGTCTCAAAAAGAAAACGTTTTATTTTTAGGTAGGAAAATTTAAATATTAGAAATAAAAAAATATGTTTTTTTTATATGTTGTTAACGTCAACATCTAACGTCTCGCACCTTTTCTATACCCGCTAGCCTAAAAACTGATGTTATTGGTCGAAACTTGTTTGTTAACCGGTTAACAAATTCACATTACAAAAATTTTGTTATGCACGGAATTGTAAATACTAACACCGATAAATGTGCGTATAAAAATACGTATTGGGGATCGGAAAAAATGTATGCTTTTTTTATGAGTCAGTCTTGTTTCGACTGTGGTATAGTAAGTGTCTCTCGTACTGAAAGCTTCCCTTCCTGCTGTATCTTGCTTCATATTCTTTTTGATTGTCTCTAAAAGGATATTTGTATAATGATAGCTTGCAAATAAACTAATTAAATACAATTGAAAGAAAAGGTTTTATTAAATCTAAAAAAAAAAAAAAAAAAATTAAAAAAAAAAATATTCCCACAGAACAAAAGGCGCAAATGTATGCCAGCACCTGAATTACAACTGCAAAATCGAAACAAGATCAAATTCGACGATTTTTGTTCATTCCCATAAAATTGTGAAAGCTTTAAAATTTTGACAGGGCGACTGTATGCAGTTGCAGTCGGAATTGTGTTCCTACCATAATGTGTTTTCGCCTTGAAGGTTCAGATCAAACCCGATAATTTCTCGAACAAACATGCATATAAGAAAAACCGGTTTTTTAACAATTAGTGTTGCCTAAGATCGAACCGATAATTTCTCTAACCAACATGTATATAGGAAAACCCGGTTTTTTACCAATTAGTGTTGCCTCAGATCGAACCGATAATTTCTCTAACCAACATGTATATAGGAAAAACCGGTTTTTTACCAATTAGTGTTGCCTCAGATCGAACCGATAATTTCTCTAACCAACATGCATATAGGAAAAACCGGTCTTTTAACAATTAGTGTTGCCTCAGATCGAACCGATAATTTCTCTAACCAACATGTATATAGGAAAAACCGGTTTTTTACCAATTAGTGTTGCCTCAGATCGAACCGTTAATTTCTCTAACCAACATGTATATAGGAAAAACCGGTTTTTTAACAATTAGTGTTGCCTTAATCGAACCGATTTGAAAAAAAACACTGCATTATCGACCTGAAAATGTCAAACTGGAATCATTAAAACTTATTTTCAGGTTTTTCTTTTTTCATATTGGATTAGTTGATTTTTATGATTAATTTCAAATTCAGTTTTGTTTTTTTTTTCTTTCATTTTGCGATTATTTAAATGTCAAACCGGTGAGTTAAAGAAGTGAAAAGTGGCACTTTTAAAACATTGAAATACGTACGATAGCACAGGTTTCGCTTTCATCGAATCTGAACTAGCATATCATATCAAATCCCTTATTTTTAAATATTCTTAAAGGATTCTCAATTTTCAATAACATTACAAAAATCGAATATTTAATTTCCCAAAAAAAAAATTAACAACGAAAAGCCACCACATTCCATTAATAAATCCTTAATTACGTAATCGTTTTTTTTTAAAAAGCAATATTTTTATATGCGGTTTTCTCCATCCTTTAATTTTTAAAAATAATTTCTAATTTATGTTTTTTTTTTAACTAATAAAGAAGAAATTCAACTGAAAAATAGAAAATAATAAAAAAATTATGATTAAAAAAAAAGAAAAAACAAAAAAAAACAATTCTACAACAAAAAAATCCATATAACAACTAAGAAAAAGAAAAAAAACTCAAAAATAGTCTTAGAGGAATTAAAAAAAAAAAATTACGTTAAAATTAAAAACATAAAACAAATTAGAATAAAATCAAACTAAAATAAGAAATTTTAAAATTTAAATTTTTAGATTTAAAACAATAAATCTAGACTAAATATGAAAATTTATGAGGAATTCTTGAAAATTTAGGAAAAAAATTATAACAAGTGAAAATATACCATCCAATTATGAAAAAAAAATTTCAATTAAATTAATAAATAATATTAAAAAAAAAATTCTATAAAATAAAAAAATACAAAATTAACAAAGTAAGAAATATATTTAACTAAAAAAAAACTATAATTAAAAAAAGTAAAAAAAAGAAAGAAAAACTCCATTGACTTCCACTGTTTTTTTTTAGGAATAAGATCGTTTATTAAGCTTTAAGGACGATTAATTAAAAGAAAAAAAAATTCAAAATAGTCAAAATATTGTTAAAATAATCTTTCAATTTCTTTTCTATTAAAACAATAAATTTTTTTCCGACTATTTTATAATCTTTAAATGATTATGATTGATGATCATAAGTGATGATAATAAATTGTAATTTAATATTTATGAAGAAAAAAACCAATATATACTAAAAAAGATATTTGTTAAAATATTACTTATAATATTAAGTTAGTAAGGATTAGAAAATTAATAAAAATTAACGAAATAAATTAATTCTCAAACATATCATCTCCACAACAATTATTTACTATTTGCGAATTTATTTTCATAACACCAAATTCGGGATTTTAGATTTTAACAATTCAGAAGAGAAAACAACTTTAATTTTCAGGTAAATTTAGTTTCAGAACTTTCTGTAAATGCCCAACAACAGCTCTTCAAACAAAGGTCATCTCAGCAACACCACAAAAATTCATCTAATAATGCAGCTACTTCACCAATTATAATAATTTAATTTACTATTTGAATAAGACATAAAGTATAAAATATAAATATGACAGAAAATTTAAATACATCAAAGATAATAAATAAAACGTATAAAAATTTACGAAATAAAAAAAAATCACGACCTCCGAATCCGAAATTATTTACTTTTTAAGACCATGTTAACGTAAAATGCTAAATGAAGCACAAATATTGTAAGGATCTGGTCTCATATTGCTCATACTCGTATTTGGAGAAATAGATCCCAATTCTTATTGAACATTTCTTTAGGTTCCTATCATTAGACCATCATAAATTCATTTAAAACTTTTCCTGTCTTGCGAAATTTTAGGCCTTCCCAATAAGAAATTTACCAGTTCAAAAATTCAAATGTAAGCAAACACAGAAACTGACTGGCAAGATGAGATTTTTTTTAGGTCAGACTGGCGAGACGAGGTTCTTTTTAGATTAAACTGCCGAGACGAGATTTTTTTAGGTCAGACTGGCGAGATGAGATTTTTTTTAGGTCAAACTGGCGAAACGAGATTCTTTTTAGGTCAGATTAGCGAGAAAGATTCTTTTTAGGTCAGACTGGCGAGACGAAATTCTTTTTAGGCCAGACTGGCGAGACGAGATTCTTTTTAGGTCAGACTGGCGAGACGAGATTTTTTTTAGGTCAGATTAGCGAGAGAGATTCTTTTTATGTCAAACTGGCGAGACGAGATTCTTTTTAGGTCAGACTGGCGAGAGGAGATTTTTTTAGGTCAAATTGGCGAGACGAGATTCTTTTTAGGTTAGATTAGCGAGACGAGATTCTTTTTAGGTCTGACTGGCGAGACAAGATTCTTTTTAGGTCAGACTGGCGAGACCAAATTTTTTTTATTTTGTCACAATTTCTTAAAGCAAATATACAGTAAAATCTTTCAGTAATTTTTCTATTAGGGGGTATTAGAAACCAGTTGTAGTAAAAATCTCTTTTTTTTCCTGAAAACGTTGAAAACTTTGAATTTTATTAAAATTTCCTTTCAAAGAATCTACTTTTAAAATTAAATTTAAAAAACGAACATTAAAAAGCGTCAACACTATCGAAAATCGTTAATAATCAACAAAAAATCTTTATTAAATGATTAACTAAAAGGACATAAATATTAATTCTTAAAGGCTTAAGCAATAAAAGAAAAAATTCATTAGCCTAATAGGTAATAATAAATCAAATATACAATATTTAAAGCTATCTCGTTCATATTCAAAAAGAAAAGTTAAAGAAAATCAATTTAAAAAAAACTAGAACGATAAAACTAAAATTCTTTTTTTCTTAAGTTTAATAAATTTTCTTACAAGAAAAATAAATTAAATTAAATTGTATATTTTCCTATTCATAAATTGTAAATAAATAAGAAAATTACATCAATTAAAATGTTTTGTGTGATTATTTATGTAATTTTTATGACTACAAAAGTTGACTCTTGCCTATGCACGTAAGTAACTTTCCTTTTTTTATCGCATATGGACGCGATCCTTGTCATAATATTTTAGGTTTATTATTGAGGAAAAAGACAGAATAAAAAATCAACAAAAATCAAACCGAAAATAGGAAAATTTTGCTATAAAAAAAACCGATGCGAAAACAAAAGAAAAATTACCCAAGTTCTTCCCTACAAATACTCCCTTTCCAAAAAAAAGGAAGTTGAAAGAAAATCATTAGAATATGTTGCCTTATGTTAAAATGTAAACAAAACATTTAATTGTAGTAATTTCGTACGAAAACTGTTTTTTTTGTTGGCTTTTTTTAAATTTCAATTAGAATAGCACCAAAAAAAAAATAAACTTTCACAATTATTTTACGTGAAAATATTTTAATAAAACTTTAGCGGCGAAAAATTCATGTTTTGGGAAAATTCAGATTTTAAAGTAGAGAAAATGGGAAAGATTGATGGTCAAGGTCGTAAGTTTTTGGACAACAATGCATCGAAATGATTGCATACTTTTGTTTACATTTAGCTACTTATTGCGGAGTTAACGTTTAAGTGGGGTTTTATTAAATTTTAAATAATTTACGAACATATCAGTATAAATTAATACATTTGCATAAATAGTTTCTTTCTCCACTACAGCAAATGGGCAGTTTTTATTTAAGAATAGGAACTGTTTCGTGAAAGATTATTTTGCAAATGTGTGCGTTCTTAAAAATTTTATCTCGCAAAAATTTTGACCGAATTTTTTTTGTAGAGGCCTATCCGGTTCTTCTACAATATAATCTAAATGTACGAGGTCTGTTCAAAAAGTATCGCGAATTTTGAAAATCCGCGGGTTACGTATATTCGATTTTCAATATTTTGCGGCGTTATGTTGGTACTCATGTCTCTCACTTATGCCGACAAGTTCGGCCATTTTGAATGTTCAGTTAATTTTTGACAGCTGCTTTGCTTGACCTAAAACAGCATCGCATTAACATTGCTAAGGAGCTGTTGGACTCTGTCCGCGACGACCCAAATTTGCTCCAGAAACCAAAGCTCAATCATCGTAATGGAAGCTGCCGCACGAGCCAAGACCGAAAAAAGGGCGCCAAGTTCGGTCGAATGTGAAGGTTACAGTTTTCTTCGATTGGCGTGGTGCCAGAAACGCCCGGATTAGTGGAAGAACAAAAATTGGCTTTTGCACCATGATAACGACCCTGCTCACGCATCGTTGCTTGTGTGCGAATTTTTGGCCAAAAACAACACACTAATAATGCCGCAGCCACCGTATTCCTAAGATCTGGCCCCCTGTGACTTTTTCTTGTTCCCAAAACAGATTCTTTGATCCATTTTTTGGAATGAGCAAAAATCGTAGACGAGCCAAAACACGTGCAAACAAAGAAGCTGTCAAAAATTAACTGAACATTGAAAATGTTCGAACTTGTCGGCATAAGTGAGAGACATGAGTACCAACATAACGCCAAAAAATCGAAAATCAAATATACGTAACCCGCGGAAATTCAAAATTCGCGATACTTTTTGATCAGACCTCGTATATTATACTGTCAGAGAATCTAAAGCCAAAAATCCCTGCTGCAAAAATCCGCGCCAAATGAAGAAAGAGAAAAAGGTAAGAGAATTTTTTGTACAGCCCAAAAAAGGAAATCAATGTAAAAAAAATATATTGAAAAAAATAAAAATATTTTTAAATAAAAATAAATTTTGATAAAAAAAATAATAAAAAATAAAAATAGCTCACCAAATAATTATTTCCTTTTGTCAAAATGGATAAAAAAAAATAATCACAAAACAAGAACATTACTGGATAATTTTTTTTTATTATTATTAAAAATAGAATAGTTTTTAATAAAAATATTTAAAAGAAAAAACACTAACTGAATTTATACTTGAAACAAAAATAAATGTTTAAAGAACAAATTTAATAAAAAAGATTATTTTTTTGAAGTTTTTTTTTTAACGAAACTTTTGGTTATGTAAAAATTGAAATAACTTGAACGCATTCTGACTTCCTTTTTTTTGAATTAGAGAAACAAATCAATAACAAATAATAAATTTAAAAAAATAAATAAATAATCAAAAATAGATTTTCATAAACAAAACCCGCACTCATAAAAATTATGGTAATTAATTTTTTTTTTTTATAGTTAAATCCAATATAACTTAACAAAGTTATTATTTTTCAATTAATAAAAAATAATTCAAATAATAAATATGGAAAAAAGAAAAATAATATAAAATATAATTCGTCACTTGCACATATACAATTTAAGTAAAATAAGTAAACAATCACACTAAAATTTTAATTAAATCAAATAATTAACAAACAAATTTAAAAAAATTAATTAATTTACAAAAATACGACAAAAACTCCATTCCTGAGGAGCCGTCCGTGCATTCCGTTCAATGATTGAAACTAGATTGAACGTGTTTTCCGCAAATTCAGTTCTCAGTTGAGATTTTCTCTCGCTCGCGTGCTTATTCACGTACGTCGCATGCGACCGTTTCTCTTTGATTTCCCATAAACTCTGTTCGGGTTACACTCAAAAAAGGTGGAAAGTGCAGTAATTTTTGCGTGTTATTTTATTTTGTTTACTCATTTTTGTCTTTTTTGAGCGAATTTTTGGTCTGGAATGACCAACATTAAAACCGTTCATGTGCTTAGATGAAAATGGTAATGTATTGGTATATGCATATTTGAAAATTGAACTTTATTAATTTTATTGTTTTTTTTTTGTTAATTGCTCAATTTGGATTTTTTGTGTGTTGAATTTTTGATTTTGGAATTGATTACATGTATAAGCAATATTTATACGAAAAGATGTATGTGTTAGTTAGTATATGTTAAAAAAGTTATTTTTTTAAGTTATTTTTCGAAATTTTTATTTTTAGTTTTTTTTTTTAAGTTTAATTTTTTTTGAGGTATTTTCCTTTATATTATTTGGTGTTTTTTTGAGCTTTAAATTTTTTATTTTCAAAAACATTTTTTTTTGGAAAATTTGTTTTTTTTATAAGTTAGTATATGTTAAATTTATTTTTAATTTTATTTAAAATTTATTTTTCGAAATTTTTTTTTTTTTTTTTTAATCGTTTGTTTTGTTAAAAAGTCAATTTTTGTTGAGGTATTTTTCTTATATATTATTTGGTGTTTTTTTTTGAGCTTAAAAATTTTTATTTTAAGGATTTTTTAAAAACATTTTTTATTATTAGAAAATATTTGTTCGCAGTTTTTTAAGAATATTTTCTAATAAATTTTCTACTAAATCAGTTTTAAAGAAAAGAATTAAAAAAATTTAGTCGGAGAATTTTTACTAAAAAATGTTAATTATTCAAGAATTTTTAATTTTTTTTTTAATTTTTGAAATTGTTGGAGAAATTTTTTAAAATTATTTACAGTAAATTTTGACTGAAAATTATTTTAAAGTTTTTGCTAGATATTTTCATTTTAAAACTTTTATATTTTTTTTAAGGAAGTTGAAATGAAATTTTTTATTTTAAAATTTTTTATTAAAAATATTTGTTCTAAAATAATATTAACTGTTTTTTCTTAAAGTTTTACTAAAATTTTATCTTGATTTTTGTATTGAAATTTTTTATGGTAATTTATTTTGAGAATATTTCATTATTTTTCTTGGAATTTTTAACTAACAATTTTTATGGAATTTTTACCAAAACTTTTGTTTATAAGATTTTTTCTTACGATTTTACCGATTTTTTTTAAAAGATTTTTCACTTAAAACTTTAGTTTTGTGAGTTTTTGGTGAAAATGTTGGTT
The DNA here is from genome assembly GCA_958298945.1 of Atherix ibis. Lineage (NCBI taxonomy): Eukaryota > Metazoa > Arthropoda > Insecta > Diptera > Athericidae > Atherix > Atherix ibis. Next base: position 28,556,722 of record OY282607.1, read on the forward strand.
TTTGAAATTTTTGCTAAACATTATTTTGAATATTTTTTTCTCAAAATTTTCAATTTTTTTAGAACTTTTAATAGAACATTTTTATTCTGTTAAGAAATTTATTTTTAAGGATTTTTTTAGAATTAATTTCTTTTTTATTTTGGAAATTGTTATGGACAGATTATAGGGAATTTTTGCTAAAAATTTTGGTTTCAATGAAGATTTAATGACAACTTTTTATTAAAAATATTAATTTGCTAAACTCTTGCCAAATTTTCTATCAAAATTTTTACCGATTATTTATTTTCGGGCTTTTTGTCATAAAATTAATACTTTGGGATTTTTTTCTGATATTTTTTTAGTGTTTACCGATTATTATTTTATATTGTTTTTTTAAATTTTAAAAACTTTTTCACTAAGAATTTTTGTTCAGATTTTTCTTTGTTAATTTTTATTTAAAATTAATTTCTTTTAATTTAAGTATTTTTGCTGAACATTTTTCAAAAGATTTTTATGGATAAAAAGTTGTTATTATTTAAATTGTTAGAAGAAATTTTTAACAGCGTTAATGGAAATTTTTTGTAACTAAATATTTTTATTTTAAGATTTATTGTGAAATGTTTTAGAATTAATTTACTTGAAAATTGTATGTTATTTGTGATTTTTTTTTAGTAAAAATTTGAATTTTATCAATAACTACGCTGAGAATAGTCGATAGATGACGGCTGGAGGAGGGTATAAGAGAAAATATATCATAAAAGAAGAAAAGATATCATAAAAATTTACATACGCAAAACAGTTTCTATTATTTAATTTTTAAAGTTTTATTAATAGAAAAAATTGTTTTTTTTTTTAATTTTAATTTTATTTTATTTGTGTAACAATAAAATACAATATTTTTGTTTATTGCCTATACAATTGTAAATAGTCCAAGTAAATTTTGAACAAAAATCCTTAAATAAGTTTTTAGGTGTTTTTAAAAAAAAAAAAAACGTTTTTTTTCCTTTTTTTAAGATTTTAAAAAGCAAAGAGTAGAAAAATATTCTCATCAATCAGTTAATTATGATAAAAACATTTTAAATATATACAAAAACTAACTTTCTTTATTATTTTTTTTTTAGTATAAACTTTTTCAACAAAACTATCCTTTCTTTTTTGAATAGGCCATAACTAAAGTAATATATATCCTGAAGAGACTAACTTAGATTCAAAATTATCCACTTTTTTTTAAAAGCCAAAATACATAACGAAAATCTTTAAATATATTTTATTATAATTTTTATTACACACCAGGATCCTTGATATAAATATTGTTTTAATATGAAATCGGCCCCGTTCATAATTTTTCTTTTCAATTTACAATTTTAAGGATAAATATATTTTCATTTTTTAAATAATTCAACATTAAAAATCAAAGTTAACAATTGTTTTAAAGGATAGTCAAAAAAAAACAATATCGTATGAAATAACTACCAACCTTTTACCATTTTTTTTTCTTTTTTAAAAATACAGAATTTAAGTAATATTCTTAAAATTTATTTTCATAAAACACCTCAAAAAAAGTGAAGGAAAAATAAAATTCTAACCTTATTTGGGCATAACACCGGCAATAATAAATTTGCCAAATAAACAACAATGAAAATTAAAATATAATAAAAACAAACTGTACAACTACAAATTCTTAGAGTATTATTTTTAAAAGATGTTAAATAACATTAAAATTCTATTGTAAAAACGCGCCAACAAAATTTTCAATTTTAATATCAGTTTTAAAAATGGCGTCTGTACAGAGAAAAAAAGTTCTCCTTACAATAAATATTGCGGAATTTTCAAAAATTCTCTTCATTAAATTATTTTTTTCTTCTCATTTGGCTCAATTAATATTTAAGAGAAACAGCTTCGTTAAGGAAAATTATTATTATTTTTTAATTTTTATTAAGAGAGACTATAATTTTTATACATGAACACATACTCCCCCCACCATTTGGCAACCAAAATTTTTGTCAATTTCATGTTTTTCTATTTGTTGCTGCTGCTATTAATTGATTGTGAGTCCAAATTTACCATCAAAGTTGTTCCCATTTGATCTTGATTTGCGGTAAACAAAGATTATAGAAGGAACTGTCCATAAACTGTGATGTGTGCGACCATGAAACGTATCCTTTTTCGATTAGTTCTGTGGCTGATTGTGCTTTTCCAACATAATGCGGATCCTTTAAATGCAATACAATATATTCACTTATTAACACGAAACAATTAAATATTCTTCATTAATAGCAAATTAATAGTAATTTTACGTATTTAGACAAATTTAAACGGAATATATTGTAGAATTTCTCAATTTTTTAAGGATAAAAATGTATCGACCAATGGTTGGCTGTCACGAACCGTTCGACGTGTAAGTGATCGTGTGAGGACAAATTTTCCTCATTCGGGGAGCCTATACATGATTTACATCGTACTTGCTCGAACATTGGACGTCGCTCGTATTGCTCGTTTCGAACTCATCATTTGCGCGTCGTTTATTTTGACAAATTGATAATGAAAATATTTAAAAAAAAAAAACAATTTAACTGAATTTATACTTGAAATATGAATAAATGTTCAAAAAAATTATTTTTTTAGAGTTTTCGAATTTTTTTCGGTATAAATTCTCAGTAAAGTTGTTCGGTAAAAATTGTTGGTAAAGATGTTGCGTAAAAATTTTTGGTTAAAATTGCCGGTAAAAATTTTTAATTAAAATTGTTGGTAAAAATTGTCGGCAAAATTTTTCGGTACAAATTTTCAGTAAAAATTGTCTGTAAAAATGTAAAAAATACTGTCCGTAAAAATGTTCGGTAAAAATGTTGAGCAAAAATTTTGGGAAAACTTTTCGGTACAAATTTTCAGTAAAAATGTTCGATAAAAATTGTCGGTAAAAATTTTAAAGTAAAAATTTTCGGTAAAAATGATCGGTAAGAATGATCGGTAAAAATTGTCGGTACAAATTTTCGGTAAAAGTTTTCGGTAAAATTTTTTGGTAAAAATTGTTGGTAAAAATGATCGGTAAAAATTGTCGGTAAAAATTTTCGGTAAAAAATTTTAGTAAAAATTGTCGGTAAAAATGATCGTTCAAAATTGTCGGTTAAATTTTTCGGTACAAATTTTCACTAAAAATTGTCGGTACAAATTTTTGGTCAAAATCGTCGGTACAAATTTTTGGTAAAAATTGTCGGTAAAAATGATCGGTAAAAATTGTCGGTAAAAATTTTCGGTAAAAAATTTTAGTAAAAATTGTCGGTAAAAATGATCGTTAAAAATTGTCGGTTAAATTTTTCGGTACAAATTTTCACTAAAAATTGTCGGTACAAATTTTTGGTAAAAATTGTCGGTAAAAATTGTCAGTAAAAATTTTTGGAAAAAATTGTCGGTAAAAATGATCGGTAAAATTTTTCGGTACAAATTTTCGGTAAAAATAGTTAGTAAAATTGTTGGTAAAAATTGTCGGTAAAAATGATCGGTAAAAATTGTCGGTAAAATTTTTCGGTACAAATTTTCACTAAAAATTGTTGGTAAAAATTGTCGGTACAATTTTTCGGTAAAAATTGATGGTAAAAATTGTCGGGAAAAGTTTTCGGTAAAAATTGTTGGTGAAAACTGTCTGTACAAGTTTTCGGTAAAAATGGTTGATAAAAATTGTCGGTAAAATTTTTCGGTACAAATTTTCACTAAAAATTGTCGGTACAAATTTTTGGTCAAAATTGTCGGTACAAATTTTTGGTAAAAATTGTCGGTAAAAATGATCGGTAAAAATTGTCGGTAAAAATTTTCGGTAAAAAATTTTAGTAAAAATTGTCGGTAAAAATGATCGTTAAAAATTGTCAGTTAAATTTTTCGGTACAAATTTTCACTAAAAATTGTCGGTACAAATTTTTGGTAAAAATTGTCGGTAAAAATTGTCAGTAAAAATTTTTGGAAAAAATTGTCGGTAAAAATGATCGGTAAAATTTTTCGGTAAAAATAGTTAGTAAAATTGTCGGTAAAAATGATCGGTAAAAATTGTCGGTAAAATTTTTCGGTACAAATTTTCACTAAAAATTGTTGGTAAAAATTGTCGGTACAATTTTTCGGTAAAAATTGATGGTAAAAATTGTCGGGAAAAGTTTTCGGTAAAAATTGTTGGTGAAAACTGTATGTACAAGTTTTCGGTAAAAATGGTTGATAAATATTGTCGGTACAAATTTTCAGAAAAATTGTTCATAAAAATTATTTGGTAAATATTGTCGGTACAAATTTTCAGTAAAACTTGTCGGAAAATATTATCGGTAAAACTTTTCAATAAAACTTTTCGGTAAAAATGTTTTTAATTGAATTTATACTTGAAACAAGAATAAATGTTCAAAAAAAAAATTTAACAAAACCGATTATTTTCTTGGATTTTTTTTAAACAAAAATTTTGCTTATATAAAAATTGGAATAACTTCAACGCATTCTGACTTCATTTTTTTTAATTAGGAAAACAAATCAATAATAAATAATAAATTTAAAAAAATTCAAATAATCAAAGGGAAAACGTTATTTATAATACAAAGTAAATAAAAAAGGACAGCAGCGACCAACTAGAGAATTCACCAATAAAAAATCCATAAACCATTTTACGTGATCAAAAATATATTTCAACATGTTATCTTGCAGATGATGTTCATTCAAATAATTACTGATCGTCAAATGCACAAACTTTGTTTGCGGTGAACCTGCCACAATCGCATTCACGCGCAAAATGCTCGCGCATGCATTACACTATTAGACAAGTGGCGATTGTCTCTCAGACGAATGGTGTAAGAATATTCCTTAATGTTTTCAGTAGAAAAATTGGCTTATATTTAAGTAATTTTAGTTTCCAAACAAAAAATTCAGAAGGAAGAAGGAAGGCCTTTTTTAAAAAAGAATTCGTCCGTTAATTTCGAATTCACCACACTTGCCATTTCATGGTAGCAATTCTAAAAACCGTTACTGAGTTTGTGGTGAATTTCGAACTTTTCTATTTTAATGAAGAATTTGAGCAAATCACATTTTGTCTCCTTTACTTAACAAGGAGTTTAGCAGTTCCTGATACGAAATCAAATAGCAAAAAGTGTAGAAAATTTTCAGAAGCAGTTCCCATTATAGAATTAATAGCATATTTTCTAATATATTAAAGCATCGGCAATGTCCTGATGTATTGGTACAGGAAATCTATTTAATGAAAAATAAATTTTCTGAAGGATGTTTGTTTGTTTGTTTGATATCTTCCCAATCAACTTACAACAACAAGCAAATAGGCTTCATTTCCAGCAATGTGAATACCGGCAATCCCTTTGGATGAGGCATCAACATCTCCGCCCATCATAACGAGACCGCCAAAATCCTCAAAATATTTCTTAATGACATTCGCAAACTTTTTAATATCGTCATTGCGCGGAATATGCAATATCCGACATGGCACATCATACAATGTATCGATCACGTAGAAAACTTCCAGAGCACCGATCCATTCGCGCGAGCCCAAAAACGATCTTGGTTTATCGTCGATGCTGACTAGAGTTTCTTGAATTTCCGGAATAGACGGAACACCACGAATGTCCTTATTTGTGCTGGTGACATCCGTATTCTCCAGTATCCACGAACAAGACGATTGCAGTGTACGATAGGCGCAGCCCCAGCCAACATCGTCAAGTCCGTCACATCTGTAGTGATAGTAGGTGAAGTCGCCGCGTGTCAGATACGTCTTCCCATCCGGCAACGGTGCCACCAACGGCAAATGCACATTTTGTAGCAGCGAATATGCATACAATTTATGGCCTCCGTCCATTCTTTTTTAACACCGGCTTATCCACACCTTCAACCGATTACATTATAATCCAATCGAAACTTGGAATCGAAAAACTACGCTTCGCATTCTTTTACGAAGTCTATTCCCGGCCTTTCGGCTCAATTGTCAAAATATCTACAAAATGTCAAAATCAACCAACCACTTAAGAGATGATATCCAATGAACTGCCAATATTTATCGATTGAGTTTTCGCCACTTAAACAAAAGTTTATTTTCTTTTTCTTTCTTAATTGTAATTTTCTAATGTATTTTTTCTTAAAATTTATTTCAATTAAATTAAATAGATACACTTCCAGAGTGCACCGGATCCATTCAACGAAATGGTCATTTTTCTTCAAAAAGGAACATTTGTAATGCTTTCAAAAAGAATATTATCAAACAAAATGACTGTAAATAATTATATTTATATTATTATAATAACAAAAATTAAACCATATATTGATATTTTTTATATTTAAATAAAATAAAATAGTATTGATTTATGTGTATATTTAATATTAATTTTAAACAAAATGAACATTTGTAATGCTTTTAAAAAATTATTACACCTTAAACAAAATGTCTGAAAATAAATTTTATTTCTTATATAAGAAATTTAAGAAAAAACATATGCTAGATTTTAATATATTTATATTGTCCGATGGTATTAAATTACTTTAAAAGCATTTAAAATTTTCTTAAAGTGTGAATTTTCTTGCTTTACCTTTTAAAAAAAAAAGGCCAATTGGCTACGTACTTTTCGTGTTCACAATTTCATTTGGCAATTTTACTGTTTCATTTTCCCCTATACCTACGGAATTAATACTTAGCGGAACAGAACGGACCCATTTGAAGAAACGGAACGGCAGAAAATAATTTTTACTCTCTACTGTGAGTAGTCCAGAGGGTTTGCTCTAGTAGAGTTTTGGTGTTTTGTTGAAAAAGAGTGTTTTGCTCGTCTTGTCTCGTCGGAGCATACAGCGTTCAGTTTTTGTAAAGCCAGATAGATAATCCCGATGGCTAGTCGGAACGGTCGTCGCAGTCGCAGTCGTAACCGTAGCCGTACTCTTTTTAGTCGGTAATTTGCAATTTTATCGTGAACAACAGCGTTTTTGGAGCAAAAGATTTTGTTAACACAATAAATTTACTAATAAACCGTAGAAAAACTAATATTATTTTTTTATTGTTGTTGTTATTAAATATTTGAAAAAAAAATCCAACGAAATTATTTGAATAGTTAATGAAGAAGATTAAATTTGGTTGGTTATTTACCGTTTTAACGTTGTGTTGTAGACAGCAGTGACATCGCCGTGCGTTTTGTCGTCAAATTCAGTAATAATTTTGTGAACATAAGTCGTAGTAGTTATTATTTTTCTCTTCTCTCTTCGTTCATTGGCATAAATCGCTGCCTTTTATATTGTCTCAAACAACATCAAGTGTTAAGAAATAGTTTTCTTTTTAATTTTGCCATTATTTAGATTTGCTGGTTTTTTTTTTCTTCTTCCTTTTCTGCCTTTGATAACACATCGAGTGCAGTGCCGTACATAAGTGCAGAAGTTGCGCGCATCGAACAAAGTGAACTGCACGCTACAACTGCTATTGTTGGTATAACTGTAGCGGTAGCCGGTGGTTGTTGGTGAAAGTGGATAGTCCGTCGCTGCGCTACAATCAATTTACGAGAGCCGAGAACACACAAAACAAAACAGTTTTGATGCCATATAGCTTGGTGCAGCGTTTTCTCCTGAAAGAAGAAAAGAAACAAAAACTAACCAAAAAGGAGCAAAAGTAAACATCGTCAAATCCTCTCGATTGTTCGTTCCCGGATAAATGTACACAGAGTTTATAAATTGTGATATTTGGTAATTGTGTGTTAGTGTTGGTTGGTGCGTTAAAAGTTCAGCCCCTCCGGATGGATCGAAGGTCTTTTTATGCTACCCCTAATCAACACCACTACTATCACCACCACACCACCATTATTATCGTTGCTGATTACTAGAAAAAGTCAATAATAATAAATACACACGCATACAAGCGAACCTTTTATATAAAAGCATAGAAAAAGGGTTTTTTTTTAAATATATCTTTTTCTTTTGTGTATTGTTGTTAGTAAAAAAAAATAAAAAAAGGAATAAAAATTGTTTATTTATTGTTGGGGGGAAAAAAAAGTTATCAAAGTGACTTAGTGTATTTTTTAAATTATTACAAAAAAGGTACACAGTTTAGGAAGGGAGGAGGAAGAAGTAAGTGAGTAGGAAAAGTTATTTGTGAAGACAAAAGTGCAGAAATGAAATTTTCGGATTTTTTTTTTTAGTTGGAATATAAAGTAAAGGCTATTTAGAAGAAAGGTAAGTAAGGGCCCCAAAATTTACTAATCCGCGTAATTCTTCCGCCAATAACAATTTGCAATTGAATTTTGAAAGTGTTTGTGCATTTGGATGTGTTATGCCTGCTTAAGAGTGTGCGTTGTGTGTGAATTTGCTGTTCGGTTCGGTGTGCGAATGCATTTCAAAATGCCGCCCTCACCCTTGATACCAGATGTACAACTTTTTGAAGAGTGCGAGTGCGACTCCCCGGGTCGGGTCGCCTTTAACAGTGCCACCAAATAGAGACGGGATGGCGGCAATTTCTTTTCTATTGAACAGTCGGTTCGATTTTTCTTCCTGGCCGATATTTGTGCTGTTCTGATTTTTTTTCTTTACCTGTGATCCTCATATTTTCTGTTCTTTAATCGAATGCACAATATCTACGCTGTTATCCGCCTACCTTTTTAGTGCATTTTCCTCCTCATTAGGGAATAGTGTCGTGAAGCTTAACTACGAATTCATGTTTTTGTGAGAAACCATTAATACACCAGCCGCCATTGTTTCTTCTTCTATCAAAAACAAAAATTCTCTGAACCAAAAATTCGGAAAATCATCCCTTGTCGTCTGTCAACTAGCGCGTTTGGAAATAGGAAAAAAATCAGAATTTTTACATTTTTTTTTCTTCCAAATGAAAAAGAAATTTTCCTATTTTCTTTTAGTATCTGAAGAGAATTTCGAAGAATATTGCTAAAGCAGATTAAGATTTTCTTAAGAAAAACAAAAATCAAATGCGAAAGAAAGGCTCACGATATAAACTGTGGGAATTAATAATATTTTGTTTATGATAAATTTTCCCAACAATTATTTAACTTAAAACCGGAAAAAGAAAATATTTGATCAAAATATAAGCTAAGAAACGATTAATGTCTTTTTCTTAGAACGCATGTGCAAGTGATAAGAATTAATAATATTATTTCTTGGCTTTTAGACATTATTTTTCGAACTTATTTTTGGTAAAATTAAAGAAAAAAATTTGCGGGATAGCGTTTGTTTGGTGGTATTTTCAAAATACGCAAAAAAGAAAATAAAGCTTATTTTTATAAGTTTATAAAATATTATTTTAGCCAATATTTAGTCATAGAGAGAGAAAAGATTCAACAAACCGCATTGGGGACGAACAGTTGCAAGAGCTTCCTTTGCATCCAGAAAATCGTACTGGCGTGTGGATTTTGCTCATGTAAAATTAGACCTCTGCAATCACTTTCTGTAAAGAAAAACCATGCAAACCATTTGAATAATGCTATTTTTTAATGATACTGAATGTACTTTAATATGCAATAAAAATATCCGCCATAGCTTACACCCAACTTTTTTCGAAAATTTTACTGACAATTTTTATCGAAATTTTTTTACCGAACATTTTTACTGACAATTTTCACCTAACATTTTCACAGACAATTTTTACCGAAAAATTGTACAGACAATTTTTAACAACAATTTTTACTGAAAAATTTTTATCGAACATTTTTACCGATAATTTTTACAAAAAAATTTTATCGATCTTTTTTACCGAAAAATTTTCTGACAATTTTTACTGACAATTATTACCGAACATTTTTACAACCAATTTTTACCGAAAAGTTATACCGAAAAGTTTTACCGACAAATTTTACCAACAATTTTTACTGACAATTCTTACCGGTAATTTTTACCCAAAATTTTTATGGAATTTTTTAACCGAACATTTTTACTGGCAATTTTTACCGACAGTTTTTATTGAACATTTTTATCGAAAATATTTACTGACAAGTTTTAGCGCAAATTTTTACCGATAGTTTCTACAGAAAATTTTTTACTGAACATTTTTACCAAAAGAACATTTTGACCATTTTTTCTTTAAAAGTTGTACCGAACATTTTCACGAAAAATTTTTATCGAACATTTTTACCGACAATTTTTACCGAAAATTTTTATCAACAATTTTTATCGACAATGTTTATAGACTTAAATTGTTTACAGACATTATGATTTTAAAAAAAAATTTCTCTCTATTGCTTGGACCTTGCCGTTATGAATAAAATCTAGTAATATGGAAGTGGCTACCACGAGACCTTCTACGACTCTATTCTGTTGAGATATATTTTTTATGATTTTTTTACATATTTCGTGCTGTAATGCGCCATTTCTTGATTTATGGTGTTTTCTTAAATAATATAAAGTTTGAGAATTGTCTGAACATAAAAACGGTCATCTGCGAAGTCCCACAAAAAAAAGTTCCACATCATTCACTTCCATGATTTTGGCTTGCCGATCAATTGAAATTACAAAATTTTGAAAATACGCGTTTTGAGAACCGTTGCTTGTGGCGCCGTTTTGTTGAAACCAAATATGGTCTAAATTGAATTTATCAAGTTTAGACTAGAAAAACTCGGCTGTCATACGCTAATAGCGCTCGAAATTAACTGTAACAATTTCTCCTTCTACGTTTTCAAAAAAAAAAAACTACGAGCCAATAACACCTTTAAACCAAAATGCATGTCAGAGCATAGTTTTTTTTCGGATACAATAGTTTTTCAGAGCTTATTTCGGTAGTAATAAATCTTATCGTTGAAATGTGATTCATCCAAACAAGTGCCACCTTAGAAGACACATATTCTTTTCAGCTGTCAAATAACAGGTCTGTACTTTCCGAACTAAGACCTCTACAAAAAAAATTCTCCCAATATTTTTTTGAGATAAAATTCGTAAGAACGTACACACTTGGAAAATAAACTTTCACGAAACATTTCGTATTCTTAAATAAAAACTTCCCATTTGCTGTCGTGGAGAATAAAACTATTTATGCAAATGTATTAATTTATACTGACCTATTCGTAAATTATTTAAAATTTAATAAAATAGGCTAAATGTAAACAAAAGTATGCAATCATTTCGGTATGCTACCACCACTTTCATGAAGAATGGCGTTTTAAAAACTCTGCGAAAGCCTACAAAATTGAGGCCCTTGTACAAAAAATAAAAATTTTCTGTTGTGTTTATATTGTATTTATATTATTGTAAAATAACAATTTTGCAATAATTTAGATATACGAAAATCTGACGTAAGGGCCTTTCCTCTAGGTTTTCTTTAATCTAAGGTTCATCCAAACAAATACCACCTTTGATGACATATACTTTTGACAGCTGCCAAATAAGAGGTCTGTACTTTCCGAACTCAGAAATTATACAATATTTTTATATTAAAGTCGCAGGTAAATTCTTTTAAAATTTAGCAAAAGGGATTTTTATTTATCAGATTATCGTTTCCGAACTACAAAATAAATAACCCGAAATAATCCGAGGCTTAGTTTTTAAACTTTCAGATTATAGAAGAATTTTACCTTACGAGTGTTGATCCCAGCCAACTCACTGAATTGGAATTTCGGCTGCTATTATTATCGTGGCTCAAGTTCTGGGAGAAAAATTAATTATGCGATAAACTTAAAAATCACCAAAGCTCAATGCATTGTTGTCCAAAAATTTTCTTCCTTGACCATAAATAATCTTTCCCATTTTCTCTACTTTTAAATTTGAATTTTGATTCCCTAAACCGAAATGGCCGAAATATGAATTTTTTGCCGCTAAATTTTTATTAAAATATTTTCACGTAAAATAATTGTGAAAGTTTATTTTTTTTTTGGTGCAATTATCTTAATTGAAATTTAAAAAAAGCCAACAAAAAAAAACAGTTTTCGTACTAATTTTAGTACGATTTTTGTTTAAATTTTGCAATTTACCAATTGGACGACAGGTAAGGCAACATGTTCTAATGATTTTTTTTTGTTGGAAAGTAGTAGTAGTGAGAAGGGAGTATTAAAATTAGTTAAAAAAATTTCCTATTTTCGGTTTGATTTTTGTTGGTGTTTTTCGTTCTTTTTATCGCATATGCACGCGATCCTTGTCATAATTTGAATTTTCCTCAGTCAATCAAACACATCAACACACAGACGTGTGTGATTGTTACATAAAATTAACAAAAAAAAACCAAGTTTCACGCATACACGCACTGGGCGCATATATGTCATACACCGCCGTAGTATAGTACACCCCCTCGAGAATTGGTGGAAATTTTTGTGTTTAATTTTTATTATGCGTCAATGAACTTTTCTCACAACAACCAAAAAAAAAAGAAATCAAATTTTCCGAATTTTCTTAAATTAATTTTTTTCTACACATTTTTTTTTTTGTTCCTTGAAAGAAAGGATCGTGGGTGATTGAAACAAATGCACTTTCCTGTAACTGAAAATGTGCTGAATTTAGTGCCTATTTTTTTTTGGAGAATATTTTTAGATTAAAATCATTCTCTACAAGGATTTTTACTATTTATGTACACACCCTTTTGTTGTCATATTATAAAAAAAGAAATGGAAAATTAACTTTAAAAGAACTGAATAGGAAGAAGGACCAACTTTAAGGACGTGTTGAAGAATAGTTTCAGTGAATTAGTAAAAAATACTATAAATTTTTCTGGATGGGATTTTATGGTCAGTTTTTAGAGGGTTCTATTTTCAACAAAAGATTCGATTTGTTAGGGGAGCGAAAATACAACACCAGAAATAAGGAGCAAAGGAGCCGGAAAATGCCGGCCAAATCGGGAAACTGTATTAGTAGCACTACGTATGGGGTAAAAAAAAAACAACAAAAATTTGATGTCTGTTTTGATGTTCCGAATAAATTCATTCGATCAAAATCGATATTTATGCATAGCGGTCGTAACTCCATCCCCCATTCGATGTTGCCCCTGTTTCTATTCGAGAGGACGGACAACAGACAGTCCTTTTCTTTTCAGTTTGTGGTTCATTATACTTTGTTCCGTAATCATATCGTCCACCCCTCAGTCAGTCCGCGGCCAGAAGTTAGCTGCCTTTTCTATAAAAATAGGAGTAGATGACACAACGAAAGCAAGGAAGGACCGACCGGAATAGTATTGCACCGCGCACACACGGAGCGCATGTTATTCCTTTTCTCATTTGTAGTTGTGATCCAGTCTCCTTCGAAAGAGTGTGGATTTGGTTAAGCACATTGTTTTGCGTTCGAAAATATTCTAGACTGCATATTATTCCTGTGGATGTGTTCGTACCAGAATCCTTTATAACCTCGAATTTTCAGTATTATCTTTCGAGAGAAAAAAAAGTAAAGTTTTCTTTAAGGATTTTCTTTCAACGGAAGAAGTCACTTCAAGTGGTGCTCATTCAATATGAAATGCCTTCTTCGTTGGATTATTATCGTTTCCCCCATGTATCCTTCCCCCGTTCAGTAAATACGAACAATAATAATAGTGGAGGAGACATTGTGCATTAATAATTGAATAATATTTTACTGTGAGAATTTTTGCATATAAATAAAAATGAGGAAAATTATGAAAATTTCAATTGGACATAAAGTGTTGACGAAGATGGTATAGAACAAAATTCAAGGTAGTCAAGTACTGTCAAAAGTTCACTAACCTTTTTGGTTTTTTAATTAGTAGAAAAGTAACTAGCGCGGAAGAGCTAAAAGTTGTCACTGAAAAAAGAAATTGTTCCTTTAGGATTTTTTTCTCTTATTCTTTAAGGAAATTTCACTGAACATTTTTTTTTTAAATAATTTTCAATTAAATTTTTTTTTTTTACTAATTTTATTAAAAATTAACGATTTGTTTTTAAAGTTAACGATTTTTTAGAAGTTATTCGGGGTTTTTTTACATTTTTTTTGGGGGGGAAATTTTGTTTAAATTTTTTGGAGATCTCGTTTTAAAGCATTTCCCGGAAAGATTTATACTGAAAAACGACGCATTTATCAACAACTAAAAATTGTCCTTGTTTAGGCCATTATCTAGTGTCGAACTCATAAATATTGCGTACTAGTCGAGACACAGACGTTCTGAGTGTTGTTAAATCAAAGTAAATATTTTTTGGGGATTTTTGCTCTTCAATTTTATTAAAAACACTTTATTACCATTATTTAGAGTACAATTTTTTTTGAAAAATTCTTTCTGGTCCCATTAAAAAAATTCTTTCAAAGTTATTGAAAAATTCCTTCTGGTCCCAAAAATTGGTGTTTTTTTTAGATTTACACAACAAAAAAACAATTTTTATTTTGAAAAATTTTTTATTAACAATTTTTAACTGAAAATATTTACTAAAAATTCTTATTAAAACAAAATTTCTTGATTTGTTCCTTGAGGATTTTTTTTTGTTTTTCTTTAAAGAAATTCCAATGCAAATTTTTTTTTAAAAACCATTTTCAATGAAAGCTTTTATTTTTTTTACTAATTTTATTAAAAATTTGACATTATCGGAATTTTTTTGTTTGTTTTTAAAATTAACGATTTTTTAGAAGTTAATCGGAGTTTTTTACAATTTTTTTTTGGAGAAATTTTGCTTAAATTTTCTGAGGATTTTGTTTTAAAGCATTTCGTGGTAAGATTTATTCAGAAAAACGACGCATTTGCCAACAACTGAAAGGTGCCTTAGTTAGGTCATTATCTAGTGTCGAACTCATAAATATTGCGTACTAGACGCAAACACAGACTTTAAAGCATTTGCGGTAAGGAGTTTTGCTCTCCAATTTTATTAAAAACACTTTTTTTACTAATAGTTGTTCAGTAAAAATATTGTATTTCTTTTCATTTTCATCGTGAATTTTTATTCAAAATGTTCTTTCTGGTCCCAAAAATTGGTTTTTTTTGGAGAGATTTTCACAACAAAAGAATTTTGTTTTGAAAAATTTTTCATAATTTTTATTTCTTAAAAATACTTATAACTAAAAATCTGTTTGAACCAAAAATTGCTTCGGTTTCAAAGACATCATCATCTCTTACGAAAACAAAAGAAAATTGTTTTCGTAATTTTTAAATTTAAACAAAAAATTATTTTAAGTTAAAAAATTTTTTTTGATCTAAAAATATATTTTTAAATTTTTTTTAAAAGATACTATATAATTAGCAAGTTTTGAACTTTAGAGTTCTGTATTCTAGACGCAGATGTCCTAGTTAAAAAAAAACTTAAATATTTACTAAAAATTCATATTACAAGAAAATTTCTTAAATCTTAGTTAAAGATTTTTCTAAGTCTTAAATTTTAGGTAATATTTGTACTGAAATGCAGATTCTTATCACATCAACAACTCTGGCCATTTGACGACAATTATAGAGCCAGGATGGCTCTCATATTTTTTTGTTGATAATTTTTATTTCTTAAAAATACTTATTATTAAAAATACTTATTAAAAAAATACAATTGCTTCTTTTTCAAAGAGATGTCCAGTAAAAAGAAAATTGTTTTCGTAATTTTTAAGTTTAAATAAAAAGCATAAAAAATTGTTTTAAGTTAAGAATTTTTTTTTTTCATTAGAAAATATATTTTTAAAAATATTTTAAAAAATTACTATGGGATTAAACAATTTTCTTAAAAAAATATTTACTAAAAACATTGACTACCTAATTTTTAATTAAAATGCATTTATCTGGGGGGATTTTACTGAAAGTGTTAAGCTCAATATTTTCGGAATAAAATTTGTAATGAATTTTTTCGGTAGTTTTCGATTGGAGATTTTTTTTTTTTTGAATCAACTTGTTTACTAAGAATTTCTATAATAAAATATTTTATTATGTATGGGAAAGCTCCTCCTCTAATCATTTGTTTGTAATTTATTTTTGTTTATTGAAAAAAATATGAATAATAGCAAAACGTTATTGGAAACTGAAATTCAAACGAAAATAGGGCACTTGACGGAGTTAATATAAAGATTTGTTATCATGCTCCAAATATTGATGATAAGGTTTTTTTTTTATAACAATTCGATAGTGTTGGCAAATTATGTGTACCTACCTGTTTTCAGTATTACTAAATTGTTATTAACAGCATTTTCAGCTTGTGTCTAGAGATAATTTACGTATTTTGAAAAATTATCAGAGTTATTTGTAAAAGGCGTTGATAAGGAAGGACTCACATCAGTTCTGGCATTGTCAATATTTTAAGAAAGTAGAAAAATACACAACCTTATCATCGAAAAGATTCTATTTCTGAATTTTATGATAGTAAATAAACGAATGGATTTATTTTTTTTGCAGTATGGGAGAAAGTGTTTTCGCGAAAAAATTTTGAATGAAAGTGTTTAGCTGCGACGATACTGAAATTTTTAATGAATTTATAGTCTTCGAAGACAATTTTCAGATTTATTTTACAATCTAAATAAAATGCTTAATCTTATTGGGTCAAGAAAGTTTTTAGTATAATAATTTTTATTTTAACCATGTAAATTTGTGATTGATTTTAAAAATAATATTTAATTTGCTGTAGGCTAGAAGAATTTTTAGCAATTATTAGAAAATTTATAAAATGGACTTCGTCAATTATTTTATTAAAAATTGAGATTTTCATATTAAATTTAGGACTCAGAAGGAATCAAAATTATATAATATATTAAAAATTTATTGATACTAGTGCAAATAGTATGATTTATAAACCCCATGAATATGGGGTTTATAAATCATACTACTTGTACTAGTATCAATAAATATTGAATACGCCTGTTTGATAAGTCGATGATATCTCGAAAATGTTATATTAAACCCATATCTTATTTTATTTTTCGAAGGTCTTTTGGTATTCGAAAACGTGCAAACAAATTTGCACGTTTTCGAATACGATATCTCGAAAATGTTATATTAAACCCATATCTTATTTTATTTTTCGAAGGTCTTTTGGTATTCGAAACGTGCAAACAAATTTGCACAAATTTGCACGTTTTATCAGCTCTTCGATAAAAGTCCATATTGTGGGAATAATCATAGATTTATTAAACATAGACAAATTATTTTGGATCCTTTAATATTATGGGCTCTATTATATCAAACAATATAACAAATGACAAAAATCCATTCCTTTTATGTTGTTGTAGGAGTTCAGCTAAATTAGTTATCACGGACGTATCGAACAAAAACAATCATATTTTTAATAAGTCCATAATGACTCGACTTTGCTTCTTTTGGACTCTAACGAAATGTATTTTTTTTAAATTCTCTTTAAAAGTTTGTATTATGTTCGACAAAACTAGTCTACTATGAATATTTATGGGAATTTTGGAATATGCCTGTTTGATAAGTCGATGATATCTTATATTAAACCCATACTAAATTTATTTTTCAAAGCTCTCAAGGCATTTTGGCAGTCGCAAACGTGCATATCTTTAGATTTTATAAACTAGTTCGACAAAACTAGTTTATAATGCATATTTTTTAGATTTAATAACTGTTCGATGATGTCATTTTCATATAACTCTAATAACTACTTTCCAAGATCAATAAAATTAAGCAAAATCCTTGTAAAATAATAAATTTGGCTCGTTAAATGAAGCTTTAAAAAATAAAAATACCATAAATTTGTTTGAGGAAATATTTACCATTTTGCGAGTTTGGTAAGAATTTTGAAAAAAAACAACAGAAAATTTAAGTTTCATTTAAATATTTACTAAAATTATCTATTTGATATTTGGATTTTTTGTATACAATAAAAAAAAAGGAAGTAATATTTCTAATAAAGAAAAAATGATTTATAAAAAGAAACATTCCTAAAAGAATATATTTTGAAAAAAAAGATAGTATCTCCCAAAATATTGCAGTTCATAACTTAAAATACTGTAAAAGAAAGGAGGCTCTTAGAATAATATCTTTTACG
This sequence comes from Atherix ibis, assembly GCA_958298945.1. Taxonomy (NCBI): domain Eukaryota; kingdom Metazoa; phylum Arthropoda; class Insecta; order Diptera; family Athericidae; genus Atherix; species Atherix ibis. The sequence goes on from OY282607.1 coordinate 28,574,532, forward strand.
AACTATATTTAATATTAAAAAAAAATATACCAAAAAAAAGAAAGTATTTTTTTTAAATGTAGATACAAAATTTTCTGTAACAAAACTCCTCTCTTAAATTACTTTCTAGACTAAATTTGCATTTAAAAAATATCGTAAAATTTAAAAAAAAAACCTTAAAATTATTTTGTACAAAAGTCTTATAAAATTAGTTATTAAAGAAGAAAAAAATCAATTAAAAAAATTATTGACTTTAAAAAAAAATTCTTTTCAACATAAAAATTCTTTAAAAAGGATTCTCATAAATAGATAAATTTAAAAAATTTCTTATAATTAAAAATAGAAAATAAGAATTATTTAAACATATAAAAATTATTCTACCTTAAAAAAATATCTCCCAAAACTTACTTTAACAAAATATTTATTAATTTTACAAGATTTGTTTTTTTTTAACATTATATTTTGCATAGATAAATATTTATTTATCTATGCAAAATATAATGTTAAAGAAAAAAATCTTGTAAAATTACAAAAAAAGGAGGATTTTTTGCAAATTCTTTAAAAAATTCTTCAGTAACAAAACTTTTTTCTTAAATTACTTTCTTTTAAAAGAAAACTATTCTAAAAATTTAAAAAAACAACTACATTAAAAACCTTTAAATTATTTTGTACAAAAAAGTCTTAAGAAATTAGTTATTAAAGAAAAAAATCAATTAAAAAAGTTATTAACATTAATAAAAAAATTACTTTCAACATAAAAATTCTTAAAGAACGATAATTTTTATTAGTGATTCTCATAAATATATTTTTTTCTAATAATTAAAAATAGAAAGTTCAAATTATTTAAAAATATAAAAATTATTCTACCTTTAAAAAAATATCTCCCAAAAATTACTTAAAAAATATTCATTAAAATATGATATACAAAATCTTTTTTAACATTACATGTAACCAAATCCTTCTTTTTCTTAAAAATCATATAGAAAGAAAAACAAAACTTTAGGAAAATTAATTATTTTAAAAGAATTTATAAAAAAAATATACGAAAACATAAAATTTAAAGGAAAATATCCTTGAATAAATAAGTTTTTATTAAAAAAATATACCCAGTAAAAACGGTTATTTTTTTAAAAATATTTTTAAAAAATACCCGTTTTTACTGGGTCTACAAAAAAAAATATTTTGAATAATTAAAAAAAAAATGGGTGGCTGTTAAGCTATTTTGGATATAAAAAATAACGACAATAGGAAAAAAAAGGGTTCAATTCGGATCCTTTAGAACTTTTAAATAATTCCTGGATTAAGTAAAATTTTCTAGTTAATGAGTCCTATTAAATATGTTCGCTTACTTAAACATTATGTACTAAAATTAGTTTTAAACTAAATAAAATTTTTTTTACAGAATAGTCTCTCACCTCAGAGACCTCATATATACAAAAAAAAAAAAAAAAATTTGTTTTCATCAACAAAAAAATGTTAATAGACTTTTTGCATAAAAAAAAACTATGCACCCGTAAAGTGGTGAGGTTAATGGCCCAAACATGTGTTGTTCAGTTTTTGCTAATTTCGCATATTATAGAATGAAACAAACATAAAAATGGATGAAAAATAAAATTCCAATTTGAAAAGAAAGTATTTATTAATTACGAGAGGATGGAAAAGGTCAAAAAGTTTCAAGATCTATTTAGTCCCAAGAGAAAAGAAACAAATTAAAATGAATTCAAACACATCTCAATACATACACATATATATATATATATGGGAAATTGGATACAAAAGTATCTACAAATAATTTCTTACACTGTCAAATTCGATAATAAGTCGAGTAAAAGAATAAATCCGCCAATTTTCTTTGATAAAATAATAATAAAAATTTTTTTTGCATTTTCAAAATGAATACGAAAAGATCTCAAATCAAGTTTATTCCGAAGAAACAAGAAATTACATAATAATGAGTAGTGATATTAAAAATAAAAAAAAACCAAATTTGGAATATTACGATTAGATGTGTTGTGATTCGGCATCGGTTATATGCGCACATGGAGAAGTGTTTATGGCGTCTCCGAAGATGTTCTTCTAAAATCATCCGTCTTGGATGGGAAAATAAGAAAAAAAGAAGACACCATTCAGCAAACGATCGGCACATATTGGCCTGCACTCAAGAGCATTCGTCTACGAGTATACACGTATGTACACATAATGTATGAGTAGAGTACATCACACTTTAGCTTAGTGTGGATTTATGTAAATCGGCAGGTATAAAATGGTTGGCACAGGCAGACCTATCTCCATACACACATCTACTAAAGATAATGTTATGGAAGATTAATAATAAATAAAATAACGGCAATAGCAAAAGGAACTGTCGATTAACATAACAGTGCCTGACTGTCTAAATAGCCACTTAATCGTTCTCCATTTCCCTCTTCCTCTCGCAATTTATTACCACATCGACGGTTGTGCACGTACAAATGTACACTGCAGACCAAAAATATATGAACCACTTTTTGGTTTTAGGCAAAAATGTAAATAAAACTTGGAAATTTAAATGAAGAAGCAGACATTTTTTTTTATTTATTTTAAACTATATTAATTTTGATCATAAAAATAAAGAGAAAAAAAATACTGAAATTGTTTTTTTTTTTGTTATTGTCAAAAACACGTCTTTTGCGTTTGATGTGACAGCTTGTATGACAGCATTCGGTCGATTGGTTTTTTTTAAGCATATCCTTGGAAATACTGTTCCTGCACTGCAATAGAGGAGCTTCACGAGTTTTTGTTAAAAGTTGAACAATTCTTTCTCACTCTTTAGTCTAGCTTAACCCATAAAATTTCTATGAGGTCGAAATCGGGTGATTCTGGTTGATATTTTCCAAAATGCCTACTAGTTTGTTATTTTTAAAATTGTTAAACATTATTTTGCAAAATTACTTCAATTCGTAGCAAATTTCCTGCTCTATCCGTATAATAGTAACCCCAAACTGTGTATAATCGAGCCACACTTTTGCTTCACCACAGCCTCCGACAGCATTTTTTCCTTAGATTATAGAAGAACTGGATAGGCCTCTACACAGAAATTATGGCCAAATTTTATTGGCAATACATTCGTAAGAAAGCGCCTAAATGCAAAATAACAAAAACGACGTAAATCAGTAGGGGCCAATTTTAAAATTTTTTTACCAACATTTTTACCAATAATTTTTACCAACAATTTTGACCGACAATTTTTCCCGACAATTATTACCGAACATTTTTTACCGAAAAATTTTACTGAAAATTTGTACCGAAAAATTTTACCAACCATTTTTACCGACAATATTTACCGAACATTTTTTATCGAAAAGTTTTACTGAAAATTTGTACCGACAATTCTTACCAATTATTTTTACCGACAATTTTTACTGAAAATTTTTTACTAGTATCTTCGACAATATAAATGTGTGCTTGTGAAATGAAATGGTAATTTAAATAGGCATGTGCATTTAAATTAAATTAAAAAGTAAAACATTAATTACATAGAATATTACATCAAATTCTTAATAATATATAAGTTAATCGTTTACAAACATTATAGCAAATACTTCAAAACTAAATTACAAGATAATAAATTTAATGTAATTAAATAATTAATAACTTAATATTCTAAAAATATTGAAAACAATATTATTTATTGTAGTAAATGCATTACAAAATAGTCTAATAGAGCAAGCGAAAGCACAAATGCAAACAAATTTATTTAAATAATAAGCCTACCGAATATTCTTTATTTAGTTTGGCACAATAAAAATAGCAATGGAAAACAGACTGAAAAATTTGTTCCCTTAAATTTTTGTACACACACACTTTACGTACGCCGGCACTGAACTATTTTCTTGTAAACATTGGAACTGTCAACATCACATTTGTTTACATTTATTGAATGACGAACTTTTCACTTTTTAACCACTTTTTGGACAAAACAAATCACTAAAAGCCAATTAAACACATTGTCAACTAAATTTTTGTTAATTTCTCTAGTAAAAATGAAGATGCCAACTTACCGAAAGAAAGAAATTCCCGGCTTCCTTATTCCGTTAAATGACCACCAATTCTATATAAAACACTTAATTTTCTTAAATAAAAACTTCCTATTTTAAATGTTATCAACAATATAACTATTTTTTTTATAAATACATACTTTTTCGTAAATACTTAAAAAAAATATAAAAACTACACTTTCACTTGCATTTTCTGATAAATGCCAAAATAACAACTTGGAAAACAATAAAAGTATGCAAGCATTTCGGTATGCTACCACCACTTTCATAAAGAATGACTCTCTTCGAAAGTCTACAAAATTGGGGCGCTTGATATTTACAAAATAAATAATAAACTTAAAATACAATTCCCAATTTCATATCAAAAAATATTGTAAAAAAAATAAATATTACCTGTCGTTGTGTTTAAATTATATTTTTATTATTGCAAAATAAGGGAATTAAAATGAATATAAATTATTCAATAAATTCCTATTATGAATACTAGATGTCAGTGGTTGTCTTGTTTACATGAAAAAATCTACACAAAAGTATGCAAGTGTTACGATTTCTCGCCGCTTCTACATATACGAAAATCTGACGTACGGGCCTATTCAGGTATTTTTTAATCTAAGATTTTTTCTTCAGCACTGTGACACACGTAGATTCTTTTGGACCCTGAATATTTAAAACTGTGACTCACCCATACCGATTACATTTTTAAAGATTTCATGGAATAAATCCCAATCCAATCTTTTCTTATTTTAACGGTGTACTCAGTCACCGTTTCATCCTTGTTAGCGTTTTTGGCTTTGGCACGGCTGTTATTCAATTATCGGTCCAAATTAGAGATGGTGTGATTGTCCGATTCCTTTTACTAGTAGTACAAATTCAAAGATCCTTTCTTAAACTTGTAATCTTACACCTACCAACTTATTGTAAAATCTGATAACTTCTAATAGTTCTATGAGCGCAACTCTTTCAATTTTTATACTTAACCGTTCAATCAATAACAGACTAATTTCTCGAATGTTTTTCCATGTTTTGTTAAATTTCTAGCCAAAACGCACTTTAAAGCTGCAACATCAACTTCAGGTGAATATTAAAAAAATACAATCCTTGAACTTCTCGAAACAGTATCGTTAAAAGTTTAGCATTTATTATTACCAGGATCAGAAATCTGATTAATTGTAATTTTGCCATTTAAGGCAAAAATAGGACATTATGACGACTTTTTTTTAAATATCTTACAATAGAAAATTACCAAATATTCAAACTGTTTACTAATTTTAATTTACCATATATTATAATGTTAATAAAAAAGAAAAAAACCTAAGCTTTCGAATTATTTAAATGTGAAACTAACGATTTCTAGACGAATATGTTCTAATCAAGGTAATAATATGGTCGCATACTTTTGGCTTGCAGTGTAAATGGTTCAAAATACCAAATATCTACTATTAAATTTATACGCTCATAGTAGATGCATATAAGAGAAAAGATGTATTGCAAGAGAAAAATAATAATTTTCTATGCGGGCTGTAGAAGGGCATAATTTCACTACGGCGAAAAAATTCTTCTGGAGCATAAATAATGGCCGACAAAAAATTTAAAAAAAAAATTCTTTTACTCCTCTATAGATTGTGCTAAATTCAAATATCAATAATAAAAAAAATTCTTTAAATTACAATAAAAAAAAAATAGAATAAAAACAAAACCAAATTGCCAATAAACACTCCAGAGATTATTCGTAAGACAAATTGTGATGGCGGCCTTTTGAAGATTTGCAGCGTATTTCAAGTTGGGTGCGAAAGAGAACACAATAATAGGGTTGGCCAGTGGCAGGGATTTTTTAGAAGGAAAAGTAGTTGTGAGAGAATCAGAAAAAATGATTGTTTAAGGAGAGCGGAGAAGATGTGGGAGGAGAACATGTTGTCGGTGTTTGCCTCGTGGTTGTCGGTTTCGGTGTAGGAGGAGGAGGAGGAGGAGGAGGACGACGAAGAATAAGTGTTTCAGGAACAAGAGATTTGACTTTATGACGCTCACTCAACTGGTCGAAACGATAACCGGTTAGACGGCATCATGTCGATTGTAACGGTGGTGTGGTATGAATGTGTTTTAGCCGAAAGTGAAGCAAAAATAATTATATGCGACGCACGGTCCAAACCCAAAATAACATTAGAACAGCTGTTTACCATTCTGAGACCAAACCCCCTATAAGTTTGATGCATTAACTAACCTACGAGCATTGTCACAAACACTTATACAAATCAGAAAGTGTACTACACTATATATTTAAATGTGTTCGAATACATATAGTTGCGTTACTGAGGGGTGTGTGCATAGTTACATGTTTGGTAAAATTACGCGGCAGTGCATCTTGTCAATTGCAGAATTAAATCGCAAAGTCGTAGATTGGCCAACGTGTGCACAAAAATACTCACCGACGCATTCGCAGCCATTCACAATAATACAAACGCTATTCTTCAAATAATATTGCTGTTGAGCAGAGACATCTACTGTTGGCATCGATTAAATTCATTTTATTACACATTATGTACGCTTTTTACGGTTCAGCATTTACAATTCGCCGAATTTATTACCCACAACAAAAAATATGATGGATGAATGGAATTGCGTGATTTTGAACTGTTTTGTTTTTGTCTTTCGGAGAGAATTCGAATGTGGGCAATAATGTCAATTGCTCTTAAAGATGATAAATTGGACGAAATTTGTACTAAAAATAAATTATAATAAAACGGGAAGAAAATATATTGTCAGAAAAGATAAAACAAAATAAAAAATGCCAAACTGTATGACATGGAAACCTTGAAAATTGTCTGAATAAAAATTTCAAAAACTCGATTTTCTCTTTGTTTTCATTATTGTACCTTAAGTTTTTTTTTTTTTTGATTTTTTTTTCTGTCTGTTACGGATCATGTGTGCATATGCAATCGGAGGTAAGCAGCTGTGTTTCTATCTTACCGACAATAATGACAAGAGCTGAAAAGAAGCTAAATTTTTTGACAGTTGGTCACCTTGGATTTGAAGAATGCTGGACTATAGAGTAAAGATGGCTGCTGGCAAGACGTGACTGTGTGGTTTTTTAATTTTTTATTTTGTATAAATTGTCATTTTTAATTGCACTATTGCAGAGTATAGAGAAAAAAAACAGTAGACAGAATTATAAAAATTTGAGTTGATTTAAAGACAAAAGTTATGCAATTTTCGTTGTTTTTTCATTTTAGGGCGCTTAATTTTTAAAAATTGAATAAAAATATTCATGGTGCATGTTACAAAAAGCCTAATAGTGTTTTAGGGGTGCGAAGACATTCTGGTTCCTACGAGAACACAAATGGAAGATCGCTCCAAATTCAGAGTAATCTTTTTTAAATGGGAACTCTGGGTCAGGCCCCTCCCCTATTCTTTAGCGGACCGGTTTGATATTGTCAAGACCCTAAGGACCCCCAAGAATGGGCCCTGACTATTGGCGAAGACCTTGAGGTAGCTGTGAGTTTAAAATGTGAAGCAGAATGTTTCGCATATTTTCCAATAAGTTCCATCGATTTTCCTATTTTAATCCACACATAAACGAGGTCTGTTAAAAAAGTATCGCGAATTTTGAATTTCCGCGGGTTACATATATTCGATTTTCGATTTTTTGTGGTGTTAAGTTAGTACTCATGTCTCTCACTTATGCCGACAAGTTCGGCCATTTTGAATGGTCAGTTAATTTTTGACAGCTGCTTTGCTTGCACGTGTTTTGGCTCGTCTTCGATTTTTGTCCACTCCAAAAAATAGATCAAAGAATCTATCAAATTTTGCGTGAAAAACAAAATTAATTGCGCGGACGTATTCCGAATGTTGACTGTGGCATATGGTGAAGCTGCCTTGGACTGAAGCAACGTTTATCGGTGGTCGAAAATGTTCTCAGAGGACCGAGAAGATGTGATCGACGAAAAAAACGCCCCCCGAGCATGTCAACAACAGACGAAAACATTGATGAAGTGAAGAAAATAGTATTGGCCAATCGTCGAATCACCATTAGAGTAGTTGCTGAGGACTTAAACATATCGATTAGCTCGTGCCATTCGATTTTTACCAATGATTTGGCGTGAGACGGCTCGCCGCGAAATTCGTACCAAAATTGCTCAATTTCGACCAAAAACCGCATTGCATTAATATTGCTAAGGAGCTGTTGGACTCTCTCATCGACGACCCAAATTAGCTCCAGAGGGTCATAACTGGTTTATGGTTATGACGTGGAAACCAAAGCTCAATCATCCCAATGGAAGCTGCCGCACAAGCCAAAAACAACACACTAATAATGCCGCAACCACCGTATTCCCCAGATCTGGCCCCCTGTGACTTTTTCTTATTCCCGAAACTGAAGAGCCCCATGAAAGGACGACGCTACGCTACGATTGAGGAGATAAAGACAGCATCGAAGGAGGAGCTGAACAAGATCACAAAAAATGATTTTCGAAGTGCTTCGAGGATTGGAAAAAACGTTGGCACAAGTATATAATATCTGGTGGGGATTACTTTGAAGGCGACAAAATAGATATTCATGAATAAATAAATAATTTTTGAAAAAACACAAAATTCGCGATACTTTTTGAACAGACCTCGTATGTCACTGTTCCAAAAATATGGGAAAAAGAGTTTATTGGATATCCAAAAAAATATCAGTGTAGGCTTTTTATTTCAAAATACTTTAGTTTTTATTAAACAGGCAACGCAATTTTTAGACGAAAAAAAAACCTCTAGCCTCAATTTTGAGATGCAGACATACCACCAACGCCCTCTGCAATTCATTTTGAGGTTATATTTTGACACATTTTTCTCTGAGACCTCTAATCTTTGTGCAAATTGCATTTAATAACATACCGTTACGATTATTAATTAATTTACACATTTTTGGTGAAATAGATAATAGATACGAAATGAAAAACAAACGTTTGCAAAAGCCTCTACAACATATTCAAATTGAATCAGCAAAAAAAAAACAAAGAATAAAAATAAAATCTTTGAAAAAACATGAAAATTAAACGAGCACAAATTTGGCACGGGAAATATTTTACATCATCGACTATATTTTGCATAATCCCCCATTTTTATGAACCGTCTCCTCTGTTCGAACTAGTACAAGGAATTGTTTCGCTCCCCAACTAGGTTAAAAGAGACGTACGTCATCTTTTTACATGAAAAATTGATTCTTTTTAACTCATTTTCGAATTCAATAAAATGTGCAAAAGTGAAAGGATCATGGAATTATTGCTCCAACCACGTTATTTTATAGTAAATATTTTCTACATTGGATTTGGTATTTTGTTTTATTTCTCCATACTCCACTTTTACTTTACAGCACTCTAAATGCACCACACTCAATTCAAACAATAGACAAGCAAAAAAAAACCAAAAAATTTTAGATTTTGTAACAAATTGAATAATAGTTGATGTAAAAAAACCAAATTTAATTAAATTTAATTGTTGTTAGTAAATTTGAATTTTTAATAGTTTTATCTTTGATGAGAAGAGGTGGAAGTGGAGGGCCAAAAAATTATGAAAAATTTTTTATTTATCATTTTAATTATTAATTTAAAAATTTATTTCCATTTTCTTTATTGACTTTAAATAATTGTGTAATAAAAAAAAACTTTAATTAATTACTGTTTTTAATGAAAATAACACATTTAATAATCAATAAAAAAATTATAATTAAATTTGTAAATATTTGCGAAACTTTTTGTAAAGTAAAAATAATTTAAAATTCTGAAATGCGTTTTTTCTCAAAATTAATATTTATTTAGAGTATTTGCATGGTAATTGGAGTTTCGAAAATTGTTAAAAAATTGTTTTCACAAAATCGAGTTGAAACTTTTCTTAGGAAATCACTTTAACTACTAAATAATATGTAAAAAAATGTAAAAAAAATTTCAGGCTGACTAGTCTTTAGCTTGACTAACTTTTTACTATGGTAAGTAACCATAGCAATGGTGTAGGAAATAACGCCAGGCGTTCCTTGATAACCTAGAAGGTCTGAGCCTGCTGCTAAATCAGTATTCTCCAAAAATAGTTGCAAATCAGTACTCTCCAAAATTACCTAACTCCTACAACCAACCATTCTATCAAAAATACCAATGTTTATTCTTCAATAAAATCAAGAACAACAAAAGAGGTGGTGTCGGTTTCCCCTCATACACCTTTCCATAACCTACTCTCCAATTCACGTTTCAACAAATTTTTTGACAATCCTTATTTCTGTACACATAAATACCTCTCGCAAAGTCCACATTGTGAATATATACATTGAACCCAGCCTGCGTTTTTCACCAGAAGATTGGGAAGGTTTAATTAGCCCATTACTCCAAAAATACCATCATCCTCGGAGATTTCAATGCCCACAATCATATTTGGAGTTACCCAAGAGCTTGTTGGTTCGGGAAAATCTTCGAGAAATGACTCAATTCGATCGATTCGAGTCTTACTCTCCTAAACGATGGTTCACCGACCAGAGGTACTTCCTCCGTTCTTGACCTCACCTTCGTTCCTACACTGAGCTTTAGGTTATATTAATGGGAAGTTCATGGCTTCCTTGAAGGAAGTGACCACTTGCCCATACATATGGAGGCAAATGTTGCGCACGTTAAAATAAAACCACTGTCACGGTTCATAGAAGAGCAAGCAAATTGGGAAAATTATGTTATAGAGCTGCGGTTTTCAAAGCTTCTGCTGATCTTCTTATTTCCCAATCTCCTAAATTCCCAGACGTGCAGCTGCTGAGTCAATTCCCTGTTCAGGTGGCATGTCTAAACAACAACCTAAATGGTATTCTTACGAAATATGGCTCAGGTTTGCTCGACTACTCCCGTTTTTCTAGTACGGCGAATCTCATCGAATTGAGACTCAGGATTGCCCGACTCAAAAGAGCGGCGAAACAGGCCAACCGAACAGCTTGGAATAATTTCACCACCTCAATTGATCTCCGAACTTCACCGAAAAAAGCATAGAGATGTATTAACTGCATTCTTGGTCGCCAAAAAAAATGGGATTATCCCAACTATTAAGTTTGTGAATGCGACTCGATAGCTATCGTTGAGGAACTGGCACAGTCCCTAACAATAAAAAAATGCTGAAGTTGCCAACAAATTGAGTGTGGCCTGTACGGGGATTTGCGTGACCTAGGTGCATGTGGAATGGTAGTGAATGGTGATAGTGTGGATGGGAGTGGTGTGTAAGGTATGAGAGAACGGTATGAATGCTTAACTAGATTTGTCATGGCAGTTTTTAAGAGGAGAGCGAGAATGGTGCGTGAATGAGTGTGTAAATGGCACGCAAAATGGCTACAATCGGATGAAAGACCAAGCTCGATTCCGGTTGTACTTTCGGGTCTTGGCGAACCCACGTACCCGAGCTGGCTTAGCGGTGCCTAGGTTTTTACAAGATTCCTCAATGATCGGAATACAAACCGAAGTACTCTTAAAACAAAAATTGGTACCACGGGAATCGGAGTGACCCATGGTGTTAAAACACACTGTGCCCGACAATGGTGAGGCGCCTTAGGCAGCAACGTGGTGGCTGTGGTTAATACCTATATCGCGGGTACGATTTTCGGATCGCTGGTGAGAGATACTGGTAACTATCTCAGGCGCTGTCACTGCATATAACAGTAGAAGTACAGATAGTCCTCGCACAAATAGTTGGAGTAATCAGCTTGTCACTGGCGGTGCGTTGATTGAGCGTAACTCAATCCCTATGGTCGTAGGCGACTCGTGGTTTTATGTTTAATGGCAGATAAGTCACGTCATATAATAATACTGGGCATATTCTAGGACCTAGAATATATTTTTCAACAGGACTTCCTCCATTATGGAGCTCCTTGATCCAAACACTTCTTTATTGAGTTCTCTATATAACTTGTTCGCACAATCTTATATGATCCATAGATAAATTTAACTGCTTCTTATTAGTCCCCAAAAGTTACGTTCGACCGAAACCGAACGAAACATAAAATGACCAAATGGCTTCACGGTCGTGGCGATACAGAATGGCTTCTGACTCTTGTCACAGATACATACATTCAGCCCCAAGAACAACAGTCTGAATTTTTTTGGTTTTTCTGTTTTCCTGGTTTGGATTTGTTACAAAACTGCCAACCGCTGTTGCCACGTGCGCACCGTTCCGAACGAAAGGCACTACTCACCCATCCCCGGGCGGACATTCAAAATCGATTGGAATAAATATAAAAAAAATTGATTTGTTAATAAATTTTCATCGATAATATTTTATTCCAATGCAAATTGATCAATTTCTATAAATTATTTCCAAATATTTTCAATAAAAATTAATATTAAAATCGGTTTCAGATTTATTTGTTCATCGGCGAATGCTAAAATATCCTGCGGAGAATAAAATGTTCTCCTTTTTTTATGAATATTTATGAGATTGTCATGAAATTTGTTCAAAATATTCTCTGAGTTCCAGTTCAGAAAAGTCAAAATGTTTCATTTTTATTGTCATAACAATTGACCGAATATTTTATGAGAATTGATTGTGTCGAAGTTAGTAAAGATGGAGAAGTAAATATTTCTTTTTTTTAAAAATTTATTTTATACTAAATAAACGAAAATGGCCGGCATAAATTTTCGTTTATTCTGGCTTGTGTCCAACTGATTTTTCAATCTTGACCAGTCATAATAAAAATAATATCCAATAATCTTAGAAGAAATATTACCAAATTTATGATAACATGTCGACTATATAAAAATAAATATTTCATCAACTTTAAATATTGAAATACTTTCTTTTTTTTAATTAGATTTTTGTTGTTGTTGTTGATTGGCTCGGATATAAAAAATAAAATAATTACTGTAACATGTGTGGAAAATGTCAAAGTCTGCAATTTTTTAAACCCACCTACGACAAGTGTATGAGTTTAGATGTGCTTGAATTGCAAAAATTTCTTTCTGCTCACAAAGTGACAATCGTAAATTGTTCGGAATGGAAAATTTTCATTTATTAAAGAATAAAAAAAAAGAAACAACAAAAAACCGGAGGTCTCCAATTTAATAAAATTTCTTTTTGGTATGGTGGCAAATTTAATATTGACAAATTTTGACAAAAAAATACCTTGCATCGTCAGTTGTCGTTTTTTGTTGTTGAGAAAATATAAGAAATTATTTCGATTTTGAAATTTTTTGCCATAAAATCGATTTTTATAGTGAATTATTGCACGAATCGATTTGATTTCTGTTCTAAAAATGAAAGAATTTTTAAATACGCTATGGATTTAGATTTCAGTTTTTCTTTTCAATTTAATTTATTTTTGATTTTTTCAAAATCTTTGAATTTATTTTGAGATTCCAGAATGTGCTCTGGTATTTTTTATATTCGCTGAATTGGAACTGAATTAGTAACAAAATAAGGTTTGCTTGAGGAAAATATCCAATTCAGTTAATAATAAAATTGATACTAGCTGAGAAATATTCGCTGAATTAAGATATTTTATATTTGTTCGTAATTCAGCACATAATTAAACAATATTCAATTCAGCTAATTATAAAATTGATAGTACTTTAATAATGTTTGCTGAATTGCACTTTTGTGTGTTTCAGAAATGTTTTTTTTTAATTTGCCACAAAATATGGCTTGTTTATGGACACTACCCAATTCAGCGAAATAACAATAAAATTAAAAGTATTTGCTGAATTTGAATTGCTGACGCCTTTTTAGGCTTTGAGTTTATTTTGAGATTCCAGAATGTGCACCGGTTTAAGTCTTTTTATATTTGCTGAATTTCAACTGAATTAGTCAAAAAATAAGGTTTGCTTGAGGAAAATATTCAATTCAGCTAATAAGCTTTTTTTATAATAATAAAATTTATCCCGGCTTACAAATATTCGCTGAATTCAGATATTTTATATTTTTCGGAATTCAGCACATAATTAAACCATATCTAATTATTCAGTTAATAATAAAATTGGTAGATCTTAAATAATGTTCGCTAAATTGCACTTTTGTGTGTTTCAGAAATTTTCTTGTTTTCTTTTTAATTTGTCACAAAATTGAGGTTATTTATGTACAGTACCCAATTCAGCGAAATAACATTAAAATTAAAAGTATTCGCTGAATTTGAACTACTTTAAATTTATTTTGAGATTCCAGAATGTGCATTGGTTTAGGTCTTTTCATATTCGCTGAATTTGAACTAAATTAGACACAAAATAAGGTTTGTTTGACGACAATAATCATAATATTGATCCCGGCTTACAAATATTCACTGAAATTATATATTTTATATTTTTTTTGGGAATTCAGCACATAATTAAACCATATCCAATTCAATAAAATTCACTTTCTCGGACAAGTATTCGCTGAATTTGAACTGAATTAGTCACAAAATAAGGTTTGTTTGATATTTTATTTTTTCTCGGAATTCAGCACATAATTAAACCATATCCAATTATTCAGCTAAAATAAAATTGATAGTCCTTTAATAATGTTCGCTGAATTGCACTTTGGTGTGTTTCAGAAATTTTCTAGTTTTTTTAAACTACGCAATTTAGCTAATAATAAAATTGATCGCTGCTGAATAATATTCGCCGAATTTAAATATTTTATATTTTTTCGGAATTCAGCACATAACTAAACCATATCCAATTATTCAACTAATAATGAAATTGTTAGACCTTTAATAATGTTCGTTGAATTGAACTTTTGTGAATTTTAGAAATTTTCCTGTTTTTTTTTTGAATTTGTCACAAAATTGCGGTTATTTGTAGACAATACCCAATTCAGCGATTTAACAATAAAATTAAAAGTATTCGCTGAATTTGAACTGCTAGGCCTTTTTAGGGGTTGGTTGTTGACAATACCTAATTCAGCTATAAAAACGAAATTCGGCTTTCGTTATTAATATTCGCTTAGTTTGAAATAAATTTGTCAGAAAAAAAGATTTTTTTTTGGAAAACATCCAATTCAGCAAGCAAATATTAAAATTGATCTTTCTTTAATAACGTTAAATTTGAACTGTTGTCGTTTTTCAAGTAATTTCTGAGAATTGCTGAACGTTAGGGTTTGCTTGTGGAAAGCATCCAATTCAGCGAGCTTACAAGGAAACCGTTAATTTTCAGTTTATAATATTTGTTGAATTTGAACTGTTACGCCTTTTGGAAATTTTATGATTTGTCTAAATTGGTCCCAAAACGGGCTTAACAAAATTCTACTAAATTTGAGCTGTCGTGCATTTTTTTATAAGTGTTCACAAAATAGGACTTGGTTGTGAACAATAATCAATTCAGCAGCGAGTTCACAATAAAATTGGTCTTCGTTTATTAATAATTGTTTAATTTAAACTAGTGGCGCCTTTCAAGTATTTTCTTTATTTTCGGAATTGATCATGAAAAATAGCTTTTTTTGTGGACAATACCCAATTCAGCAATCTGAAAATGAAATTAGTTTCTCGCAGTTAATATATACGCTGAATTCGAACCACTACAACGTCTAAATAACCCCAATAAAGTAAATTTCTAATAGTATTAGTTAAATAAGAGGGAAAAAATACAAAATTGAATTTGAAACAAAAATAAATAATAACATACGTTAGCTCCCACTAATTGGACACGACTTTTTTAATTAAAAAAAAAAATTCCCATTTATTTTTAGCATGATTAGCTCTAATTTCGAATTGGATTCGACTAGAATTTCATTACAGATAACAAAATGCCGAATTTTTCAAGATTTATTCTTTCGACTATACTGGACTAGGCCAAGTTGTCTTGTACACAGAATGTTTCGATTTTTGGGGGGATTCTATTTTCGTTGTCAACTTTTTCTAGTTCTGACCAAAAAAAAAGGACAAAAAAATGTATATAAAAACAACAAGTTCATTTAGAAGAGAAATTTTTAATTCATGCGTGAAAAGAATATATTAAAGGATGAGCAAAGTTAATTTGATTGGCAAAGAAACGTCAACGGTTCAATTTTAACACACGAACAGAACTCTCAGCTAATTTTTTTTGTAGATAGTAAAGTCCATTCACCACCACCACCCGCTGTTGTGTAACGCCCTAGAATAGTCCAGAATTATATTTTGAGTCTTTTATTATCAGTTGAACGTTGATTAATTGAAGAATTCGAGAGAAATAAACTAGAACAACTAATTTATCGGTCAGGTGAAAGGTTAAATATTCGTATTCCGATGTTATTGATTCAGAATCTCATCCATCGCACGTTTAGTGAATTAAAAGAAAATATTTTTTTTTATTTTTCATTCAAAAGCTCAGGTGTATTTGTAATAATAAAAGTCGCCTTACTATCCTTGATTAATAGAATCTTTTCCATTATCCTTAATTGTGACCTTTTTCCGCAAAAGTTATTTTTTTTTTAGGTTAAGATTCTATGCGCCATTTTTTGAATTGCCCAAAGACATAAAAAAGCACGCCCACAATAGGATTTTTTTTTACAAATGATCAAATAATAGTAAAGACAAAATTGGGGCTACATAAAATTACCGATGATAGCAACGAAAATAAAAATAAAAAACATTAAAAAAAACCCACCCACTTTGCCAATTTCACATATTTTTTGATTAATTTTTATAAAGATCAGAGAATGTAGAGTTCACAATGGAATGTAGAGAGTAGCAGTTCACAAATAATGAATGTTATTAATTATTTTTTAATTACTAAGTAATTTTTACCCAGAAAATCTATAAAATGACCCCAAAAATTTTTTTACTTCGTTTTTCTATCGACAACAATAATTAAGTAACGAGCAGATTTAAAATCAGTAAGATTTTGAGCGACTTAAAAAATAGGAAAGAGGGGTGGGGTACAAACACTCCTAAAAGATTTCTCGGGAATCATCGCTTCCTGTTTAAGTTGTTTGGGAGGATTTTAGTGAAAAGACCGGCAAGAATGAAATTTTTTATAACGAGTAACACATAATTTTTTATAACGAGTAACAAATAATTTTTTATAACGAGTAACACATAATTTTTTATAACGAGTAACACATAATTTTTTATAACGAGTTACGCATAAGTCACACTGATAATCACGTAAATAAAAAGAATAAAAAACACCTATTTTACGGGGAATTTCAGATTGTAGGAAGTGGATACGGCGGGAACTGGAAAGATTTCTTATCTAAACGGACGCACCACAATTCTAGTCTAAATATTCCCAACTCTCGTTGGACTCACCACAATTCTAGTACGGTCGCTAAAAGGGTTCTCCTGTTCTGCCTGGGTCCCCCTTGGTTCTACATCAAGCGTGTCAGCGCTTCATTGTTCCAGCAGCTTTTTCACATGCATATAGTAGGTGCACTCCTAGGCACCTCTGTCCTATGGTCCATAAGGCTAAGACCAGTTGCCAGTACCCAGCTTCGAACTGAAGCGACAGTCTTATTACAGATCTGTTCTACTTCTTCCACGCATTTGGCCACTACGACCACAGCAACATCGTCAGCAAATGCGATGATTCTCACCTCTTTTGGGATATGGAGCCTGATCATACATCATATTCCACAACAGAGGGCTCAGGACCGAACCTTGAGGGACCACCTTGTGATTCTATATGATCTCTCCCCACAGCTCGTTCTGTACAACAGAATTCTACAACTTCGGTAGTCTTTTATTATCCTGACAATGTATTCAAGAACACCCATTGAGCCGAGGGCGTAAAGAATACGACGCCATCTCGCCGAGTTGTAGGCGTTCTTTACATCAAGAGTCATTATGGCGCAGTACTTTATGGGGCCTCTTTTCCACCTTTTGCCCTCGACAGATTAACGCGCTATGCCAACGACTACATCAATAGTATCCAAGTTAACGCGAGCCCTCCTGAAGCTAAAATGAACTGCAGATAAGCCCCTCTGCCCCTCGGTGAATTCCTCCAATCGATTGCATAGAAAGCTTTCGAGGATTTTACCAGCCGTGTCCAATAGCAGCAGACGTTGCCTCTTCCAAAGTTGTGGAAAAATTCCCTCACTAAGACAGGTAATAAACATTTCCAAAAATAAATTGGGATTTCGCCGGGTCCAGATGCCTTATTGTCACCGATTTTCCTGCATGCCCGAAGGTGTTCGTCTTGGGTAATTCGTGGGACCTAAACGCTGCCTGGCCTCGAACTATAATTCCTTAGAGTTACTGGTTGCTGAGGGAACAATTGGGTGACTATTCTGTCCGGCAGCCCAGGTCAGGTTGAAGCTGCCAAGGAAGAACTCCTCAGCCTCTTCATAACTACCTGATATGGCCTACCCCATGGGCTATTGTCTACTGCGACGCATAATTCTCTCCAGCATTGGCGTTTGCTCTCCTCAATGGTGCGTCTCTTCTTGCTGTTTTGTGTGTGTATGAATGTGTGTGTGTGTGTGTTTCAAGGTGATATGTATTTGTAAAATATTTTTAAAAAAAATTTATACTTAATTTTGTACATCATTTAATATTTAATATGAAGTAAAAATTATTTTGTAAAGTGTGACTGACTATTTTCTGTTATTTTGTATATTAAATTTCCCTTTAGATTTTAATAAAAAAAATACAAATTTCCTCCCAAATTTTTTATTAGTATATTTTTAATCAATAATTGTGATTTTGTATTTTGTTTTCTTCCAGATCTGAAAAATAATCTAAAAATAACCCATCGCAAGCGGGAGAAAAGCAACAATTTTCCGTACGATTAAAGCAAATCATCTCGAGCAGAAGAAATAAAAATAAATTGAAAAGAAACAAACCAAAACCCGACAACGAACGAAATTTATTATACGAAGAAAGGGTTGAGAATTTTCATCGTTTTTTTTTATGATAGAAAAAAACACTGAAAATAAATTGAAAAAAAGAGACCGTAATCCAACTGTCATCCGTAATAATATAGACATAAAGACGTGAGGGCGCAGAGGCCTAAAAGAATAGTGTCTCTCAACTGTGCTAGTGTAATAGTGTTGCCATGCTAGATAAAAATAAATCATCCATTTTAAATTTTCCAATATCGAAAAATCACCTACCGAAATGAATGAATTGAATATTCTCTTTTTGATTTTTGTCCAATTATAGTAACATAAGGAAAAAGAGTTTGTTTCCGTTTAAAAAAAAAAAAAATTAAAAAAAAAGAAATAAAAAATCTTAAATTGAATTTTAAAAAAAAATAGTGATTTTTCTTTGGTCGTCGTCTTATTCATTTTGTTCTAAAAAATATTTTTTTCAATAACAGAATTGAGTGAATTTTTTTTGGTTTTAAAAATAATTGCATACAAAAAAGATTTTATATAAAAAAAAAACAAACTAAAAATACAATAATAAAAACTAAGAACCAATGAGAAGGAATGCATCCCAAAAAAGGATGTGGAAATAAAATCCACATAAAATTGATAAATTTAAAATTCGTCTAGGAAGAGAAGAAGAAAAAAAGGATTTTTTTCTCAATTCTCCTAAAAAGAAAATCCTAATTCTCTATTAAAACAGAAAAAAATAAAATAGAAAAACCAGAAGACAGCAGCAGCTAAAAAAAAGAAGAAAAAAAACAAAATGGATTTAAGCCTAGAACGAGATAGTACTGCCATTGGTAGTCTTTTCCAACAGATAATCGGTGATATGAAGGTGAGTAACTTTGTTAATTTAGCCATGGCATTCAATGAACTCATTTATCTGGCGTCCTAGTCTATTTTATATCTTATCTTATATTTAATATTATTATATTTTTTTAATTATACCTGGTTTTTACATATACTTCGAATTGAGAGCATCAACCAAAAAAAAAAAAAATTACCCCACAACTGCATAATAGCAAATTTCCAACTAAAAAAATAACTTTATAATAATAATATTGATGAGAAGAGAAACAGTATTGCCATAGGAAAATAGTTTTGTAGTGTGGCATTCCTAAAAAAAATTCAAAGAAAAAATATAACAAAACGAAGGCTAAAAATAATTACAAAAAGAGCACAAAAAAAATTATCTAAAAAACTCTATTATTTCTACTCTGGTATTAGTTTTATAATTAAGAGGGGAAAAAAATTGTATTATAAAAATCAAAAGAAGGTAAAAAAACAAAATGCATTTATGCAAAAATGATTTCGATGCTACTATGCCGCTTTATTATTATTTCCACTGATTGACTGCCGCTATTATTATTTATGCCAAACACTCTTAGGTGAATCTAGTAGTAGCCTCAAAAAACTCTCACACATTCGTCCGGACATCCAACCGCCAATCTATTCATCCATCTAGCCCTCTTCACTCATATCCATTTAACCATCTATCATAGACCTCAATATGCATTTTAATTTGAATGGCTGCAAGTGTGCCTTCGATAGAATCTAACCGATATGCACTGAGTACTTGTTGCAGATTAATTGCTTTTGAAATTGTACGAAGAACAATCAATAAAATATAACATAGGTTCTGTGGTTGATAAGAGGCTAGAAACGAGCACGTATTTACCTTCCCATCGCCAGTAGAGTCCACCTTTGAACGAGTAGCTAGTAGTGCTGCTGCTCCCCACGAACACAGAATTCAGACCAAACCAAGGCTACTGTTGTTGACTTGCTTTACTTCCTTTTTTTTTTTTTGGTGTTCGATAATTTCAACTTAATTGTTTTTCTTATTTTTTGTTGTTGTTGTAAATTTCTTCTTTTGTGGAGCTTTTTTGTACTTTGTTAATCGCCTCTTTTTATGTGGAAAACCTACCGAAGTACGTCAATGTCTCTTCAAATTCATTGTTGCGAACACAGTCGTTAGCTTTTGATAGCATGAATTTATGTGTACATATACCCAATATGCTCGTTCGAAATTATTGTATTTAGTTTTTTTTCTTTTAATTATAAAGGATTTAATTTACAAAATAAAAGGGTGATACAGCGGAGGAAGTTTAATTAGGTTAAGATTAGAGAAACAAAAACGAAATTATTAAAACAAAAAAATTTGAAAAATATCAAAGAGGTTTTTTCGCAGTAATAGTTTAAAAGTGGTGATGGGAAATAGGCGAACAGTGGTAAAATATAGATACCACCAAAAAAAAAACCAGTTGTTATAAAAAGCTTTAAGAACCGTAACAATCAGTTTAAAAAAAAGTTCATTGCACCGAAAGTCCAATTTGTATTCTAAACGATTAAATTCATTATCATCCATTTAAGTTCGAACAGAGCCTGGTATTTTTATTACGTCCACTTTTAATTACTTATTGTGCCATTATCGTATTTGGTAGTCTGGAAAACCAAAAAAATATTTATTATATCTTTGCTTCCATCAGCTTTCAAACTGTTTAGAAAATAGTACCTATTTATACAATGTGGCTTTATTGTTTCTAATATGATTGAGAAAAAAAAAATTTATTTTTGATTCCTTAAAATTTCTCTTTTTTTTAAGTTTGATTTAAGAATTTCAGAATTTTTAATTTTTAAAATAAATACGAGAAGAATTTATTGTTATTGAAGACGCCAAATAAAAATCGATAGAATATTCGGAATGCAGAATTTTTGATAGAAACTCCAAAATGTTAACGGATATGCGCTAATTTTCACAGATGGCGTTCTTTTCTGATATTTAATTTCGCTCTATACAACCAGGTTAAGCATGTTTATTTTATATTTTTCGAAATATATTTTCACAATTTTTTTTATATATTTTTTTTTTTTAAAAACAAGTGCTGTTTTGCAAAAAAATAAAACTCAAACTAATTTTACTTCTTTTATTTTTTAAAATTAAGAAATTCCTAAAACTAAAACTAAGTTGCTGTTTAACAAAAAAATCTATTTTATTACAGAGTTTCCTCTTTTTTTTGGTCAATTTTTTTTATCTGAATGGCATTTCAATATATAATATTATTAAAAAAAAAAACACAATTTAAAATAATTGCCTCCTAGAAATTCGGTTTTTTTTATTTGATAAAAAAAAAATTTGGTGATTAACCAAGAAAATATTTTTACCTCAATGACTATTTTCTTTTCTACCAAAAACCATCTTTGACAGAATCGCAAATATCTTATTAAAAATATAAACAATTTCTTGAGAAATTATACGTAATATCCGAATGATAGCAACAAAAAAACCAAAAAAACAATACTTGCTCGTTTGGTCAATGTGTCACTTAGTGACTAAGTTGGAGCTGAACGTGTTTTTAATTCTAATACGAGCATAAACAGGTGAGGTAGTCGTTAAGATATTCAAGGTGATTCGATTGGTTCGACTTTGTGCGATAAATACTGATTAATGTTAAATATTTTATTTGTGCATTTTTTTTTCCTTCAAATTGACATGAATAAGAATTTAATAATAATAAAAAAAAGGAAAATATAATTCCTTTTGAGAACAGGATACTTACTTAAGTCCGTATAGAATGCTTAGGCTGGAAATGTATTAAATTTTAGAGTTAAAAATGCCAAGGAGGAGGAAGAAGAGCTGGTTTTTTTAAATAAAGTACTTCCTATATTTTATTTTATTTTTAATAAAAATTGTTTTGATTAATAACTTAAAATTTAGCAATCGATGATTTGTTTGAGTATTTG
The DNA here is from genome assembly GCA_958298945.1 of Atherix ibis. Lineage (NCBI taxonomy): Eukaryota > Metazoa > Arthropoda > Insecta > Diptera > Athericidae > Atherix > Atherix ibis. Next base: position 28,597,034 of record OY282607.1, read on the forward strand.
TCGTGTAATAAATTGCTTGCGTTTCAAGAAATATTGTTAATTTGATGATGACTATACTTAACAGTTTAAAGAATTTAAAAACAATTAAAGACAGAATTCTTTTCATTTTTAAATAGAAAATAATTTAAGTATATTAGTTTAATAACGTGATTTTCTATAAAAAATAATAATGAGTTATTATTGATTGACGAAGTCCGATTGGAATTTTCACTCTGATGTGCATTAATAATGAACTTTTTATAAAACGATGACAAAATAATAATTCCCCAAGCATCTCTTATACAAAACTACTATAGAAAATGACGATTAATAAAAAATACTTAACAATGCGGACATTTGAAAAAAATATGTGATTTTTTATAAATAATTTTAATAAAATTTTTAAAATGATGTCAGAGTTGCTCGTTTCATGAAAAATTTATAAATTTTGCAACCTGTCCGCATAATGTGGTGAAAAGTTTTTTACCAAATTTTTTTTAAATTTTTTTTTTAAAAACTTTAATAATAAAAGCTTTTAGTTTGAAGTCATCAATAAAACAAGACTCTTACAAGTTTTCAATTTTTTCTGTTAAAAAAATAAATCATTTTCAATTAAATAAAATGACGAGATTTCTTATAGTTTCAATAAAATATTTATTTTCGTATATGATTTGCACAAGACGATTATTGATTTTTATTTAATGAAATAATTTTCATTGCGCTTTCTTTTATTTTTCATTTATAAAAGAAACTTTTAATATATTTTTTTTACGAAATGGAGAGAAAATAAAATTGTTGATAATTAAAAGTGTTAAAAACTTAAAGTCACAATTAAAATATAGCAAGTATTTCTGATTAATTTTTGTTAACCTTTAATAAAATTGTTTTTTTTTTTTGTAAAATTCAAAAATCCAGCTTTTCTGGATGTTTTTTTTCTCTACAAAAGGAAAGCGCAAATTTTTTAATTTTTATAATTATTACGGAATAAAATGAGAAAAATTTGCTAAATTTCATGTGCTATAAAGCTTTTTAGGTGCTTATTAAGAGTTTTCTTTTTAATCTTGAAGTTTTTAAATTTATATTATTATTTACTGGTTGTTTTTTTTAATAAAGGAAATTTGACCCATTTATGAGCATAAATTCTTTTATGTTTTGTAATAAAAATTTACAAATTTTTCTTGCATTTTCTTTACGTTTTGAGGATTAAATTTAATGAGGGACGATATATTTTTTTAGTAATAATAGAATTTTTCAAGTCATAAGAGTAGGGCCAGATTAAATTCACATCAGTGGTCTCAACATTTACTCTCATGATTGTTTTTCGAATGAATATTTCCAGTTTGAGTACTTAGGTTCGGGACTTTCTAGTCCGGTAATAAAGGATTATCCAATTAATGTTGCGGAAACTAAAGTTAAATAAAATAAACTTAAAATTCGGATTTCTTGCGGAAGACATCTTGTAAGACTCGATCATTTTGAGGTAATTTTAATGACTTTTTCACACATTTCGAACTGTAATTTGCTTATTAGTTGAGGGATGTTGGACAATTCGTATAGCCAATTGCCTCAAATTACTCAATTTTGTAAGCCAATTGAAAAATCTCGAAATTATTCTTCCTTGGGAACTTTTCTTTAGAGTCCTCTAGAAAATCTCAATTCTCTCACAAGGCGATTATGATGATAGGAGAAACGGGTGTGAAATTTTTGATAGCGGGAAATGCAGAGGTCCTGAACAAAGGGAACATTTAGATCACGATGTATTACGTTGTTACGAACATAAAAGGGGCCATCGAAAATTTTACAGAGGATCTTGAATTGTAAGGTCTGGACATGATTGGAATTGGAAAAAAAAAGTTAACAAAAATTTACAGTAACAATTTGCAGTAAAAATTTACAGTAAAAAATTGAAAATAAAAGTTTTTACGGTAAAAAATTGCCAAAAAAAGTTCAGCAAAAATTTGCGGTAAAAAATTCCCAAAAATAAGTTCAGCAAAAATTTACAATAAAAATTTACGGTAACAAATTGGAAAAATTATTGTTCAGGAAAAATTTACAGTAAAAATTTGCGGCATAAATTTACAGTAAAAATTTTCAATTAAAAGTTTTTACGGTAAAAAATTGCCAAAAAAAAAATTAGCAAAAATTTACAGTAAAAAATTGCGGTAAAAAACTGCCAAAATTAATGTTCAGCAAAAATTTGCGGTAAAAGCTGTCAAAAAAAAGTTCAACAAAAATTTACAGTAAAAAAATGCGGTAAAAAATTCCCAAAATTAATGTTCAGCAAAAATTTACCTAAAAAAAGTTCAGCAAAATTTTACAATAAAAATTTACAGTAAAAAAATGCGGTAAAAAATTCCCAAAATTAATGTTCAGCAAAAATTTACCTAAAAAAAGTTCAGCAAAAATTTACAATAAAAATTTACGGTAAAAAATTGACAAAATTATTATTTAGCAAAAATTTACAGTAAAAAAATTTCAAATAAAAGTTTTTGTGTCTGTAACAGTGACTATTTATCTGTGCACTATAAACAATAGATAGTCACTGTTAACAGACACAACCCACTTTTCCCCTGTCACTTGCGGCTATCCACCGAGCTAGACATGAGCCTCTTACAAAGCATATTGTTCTAGAACTCAATCGGCGCATATTTTACCCATTCTATGATCGGTTAAAACCTGTCAAATAAGAGGGCTGTACTTTCCGAAGCATTTAGGGGTTAACCTGTTAAATAAAAGCAGTTGCGCTTCTTTTTTCACAACCAGTCTTGGGACCGGCCATGGAGCAGTTACAAATTATGTCAAAAAAAAAAATTCAAATAATCAAAATTTTCAGTTTTAACTTTTGTTTTCTAAATAAATATTCACTCTACTATTGTATTTTCGTAAAAGATAATCAAATTAATTAATAGTAGATAATTGAATTCAATTTGATTAAATTTAATTTCCTAAAATTTTCTATTTAAAAAAATGTTAATAACTTTGATAAAAATTGATAATTTTCGAAGATAACTTAAAATTATCATTTTATAAGAGATTTTTAATTAATTTAATTTATTATAAAACATGTTATTCAATTATATGTTAATTAGAGAGATAAATATGGAAAAGATAACAGCGGTTCTTATTGTATATAAAAAGTTGACTGTGAATAAAGAAAAAGGAAATTTTTTTATTATGGAAAAGGGGGGAAATTGGAAAAAGACTCTATGTCTATTCACTAAAAAAAATTTTTTTTAATATGGAAAATAGAGGAATTTGGAAAAAAAAATTATATGGAAAATGGGAGAATCAAAATCTGTGATCTACACCGTGGAGTCTTTCTGTACAGGGCGGCTCCATATTTTGGGGATCATTGGACAATAAAATCAGCTACCGAATATTTCTATCGACGCAGTACCATAAAATTTGCTGCGAACCAAGCCGCCCTTAAAACTATTCGAGTTCTACTGAAATTGTCCTGTACTCAGCCAGTCATATGGGAGTTATTGTAACTGAACGTTCTGTTGGTGGAGAATCTCTCCGGTGTCGTGTGCTCATAGCAATTCCTAATCTGGCTCACTTACTAATAGAAGGGCAAACAATATCCTCAACCATACGTAAAATGTGCCATGTATATGACGATCGTATGGGGCCGCATGCCTTCTTCTGCCATGTAAAAACATGCCATATCTTTCTATGTGCAACTAACAGCACATAACTGTACTTTAACGCATTTTTCATTCTTTGCTTTGTTTAAAGTCAAAACATGAACAGAGTATCTCCTCAAAAGTTTGTTTTGAAAAATTCACATTTGCCTTTTGGTCGATTGTGAGCAAATGTGTGAACATGCCTGTGCAGAATCTGAATGCAAATAAATTTACAGGTGCAAAAAAGGAGTAATTACGAATTCGATTAATAACCATTGGTATAAAAATAGTCCATTAGATTGACAGTTTTTGCTCAATGAAATTTTGAGTTAATTATCTGCCAAAAATCAGAGGGAAACCCTTTCTTTTTAAGCTAAGTTTGCCAAAACTTGCACAGAGTATCTCCTACAAAGTTCGTTTTAAAAAATTCTCATTTGGCTTTTGCTCGGTTGTGAGCGAATATATGAATATGACCGTGCAATATCAATGCGAATAAATTTACAGGTGCAAAATGAGAGCAATTACGAATTAGATTAATAACTATTAGCATAAAAAATAGTCCATTAGCTTGCCAGTTTTTGCTCAATAAAATTTTGAGGTAATTATCGGCCAAAAGTTAGAGGGAGACCCTTAATTTTTAGAAAAAGTTCGTTTTCTTTTAAAAATTCTTTTTCAAAAGATCGTTTTTGTTCCTTACTCGATTGTGAGCAAATACGAGCTATTCTCTGTGTGAAGTTTTTTTCATATTAAATTTCTTTTGCTCAATTGTCAGCAATTAAAAAGACGTTTATGTGCATGGTTTTTTTTCTGTTCAAATATGAGCAAATGTGTAACCATCAAGTTTAAGCATATTAAATGCAAATTAATTTATAGAGGTCCAATCAATAATGCTAAATTCTTATTATTTTGCGTTTTTTTTTACTCAATAAAATGTTTAACTAAGAATTGACCCAAACTTAGTTTGCATTCGATCCTTATTTTGTATATTCAATTTATTGTGCTTAAACTTGAACGATTTCGTTAACATTTATAAAGAGAATTTTCAAAATTCATTTTGTGTTTTACTCAATTTTGAGCAACTACGTGAAGTATTTATTATTTAACTATGGCCAACTGTGTAGTTTGGGTCGATCCTTATTTTGTATATTAAAGATGTTGCCATATTGCAATCAGATGCCATGTGCTGTCAGAAGTCGTCTTACGCATTCCAAGTCAGATTTTTATGCTTTGCCATACGTAAAGGCGCCGCTGTCTTGTGCTGTCTAAAATCCTGTAATTTTACATGACAACTAAACTTATATCCTGTCATTTCATATGGTAACTAAAAAATGTAATGTTTTTGCATGGCCACTTATCAAAAGTATAACAATCAGACTACATGGTACACGCATGATAATAAAAATTCCATACACATGGCATGCAGTCTATTGTTAACTTAAGGGACCTTACATACAAACAGAGACTTTTGTCATGGTTACTAAGTGGGTTAGTTGCCATACCGCAGCTGAGGTAACAATTTGCCGTGAATGATAAGTTAAAATCTTCTTTGGGAGGCCGAAAAAATAATATTTTTTCTAAAACCAAAATTTTACTAAACAAAAATTCAATTTTAACTACTCTTTAAGTCTGACTAAGTCGATTTGAGAAAATTTGTTTATGAAATTGGAGTAATTTTTGCAAATGGAATAAATTATTTTGTCTATTTTTGTACGATAGGAATGGGGGGCAAGAGAATAATCCGATCCGTTTCGATTATTTATCTTGTGTCATGTCACCATTCTATTTTTATAATAATAATTACGTTATATTTCACAAAGCTATTTTTAGAAAAACGGTTATTACTAATAAAATACAAACAAATCAAGCTAATAAACAAACAAAGTAGAATTAAATAAAACAAAGTTCCAAAATCGATACCATTCGGAGAAGAAATAAAAATCGGAATAAATAAAACTGCGAATAAGAAACTGTTTAAAAATTCATTTAATTCTCCGATGACCAAAATCGATAATGGAAAGCTAATTTAGGAGTTCTCGTAGTCTAAATATTGTTTCGAAGCGGTATCCCATTAGAATTTTATCGTTTAGAATAAAATGAATCAACATTTTTCCGCTAGTCCCCCCTAACTCCATCTCGAATTAGAGAGCTTTCGGTTCGTTCTGTTGTTAAATATACATTAAGGCTTTGTTTAATTATATTTTTCTAAAAGCCCAATTCTCACACGAAGGTGTTTCGATTTTTTTTTTAATTTTGCTATTAATGGAACCGTTTTTTTTAGTAATTCTACAATAACTAAATTTGGGGATCCTTTTATAGATAAGAAAAAAATATTTCTGGTATTTACCGTAAAGACAACATTTTAATTAAAGACAAAAAAAATTATTTACCAAACACCTGTTTTAAATTTCTTTTATTTTTTGTTTTGTTTTTGCACAAATAATAGACAATTAAAAATAGTCTAATCGGTAAATTGTAATTATGCCATCGAAAACAAATAGTAGAAGAAAAAAAATTTAATAGTTTCCGCCATAAACTAACGCTTTACCAGGTTAAGAGTGTTGTCTTTATGCTTTGTTGAATTTGTTGCGGAAAATATTTGATTTAATCGGAAATCTGGGAAAATTTCGAGTCTTCTCAAAAATGTTTCAATTGTTTTCTTTGCAAAAAAAATCATACCAGCAACGATTAATAATTATGATTGGTGTTAAAATAGTCCCAACAATTTGTGTTCTTGAAATTTTGAGCTAAAAATCAACTTCATTTTTAGAATAATTATGCCAAAACTAAGTACAGAAAGTTTCTTTTCAAAAGAAAGGAATTCTAAGCAAATGCTTTCATTTTCATCAATTGTAGGCAAACATGTGAAAATTACCGTGTAGAATATGTTTTAGAATAAATTTAGAGGTGCAAAACCGGATCAATTACGAACTTGATCAATAACTAATTGGCATAAAAATAGTCCATTAGCTTGATAATTTTTGCTCAATTATATTTTGAGCTAATAATCGGCCAAAAGTTAGAGGGAAACCCTTACTTTTTAGTAAAAATTCGTCTTCTACTAAAAATTCGTTTTCGAAAGATCGTTTTTGTTCCTTACTCGATTGTGAGCAAATACGAGCCATTCTCTATGTGAAGTCGTAGTTGTTCAGTAGTGCTATATGCACATTAACTAAGAGGTCCAAAAACGCTGAAAGAAAGCGAAAATTCATTACAATAATACTGATTGAAATAAAAAAGCCTCATTATTTTGCCATTTGCTTTTTTACAAACAAAAAAACACTGAGATAAAAATTAACACTAACTTAGAAACCCCAATTTTGTTAGGAGAGGCTCTTATTTTGTATTTTAAGTTAACTTTACTTAAACTTGAACGATTTTGTTAGCATTTGTAAAGAGGATCTACTAAAAATTATTTTTTCATATTAAATTTATTTTGCTCAATTTTTCTGTTCATATATGAGCAAATGTGTGATCATCGAGTTTAAACATAGTAAATGGTCCAAAAAACAATGAGAAATTTTTATTATTTTGCGTTTTTTTTTTGCTCAATAAAATGTTTAACTAAGAATTGACCCAAACTTAGTTTGGATCCGATCCTTAAGTTTGTATATTCAATTGACTGTGCTTAAACTTGAACGATTTCATCAGCATATATAAAGATAATTTTCAAAATTCAATTTGTGTTTTGCTCAATTGTGAGCAACTACGAGACTTTTCCTGTGAGAATTATTTATTGTTCAACTATGGCCATCTGTGTGACTATCTTTTTCTTTAGAAATATTCGACTATATTTGGAGGTCAGAATTCGACTTTAAATGTCACAGTCTTTCCTCGATTTTTTTTGCTGGAAAAAAACTCTCGAGATACAAATTTATAAACTTTTAAAGACAGACAAAACCAAATCCCGGAAATGAGTATTTAACAATATTGTTTGTTGAAATTTCATATCCCCCAGTAGATATTTTACAGTTCAGTTGATTTTTGTAATTTTCAATTGAACCAAACCACTTGACAATTTACACCAATCAATGTGACACCGAAAAAGAGTTCTTCATTCTCCGAAGTTCCCACGTTTCATAGTCCTAACTAAAAGTTGAAAGTACTCCTCGGTTAACTAAGATAAATGGTCGCGTTGTATTTTGTTAGATTTATTACACTATTTGTTGACGGCAATGTTTTGCGATGTTAAAATTTTACAATTCTGGTATTTTGCGACAAAAATTACCACAAATTTTAGAGGAGCTCCCAACTATCACCAGTTGATAGTATTCATTAAGACATAAATTAAGTTGGATCTTTAGGAAATCATCACTTTTTCACAGATCGGTAATTAAGGGGATCTGCGATGATTTCGCATTTTTTTACCTGCCATTGTTATTATTTTTTGTTGAATAAAAATCCGCCAACTTCCGAGACGTATTGATTCAGACAACTTTCTACGCACGCTTCTGTTACAACAAAATTGATTTCACGGCTTTCGTGACTTATTATGACAGTCAGTAATTAATGAGTGAATGACTTTTCCAATGATACACAATTTTTGAAACTTCTGCTCCATACACATGGAAAATGGGCATTTTTTTGTTTATTTGAATGCTTTTAATAGCAACGGAGGGGTCTATGCGTTAAACAAAAGTACTCATTAAATTTTTGGTGTTTTTTTTTAAAGATTGTTGCCGACACAACTTTTGTTACTGTCACTTACAAAATGAAAATATTTTTGCTTTTTAAAAATCGTGCGATGAAATAATTACTTTTTAAAATTAAAACACAACAAAAATGTGATTGCCAATCGATTATGGGTACATCTTCTTCATAAAAGATGTAAACAAAAAAACCAAAAAAAAATCTCGATAAAGAAAAGCTTTTTTTAATTGACGCATTTTCCAATTCACAGAAAGACAAATTTCGATGAATTATTACTGCTTGTAAATGCGTTCGATTACGTGTACGTGCGTTTGGTTACATTAAATTGGATTGCGTTACCTTATTCCATCATTAAATAAAATAATTTTTAGGTAATCAAAAAATTAAATCACCAAAACTTTTTCGAACGCAATTTTATCATTTTAATGAGGAAATATTTTTATATTTAATGAAATTCTGGTTCAAAGTTAATAAAAAAAAGCCAAAATTTCGCATAAAAATGACCATTTTGGACTTAGTAAATATACTCTAGATTTGTTGGTATAAAAATTTTATACCATTTTTATGACAAACAATTCTATTTATATTTATTTATATCTTTCCCTATTTAATACAAACAATTTTCTTATACTATAATCTCTAAAGGCGAATTTCGCATAAAAATAACCATTTTGGACTTAGTAAAAATACCCTAGATTTGTTGGTATAAAAATTTTATACCATTTTTATGACGAAAAATTCTATTTATATTTATTTATATCTTTTCCTATTTAATACAGCAAATTTTGTTATACTATAATCTCCAACGGCGAATTTCGCATATAAATGACCATTTTGGACTTAGTAAAAATACCCTAGATTTGTTGGTATAAAAATTTTATACCATTTTTATGACGAAAAATTCTATTTATATCTTCCCTATTAAATACAAAAAAATTGATTATATTGTACTATAATCTCCAACGGCGAATTTCGCATATAAATGACCATTTTGGACTTAGTAAAAATACTCTAGATTTATGAGAATAATTGTATTTTTGTTACAATTAATAAACAAATTAAATTTTACTAGCTATGTGATTATCTAACTGTAACGGAAGTGTCTATTTTTAAAGCACAAAATTTGTTTACATAATTTATCAAAGATTATATAAGAAGAAGAAAAAAACCTCCACGACCTTCACTGAACTATAATAGATGATAGCATGGCGGCGACAGCTTAAATGTATAAATTTTGAATTTATTTTTCGTTTATACCATTTTGAACATTAATTTTTCTAAATATATATCATGTCATAAATGTCTAAAAAAAATAGAAATCATAATAATTGTAGTGTTGAAGGTACGAGTACATATACTCTTAAAGAGAACTAAACTTTTTCAAAAAATAGGCACAAAAACACTATTTCAATTAGCTTTGAAATATTTTCCATAGTAATTTAGTAAAGAAAAAAAAATTAAAAAAGGGGAAATACCATAATCAGTATGATTTTAAATTTATTTCCGGTTCGTATACGTACAATTACACAATCATCCGGGTTTTGATAATATTAGTTCCGCTAACTAGATTTAGGTAGATAGTAAATTAATTTGGGTTGAAATTTTTTTTTTTTTTTTTTTATTAGTCGAAAAATAGAAGTTCTTCACAATCACCTCACCATCAAATAAAAAAAATCCACAAAAAGATATACTAGAAAAATGATGCTATTTATGAGATATATGAAAAACATCGCAAAACATCGCAAAGTTATTTATCAATAATAATAATAATAATAATAATTTTCTTATTATTGAAATTGTATTTATTTTTTGGCTTATTTAGTAAAAAGCTCCTCTTTTCTATGGTTTTGTGTATTTTCTCTTACTAATACTATAAAAATTGTTTCTATTTTAAAATTAGGTCTAGACTTTCCATTGCTTTTGTCTACAATTTTGTTGTGTATGCCAAAAATTCAGGTTAGGTTAGAACAACACGATATCAAGTTATCCAAATATAAATACAACTAAAAATTGATATTCTAACACACATTAGTTATTATTAAAAAAATTATGTTTTTTTTTTTAGAATCGCAGTAACCATTTTTTTAAGTTCATAAGATATTTTTAGTGCATTATTCGATGTTTGTTTGTTTATTTAAAAAATTTCGTTTACACAATTTTTTTCTTTGTGTCATGTAAACTATATTTATGGTTTTTGATTTTTTTTGTTTTTAAAGCAGAAACACTAATAAAAAAAATTTAAAAAAAAAGATTTATAAAGTTGACGCCAAAAAGATACTATAAACTGGATGACCTTGCACTATCTCACGGGTTGTCGATTAGCATTTTTAAGGTGAAGTTTCGAATTGCAAATTACTTTTATTTAAACATTACCGGGTATTATGTCCAATAATTTCCAAGTGAAATTTATACTTTATGGGCTAGTCTTTTTGATTCTTAAATAGTTTTGTGTTTTTGTTTTTGTTCGGGTTTTTTAGTAAGAATAAAAAAAAGAAATATTTTTATAATGAGTACACTTTATTCTTCGCTTAAGCTTTTGTGTTCACAGATAATTCATTTGTCATTTCATTTTTATCAAAAGCTCATATTCCAAGTCACCTTGACAAATTTCCAAAACAATAAAAAGAAATTAATTATAAATGAACACAAAAAGATGTCCTAATAAAAATCTAATCAAAATGCTTAAATTCAGAAATGACATTCTGTTCCGAGATTTAAAATATTTTATTATGTAAAGAAGATTTTTATCGTGTTTTTTTATGTGGAGACCATTTTTATTTAAATTTATAACATTTTTTTTATACCAGTTATTAAATATGATAATATGAACTGTGATAAAATTTTACTGTTATGTAAGCATTGAAGAGAAAACAACTTTTTCTCGATAGAGGAGGTGCAGCAGGAGTTTTTTTTTTGGTTTTTAGGAGTGATCACAAAAATTAGGTCAGTAGTACTATTATAGACACTTTTCACATTGTTGTACTTCTTTTTTTATCTACATAGTTTTTATATTGAGTATTCTTTCTTCTTTGATCGAATATACAGATTAGACCCTTTTAATTATCAAAATAAAATATGGAAACAAACTTTGATGTACCAAATTTTTCGAAAATTATTTTTTGGGGGGTCATTAATTATTCAGAAATGGATTCTCATGAGTTTTTAAGATGACCTAATTCCAATGTGGTCTACCATATTTCCGAGTTTTGAAAAACGTTCTTTTAACAGGAGCTCTAGCATGAATTTTTGGGATTGACCTAAAATCTTAGGTCAGTATCAAAAATACGAATGATCCGAAGTTTAGGTCAAAAAATTTTAAAATTAAATTTTTGGGTCAGTTTTATTTTTTTTTATTTTTGAATGGGCTTAGATCGAATATGCAGGTTAGACCTTTTTTTTATAAAAATAAACTATGGAAACAAACTATTTTTTGGGGGGCCCCCAATTATTTAGAAATGGATTTTTACGATTTCTTAAGATGACCTAATACCAATGTGGTCTATTTCTCAGTATAAAAAAAACGTTCTCTTAACACGAACCGCAGCATGAATTTTTGGAATTGACCGACATTTTAGGTCAGTATCAAAACTACGAGTGATCCAGTTTAGGTCAGATAATTTTAAAATTAAATTTTTGCCTCAGTTTTAATTTTATATTCTTTTTTAAATAAAGGCTTTGATTGGATATACAGCTTGAGGTTTGTTTGAAAAAAATCGAAATGAATTATGAGACCTACAAATCTGCAAAAATCAATCTTTTTTAGGTGCTTTAATTTTGCAGAAATGGGTTATTATCGTTTAATTTAGATGACCTAATAGAAGTCCGCTCTATTTCTGAGTTTTAAAAAATTTTCACCTAATAGGAGTCACAATAGGGGCTTTTTGGCAATGATAAAAATTTTAGGTCAGTAGAACCATTATGAATGATCAAAATTTTAGGTCAGACAATTTTGAAATTAAATTTTCAGAGTATTTTAAACTTCAAATGCTCTCATGAATAAGCTATGATGAAATATAAAGTTAATATCTTTCTTAGGTTTGCAAACATGATTTTTTAAGGTTCCCAAATTTCATAGATGTGGGTTCTTATGATTTCTGAAGATGACCTAATAAATATATGTTCTCTGACTGGCTTTAAAAAAAACGTTATCTCAATAGGAGGTGTAGTAGAGATTTAGTACGAATGATCAACAGTTTAGGTCATTAGCGCATCCAAATTTTAGGTCAAACTATTTTAAAAGTGTAGGTCATTGTAATCCAAAGTTTAGGTCAGACAATTTTGAAATTAAATTTTTAAATTAAATTGCCTTTTTCATCACATATACAGCATATACCTCTGTTGACAAAAAATTGAAACAAACTATGGTATAGCAACTTTTTGAAAAAGCCATTCTTGAGGTCCCTAAATTTTTTTGAAACGGGTGCTAATGGTTTTTTAATATCACCTAATAAAGGTCCGCTCTATTTCCGTCTTCAAAAGAAATGAATTTATACGGAATACGAAAAGTAGGGATTTAATACGAATAATCAAAATTTTAGGTCAGTAGCACATAACATGTGATCCAAAGTTTAGGTCAAACAATTTTAAAATTAAATTTTCAGAGTATTTTTAAATTAAATTGATTTTTTCATCGAATATACAGCTTATACCTCTGTTGACAAAAAAATTGGAACAAACTATGGCATACAAAATTTTTCAGAAAACCATTTTTGAGGTCCCTAAATTTTTCTGAAATGGATTTTTAAGATGACCTAATAGATTTTTAAGAAAGTCTGCTCTATTTCCGTCTTCAAAAAAGGAATTTATACTGAATACGAAAAGTACGAATTTCATACGAATGATCAAGAGTTTAGGTCAGTAGGACAGAACATGTGATCCAAAGTTTAGGTCAAACAATTTTAAAATTAAATTTTTAGAGTATTTTTAAATTAAATTGCTTTCTTCAAAACAATTGAAACAAATTTGTGACATATGAACTTTTTCAAAAACCTATTCTTGAGGTCCCTAAACTTTTCTAAAATGGGTTCTAGTGGGTTTTTAAGATGACCTAGTAGAGGTCCCCTCTATTTCCGTCTTTAAAAAAAGGAATTTATACCGAATATGAAAAGTATGAATTTTATACAAATAATCAAAAGTTCAGGTCAGTAGCACATAACATGTGATCCAAATTTTAGGTCAGTTAATTTTGAACTTCAAATTATTTCTTGGTTAAATATACAGCTTAGACCTTGGTTGGTAAAAGTAATAATAATAAAATTATTTTGACCTAAAAAGTTGTGAATTATTTTTGACCTAAAACGATAGTCACGTATTGCTGACCTAAAATTGCAATAAAAGACCTTTTCGTAAATGAAAAAAACTATATAAAAACTCTTTTAAACACTACCCTTTTAGGACCACAAAAAAAATTACTATTTTTTCTGATTTTCTTTCCACAAAATGATCATGTATAAAAAATTTCATATCTATTACAAAAAATGAAGTGCATTATTTTTACAATAATTGAACCCACACAATTACTATCTTTTTTTTTTAATTTTTTTTTTGGGGTTTTCGAGCCCATTGAACGCGAACAAATTCTAGTCATGACTTTTCAGTTTATACGAGTTTTCCACAAGTGGGGTGATATTGAAAAATTTCAGCTCTTACCCGATTCGAAATGCAGTGATGGAAGTAAATTTTGTGTAGAATTTAGTTTGTTGAACCCTCCTCAAAGATGATTTTGAAAGTTTTGATAGTTTTTTTTGTTTGTTTATGCGTGGCCGTGGGTAAATTTGTATGCATTTTTCGACGATTTTTCTAGACTTGATGTTGATAGTATCGAAAAACCCATCCAAAACTCCGCTGAAGAACAGAAAGGGGAAAAGGGTATTTTTCCGCTATTTAATCTGAGGATAAAGGAAGCCCTTTTTTATGATGAGTTGAAATTCTAGAAATGATAAATAATTCGGAATCGCGAGAAATGATGATTTTCTAAGCAAAAATGTTAATAACAATCAAAAAGATGGGGTAAAGCGAGAAAAACAAAGTGCTTTAAAATGACGATTAATTGAACTTTTTGCTATTGTGATTACACACGAATATCGAATTAAAATTCGATTTAAAAATACAACAAACAACAACAACAACAAAAAACTAATTATACTTGAAAGTCAGGAAATGATATGTGCACGATTGTCGGTAGGTCGCGCAGGTATGCAATGCAATGAAATGAAATGAAATCAAAAATCGAATGCAACGCAATGTTGTGTTCAGTTGGGACCAATGACGACGAGTAATAGATCTAGTCAGCCGCCAATATTTAGTGTCATTTCCGCTGTTGTGCTGTTGGACTATCTTGATTTCACCTGTGCTCACGATCATATGCTGACTATGCACTATGCAGGTTGGCAGAGACGAATTCCATCGTGGGCGCCTCTACTCCCCATTCAGATTTTCAACTGCTCTCACCTTTTTGTGTAAGTAGCCCGTAAGTCCGTTCGTAGACCGGTACAAAATGCATCCAATCGTTACCGAAAATAGCAACCAAATGGGGCTGACTGTAAATTATTGTTTCTCTATCAAACACCAACAATCGACTATGGTTAATCGATGAGAAATCAATAAATCGTGAATAATCGAAATTTCGTATCATTATTTCTTGTTCTCTATTTCGGTAAGGTAAGTCATTTTCTTTTTTCTCTCACCCGCCCCAATGAACTCATATTCCGTATCGTAAAATTGAGGATATTCTCTAGAATGTTTATAGTTAAATAAATCTTCTAAGATTGTGTATAAAATATTAATTCTGCTCCATAATTTCTTAAAATATTATGGCTAATGTAGCTCGTGCCGAATACTATTCATCGCTTGTTATGTAATGTGTGTTTGTTGGCAGTCTTTCATCATTATTATTATTATTTTGATTATTTTTTTTTATTTTTTTTATAAGAATTTCTAAAAATATTTCCTGTCTGGATGAAAAATATATTTGTTTACTCACAGCAATTGTGGAGTATGCATTTGAGTGGGGGTGGGTCCTAGGTTGGGGTTTATTTTCTTTCAAGGAGAAAACTTTCACGAAAGAAATAAGCTTTTAACAAGGAATGGTGGGTGGAAGGAATGTGATTTCTTTGTAGAAATAAATACGAAAGTCGAATTAAGAAAAAAATGTATTTTTTTTATTTCTGAAAAAAAAGATAGTTTGAAGAAAATTTAGTACAAAAAAAATTTTTATTTTCTTGGTTTTTATTTTTCCAATTACGAAAATATTTAAGAATTTTTGAGAAAAACACTTGATCAACATCAGCGACATCATTTCGATTTGTGGTCCTGGTCCGTTGCTGCTGTGGCTGCTGCTGCTCTTTTCCATTTGACACATTTTATTTCTGTCACCAATGATTGCAGCATTTTCTGTTAACAGATTTTTTATTTTTTGGCAGATATTGTATACGATCCACTCTGTGGATAGGAGTGGTATATTGCGTGGGTATGTCATAATTTTTGTGTATATTTTTTATCATAATAAAAAAATAAAAGAAACAACAAAAATTTCACATATTTTTGAGGAAAACATTAAACAATTTTTTTTTTAAAGAAATTTTTTTGTTATTTCATTGGTTTTTTTTTACGATTTAATTCTTGTCATCCTGTAATGTCAAATCGATGCATCTCAAGTTTTTTTTTCCTGGTATTTATCATATAAATAGAAAATTATATATAAAAAAGAAAAAAATTCGAAAAACAACACAACGAAAATGACTCAAATTTGTATGGTAATTATTTTCGAAAATTTGAATATTATTTAAACGAATCGATTTGGTTTCATAATTGTAAATTGAATTGTAAAAACATCGCAATCAGCTTCATAATTTTAGATTTTCGTCACCTGAAATATTTATTGCCAATCAAAGATGAGGTGTTGAAGATTTAAAATGTGTTTTTTTTATTGTTCGGTGTAGAATTTGTAGATGATTTTTTTATTATATAAAAAAATTCAGTTAGCATTTAAAAATTCCGAAATAATAAGCTGAAGTTGTTTTTTAAACTTAAAAAAAATAACTTTATGATAAAATTGCGATTTTTCTAAAATCATTTATATTTGTTCTTTTTAAAAAGCGCAAATTTCAAAAATAATATCAAATTACTGCTGACTTATGAAATGGTGTTATATGATTAATCCGTGATATCTCAAGAATTTTGTATTGAACCCATAGTCAAATTTATTTATTCTACAGTCTTTAATGGTCGAAAACTTTATAAACATTATCAGTTCTCTTGATAAAAGTTTATTTTATGGAAATAAATACAAATTTATGAAACATAGACCAAATTGTTCTCGAACCTATATAATTGTGTCGTGTTATATTTCAAAAGATATCAAATAATAAAAATAAAATCAATTTTTCATAAAAAGTTTAATTTATATAAGTTATCACGAAAAATACGGGCTAGTCATGTGACATCCAAGATGGCAATTGTTTAAAAAAAGTAAAAAATTGCCATAAAAAAGTTCAGCAAAAATTTGTAGTAAAAATTTGCGGTACAAATTAACAGTAAAAATTTACGGTAAAACATTTTGCTAATGTTCAGTACAAATTTATGGTAAAAAATTTTCCAAAATTCATGTTCAGCAGGATTGTACGGTAAAAATTTGCTGTAAAAAATTGCCAAAAAAAAAATTCAGCAAAAATTTGCCATAAAAAAAGTGCAGCAAAAATTTGCGGTAAAAATTAACAGTAAAAATTTACGGTAAAAAATTGGTAAAATTAATGTTCAGCAAACATTAATTTTACCAATTTTTTACCGAACTTAACAAAGACCTAGCCATTTGCTAGAATAAATCTAAATAATAGAATTTGCTAGAATAACGTTACCGCAAATATTGAAGTTAAAAATCAATTTATTAAAAATTTGTCCAGATACGATAACGAAAAAACTAAATACCAAAACATATTATAATCATCGTTAAATAATGATTAATAATTTCCTTAAAATTTTGAAATAAAATTCGCTATAAAAAAATCAGTCGGAATTATTGTATAGAATTGGCAAAAAATGACGAGGGAGCTGATTGCCAATTAAAATGAGCTTTTTCGATTAGGTAATAATAGAATTTTTTTTAAATATACAATTTCCAGTTACTGTTATTGTTAATTTTACGGTTTTTTTTGTTGTTGTAATGAATTTTGCTATAAAAAAAAACCAATTTTCCAATCAAGATTATGGCATTTCTTCTTCTAATAAAATGGCGTTCATTGTTCATTTTAAAAGTACAGTAAAAGTATTCATTCTTTCTTTATTTCCATTTTGGTTTTTATTTTGTTATTAATATTATTTTTTTTGTTATCTTTTTTACTCATTTTGATTTTCTTATTTCTTACAGGTAAGCCTTATCATGCTAATTTGATGAAATCTAGGACGGAAACTAATACATTCATAGGATGAGTATTTCTGATGGTTTTTGTTGTATTCGTGTTGTAGTGAAAAACTGGGAAGTCGATTCAAGCAGAATTTCTTGCTGTTGTTTGCATTTTTACTATGCTAGCTAGGCGGGCTGGTAATATGCAAATTTGAATATTAATATCGTCAAACGTGTAGGCAAATGCAGACACAGATAGGAGTAGATACGAACCTATTCCAACCGATGGATGAGTTCGTGGGTACTTGATAAGTTGATAGGGTACCACCAATCATTTAGATGCATTTGCCTCACGACTTCTGAGATCGATATTTTTCTTATAGCTCCATCTACCATTCAGATATTTTACATTATATTTTTTCTGTTTTCATCTTTCTCTTATTTCTGAAAAAAAAACTTACTTTTGTGTGCCTAACAAAAAGAAATAATTTCCAATTCCATCATTGAATTATTATATATTGAATTATAAGAAAAATATTTTAATAATTTATATAAAAAAAAACATCCTTAGAAATGGTACTTTCCATCGAATTGTTCTCCACAATCATTTGTACTTTATTTCGCACAAATTTCTTACTATTCGCAGCATTAAAAATCAATAGTATTATTATGTTTTCTATAGCATTTATTTATAAGAAAAGTGAGGCGTAGAAAAATACAGTTGGATGTATGGAGGAGATCATATAGTGAAACTATTGTAGATAGGCTGATATAAAAAAAAATTATAAATTTTAATTTCGAAAATATTTTCTCTAAATTCATAATGAATATTGTGTGCCACCTCCTCAAGCTGGATTTTTTTTTACAATTCCCAGTTGATATTTTAGCGAAAATTTATCACTGAAATTATCAATAAAAATATTTAAAATTAACTAAAAAGATTTACATTAAAAAATTTACTGTCGAAATTTGCGGTAAAAATTAACAGTAAAAAGTTACGGTAAAAAATTGCCAAAAAAAGTTCAGCAAAAATTTACAGTAAAAATTTACAATAAAAATTTGCGGTAAAAAATTGCCGAAAGAAAGTTCAGCAAAAATTTACACTAAAAATTTACGGCAAATAATTCGCAAAATTAATGTTCAGTAAAAATTTACAGTAAAAAATTGCCAAAAAAAACTTCCACAAAAATTTACAGTAAAATTTGCGTTAAAAATTAACAGTAAAAATGTAGATAAAAAATGTCCAAAATTAATGTTCAGCAAAAATTTGCAATAAAAATTTACGGTAAAAAATTGACAAAACAAAGTTCAGCAAAAATTTACACTAAAAATTTGCGGTAAAAATTAACAGTAAAAATTTAAAATAAAAGATTTTACCGTTTTTAAATTTTACGGTAAAAAATTGCCAAAAAAGTTCAGCAAAAATTTACAGTAAAAATTTGCGGTAAAAATTAACAGTAAATGTTTTTAAAAAGAATCATTGCTCAATAAATTTTTCTATATTTTCTACATAAAATTTTGTTGATCTTCAGTTTAAAAAAAGAATCGAAGAATCCACATCAGAAACTGATACTGAAACGATTAGCTTGGTGTGATCTTGTAGGCGGCTTACATCCCATGCAATGGGGACATTATGTCTACATTTGTAAGATGGCCAAGTATTCTTCCATTTAAGTCACCGAGATTATCGTAACGTGTAGGATGGTTTTTATGAAGTCATTGCCATCATCATTATAGTTGTTATCATTGTCGACCAATCTCTATTACCACATGAAATTGAGACATTTGCATGCCGTGGTGCATCGTCCCTCCCTCCTTACGCGTACAGAATGGAATCAGAATTGCCCCAAAGACGATATTGTTCTTGTTTTGGTGGATTGTGTTTTCTCAGCCAGCATCTTGTTGATGGACGAGGATTTTCTTCTGTGCACAGTAAGAAAAAGCCACAACGATGCAAATGGACAACTTGAACGACCTCGTCATGCATTCCCACAATTAACTCATTCAGCAAACACGATCAATGCAAATCTTCTGTGCGTCCATGCATATTTTATTGCCATCCCTATTTCCCCAACTCATGATCTGATTCCATATTTCTCATTCTAATCCGAACGGTAAATAGACCATGTCAGAATCGCGGCCTTTACAAGGTGAGCCAATGAAGACTTTCAGAGAAATTGGACTTTCCTGTTTGTGCTTCAAGTCAATTATCTTAGAACATGTAACCACCATAAAATAATCCATTGAATACAGACTAATTCCTAATGATCAGCTGAATAAGTTGGCACAATTCAAAAAAAAAAAAATAGAAATAAAACAAATTAAAAATTAGAAGGAAATAAAAGAAAAAATAACGATGCGGAGGAGGATTTCTTACGTAAACGTAGGTGGATGGATTACGGTAAACGCACAAATTGTTTTCATTCCGAAGATTTTGCCATGAAATTGTTTTAAATATAATTTATGCATGCTTATTTAAGATGTTTGCCTCCATTTTTATTTTATTGAAAATTACCGCCAAATTATTCAATAAGCTTTTTGCAGTCAATTATGGTGAAGAATTCAATTAGGCGGCGGCGACTCCACCACTTAATGTATTTTGTATATTTTTTATACTTTTAATACATAATTTTTAATAAAGTATTTTCTAAATAGCATTAACCTAAAAAAGAAAACTGAGACTAAATGGGAAAATGTGGATCAATTTGCATATTTTTTTAGAAATCACCATTCAACCAACGCCTTGACATAAATTTACTAAAAATTTTTTTTTGTTATTTACTATTTAAATTGATATGAATTTTTCTCACAATTTTAAAGATATTTTCTATATTAAATAATTTTGTTGGAGATTTTTAAATTTTCATTGAAAATTTTCCAGTACAAATTGTCGAAGCTGCAAAGTCTAAAAAAGAACGTTAACTGGAACAACAAACTGAAAACGTGAATGGAACCGTCGAGTTGTGTAATCGGGATTGTTGGTTGCCCTTTGTTTCTGCCCGTTTCCGTCATTTCTTTTGAATCCGACTGCTCTGCATTCATGACTGCCAGCTGGTTGAAACTGTTTCCCGTCCGCAGACCAAGGCAACCAATCAACAAAAATGATGGAAATCGTTTTGCAACGACAACCGATTACAGGGAGTAAGAGAAGTGCGACTAACTGGGGCCTGCCTGTAATTATGAGACTTTTGATTAATGGCCACCGCAAAATAATTATTGTCATTAATAAGAGACGCCGGCTCATTCTTTCCAGAGAAGCTTAATTTGTGCTTCCCTTAAACTTGGGCATTTTTTTCAGTTCTAATTTAACTGAATTTGTTTATGTCATTCTTCTTCTTGAAAAACCAAAAAAAAAGCGTCACAAACTCTTTTGGAAAAAATACACTAAATAAGCGTGGACTCACGCGGTAGCTAAATACCTCATTAGGTGAAGAAAGCCAAAACGAAATCTTACAAGTCAAATTATTTATTTTATTTTTGGGGTTTCACCAACGTCAAAATGGAAACAGTCAACCCACTCCAATCAAAAATTGTTAATTGCAAATATTTTTTTCAAAGTAAATCGCCTGATGGGTATTTGGAATTAATAAACTGCCCGAAATTGATCAATGGCATTTAATTGTATATATTTATGATATTTTTGGCTACACCGACCCAAACATACACAGCCCACCTGAACTGCTACCTGTTATCGTAAAATGGTTTTTTTTCCCACCCACACAAGTTACGTTAACCAAGTAACAATGCAAGTTTTTGGCAAATAACAAAACAGACGAAAATTGGATAAATAAAAAAAAAGAAAACAGTCGTTTTTGCAATATTGCGTAGATGAAATGTTCGAACGGCAGGTGCTCCACACCAGATAAATAAGCCAATAGGAGAAAAAAATTCGTTCGTAACCGAGAACAGGTGTTTTTACCGTTGATTATTGGAGCATAAAAATTTCATATTACGGGAATTTAGTAACAATTGACGGTTTACTTCGAAGAAAAGTGACAACCGAAAAAAGACATTGCCCAAATGGAAGAGGATGGTTTAAATGGGGATGCATACTGCTCAAAAGGGTACAGATGAGCAGTTTTCGGTAGAGAATAAGAGAAGAAGCCATTAATGAACATGTGCACATAACTGTGGGGATTCTTAACATTCCTCAAGTAAACTTTTTATGAATTTGCATTTATTTCTTACTTCTTGTTCCTTTTTGACAATTATTTTCCTCTGGAGAACATTTTTAAATGTCTTATTATCCTTTTTTTGTATAGTAACAAGCAGATTTACATAACATTTTAATTAACAATCTTGTGCATCATTAAATAGGAATAAGCACCCATCAGTGTTTCTCGAACTAACGGAAGTTAGATTCCTCTAGAAAATCTCTAGGCCATTGTCTCTTAAGTCTCCGATGAGTGTTTCCGGCGAAGACAGTACAGGGCGATTCTCTCACAAGTAGATTATGATGACAGGATAACGGGAGTGAAATTTTTGATAGCGGGAAATACACAGATCCTGAACAAAGGGATATTTTGATCACGTTGTATTACGTTGTTACGAACATAAAAGGATAAAAATTGAAAAGGCATCAATAATTTTACGGAGGATCTTGGATTGTAAGGCCGGGACGCAATAGAAATTGGAAAAAAAGTTCAACAAAAATTTATCGTAAAAATTTGCTGTTAAAATTTACGATAAAAAATTACGGTGCAAAATTGGCAAAATAAATTTTCAGTAAAAATTTACGGTAGAGAATTGGCAAAATGAATGTTCAGCAATAATTTACGTTAAAAAATTGTCAAAAAAAAGTTCAGCAAAAATTGACAGTAAAAATTTTAAAAAAAAAGGTTCAGCAAAAACTTACAGTAAAAATCGACGGGAAGAAAATGCCAAAATTAATGTTGAGGGAATCTTTACGGTAAAAAATTGGCAAAATTATTGTTCAACAAAAATTTGGCAAAATGAATATTCAGCAAAAATTTACAGTAAAAATCGACGGTAAAAATTTGCCAAAAAAAGTTCAGTAAAAATTTGCGGTAAAAATTTACGGTAATAAATTGCCAAAAAAGAGTTCAGCAAAAATTTACAGTAAAAAATTGTGGTAAAAAATTGAAAATTGCCAAAAAAAACAACGAAAATTTACAGTAAAAGTTTACAGTAAAAAATTGGCAAAATTGAACATTCAAAAATTGACGGTAAAAAATTTGCAAAATTATTGTTCAGCAAAAATTTACAGGAAAAATTTGCAGCAAAAATTTACAGTAAAAAATTGTGGTAAAAAATTGCCAAAATTAATGTTCAGCTAAAATTTGCGGTAAAAAAATGCCAAAAAAAAACAACAAAAATTTACAGTAAAAAATTGGCAAAATTGAACATTTAAAAATTTACGGTAAAAAAAGTTTGACAAAATTTTGCTGTAAAAAATTTGCAAAATTATTGTTCAGCAAAAATTTACAGGAAAAATTTGCAGTATAGATTTACAGTAAAAAATTTAAAATAAAAATTTTTACGGTAAAAAATTGCCAAAATAAAGTTCAGCAAAAATTTATAGTAATAATTTATGGTAAAAATTTGCAAAACAAAACAAAAAATTTACAGTTCAAATTTACGGTAAAAAAATTAATGTTCACCAAAAATTTGCGAGATATCTAAAAATACTCCTGGGCAATAATATTCTTTCTTCTCAAAGAGTGTTCAGATCGAAAGCCAAATTGGTGATCCGGAATTAATTTTTTTAATAACTAGGACTTGGGTAGAGTCGTTTTAATAGGAGTTTTTCAAAAATCTTACCAAGGACGAAGAAGAATTAACGGGTTTATTTGGTTTAGGTATCATTTTATTTCCAGAGTAAGGAAAAATCTCATCCTTAAAGTGGAAATGTTTATTACTCTTCAAATCTCATTAATTTTTCGATGTATTTTCAAATTTTAAATTTTTTTATTCTTAGTTTTAGTAAAATTAAGAAGGTTTCCAAAATATAAGAATTGCAAATGAAGAAAGATACAAAGAATAGAACACTTCAAGGATTTTCTAACGAGTAAGGAGATGACGATACAAATAATTGTTGGCATAGTTACAAAATTGATGATATTTTTAAGTGAAAATGTTGAAAAACCATCACCAAAAAAATTAGCAGATTCCACTTAAAACATTTTCAAAAAAATCCGCAGTAAAAAAATTTTTTTCAGTAAATCAAATTTACGATAAATTTTTGTCAATATTTTATTAATTTTCTTATTGTATAAATTATAAAAATGTATGCTTAAATGCAATTATGTGTATAGTAGGTTCTAAAACTATTATTAGATAAGAGTATTTTTTGTTGTTGATGTGAATCGTCATAAATAATTTCTGATAAAATCCCTACGACTACGTACGTGCGTATTCCCGTTCATTCAAAAATTGCGAGAATTTTTAAATGTGGGGGTGGATGTTTAGAAAATCGAAATCTGTAACGTAAACACATAAATAGAAAATTAGTAGAAAAAGAAACTCATTGAAAAGAAAATTTACGAAAAATATGTGTAAAAAATTATAAATGAACAGAAATTATCGCATTAAGAAATGTTGTCTCGCCAAACTAAACATCACAAAAAAAGAGAAAAAAAAAGAAAAACTATTTCGCCTACCATTACCATTATAAACGATAAATTCCTTCCTAGACCAGCTAAAAAAAAATCATTAAACCCCCTTTTCCCCTCCCTCAAGACTTTGTCACATCATTTTAAGGTCTCATCTGTGTATCCACCAGTGTAGAGTGGATAACACATTAAATCAAGGCTGACGATTGATTTGAAATCTCGAACATGACAGAAAGTTTCAAGTGACAAGAAAAAATATATGTTCTTTTTTTTATTTCTAATCTTTTACCATAAAGAAGAGGACTTTTTATAGTCAATGGTAATCTGAGGCTACTTATCAACAGTTATGAGATATTATACGGTTTAATGACGTCACTGAAAAGCTATAGTAAAAGCGGCCTTTCTACAAAAAAAACACAACAACAAAATCGCAAGAGAGCCATTTGTGGGGGCGATTAAACTTGACTTGAAATCAGTATTTTTCCATGTTCTTATTATAAGTTTTTTTCTGAATAAAAATAATTTCTTTTTTGATGATTCCGGTTGGTAAACATAGGATGAGTATGGAGCATAAAAAGAAAACAACCAAATTAATAACGTACGAATCTTAAGTGTACACAGTCGTCTAATGTTGTACAAAATAATTACAATAAATAAAATGTCATCTGTTTACCCACAATATGATAGCAATTTTAATAACAACAACAATAATAATAATAATAGTAATAGTAATAAAAACAAAGTGAATTGCTGAATGAAAAGTGTACGCAAAATAATCAACAATTTTACGATCGAATGAGAGAGAGAGAGTGTCATGGAATTTTTATAGTTTGGCTTTTACGTCCGAAAGTAAAATAACTAAAAAATTTTTTATAGTAAATTTGTTTGCAATAAACGCAAAAAATAAAGAAGGATAGAAACATTAACACAAACAAGAGAAAATTTGTTTTGAAAAGTGCGTGTGTGCGTCAATAAAAACGGATGTAAACGAGCGCTAACCAATTTTATAGTTTTTATGTCGATAAAGTAGTTTTTATGTCGATAAAGTAGTTTTTTTTGTGTCGATAAAGTCGTTTGGCCAATAATGATGCGGGAAATCGTAAAAAAAATTCTACGTACACTACAAAAAAATTATGATCGGATAAATACTGAAAAATGTTTTCTTTTTCTTTTCTTTTTTTAAAGATTTATTATAACACGTCCCTAATAAAAATGGAAATAACCTTAGTAGGAGTCTTAAATTTCGATAAGTTTGAAATTTTGAAAAAGAAAAAAAAATTGAGTATACTTTCAATTTTTATGAAATGAAGCCAATCAAGTTTTTATTTGTTGTCGTCGTGAGGGGGGGGGGGGGGGGGGGTTAAGGGATGAGGTTTGGTTGTACTCTTCTTACTTGTATAGTGTGGCATGTGGCTATGATGATTGGGAGCAATCATAGCACAATTATGGCGAACAATCCCCAAACGAGTGAACTCGTCTAATAAAATACTTGTCGATTGTGAAGTAATCGAATGCGTTTTTATATTGAATAACAAAAAGTAACTAAATAAAAAAAAATTAGCTGAATCTTAACAGACACAGTATAACTACTGGTCGTGGTTACTTATTGTAAGCTAGTTGATTGGATGGATATTTGCTTAGGTAGTTTCAGTTAGTTAAGTTAAAAGTTGCTCGTTTATACATTTTTTTTCGTACTGTTGAATGTGGTTTTTAATTGCAATTTATCAATTTAATGGGTTTTTTTTAAATGAATAATTTAGTGTCTCAATTGTTTCAAGTTGATTTCATTTTTATTCCTCAATTAGTGTGTTGTATCAGTATCTCTTTATTATTTAAAGCTTATATAGTTTTTTTTTATTTTTTGCAAACTTTTAGCTTATATAAGATTTACATTTTATTGTACATATTTGAGAAATTTATTTTACATAATTTTTAACCATTTGTTGAAGTTGATATTAGCTATTAAAAACTTTCTTTATTATGCCAATTGTAATTTGATTTTTTTTTTAAATCTTTCTTATACACAATATCTTTTTTAAGTCAAATGCTCAAAAACAATTGTTTTGTACCTTTACTCGGATCATATTTGCTTTTACTTTTTATACCATTTTTAGTAATTAAAATGAGAAGCTATTTTTTTTAGTAAATTTCAAAATAGTTCTTTTGACTATTTTATTTTAATTCTAATAAAATCCTTAGAAACGTTTTTTTTTTAAACAAAGGCCTTGTAAAAATTTAAAAAAAAAACACGTTTTAACGAAAAGTAAAAAAAAAATGTAAAATAATAAATTTAAAAGAAAGGTTTAAGCTCAAAATAAGAGAAAACGTTTTAACGAAAAATAACCGAAAATTTTCAAAAATTTTGAAATTTGGGAAAATGATTTAAACAAAAATTTTTTTTAAAAAAATGTTTAAAACAAAATTTTTTTTTAAAAAAAATGTTTAAAATAAAATTTAAAAAAAAAAATGTTATAGCATAATTTTCACAAAAAATGTTAAAAATAAAATATAAAAAAAATAAAGCGAAGATAAAGTACCTTTACTCGATAATATTTGCTTTTACTTTTTATACCATTTCTAGTAATTAAAATAAGAAGTTATTATTTGGACTATTTTTCAAATAATCATTAGAAAAAATTCTTTTAACCAAAGCCGTATGTTTTGGTAAAAATTTAAAAATTTTGGGAAAATGTTTCAATGTAAAAATTTAAAAAAAAGGTTCAAAAATATTTTAAGTTACAATTTTTGGGAAAATTTTCAATGTAAAAATTTAAAAGAAAAAACACGTTTTAAGAAACAGTAAAAAAAAATTTCAATAATTTTGAAATTTGGGAAAATGTTTTAACAAAATTTTTTTCCAAAAAAAGTTTAAAGCAAAATTTTTTTCAAAAAATATGTTTAAAGCAAAATATTTAGAAATGATATTAAAAATAAAATTTAGAAAAATAAAGCCCAATTCAACGTAAATTTTTACGTAACATTTTCTTAAGGTCAATTTTAGGAAAATGCTTTTAGCAAAAATCAAAAATATAAATAAACAAAATTGGAGCAAAAATATAAAAAAAAACATACTATAATACAATATAAACAAAAAGTTATGTTAATTTTTAAAGCAATAATTGATATTATGGAGTACCTTTACTCAATAATATTTGATTTTACTTTCAATACCATTTCTAGTAATTAAAATGAAAAACTAATTTTTATCAAATTTCAAAATGAAATTTTTTCAAAAACTATTCTTTTGACAATTTTTTTTTAATTCTATTGTAATAAAATCCTTAGAAAGAAATCTTTTAACAAAATTCTTAGTAAAAATCTTTCAACAGAAGCCTTTAAAAAAATTGGGAAAAATACACGTTTTAAGGAAAAGTAAAAGAAAAATTCCAATAATAAATTTTAAGAAAATGTCTAAGCTCAAAATAAGAGAAAACGTTTTAAGGCAAAATATGCGAAAATTTTCAATAATTTTGAAATTTGGGAAAATGTTTTAAACAAATTTGTTTCCAAAATAATGTTTAAAGCAAAATTTTTAGAAAAGCTATGTTTCCAAAAAGTATTCGAAGAAAATTCTTAGAAAAAAATCTTTTAACCAAAGCCTTATAAAAATTGGGAAAATAAAGTTCATAAGATTTGGGAAAATGTTTTGAGCAAAAAAAAAAGGTTACAAAATATTTGTAGTTACAATTTTGGGGAAAACTTTCAATGTAAAAATAAAACAAAAAACACGTTTTAAAAAACAGTAAAAAAAATAATGAATTAAAAAGAAAGGTTTAAGTTCAAAATAAGAGAAAACGTTTTAAGGAAATAAAAATGTTTAAAGCAAAATTTTCAGAAAAAATATTTTTAAAAAAATTAAGCCAATATCAATGTAAATTTTTACGTACAATTTCTTAAGGTAAATTTTATGAAAATGCTTTTAGCAAGAAACAATAATATAATTTAAAAAAATTGAAGCAAATATTTAAAAAAAATACATTAAACAAAAAGTTATGTTAATTTTTAAGGCAATAGTTGAGAAAACAATTTAAAACAAAAAATGTTTAAAAAAAAATTGTTAAACAAATATTTTGGGGACAATTTTTTAACAAAAAAATTTTATGAAAATGTTTTGGCAAAAATTTTGGCAAATGCCTAAACTAAAAATGTAAAAGTTAGAAAAAAAAATCAAAAATATAAGAAGGCAAAAACAAAAGAAATTAGAAAACAAATTTCAGGAAAATGTTTTTATAAAACAATCATAAAAAGTTCTAAGCAAAAAATTGTAAAAAAAAATTTTTGACAAAAATTCCAGTAAAATATTTAAAATTAAAATTTTGGGAAAATATTTTAAGCAGTCTCAGGAAAATTTCGTAAACAATCATTTAATTTAAAAAAAAAAACAAAGTAAAGCAAAAATTTAGTCAAAATTTCATGAAAACGTTTCAAGCAAAAATTTAGGAATATTTTTTAACAACAATTTTAGTGAAATTTATAAGCAAAAGTTTAGAAAATTGTTTAAATGAGAAATTTTATAGCAAAAATTTTAGAAAAAATTTATAAAAAGGTCTAAGCAAAATGTTTGTAAATTGTTAAGGTAAAAATTGAAGACAATTTTTAAAACAATAATGAAAGCAAAATGTTTAAAGGTTATTTTTACCGGAATTTCACATTAATTAAAGTGAATTTTTAGATTTAATTGGAGAGCGAATATTTTTAATAAATATCTTTAACAAAAAGTTCTTAAGAAAAACTCATTAGATTCAGATTTTTTTTGACGGCAAATCTATTTTTTAGTGTTTACTGAAAACAAATCATTTCATACCATATAGTGGCAAGAATTTTTAGGAGACTGCCCATTTGAATTCCAAAAAAAATCGTTTAATATAAGATAAATTTTAAAAAAAATCTCATATTTTTTTTAGTTACAATCAAATTTTTCAGACGATCCTTAAAAAAGCTTTAATTAAAAATTGAATTTAATGTAAATTAATTCCTTCCTTTAAAGTTATTTTGATAAAGTTAATATGACAACGAATTTTGTGTTGTTTTTTTTTAATTTTATTGTTTGGTGAATTTAAATTGCTACGACAAATTCCAACAGTTTCCATAGAGCTTCTTCCCTGATAGTGAAAACAAAATAAAATACCTTCGTTACGAAGGCAATTTGAATCTGAAATGGAGGAAATTTCTTATAGCAAGTTGGGTGCTTCTCTTGTGAAATTATTTCAAATTGAATTATTTCCAAGAACAAAGGCAGATATTTTCAAAGCTAAATGAAAAGGTCTAAAAATATCGTCGAGAACGTATAATGTAGAAGAAAGTAATGGTTTTGGTTTTGTTCGTTTCAACTGCTAAGGTTGAGGAAAGAATCCATCTAACATATTAAAATATTGTTAAATCAGCATCTGGTAGAGGATGGGTGGGGGTGGGGGTCGAGGTGTAGAAAACTGGGGAGTTCAGTGATGAAGGAACTAACGGAAAAGATTGAATTAGAAACGTCGACAGCACCGATTGGATTTTGGATACTTGTCTGCCATTTAGTAAATAGAATTTTGTAAAATTTATTAAGATGGCAGAACGTAAAGTGGAAAAGCTAAATTTAAGTTCGTATATGAGACCATTCTGTATGTTCAAGTTTGTGTAGTTATTGAAAAAAATTATTTGCACACATTCATGAAAATTCCTCTTCTTTACACCAAACTCTCCTTTAAGGATTTATTCATTTTTCAAATCCTTACCGATAGGAAAATCGATCGAATGGGAAAATTGTAAAATAATTTGCTACGTGCCCCAAAGAGTATGGTACGAGAATAAAAAACTAAATCGTTTGTAGACTTTTTTTTTTGCTTGTGTCAGAATTTCGTTTATCTAAAGTTTATTATGTAAGTTTACGAAGGATATTTATATTAATTTGGATATGCTTTTGAAAAAATGAGAATTAAATATTGAACAGTTATTTGCTGTGAGAAAAATTACCTGAATTTTAAATGGACGAATGTTTGCCATTAATAAAAGTAAAAAAAAAACAAATCTTAAATCAAAGAAATTTGATTTTTTTTTATTGATTTTAATTTGATTTACTCCGAATGAATTATGTTTTGATGTAGGTTCTTTTGCAAAAGGTAAGGTTTCCCATAGTTTTTATCCGAAAATGTTATTCTGAATTTTCTAAATTTTTTTTGGAGATGCGAAATTTTTTTTCAAAAAAAACTATTCTAGATAAAAAGTTGAAGAAAAAATATTTGAGAAAAAAATGTTTTAGGCAAACATTTATGATAATTCGAAAAATGTGTAAAGCAAAAATATTAATTATTAATTAAATAAAAGTAAAATCTAAAAAAAAGCGTTTTAAGAATTGAAATTTTTTTTAAAAATAATTTTGGAAAAAGTTTTAATAAAATTAAAAAAAAAGACGAAAGTTTCGAAATTTTTTTTTGTAAACATTTTTAAAGTTAAAGTTTTAGAAAAATATTTTAAGCAGATTTTGGGAAATTTTTAAAACTGCAAATTGAACTAAATATTAAAACAATGTTTTGTAAAGAAAATTTAGTAGAAACAATTTTAAATAACAATTTTAGGAAAATTTATAAGAGCATTTTTTTAAAGAAAAATCGATGGCATTAACGATTTGGTCGTTACCCAAGAGGTGGCGTAGAAATCAGCAATATTCTCACAGAAGATTCCATGATCCGATGACGCTTCATCATCGGATGAATTGCGAAACTAACGTACGGGCGTAGAACTGGATAGGCTTTTATACAAAAATTCAGTCCAAAATTTTCCGAGAATACGCACATAGTGTACTTACGAAATATCTTTCCACCAAACATTTCTTATTCTAAAATAGAAATTTCCTATTTGCTGTCGTGAAGAATAAAACTATTTATACAAATGTATTAATTTATACTGACTTATTCGTAAACTATTTAAAATTTAAAATAAAACCGCACTTAAACTTTCACTTTACGATAAGTAGCTAAATCTACACAAAAGTATACAAGCATTTCGGTTTGCTACTATTTCATGGAAAATGGCGTGTTTTTAAAACTCCCGAAAGTCTACAAAATTTGACGCGCTTAATATTTACAAAACTAATAATAAATCTAAAATACAATTGTATTTAATATCAGATAAGTAATTTAAAATGAATATTAAATATTAAATTTCAATAACGAAAACTAGATGTCAGTAGGTGTCATGTCTACATATAAAAATCTACACAAAAGTATGCAAGCAGTACGATTTCTCGCCGCTTTTGAGATAATTTGTATAGAAAATTGCATATACATATACGAAAATCTGACGTTCGGGTCTATCCAGGTATTCTTTAATTTAAGGTATGAACCGGCTTCATGACGCTAGGCTATACACGACGTATTGGGTCGTTGGTAAGAGTAGATGATACTCCGTTGTTTGTGTTTTAGAACTGAAAAAGTTTCCCGAACCAGAAATATATATTTTTGTTTTCTTATATAATTTATTTTCTTTTTCGGAAATACCCTCGGGTGTCTCCATTATCTCCTCTATGTTTTGGCACCAATTTATAACCTCCTGCGCAACCCCCCCCCCCCCCCCCCTAAAATTTTCTCAAAAAGCTAACATCAAACATGACCTACAGAAACATGTGCTCTCTGAGTAATGGTCGTCATTGACAATATTCCTGTGAAGCCTAACGATCATAAAATTTTAATACCTTCCTCATGACCCAAGGAGGTCTTGACTAATTTTTCCCCAAACCATAAAGAAATTGTTTAAAGCAAAAAACTGTTTAGGGCAATTTTTTACAGTAATCGTCAGAAGAGTAGGAGGTCCACGTTGAATAATCTCATCATGGAAGACATATTGAAATCACCCAATTTAATATTGACTCCAATCAGTCATCCCTAAAAACAAGAGATGATCTCTAAATGTCCTTAAAATAGTAATTTGATTGATTACTTATTAAAAACTAACCGATCTTGTAACAATTCCAATATCAACAAAATATTTTAAAAAATATTGTAAATGTAATAAAAGTTAGGGTTTTTTGTTTTTACCACCAATAAAATATGTAAAGTTTGTTATAAAAAAAAAAAGGTTCTAATATTCTCAGTTTTTATGATTTTTTAATTTTAAATATGTTTTCATACAATTTTCAAAGAAAAATCTCATTGCTTTCTCTGTGATGTTTACATCAGAATGTATAAAATAAATAGATACAAATTTTTAAAGAGAAAATCCATATAAATAGGAATAAAAATCTTTTATAAAATGCTCGTAATCGATAATGAAAATGTGTTTATCTGTTGGCTTTTTTGCTGTTGTTGTTAAA
Source organism: Atherix ibis (assembly GCA_958298945.1). Classification (NCBI taxonomy): domain Eukaryota; kingdom Metazoa; phylum Arthropoda; class Insecta; order Diptera; family Athericidae; genus Atherix; species Atherix ibis. The sequence goes on from OY282607.1 coordinate 28,629,491, forward strand.
AACATTCAATAACGATGAAAGTTATTCAGTCAAACTTTTTATATTGGATTTGAACTTTTCTAAATGGAAATTTTTCTTAAATAAGAAATCAAAAAGGCCAAAAGAAAAACGGAAGAAAATATCCTAGAAGGTCATTCACCAAAAAATATAAAAACTATTCTCTCAACCATAACAATTTTCATAAAGAGCGAATTTCCAAAGCTTTTTGTTAGAGCGAAAGTGTTTTGAAATTTTCAATAATTTCGTGTAGATTTTTTTTTTCTTCTAATAACCCCTAGAAATTTGGAAATTACCATGAAAAAAAAAGAAGAACAAGAAAAAAAAAACAAATTCTTATAAAATTAAATTTGAAAATAACCAAAGAAAAATGGATTATTTTACTCACAATTGACTCGATTAAGTAGCATATACGAGAATAATTGCAGACAATTCGCACAAAATTTGATGGCTCAGTAATTTATGGACTTACAGACTCTAAATTATGAATACTACCAAGAAAAAAGAAGCAATTGTTTATGGTAGGAAAATTTCAATGGTAACATTTTCTCAATGGTAAGAAGACACACCATTTTTAACTTATAGTCTTTATTTTTCATTCATTTTTCAATGTTGGAGTTGTTCTAACATAAGCCCCCAAAAAAATTTTGGGAAAAAGTTTTCTTGTTTTCTCTTTCGTTTATTTACTGTCTTTTGTGGTAATAAAGAAAATAAAACCATCGTTTTTATTACTTGTACCAGATGGAAATGAAATCAATAAAATATTTTATTTTTTTCTTGGGGATGGGCGGTAGAGTGTATGTCATGAATACTGTTGACGGTTTTTCTTTTGATTCTCATCATTTTATACTTTAATGGATTTTCACACATTGCTGCTATTATTTTACGTCGTTTTTATTTAATTCTATCAACATACATTGAAAGGGTGAACTTGTATATTTTGTAATAATTTTTTCTCATGTTCTTCGAGATTTTTAAGGCCTCATAATCACTCAACAGATTAACAACAAAAAAAAGAACATATTTTATATCGTAATTTTACGATTGTTGTAGGCCTAATAAAGTGTCGATATCTTATCTGGAAAGAAAGTGAGTGTTCTTCTTCCCCTTCAATGCTTTACATTTCTTTTTTATAGATTTTCTCATTTTAATAGCAAAAATTGTTTTAATATAAAAATTAGAATGCACTTTTATTGGTTAAATTGTCCGTGTTATTATTTTCGAATTTTTCATGAAGTTTGTGGACATTTTTAGTGGGTAAACTTTTGCTATTTGGTTTTATAGAAATAGACTTCAGCTAGTAAAATTTGGCTTTTTTGGGGTAAAATTATAAAATTTTCTTTAAGATTAGTACAAGACATTTAATTACTGTTCCCATAGTAGTAAAAATTATAATGACAAATTCCCAAATGTAAGAATTATAATGAAAATAATCAAAATAATCTGCAAGAACTTCCAAAAAATAAAAATAAAAAAACAAAATTAGTAATATTAAAAAGGATCTTCTTAATTTTTAAATTAACGAGAACAACAAATATTTTATTTTAAATTATGCTTTAATTTGTTTATATAAAATAATTTTTAAAAAAAAATTAATTTTGTATAATAAAAAAAAAATTGTTTAACAAAAACTGAAAGAAAAAATTTAAAAATGTTCTAAACAATCGCATTATAAAATGTATAATAATCAAAAAAATTACAAAAAAAAATTTGAAAGTTCAATTCAGAATAGTGACTAGGTACGGTCGATAATGCAGCTCTAAAACTGGAACATTTGCCAATTCACGCTTGGTTTTTATCTGTCAAACTGACAGTGGGGCATTCTTTTATTGTATAGTGATCGTGGCTTCCAGCTTTAAATGTTCTTTTGAGTTTCTTTTTATGTTCTCGTCTATTATATTAAAAAATTTTGTTCTATTTTTAATTAAAAAATATTATAGTCATTATTATAATTATTATTAATATTAAAGGTGTAATTTGTATATAAAATGATAAAATTTTATTCAAGATTAGTAGAAGACATGTTTAATTAATGTTCCCATAATAAAAATGTTAAAATTATAATGAAAATAATCAAAAGATTTCTGCAAGAACTTCTAAAATTAAAAAAAATAATAAAATTAATAATATTAAAAAGGAATTTTTCCTAAATTCTGCTATAATTTGTTAAATAAAAATAATTTTTTTATAAAAAAAATTAATTTTATATAACTTTTTGAAAAAATAAAACAATTTTCTTCACCAAAAACCGAAAAAAAAAATTAAAAATTGTCTAAATAGTCGCAGTATAAAATGTTTAATAATCGAAAAAATGACAACAAAATTTGACAGTTCAATTCGGAATAATGACTAGGTACGGTCGATAATGCAGTCTCTGAAAAATTAGAACATGTAACAATTCACGCTTGGTTTTTATCTTTAAATTGTCTTTTAAGCTGTTTTTTAAAGCTCTTCGTCTAACCTATTAAAAAAATTTCTTATATTTTTTAATTAAAAAAATTTTTTTCTAATTATTATAATTATTATTATTTCTAGTAATTATGGATTATTAAAAAAATATTTTTTTTTCTCTTAAGTAAAACCAAAAGTTTTAGTAATAAATGGTTTTTTTTTTTACAAAGTACAAAATATTGATCCCTCCTTCTACAGTAAAGGACTCAATAACAAATTACTATTTTTGCAGATAAACTCACGTCTTATACAGTCATTTAAGTTAAAATGGCACCCACATTCGTGGGATGTTCCTTTTAGGGTAAATCCATATTATTGTGAGCATGTGGGCGATCTGGATGGCTGTCGAGATTACAGTTTGCACTTCCAATCAGCCATTTGTAGTCTACTCGACAACTTTACCAAAAATTTGGGCTCAGAACTCGGATAGGATAATCTGCTCTCACGCAATATTTCCTTTTGGGACACCTTTCCCTATATATCCATCCTTTGACGTTCAAGTCACTATTGATAATCTTCTAAAGAGATTTGTAATGAAATTTCCTGCATTATGGAGCTTTTGAATCCATCCTGCCAAGTCCTATTTTTAATGTGTTAAAACAAGCTAAATTCAGTTTTTAATATCCTAAAGCAAACTAAATCCTATTAAAAGTAGATCAGCTTCGTTTCGAAAGATTTCGTCTAATCCCCACACATCTACAGATCGCCAAATGACCTCATGGAATACCAGGTGTATAAGCTTAAATCATAGATGGCGTGAGTGAGCGTATTAAGCTACCATGGGCACGCCATAATTTTTTTGTATGAGTTTGCCATCTGTCAACATTAATCAGTGCACATTGTCAACACTTTCGTACAACAACATACATTTTTCCTTTGGCAATCATGTCTAGTTTTGTGCCAGAAAAAGAGCATATGCGGGAAGCTCTGCTTTCTGCTTCAATTTGAAGAAATCGGCTGCCGAATCGCATCAAATGCTTCTGGAGGTCTATGGTGACAGTGCTTTATCGGAAACAACGTGCCGAGATTGGTTTCGTCGGTTCGAAGATGGCAATTTTGACTTGTTTGACAAGAAGCGTGAAAATCGGCCTAAGAAGATTGAGGACCATCAATTGCAGGCTCTTTTGGTCGAAGACGATACGCAATCGCAGAAAATGCTCGCGGAGCAATCGGGTGTTACTCAACCAGCCATTTCCATGCGCCTGCGTGCCATGGGGAAGATTGAAAAGATCGGAAAATGGGTGCCGCTTGAATTGCACTATAGGCAGATGGAGCGACGCCAAAGCATATGCGAAAAATCTTGCTCACCAGACAAAAAAGAAAGTCGTTCCTGCATGGGATTGTGACAGGCGATGAAAAGTGGATATATTTCGAGAATATTAACGCAAGAAATCGTGGGTTGATCCCGGCCAACCATCAACATTTCCCCAAGACCAAATCGCTTCCGACGGAAGTTGTTGCTGTGCGTTTGGTGGGATCAGCAGGGTATCGTCTACTATGAGATGTTGAAACCTGGTGAAAATGTCAATGCCCACCGCTACCACCAACAACTGATCAAATTGCACCGTGCTCTGCGTGAAAAAACGACGGATTATCAACAAAGACATGACAAGCTGATTTTCCTCCACAACAACGCACAATCGCACATGTCAAAAATGGTCTGAAACTACTTTGAGACACTCAACTGGGAGATGCTACCCCACCCCACTTATTCGGCAGCCCTGCACCCTTCCGATTACCACCGGTTTTCGTCGATGGGCCACGCGCTCGCTGAGCAGCAATTCGATTCTTACGAAGACGTCCGAAAATGGCTTGATAAGTGGTTTGCCTCGAAAGAGAAGGAATTTTGTTGGCGTGGTATCCACAAATTGCCCGAGCAATGGGAAAAATGTGTAGCTAACGAGGGCAAGTACTTTGAATAAATTTGTTTTTGCCTTCTACGAAAAAAACATGTGTTTTGTTTGACTTAAAAACAGCGGATTTAAGCTTATATACTTGTTAGTATAACAAGACCTCTGGCTCATGTGCTAGGAATAATCGAAACAGCATGCTCGGTATTTAACGTAAGAAAAAAAGACCCTCCAAACACTTAAAAGCACTTGTACTATTTTCTAGGCAAAATTTTAAATTCACAATCACGATTAAAAAGTTTCCAATTTAATACCTTTTAATGGGATTCAAATCCGTGTTAATAAAATTTGAACTTTTATAATATTTTCTGAACAACTTAGAGGCTGGTTTTTTTTAATTCAAGTTAGTTTTTATATATTTTGTTGTGTAACAAAAAGTCGTGAATTCAAACGTGGAAATTTATTCAATGTGGAGTAGATTTTTTCCTTCTACTGGATCCATCCACTTTCACTTTTTTTCCCGAATAGAAACTATAAAAAAATTCTAAAAATAGTTTAATGCAGGGATTGGTTTTTTTTCTTCATTTTTAAATAATTTTTTTTGTTTTGATATTTTTGAAGGAAGTAGTTTGATTTTTATGGAATTTTCTTGGTATTTTTTCCACTTGATGCATCCGCCACTTTTCATCATCTTATATTACGTCTATTGATCAAGTGTTCTTTTCTTTTTCTTCAGAATTTATTTTTTGTAAAAGTGTTAAATTTGTAGATATGCGCATGCGAGTGTGAATGGAGTTGAGGATCCCATATTGGAAATGTTCCTCCACCTCCAGTTATTTTTTAATGACCAATCAAGTATCCATTACTTAAATACTTCAGGTCTCTTTTTGTAAGCAAAAAAAAAAAAGAAAAACCTAAAATTCTGTGGTCTTTCTTAGAATACAAGTTGAAAATACTTTCGAAAAGCAGTCTCAAATGGTGGAGGGGGGGGGGGGGGTTGATAGTGGAAGTTGCTTAATAAAACACAGAACTTACTGCAATTCTAAAAGACTTGAAAATCGATTAAATATTCAGTTTTAATAAGCGTGGTGCATTAAAAAAAATAAAAATTTTGTAACCAAATTAAAAGAAAAAACACAAAATTCCCTAAATTCTTCTAAGATTTTGTATTTGGTAAATTCACCTCATCAACTCGAATTTTGACAGTCAGCGACATAAATCATAAAGAAATCGACACAAAATAAGAGTAAAAAGCGTTCATTTCGCTTACGTAACTTTTAAGAATGAAAAGAAAATATAATATTTTTTTTTCTAATTTAACATTAATTTATTTCAAATGCTTTAAATTTAAAAAAAAAGGGGGGCCCATATAAAAATCATCGGAACATAAAATGACAAATTCTCAAAGTGGAATAGGAAAAAGATATTTTTTTCTTTAAAAAGAACTAAAAACGAAAGAAAAATTATTAATAGTTTTTTCTTTTTTCAATCTAAATTAATATTTGTTGAGATATGGTTAGATAAAAATATTTTTGAAATTTTATTGTAGATAGAATTCTAGGTGCAAATGCTATTAAAAAAAAAAAAGAAGAAGAGATTTGGTGAAAATTTGAGTTATTTTCGATAAAAGTTTTTATAGAAAAATCTGTTCTGGACTCAATTTTGAGATTTAAAAATATATTTTTAAATATTTAAATAACAAAATGAAAATTTTGAATCTTTAAAATTTTTGGACTTGAATTATGTGGATAGGAAAAATTTGAGTTCGATCAAAACTTCTGATTTGTGTTAGATAAATTTAAAAATTTGTATATCCTCTATTTAGGGTATAAAAAAAAACCCCTCAATTTAAGCATTTTGTCAAGTGCATCCACAAACATAAGTTACTGTGGGACCAGTTAGCAAAAAAAAAAATGTTGTATCCAAAAATGTATTCTATCGCCGATCCGTGTCGGGTCTATCTATAAGCAAAGCCCTTTTTTGTTGTCAACAAGCTTCTTGCCCGAAAAAAAATCAAAAAACACCAAATTGCATAATAAAAGCATATTCTCTGAAAATTGCCCAATTTTTACTGCTATTTTTTTCTTATTTACCCTTTTGGGGCTTTTTTTTTATTGAAGTCAAAACGAAAGAAAGAAAAAATTGAGTAAACAAAAAACGATTGAATGTAAACTTAAATTCTGAAAATAGAATAAAAAATTTTGTTAAAAAAAGAACAAGGCCAACAAAAACCAAGAAGATTACATGAAAAAAAGGTCCAAAAAAAAAAATAGGTACAAGACGAAGGAAAAACTAAGACCTTAGAGCGAAGAATCGAATAAGAATGGCTCGAAAAATAAACCAGAAGCAGCAGTTACAGTATTTATAGTAGCTACAGAATCAGAATCGTCCCCTCTTTCCCCAAAATAGGTAGCTGAACAACATCACGTAATTACGTGCTTACATTTGCGTGAATATCTTTGAAAGTTTTTTTTTGTCAGTTGGAGCAGATACCTTTTTTTTTGGATACGCTTTCATGTTTTTTCTCATTGATTATTCGAATTTGTAATATGCTCACGTCTAGAGCAAAGCCCAAAGAGTATAAGAAAGGGGTGTGGGGGGGGGTAATGAGAAGTAGCATACGTACCAATGAAAATCCCATAAATGGGGGGCAATTGACGATGCAGAAGAAAAATTAACCGAAGATTTTGCCATTCACGATAGACGATTTTACAGATTTCTGAATGTAAGTGTGTCCGGCCGCGTCCATCTTGTCTTGTCTAGTATTTATTTATTTATGTAATTGTGTGCTAATGTTAGGGCATATCGATATGGACGAGTATGTTGAGCTCCAGTATTGAAAAGCATGGAAATAGAAAATATTAAATTAAATCGTGTTCAATGATAAAAGATGCTCGTGCGTTTCAATAGGAAAATAATTTTTTAGGTTACTTTAATTATAATAGAAAAAATATTCCATCATAAAATATTTGCACAAAAAATAAAAATTAGATTTAGTTTAATTGCTTTTATTAATTCAAAAATATTGTTGGCTGAAAGAGACTATTAAAAGGTAGAAAGAGAATAACCTACCAGGAATCGAAGTTATTGTAAGAATATTCTACTTATACCAATAAAATAACAGATTTACAATAAAAATATTTAGCAATAATTTTCAATTAAAAATTTTAATTTAAATTTTCAATAAAAATTTTCATCAAAAGCTCAGTTAAAAATGTTCTGTAAAAAATTCTAAATAAAATTTTAGGAATTTCTCAGTATAAAACCGTCTTTCAGTAAAAAATGTTCAATTAAACATTTTCTGCAAAGTTTACAGTAAAATTCTCAGTTAAATTGCTAAAAAAAATTTCTGTAAAATTTTCAGTTAAAAATTTTTTGTCAAATTTTCAGTTAAAAATTGTTTGCAAAATTTTGAGTAAAAATTTTCAGTCAAAATTTTCTGTAAGATTTTCAGTGAAATTGTCAGTAAAATTTTTAGTTAAAAATTTTATGTTAGATTTTCAATTAAAACTTTTCTGTAAAATTTTCTGCAAAATTTTCAATTAAATTTTTTTTTGCAAAGTTTTCAGTAAAAGAAAATTGGCAGTAGTTTTTTCGGTAAAGTTCTCAGGTAAAATGCTAAGCCACCATTTTCAGTAAAAATGTTCAGTTCAAATTTTCTGTACAATTTTCAGTAAAATTTTTAGTTAAAATGTTAAGAAACAGTTTTTAGTAAAGTTTCCAGTAAAATAAAACTGGCGGTTGTATTTTCATTTAAAAATTTTTTGGAAGATTTCCAGTTAAAAATTTTTTTGTCAAATTTTCAGTTAAAAATTTTTTGTCAAATTTTCAGTTAAAATTTTTTTGCAAAGTTTTCAGTAAAAGAGAATTGGCAGTAGTTTTTTCGGTAAAGTTCTCAGGTAAAATGTTAAGCCACCATTTTCAGTAAAGTTTTCAGTAAAAATGTTCAGTTCAAATTTTCTGTACAATTTTCAGTAAAATTCTCAGTTAAAATGTTAAAAAACAGTTTTCAGTAAAAATGTTCAGTTAAAAATTTTCTGTCAGATTTTCAGTTAAAAATTTGATGTAAAATTTTCAGTTAAAATTTTCTGCAAAATTTTCAGTTAAAAATTATTTGCAAAATTTTGAGAAAAAATCTTCAGTTAAAATTTTCTGAAAGATTTTCTCTCAGATTTTCAATTAAAAATTTTCTGCAAAATTTTTAGTTAAAATTTTTTTGCAAAGTTTTCAGTAAAAGAAAATTGGCTGTAGTTTTTTCGGTAAAGTTCTCAGTTAAAATTTTAAGCCACGATTTTCAGTAAAGTTTTCAGTAAAAATGTTCAGTTCAAATTTTCTGCACAATTTTCAGTAAAATTTTTAGTTAAAATGTTAAGAAACAGTTTTTAGTAAACTTTCCAGTAAAAGAAAACTGGCGGTTGTATTTTCATTTAAAAATTTTCTGTCAGATTTTCAGTTAAAAATTTACTGTAAAATTTTCAGAAAATTTTCTGCAAAATTTTCAATTAAAAATTATTTGCAAAATTTTGAGAAAAAATCTTCAGTTAAAATTTTCTGAAAGATTTTCTCAGATTTTCAATTAAAAATTTTCTGCAAAATTTTTTGTTAAAATTTTTTTGCAAAGTTTTCAGTAAAAGAAAATTGGCAGTAGTTCTCAGTTAAAATTTTAAGCCACGATTTTCAGTAAAATTTTCAGTTAAACTGTTAAGAAACAGTTTTTAGTAAAAGAAAATTGGCGGTTGTATTTTCAGTTAAAAATTTTCTATGAAATTTTCAGTTAAAATTTTTTTGTAAGATTTTCAGTTAAAAATTGTCTGTAGTTTTCAGTAAAAGAAAATTGGCGGCAGTATTTTCTGTAAAATTCTCAGTTAAAATGTTCAGCAATAGTTTTCAGTAAAATTTCCAGTAAACGAAAATTAGCAATGATATTTTCAGTAAAAATTTCAGTTAAAAATTTTCAGTAAAATTTTCAGTAAAATTTGCAGTTAAAATGCTAAGCAAGAGTTTTCAGTAAAAATGTTCAGTTAAAAATTGTCTGCAAAGTTTTGCCAGTAAAATTTTCAGTTAAAATTTTCAGTAAAATTCTCAGTTAAAATGTTAAGCAACAGTTTTCGGTAAAGTTTCCAGTAAAAGAAAATTAGCGGTGAATTCAGTTAAAACCTTAGAAAAAGTTGGTTAGAAAAACCGTTCAGAGTATAAATCCGACTGGAAATTACGTAGATAAAAAGTTTTAGTAGAGTTTTTGTTAACTAAAATGGTGTTAGATAATTTCATATAAATTACAATACATTAAATTTGAATATGTCCCGGTGATAGTCTTGACCTTTTATCACCCAATCCTCAAGTACGTGTGGAACGAATAATTTGACTGGCGGCACTAATAGAATCAATAAAATATTGACACCAGCCAAATTTTCCCATCCTAAGAAGCCCCCCTTCATTTTCTACAAATTTCACAATAAATAAAAAGAAAAATAATCGAATAGGAAAAAATCCCAAATAATACCCGTTAACTAAGAGTTTGAATAAATTTTTTCCATTTTGAATCGATTCAATTCGCATTTCCATTGATTACGAATTATGACTTGCGAAAAATCGCAGCTAAGCTTTCATAAATAATTCCTTATTGTGCGCACTCGATTCGAAAGCTTTCGGCCACAGATTGTTCGGCACAGAAACCATTCAGACCACATCACATCATCGTCTCCTTCTGCCCTGCTTGCCAAGAATTTGTGCGGATGTTTTTTTAATCTTTTGTATGATTATGTAACTCGATTCGATAAAAACTTTGTCGGAAATGAAACAGAAAACAAAAAATTCACACACAACAAAGTCGGTGAGGAGTAGTGGTGGTGGGCCATTGTGACTTCTTGTCAAGTCGAAACTTTCTTCAAAAATGATCAAAAAGAATTTTTTCTCGATTTTCGTAACAAAAACAATTTTTTTCCATTCCATTTCGAAGACAAGAAGAAATGGTGAAAAGAGTTCCCAATCATTAGTGGAAGCTGGAGATTTTGGGGAATATTTTCACCTCTGAAAAAAAAGCTTAAACAACGCCAAGAAAGAAAAACAGAAACCGAGATTCGCGGAGATTTCGTATTGAAATGCAATAAGTTGATTTATGGGCACAGATTTGGTAATTTAATGCCATCGGTGGATGGATGTTGGTTTGAGGTTGGATGATGGTTGATGGTCTCATAATGGAACCATTTTTGCGATAGGCTGGCACGGAGCGAAAGGGAACTAAACTGATCAGATCGAAATGTGAAAATAATTTCGGTGTCATATTCGAGACAGCAGCGTATTCTGGTAGGGCTCTTTGCTGTAAAAAATCATGTCGTGTACGGCTTTTTTCCCGTGAGTTCAATAATTTTTTGCAATAGATTCGATGTGGTCATTGACATGTGGAGCAGAGGAGAAATCGGAAATATGAGAATCCGCATTGGGGTCTGTGACTCCGTGTATTGGAGTTTTAGTTTTTATTATTCTGTTTGTTCAATTTTCTTAAAATGTTTTGCAATTTTCCTATTTTGATCATTTTACTTTTATTTATTAATGATTTACTGTTATTGCTTGGTTAAAAGTAAAGCTCAGTGTTAGAATTAGTAGTTATTTTTGTTTTTTTTTTTTAAAATCCCCCAAATAGTTAATGGGACAAATGCATTTTTAAAAAAACATAATTTAATCAACAACAAACAATTCGACTCTTTTTAGAAACTGTCGATTAAAAAAATTGTTCACTATTTTATTTGAAACGTCCAGTAAAACTTCAGTAAAAATTGCTCTTAAAAATACAAATTTAAGGAAATATTTTCTAAAAATTTCCCTTTAAAAGTTGCAAAAAAAATAACTTTTTGGAGTTTTACCCTGAAAATTCCCTCCAAAAAAATTGCTGAAAATATTTTACTTGAAAAGATTTGATTAAAAATTTCGATGAACAGTTTTCTTGAAATATTATTCCCTTCAAAATTCAAATTAAAATTTATCTTAAATAGTATAAGTAAAAATTGGAGCGAAGTTTTTATTTGAAAGTTTTGATTATAAGCTTTTCTATCCCCAAAAAAATTATTTTTTCTACTTAAAAAATTTCTCGTAAAAACTTTCCTCGATAAGTTGCAGTTAAAATGGTTCTGGCGTACTTCCCTAAAAATTCCCTCCAAAAAATATTCCGCTGCAAATTTTCGCTAAAAATTTAAATTGTTAATAAAAATTTAAGTAAACCTCCTGGAAAAAACAAGTAAAAAATTTTAGTAAACAAGTTTTAAAAGAAAAAAAAATCCTCTTTTTCTAGAGGAAATATTTTATTAAATTTTTTTTTTAAAAAGTTTTGATTTTCCTTTATTATTAAAAAAAGTTTTTAATATTTTCTCAAATAAATTCTACTGAAACTTTTGTTAAAAATTAAAATTTTATCAAATCTTTGAAAAAAAATTTTATTAAAAATATTTTACAACAAATTGTTCAAAAAAATTTTTATATCAAAAAACTTTTTAAATTATTTTTCAGTTAGTTTACTTGAAAAATATTCTATTAAAAATTTTAGTAAAATTATTATTACAGTTAATATTTTCTGAAAAATTCCAGTAAAAATTTTCCTCGATAAATTGCAATGGTTCTGGCGTATTTCTCTAAAAAAAATTTCCAAAAAATATTCCGCTGCGAATTTTTCCAAAAAATATTCCGCTGCGAATAAAAAATTATTTACAACAAATTGCTAAAAAAAAATTTTATATCCAAAATTTCTCAAACTTTTTAATTATTATTTTTCAGTTAGTTTACTTGAAAAAAATTCTATTAAAAATTTTTATTGTAAGAGTTTGATGACAATTTTTACTACTCTTTGTCTTTAACTTCAAAAATAAACAACAAAATTTGTTTATTTACATAAAAATTTGATTGGTTTTTGAATTAAAAAATTGTTGTTAAAATTTTTAACAACAAATTCCCATAAATATTAATTAAAATTTCTTTTGAAAATTGCTAGTAAAAAAATATTTTTTTTTCGGAATATTTCAATTTTGATCAAATTAAAAAAAATCCGTCAAGAATACTTGCAAAAATTTTAACTTTTTTTTTAGTTAGTAAACTTCTGTAAAAAAATTTCCCTAAAATTGTTTCTGAAAAGAAAATTTCAAAAATTTTACTATACTCTTAAAAAAACTATTTTTAAGAACTTTTATTTTCTGATTAATAACTTCTGATTCTCTATCTTATAGGGTTTAGTTAAAAATTAAGGGCAATTTAGAATTTTTTCTTCTATTTTCGGTAATTTCGAATGTCATCCATTACGAAAATGTTCACTTCCAATATGGAACAGAAGCAAGACCTTATCCTATGAACTAAAATTTTCGTAGGTTCGAACCTATAACCATAAATCTTAATATTGTTTTATTTAAGTGTAAAATGACAATGACCAGATTACTGCGGCTTGTGATTTGTTGTACTTCTGGATGAGACGCTCTTTTTTGAGGACTGGAATTTTTCTCAAGTGTTGAACATTCAATTTTGCTGTTGACAATTTTTTTAATTTTCTCAATTGAAATAGATCAACTCAACTCGACTATTGCGCAAAGATTGCACTTGAAACATGCCCATTCGAATGGATGGATTGGACATATACGGGCACGACATATATTGTGGAATCACATAAACAAGAAGATCTGAAAATAGTGAACGTTGGTCATTTTTGTTTATAGGAAATAAGGGAATCTGGTTTAGACGTTTTTCCACGGTCCTCAGACGAGACAAATTTATTTTGCCTATGGTAGACTTTAGTCTTTTCCCAAATCTTTTTACAGAACCAATTTTAACAGTAATTCCACCTTTCATAATCAGATGGGCATAAAAATGCCCGTTAGAATTTCCGTACACTTTCTACTCTGTCAGAGATGGCGTCAAGACCCCAAAGTGCTCGTAATAAATGGATAAGAAAAAAAAACGGCAAAGAATAGTTTCGTTCGCGAGTTGAACGTCTTTGTTTGCCGTCATCCCCTTGTTGACTCTTGTTGGCGTGGGGCTATCGTTTTATTGAAGAATTGAAGCTTGATTGTCGGAATTGTTTTCAATTGCGCGATCGTTTCATTAAATGCGATTCGTTGTCACCAAATACTCTTTTTTTTTTGTTTTGTGTGGAGCGTTTTATGCAAATTTCAACAGCGCAATTTCATGATATCTTTGGTGAAAGACTACCGCGACATTATCAAAATCCGGAAGAAAATTCAAATATTTAGAAATAAACTGTGACTGCCGCCACAATGACTCTTTATGAAAAGCGGGGGAGTTTATGCTTTTCTTGAATAAAAATACAATAGTTTTAACCTAGTAATGAATTGTTAAATTATTCCAAATTATTTATTGAACTAAATTTGGAAATTTCGATTATATCTTTTTTGGCAATTTTTAATCAGGTCAAGATTTGAGTGAGTTTTTATGGCAATTTTTTTTTAATGAAATAAAACCTTTTAATTAAGTGTGCCAACAAATTCTTTAATTAAACTTCAATTTTTTCAATTTACTCTTATTAGGAAGCGGATTTTATTGAAATGCATTTGAAAAAAAAAATATATTTAAAAAATAAGCGCATTGAATTAGGCTATTATTTTTAGAAGAACAATGACATACATTTTGGCATATGGCAGAGACAATTTAAAGAATCGCAATTAATTAGGCTAGAAATATTTTATCGGCTTTTGCTATAATTTGGCATTATCCATAAAAAGAGGCCATAGAATAATTATTACATAAAAAAAGATCGTCTTCCGATTTTTTATATTTTTTTTTAAGTAAAAATTTAAATTTAAAAAATCAACATTAGATTAAGAAGTTTAATTAGAAGTTGAATATGTGAGCTCCAACTATGAATTCTTCCTTTTACATTCGATAAGCAATCAAAATTAATGACAAACGCAGAAGATCACCTGCCGCCATTCGGTTACAAGTACTAAAAGCTTGGAGAGAATATGCCTATAAGCAGTAAAGTGTGGCAAGTTTTCACTGCTCTTACTTAGTAAGTAGTCAATACGAATGCGTCATACGTCATGCTTGCGCTACTAATGCGATCTGTCGAGGATTATGTGTACTACAATGATTTAACTATAGTTCCACAGACTTCCGCAGAATCCGCAGAATTTTAAAAAATTATCTTATTTAAAAATCAGCTACAGAATAGATCTTTTCAATGCCGAAGTCGATAGAAAAATTGCTTGCATATAGATGACTCCCTCATCAACTATTTATCGAATTTAGGGATAAAACTATACAGTACCTTCAGAGATTTAGGCTTCCCAGAATAATTATATTGTCCAGAACGGGTATGACAATTGTTTGAGGAAGAATAAAATTAACCGAATAACTTTCAGAAGCAAACATCGTTAAAAGTGATTTGCGACTCAGTAGGATGATGACGTATACCATTCTCATTAGGTGTGCCCAGATAAATTTTGATCTACAGACCCGTACATGATCCATCCCCTATATGAGGATCCTATTTATTAATAAGATCATGGGATACCACCATGATCGCGCAGTTGTGGCTAAAATCAAGCTAAATAAGCTGGGTTAATCTGGAAACCTAATCCATTTCGATAAGAAAGATTTTAACCTAAAAGTCTGCAGTAGTATTTTTTAATGGTCCCAGAAAAAAACCTGGCCCTATCTTCGATGGTGATAGGACATTAAAGACATGCTAGGATAGTCGTCGCACTGAAAAATCGCGGCGCAAAACTGGGATGTCTAACTGTCTTTGGCGGATGAGAAATATCCTACCTTAGATTATAGAAGAACTGGATTCTGTCAAAATTTTGTTGGCAATACATTCGTAAGAACGCGCGCACATGCAAAACAACAGAAACGGCGCAAATCAGTGGGGGCAAATTTTATACTTCGGTATGCGATTGAAGTGGTTTGCTTAAAACCACGTTCATATGAGATGTCATTTATCACAAATTAAAAGTGAGATCATACGAAGATAAATATATAATATGAATGCAATGTAGTCGGGGGAAGCAACCGCCGAATATTACTAATAAGAAAAGAAGATAACGAAAATTGAACATGAACATTTTGAGGGTGTTTAAATAAAACTAATTTATTATATAAATTGCAGTCAGAAGGTTTTATCGACACATGAACGCGAAAATACTATTAAAATCTTACACACATACTTTACGTACGCCAGCACTGAACTATTTTCTGGTAAACATTGAACTGTCAACATCACATTTGTTTACATTTATTGAATGATGAACTTTTCACTTTTGAACCAAATTTTTGGACCAAATAAATCATTACAAGCCATTTAACCATACTATAAACTAAATTGCAGTTAATTTTTCTACAAAACTGAAGATGTCAACTCTAACGAAAGAAAGAAATTCCCGACTTCCTCATTCCGTTGAATTACCACCAATTCTATATAAGACACTTCATTTTATGAACTCAAAATTTCCTAATCAATGTTATCAACAATACTTCAAAAAATATAAAAACCATACTTTAACTTGCACTTTCCGATAAATGCCAAAATAACAACTTTGAAAAGCAACAAAAATATGCAAGCATTTCGGTATGCTACCACCAATTTGATGGAGAATGGCGTGTTTTAAAACTCTCCGAAAATTGAGACGTTTGCAGAAAAAATAAAAATGTTCTGTTATTGTGTTTAAATTGTATTTCTACTATTGCAAAATAAGTGAATTAAAATGAATTATGCTTTTGGTATTCAATAAATTCCTATTACGAAAACTAGATGTTAGAGGGTGTCATGTCTACATAAAAAAATCTACAGAAAAGTATGCAAGCGTTACGATTTCTCGCCGCTTTTGCAATAATTCAGACATCAAATTGCTTATACATATACGAAACTCTGACGTCCAGGTATTCTTTAATCTAAGGATTCTACAGTCAATAATATAGATAGTTCCATAAAATGACACAGACCCTTTCTTCGATGGAGTGCCGGTCTTAGCCAGAAAGTTTTGAATTAAAAAGGCCCAGAACATGATAATGATTTTCAATAAGACATTTTTCGAAATATGTTTAAAAAATATTTTCATTTAATTGTATATGTTATGCCTGCCTTTTATTAGAAATTACTTGAATTATATTCAAATTGTTTTGCGCTCACTTCTTATAATCTACCTTCTACAGCCTAAATTTGAAGTGCCCACATTTAATTGTAATTAAATTAGAGTATAGATGATCCATGTTTCTGACTGATTTGAAAAATGCCTTACCTTTCTGACCGATGTTCCTGTCCTGATCTAAGACTACAGGCATAGTCTCTTTGGCAGCGCTAGTATCGCTTAAGATTTGCTGGCGCTAGTATCGTTTGTAATTAGAACATTTTTTTTAAATGTTTAAACTTTTGCAATTATTTACAAAAAAATTTCTTTTCTACGCAATCACACATTTATGGTTGAAACTATAACTTAATTGTACAAAAGAAAGTTGTCATGTACTTCATGTAATTTCTCCTCAAGAAGAACGCGAGAAAAACAATATTATATCAATTATTTTTTACTCTACTTTTATCTTTTTTATGAATCCCCCTCTTCCTTTGTTCCACCTTTCATAAATTTCAAACAAATTGACGGAACGAACACCACATAAAAAGTATAATTAATAAAAAGCTAGATTAACATAGTTTTTGTTGGGCTATCAATAAAAATTCATTAAAAAAAAAGAACAAGAAAAACAATGCAACATTATTTATTCTAGTCTCCAAAACGAAGCTGAGTTCAAGTTCAGATCATAGAAACAATTTGAGAAATTGATTAATAGACACAGACAGCTTCGATTGTCGTCAGTTTGTGAGTAAAAACCATAAGTACCCTCCCTGACTGGCTCCAACCGTGGAGACTCTCGTTCGTTTCACGCTTGATTGCAATCAAAATTTTTTGTTTATATTTTGTCCTGTGTTTTTTTTCTCTCTCCAAAAACTAACAGTACGAATAGAAAAAAAAAACATTGAGAATATAAAAACGGAATTTATTTATTTTTTGTTTATGTTATTGTGCAATCGATTAAAATTGTGAAGATTTCTACACAAACACTCTCTTGTACAAGTACGAGTAAACATTTTCTCAATTCTTATTTCGAAAATGAAACTTTTTATTTCGAAATCATACCAAATTTTCACTTTTCAACGGAATTGTTTATAAACTTACGATACCATCTGATATGAAATTTAAATTTATTTGTTTATGTTTTCGAATTCGATAAAAACAATAAAAAAATAAATAGAAATTAAGAAAAACATTTCGTCTAAACAAAAGTTTATGTGCATTTCTTCTTAAAACACTCTCAAAAAAAAAGAGTGCTTGAAATCTTCCAAATTAAAATTACCAAAAAATTTTTTCTTTATTTATAAATCTGAATTTTTTTGTTCTACAGAAAAATAAAAAAAAAAACAAGTAATTAAAGACCAATTCAAATAGTAATAGTGGTTCGGAAAATACAGGGCTGTCATTATGACAGTTGTCAAACATGTGTGTCATGCAAGAGGGGATTTTATTGCATTTCATATTATGGAAAATTGTAAAAACTTTTCGGATGGTTACTTTTCGAACAAATTTTTTCGAAGAATGAGCCTTTTTTTTTGCTCGGTGCATGCGTCCTCTTAAGCGGTGATTTTACTTAATGAGTAAAATTTCCGCTTAAGGGGCTCTGGAAATCCTCACGAGACTGGATAAGACATTATATCGCCGAAAATACTTTTGAAGTCATTGGCACGTATTTCTTTGAAAATACAGAGAGACCTTTCCTTTTTTTTGTTGATATGAATTTGAATATTTTAATCTGACCTTATGAGGGGTTTTAATAAAATGACGCCACATGCCATACAACGTGATGAATTTTCACCTTATTGCGAGAAAAATTTGATTAAAAATTTCGTTTTCAAAAATATATTCCCTTAAAAATTCAAATTCAAATTTCTTTTAAATAATATAAGTAAAAGTTGGAGTGAAATTTTTATTTGAAAATTTCGATTACACACTTTTCTATCCTCCAGAAAATTATTTTTCTTGTAGAAAAGTTGATATTTTCTGAAAATTTTTTTCGTCGATAAGTTGCAGTTAAAATGGTTCTGGCGTATTTCCCTAAAAATTCTTTCCAAAAAGATAAGTTAAAATTCTTTCCTGGAAATAACAAGTAAAAAATTTTAGTAAACAAGTTTTAGAACAAAAAAATCCTATTAAAATTTTCCTTAAATTATTTTAGGAAATATTTTATTAAATTTTTTTTAAAAAGTTTTCATTTTTTTTTACTTAAAAAAGTTTTAATTTGTTCTCAAATTAATTAATTTGTTATAAAATTAAAATTTTATTAAATTTCTGAAAAACAATTTTATATAAAATATTTTACGACAAATTGCTAAAAAAAGTTTATGTGCAAAATTTCTCAAACTTTCTAAACATTTTTTTCAATTAATTTACTTGAAAAATATTCTATTTAAAAAAAGAGAAAAGCTCTCGGTATGTGTGATTTCGTGATTAGGGGATGTTGATTGGTCTCCTAGATCGTTAAGTAATGACCGAATCAGATTTCGAAATTGCACGAAAACACAAACTAATAAAAATTACCTCAAAAGGATATGGGTCCTAACATTTGATTGATATTATATTTCATGGATAATGGCAAAGTCCAAACAACATAATGAAATAAATTTATCAAAATCTGAATTTAAAATGTCTTTTATTCTAACTTACTTTTCGAAGCACACATTGGATAAGCCTTTATTTCTATAAATAACGAAAACTAAGGAAAACAAAATTCATAGATTTATTAATATTATAAGGATGAAACAAAAACAACAACAGGAACAAAATCCAATAAAATCGAAAATATATGATTTGTTATTGATTTTATTATACGCGTTTAGATAGTGTTTAATCGACTGAGCATAATCTTGTTGATGGTTTCTTGTTGTTAGCTGAACACTTACTTCTTCTTCGTAAAGTGTTCGATTTAAAATCATATCCGGAAATAATCGAAAATCGAAATAATCACTATACAATTGGGGAGAGTGGATCTATGATGGGGGTATATTGGATAAAATTATATTCAGTTCGATTATTTTGAATATTATTCTTTGCCAGCTTTTCGAGATTTTGTCAATATTTTGCCATTGAACGAGAACAAATAAAAAGGATCCCATTTCAAGCGAATGCATCCCAAGAGGAATAAACAATTTACTATTTGTCTACAGTTTAAATATCTATTTTTAGGGCAATCGTAAATTTTATATAACAAAGAAATCCTTTTTCGTGGCTTGCTTTAGTGACACTTGGAGCGTCTGTGTTTAGAACGGAAAAGTCTTGAGTTCGAAACTAGCTGGAAGCATAGTGTAAATTTTACTATAAAATTTACACATTTCAGTTTAAATGTTAGTCAAAATCATATTTTAAAAAAAGAACCCCTTTGACAATTTAAATATATGAAAAAAAAAGAAGAAGAAAAAGAAATTTAAAGGAAATGCCGTCATAGAAATGCTTTTAGATATTTGACCCTTCAATATATAATCTACTTTTTCGCACTTAGCAAATTTAATTTGATCTTAAAAAATATTTTTACCAATACAGATATGAAAAATTATTAAAAGGTTATCGGTTTCGTGGTTCGGAAAGTATAGCCATTGTATCCGAAAAAAACTGAATGTCTGATGTGCATTTTTCTGTCCTGGTCTAAGACTACAGGCATAGTCCCTTTGGCGGCGCTAGCATCGCTTATGATTTGCCGGCGCTAGTTACGCTTAAGATTTACCGGCGCTAGTATCGTTTGTGATAAGAACATTTGTCTAAGTTTTTTTGAATGTTTAAACTTTTAAAACTACTAAATAAAGTGTGTAGTTTATTTAAACTACTAAATAAAGTCTTATTTAAATTGCTGTTAGGAAAGTAAAAATAAAAAAAAACATTAAAAATTTAGATTTGCATGTAATATTTAATGGCTTTTACGGCCCATTTGGGACGGTTACTCGGTCATTCCTTGACGGATGTTAGTTTTTTTAATGCTATGAAGTATGATATTTCGTGTAGTTCCAACGGCGTCAAATCCTATGATCTTGACTGCCAAATGGTATCAACAAATCTCGTAATTATACGTTGTGGAAACTTTTTGTACAATACGCCTAAAAAGTCACATGTGATCCAGATTACAATTCACGCCTAAAAAGTGAGTTATCATAGGGTCGTAGCGGTCAAAATTGACGGTGACGGACGATTTCTTTTTCCTTGTCTTCTATGAAATAGGGGCCAATGACACTTTCAGACCTAAATGCGCGCATACAGTCACTTTTCGGTGATAGAATCGGTTCTCCACACTTACTTGTGGGTTTTTAGAGCCCCATTTTGCTTATTGACAAATTTTGTCGTGTGAGAGATGAGCCTTATACAAAAAAATGTCTTTATTCCGCGAAAAGTTCCAAAAGAACGTACAATTGACGATTATATTTACGCAAGCAAACCTCAAACTTTAAAGCTTTTAAGAAAGAAATTCCATCAAGAAATCATTAAATTACAACCGGAAAAGTTCGAAAAATCTCAAATAGGATCAAATACCGCGAAAAGTCTCCTGGCCGCTTTTGGAATAATTTTATATTCTTTTTTTTTTTTGTGTAACTAAAATCCACCTTGTTTATCAATTTGCACTTAATAATTTCTCGTTCTGTATCGCCTACATGGCAACAAATACGCTAATTTACTATTATTATTATTATATCTATAAAAGCACAATCTAATCGATAGGCATTAATACTAAAATCAACTAAACCCCCCACAAAAAAGAAAACTATCGAGCAAATATAGACCATAATTTTGAATCAATTGATTTTAATCTGAAATGCTCAGCGTATATGGTAAAAGATAGTCGATTTGATGGATAAATTATTCACACACTCGTATTATGCCACTTTTGTTAGTAGAGTTTATGATTTCATAATGTTTATGGAAATATGAATGTACTTTCGTACTCTGATATTTTTCGATTAATGGTATTCGTAGTGAATATTAAGATAAATTGATAAATAAATGAAAAGTGACATATTCCTAACTAAAAGATATATTTTTTGATGGAG
Source organism: Atherix ibis (assembly GCA_958298945.1). Classification (NCBI taxonomy): domain Eukaryota; kingdom Metazoa; phylum Arthropoda; class Insecta; order Diptera; family Athericidae; genus Atherix; species Atherix ibis. Next base: position 28,650,860 of record OY282607.1, read on the forward strand.
CAGGACGTAGACTAACTCTACTAGTATTCAGTGTATACGAATAGGTAAAATGTTCATCAATATTCAGAACATAAATTGGTTATTTGCATTGAAGTTTGAATATAACTAAATCATCCCAATTAGTACACTCAAATTGGAATCTCTGAATGAGATTATGTGGGAGTTGTTGTGGTTTTATTCCAACACCAAAAACATAACAATTTTTGGCGCATCGAAATTTAATAGCATCATTTTGAGAGCATATTTATTGTATTTATGTGGGGCGCATACTTTTAAACCAAAATACTAATAATGATCAATAATCATAATAGATAAAACAAAAAAAACACACCAAAAGAATACACAAAAAAAACCAATCGATTAAAACGAATTCTCTAAAAAAAAACAGGCTCCATCATTCTTTGTTTTGTTATTTTTTTAAGGACAAATCCGAATGGAATTGGATTTTTTTCTAAAACCAAAAAAATAAAGAACAGTCAAAAAACTGTCCTCTTCTGTGATTCCAATGAATTCAATAAAAATCCATTAATTTTGTCGAAAACCTTTTTGTAAACAATCTCACTGACATTAGACCAATATTTTTTTAGAAAAAAAAGTTAAAAAAGAAAACCGCCAATTTTCAATACAACAATCTCAACAAAAAAAAATAACAAAAATAAGAATTCCAAAAATAGAAAATAAAATGGGTAAAATATCCAAAAAGAAAAACAAGCAACAAAAAAAAAAACTGCTCGAAACATAAAAATGACGATCGATTTGCCCATTTCTGAGCACGAGTGAGTATTAATGGCGGCGACCCAAATTGAGCAATGACAGCACTGCGTTTGTTCAATGTTGCACGCACGCTACCTTTTCGGCAATGAATGCTGCGCGTTGATTGACAGCCAAACCGACCGACTAACAACTATGGGCGAATTTGAAATACAAAATTGTCTAATTTGTGCTTTTTTATTTATTTTATTTGATTTTTTTTACTATTTCTGTACAAATATTTTCACATAATTAAAAGAAAGCAAAATAAAATGAAAAGAGGAAAAAAATCGAAGAGAAAATCAAATTTTAGCGCAACAATTTTGACAACCCACACTCGCTCTTGTACCATAAAACATGGTCCACATTTAATGGCGATTATTTTCATAATGGATTTTTTTGTTTGTTTTTGATTTTAGAATTAATTTTTTTTTAATTATTGAACAATTTTTGAATTATTTTGAAGCTTTGCAATTTTTATCTTATTTGTGCTACGGAAAGTAAAGTTAAGTAAAAAAAAAACTTTTGTGGGATTCAGATTTCGATGAAATTTTTATTTTATTATATTGATTGGACCTTGTCATTATGCATGGAGTGAAAAATCATTGAAATAGCCGTCACCAGACACCTTCCAGGACTCAATCGACTTGATTTGAGGATACCTTCGATACTTTTTTTCGCACGTTCTCGGACGTTAGTTTTTAGGTATTGTTAAATTTGAGGATTATCTGCGTAAATACAAACTTTTCACAAGCAAGAGACTAACGGCGTCAAATCACAAAATCTTGGATGTCAATTGATGTCACCAAATTATTAAATTAAGCATACCGGGAACTTTTCTCGCAATAAAGCCAAAGTTTGTCGAGTTCTGCGGCATGTGGCGCCATTTTTTTAACACCACATAAGGTTCAGATTAAAGTTAAGGCCAAAAACACTCACTTATCATACGACCATAGCGTTCAGAATTAACTGTACGGTCTCTCTCCTTTCACACTTTCAAAGAAATACGAACCAATGACACCTTCAGACCAAAATGCACAATAAACAGTCACTTTCCGTAGATACAATGACTTGTCAACAATTACTTCGGGGTTTCCGGAGCCCCATATATGGGAATTTTGTTTATTGACGTATTCACCGAGCAGGAATCGTTGGAGACATTTTATTTTCGAAAAATCCTCATCCAAAGCCTGTTGTTCCAGCACCCATTTGGCGTTTAGGTATACCATTTTATATTATGGATGGTGTATTGGATATTTAAATAGTTTTATTAGGAGGTGGTTCTCAAGGTAGTATTCTTGGTTCTCTTTCATATTAAATTTACACTCATGATATTCCAACAAATAATAAAAAACAACAATATATGCCCAATGACTCTGCCATAAAAATCCATATTAACTCCTATAAAACCGTTTAGAAAAATGAAAATTGAAAGTGAGCGAACAAAAATGCGTTAAAAAACCATGTCGTTCAAACGCTTAATATGAATCCGAGCTAAAAAAAACTAAAAAGAAGATATTTAACAGACGATAAGGGCAGTTACTGCTATTCTAAAACAAAAAATCAAAGCTAACAATTGACTTTACAGTATAGAACTGAAACCAATTTGGACTTACGGACTCAAATTTCGGTGATTCGCTGAGGCGTTCCAAGACCTTCCGAATCCAATCCCATATTAAGTGCTTAATAGCGTTATCCACTGTGATTTGGCAAAACATTTCGTTTCAGTTAATCACCATCTATTATAACCCTCCTGTTAAAGAGCTATCCTCAACTAATCTCCCAATAAATACCCAGCAACGTTTTAAAAGGCAATGGCCTCGTGATCTTTTAACTTTTTAAAATAATCATGACAGGCAGAAAAACATCGATAGATGTTTACTTCTTCGTCATGCATTTTTTATAACAGAGACACTACAATGACAGGACAGGAATATGCCAGAGTAAACACCCATCGCTGCTTCTCTACCTAACGAGATTTTAGCATTATACGAAATGTCTTGGCCAATTTCTTTTTAAACGCCAGCGAGTGTAAATAGGGAAGGTAACAGAGAGAGGTTTTTTAATGAGAGGATTATGAAACTTTTTATAACGAGAAACGCACAAATCATAAACGAAGGGAACATTTAGGGTACGGGACTTCAACGATTTTTCGGAGGATTTTGGTTTGAACAGATTGGATGCGATAGGAATTGGAAGTCCCCATAGTTCAATACCGTCCATCCTGATCGGTTTTAAAATCGTTTTGTAAATTAAAAGTTTGTTCTTTAGTGTGTCAATTTCGATAGGATGTCCAGTAGTCTAAGCAGTAGTCGGTAACGTCTGTTAAGTTCAAGTCTTTTTGACATGAGCGTACCAAGTAAGTCGTATGGCTAGGTTCAGTCCCAAGTAGCGTTTGTACTTTGTCTTTTGATAGAATAATGTCGCTTAAGGTATATGGTATATTTGGGGGGTCTTTGCAGAGGGCGAAGGTAACAAGTATACTCTTCTGCTCATTTACTTTTACTCTCCACCTTGTAAGTTTCTGGAAGCGATTTTGATAGCGGTTATAGTTTTGGAATTAGTTGGAATGTCACAGCTGTAAATATTGTATAGGATTGGACCAAGAAAACTACCTTGAGGAACACCAGCTGTGATAGATCAGTATAAACGGTCACTTAGAAATGTCTTTAAAATAAGGAAGTATGTGGAGGGTAGGAAGCTCTTGAGCAGTTCAGGCGACCAGATTCGATCGAAGGCATGTGATATATTTAGGAACACGTCTAGACAGTACTCTTTTCGCTCAAGAGAGGACGCAATATTATGGAGTGTTCTGATCGAAAAACCGAATTGGTGATCGGTAATAATTTTAGCATCTTCAAGGTTTGGATTGAGGAGTTATAAGAGGAGTTTTTTGAAGATTTCTCCAAGGATTGGTAACAAGAGCTGATAGGTCTTTAGGAGGATAGAGAATTTACTGGTTTTTTTTGGGGGTTTGAGTATAATTTTAATAATTGAAAATTTCCAAAACAACCGAAAATAGGTAATAATACGAAGAATACTATTGAATATGTGGGTGACAAATACGAGAGTTTTCTTGCAGATTTGTTTGAGGATTGGAGCTCATTACCAGGTGTTTTTTTTATTTGGAAGTTGATAGATTAGATTTTTAATTATGGATGGGGTAAAATTTTTGGGACAAGAACTCACAGAAAGTGTAGAAAGTACCCGTTGTAATTGGTTTAGTTGATTTTTATGGCTAGAAAAACTAATAATAATAATCACTTTTTTTCCAATTGCAATACAATCCACACGGGATTGAAAAACAATTATTCATTGTAAATAAATAAAAAATAAAGAATAATAAAAATTACCACAATAAAATGCACTTCAGCTAAAAGAAAAAAAACAATAATTGGCAAGGTAACAACGACAACAGGTGATTCAACTTGAAGGCCTCATTTGGAAATTACTTTTCTACTTTCTACTATTTATGGAGTATGAACAAGTGAAAGAAATCGTAAAAGTTCACATTAAAGTATTCACGATAGAATTTTTTTTTGTTCTTTTACAATTTTTTCCATAACTAATTCTGTTTACGTTTAAACAGGTAAGATTTGTTAAATTATCGAAATTTATTTAACTGAATTGGTTAATGTGACATTGACAAAAAAAAACCAAAAAAAATTATTGGAAATAATGTGAATAATAATATTTTTTGACATATTTTTGCGTATCCTTTTTTTTTCTTTGATGGAAAAGAAACCCCAAAGAATTAAGAGTGAGGTAAAAACAGGTAAAAGATAAAAACAACTCACCGTTTATTGAGTGTTTTTTTTTTCATTTGCAAATTAGAAAATCAACCTTTTTTTGTGTACAGGAAAATTTACTTTTTTTTTTAAAAAATTCTAACATATAAAAAATGGTCATCATGTGAATAAGTTTTAAAAAATCTTTTAAATATTAAAATTTATTGATCAAAAGCAGTTAATTTATTTATCAATTGTTTTTCTGTAAAATGATCAATTTCATGTGTGAAATTTTGCAAATTATGGCGCTCACGTCTTCAAAAATTGTTCAAAAGAAACCGCGAAATTTAAAAGGTTTTTCGCCTTTTTTTCTGGGAATAATTTATTTTGTTGTTTTTTATTAAGGAAACTATTAATATAAATGAAAGTAAACCATACTTTTCCGAAATCCGTATTCATCATAATTCATTCAAATCACGTTTATTTATGAATTGATTAATTCCTATCTAGACGTTACCGGCAATGTGTAATTTGTACACGCGTTAAGAAACGCGCACTTATTATTAATTATTTTTATTGTTGATTCTTAGAAATAAAAAATTTAATAATAGAACTAACTATAAACAAATTGATTAGTTTTTCCTGATGGACAATATATAATCAGAGAGGTTTTCACTATCCATAAAACCGGAAGTTGTAAATTTTCTTAAGAGTACAAAATTATTTATGAATTTCGTCAAAAAGTTTTTATTTTAATCTTTCGCCGTTAAGTAAAAAAAAACCAATTATTTAATGGGAATTATTTCCTTTTAACAGATTTTTTTGGCGCTACAGTACAGGCCAAAATATGCGACCACCTCGCTAACAAAATATTCTTTACAATTTCATTGGTTAAAAATTCTTAATAAATCGAATACATATTTATTATTATTTTCTAAAATATTAAATAAAAGAAACCTTAATTTCTATTCATGTCGCTTTTTGCCATAACAGGCCATGCATTAAATACGAAGATTTCTGTTTCTGTTTATTTTGATGATATTGTTTTGGGAAGTTCAAATATTTAAATTTATTACTATTTATGCCCGAACATTATCCTTTATAAATATAAAAGGCATAAATTTCATCCAATTTTTTTAATATTCAACTGAAGTTAAAGCTTTTTTGGAAGCCGCCGCAGTATAACACGGTCTCGTAGTCCTAAAACTACTTAGTTCAAGCGAAGATCGCGTAAGAGGAATTATAGCACCATAAATTCAGTCTGAATAGATTAAAATTGCATGCCAAACCCAGATCTCAAAAACGGTGAAAAAAGCTTATTTGTACACGTGGAAGCTAGGAAATTCTTAGAACTCCCTCGAAATAAAATAAAAACATTGTATTGGATTAGGCTTTATTCCCTCAAAACTGGGTTGCTGAGGATTTAAAAAAGGTATTTTGGACGAATAAGTGAAAGTTTCAGATCTTTGGGGACAAAATGACTGCCGAACGCTGTGGTGCCTCCAACCGTGAAGTGGCTAAACATCACGTGTACTCACTATCAGCACCTTGGTTACGCTATTTTGGATATTATAGATGGTTAACCCCCCTCCCCCCCCCGCAAGAGACGCACTTCTGGGAAAAATGATCAAACAATGATCAATACCAGTAGTGTCTTTGGGTCTGGAACTTAAAAGGTTCCTAATTGTAGCTCTCTCAGTGAGGGTACCTATCATGTTCTCTTACAAAAAAAAGGGGTACCATGGAAGTCAGGTGTCCGAAGGTGGTTGACCACATCATCCCCAAACAAGGTGAGATTACTTTGATGGTTGTGGTTAATACTGACATCGTGGGCTCAGCTTTTGGACTGGTGGTGAAGAATATCTGCAGATGATAGTATAGGCTTAGGTAAACCTTGCTATCAACAGTTAAAGTAGCTAGCATGTAACTGGATACTGAATGTAAGCTGGTTCAGTGGTGTAACCAGATAGAAACAAAAGAGGTACCGAATTGAAAGCTAGGTGGGTGGTCTCTTGGATGATTGACAGAAGGAAACGGAATGGAGTTCATAAGAAGGAGCAAAAGCCGTGTAAGGAACCCAATTGGTTAAGAGTTAAAGGTTCGGAAGAAGGCTGTATTAGAGTTGAGTGGAAGCAACTTACCATAGAGCGGAAACTAGTTTAAGGACTTGTTAGCATAAGGCTTTCAATCAATAAATCAAAGAGGAAGTGAAGGTTGCAGATAAGCATGCTGAGTGCAACTATCTGAATTATAAATTATGTCCTTATAAGTATTATTTGATCTCGAGAAGAAAAAATTACTCAAACGCACTTAGATTTGGTGAAGAAAAAGCTGAGAAACTACAAAATATCCTTATGCCGTTAAAGACTAGTTGATAGAGATGGACATGTGACAGGTGGTGATGTCATAATAGAGGATTCAAGTGTCTGCAATATCCGAAGTGCCCCGTTTTCTCACTACTCAATTGCTACAATGTTAATCGACAGCCCCCAATCGTATATTCGATTTTTTGTGGCGTTATGTTGGTACTCATGTCTCTCACTTATGCCGACAAGTTCGGCCATTTTGAATGTTCAGTTAATTTTTGACAGCTGCTTTGCTTGCACGTGTTTTGGCTCGTCTTCGTATGTGCTCAGATTGTAATAGAATTTTTTTAACAATTACAAGCCGGCGACGTTAGAGGATCTAAGAGCCAACATCGAACGAGAAATAGCGGCCGTGCCCGTCGAATTGTGTGGCCGAGTCATCGAAAATTGGCTTCAACGAATCGACTGCTGCAAGCGTGCCCGTGATGGACATATGACCGAAGTCGAGTTATAATCATAATTGCATTGATTGTACTTTAAGCCAATAATAAAAGTTTTAATATATATTAAATGGTTTGCGAGAAATTTAAAAAAAAAGTTATCAAGTTCTAATTCAAAAACCCTTTATAAATATTTCTTTTATATGTTTAAGTTCAAAATTAGTAAATTTTTTAAAAAAAATCAATAATTTATTAGCTTTAATTATTTTAGTTTCTTTTTTTAAATTAATTAACCTAAAAAAAATTACTTGTTTAACAGTAGAAGGTTAACAGCTTCTACTGTTAAACAAGTAATTTTTTTTAGGTTAATTTATATAAAGGATTTTCCCTTTGCGAAAAATTAATAAAATTATCTTATATAAAAATGTTAGTAATTTAAGGTCTTAAACAGTTTTGAATACATATTTTTCTAAGCAATTTGGTCAATTTTTTTCATTACAAAAAAATACTTTTTTTTTAAAAATCTTATAAAGATTATGACCCATTTTTGAAGACCACTTTAACTATGAAAAATATCCTTTTCCATAATAAAATTACAAAATTTTAAAGTATTTTTTTCCTTAATAATTTCTCAAAGATATCTTAAAATATTTTTAAATATCTCAATTAAAAATTTTTTTGTTTTTGTTTTTAGGCAAAAATACAAACAATTTTTTTTTAAATGTTAAAAAAAATTTATTTAGTTTTAAATAAAATAATTAGAAGAAGAAAACAAGAAAAACAAAATTTTATATCATCTCCTTGTGCTTTCCTAAAAATATATAAAATAAACAAAAATCTATCCAATACGAACTAAAATTGGTTTTCGAGAATTTGCTAAGAAATTTCCCATCGAATACGGCTAACTTGAAAGCCCATAAAAAAAATGCCAGCGAAATATTCATCCTTTTGCATTTGGAGAAAAAATTCCATCCTCCTGGTATATACAATATTACGATGAGATGGTCATTAGATAGCCCAGAGCCTTAGGATTAATACTAGAGAGGTGGATGATGACCAACATATATATTGTAGAAGAGGAATTCTTTTAGTTTTACTATTTTTATTATGGTTTTTATTAGAATATTATCCGGTGTATATAGCCTCTTCGATTGTAATTTTATCTTATCTTTACTGAGGGGACTTATACTCTTAAAAAATTCATTGACTCTCATTTGTATTGAAAAAAATTAAGGAAAAAAGAAAAATATTTTCGATAAACTAAATTTATGAGTACCCGAAAGTATTAATATTGCTCTGGGTAATAGATAAATAAGTAATAAACTTCAAATCTCCTAAAGGAAAATTTTCATATTTCCTTCTTACCCAAATGAGATGCTGACATGGGAAGATACCAAATTGGAAATTATAGGTTTGCCAATGAATTAAAGATGTGCCTTTTCCGTTAAAGTTTTTTTCTTCTCCGAGTTACATCACTGCCATAACTTTTCATACTATTTTTATTAAATTCAAAACCTAAAATATCATAATTAAGTATTTGTTTCGAATTATTTGAAAATTTTCGACTTCAATAAAATAATATCGAAAATATTTACGAACAAATTAACGCAAAACAACTTAAATTACCGTCAAATTTTAGCAAATCCGAAAGAGGGGAAATGACAAAAATCTTAACAGATTCGCAAATAAAATTTAAAAAAAAACTAATTTAAATTAAAAATACTAATTTTTCAAGTTTAAATTAACAGATGGCGTTAAAATGTCAAAAAATAAACAATCTGAAATTTTACTCACTAGATGGCATTGAAATATCAAACAATAAATTACAGATTGTGTTGATAGTTTTTTTGTAGTTTAGTGCTGCAAAATACTTAAGGTACTGTCAAATTTTAGTAAATCCAATAGGGGGGAAATGACTAAATCTTAACAGGTCCCCAAAACAAAATATAAAAAATACTAATTTTAATTAAAAATACTAATTTTTCAAGTTTAAATTAACAGATGGCGTTGAAATATAAAAAAATAAACATATTGAATTTTACTCACTAGATGGCATTGAAGTACCAAACAATAAATTACAGATTGCATTTGATATTTTTGTTGTAGTTCAATGCTGCAAAATTCTTAAGTTACTGTCAAATTTTAGCAAATCTAAACGAGGGAAAATGAGAAATTTTTGTTTAAATATATTGAAATCTTAAAAGGGCCCAAAAAAATTTGTTAAAAAATGCTGATAGTTTTTAATATTTAAAGACTGGCCACACTCAAGTTTTTATTAACAAATAGCGTTGAAATGTCAAATAATAAACAATCTGAAATTTTACTCACCAGATGGTATTGAAGTACCTAACAATAAATTACAGATTGCGTTGATAGTTTAGTGTTCAATGCTGCAAAATACTTAATTTACTTTTAAATTTTAGTAAATTCCAAGGGGGGCAGGGGGAGGTGCTGTGGAAATGAGAAAGATCCTAACAGGTCCCCAAAAAAATTTATTAAAAATACAAATTTTTCAAGTCTTAATCAATAGATGGCGTTGAAGTGTCAAAAAATAAACAATCTGAAATTTTACTCAGCAGGTGGCGTTGAAGTAGCATACAATAAATCTCAGATTGCGTTGAAATTTTTGTTGTAGTTCAGTGCTGCAAAATACTAAATTTACTTTCAAATTTCAATAAATTGAAATCTTAAAAGGGCCCCAAAAAAATTTATTTTAAATTACTAATAGTTTTTAATATTTGAAAACAGACCACACTCAAATTTAAATTAACAGATGGCGTTGAAATGTCAAAAAATAAATAATCGGAAATTTTACTCACTAGATGGCGTTGACATTTTTTGGGCAACAGATGGCGTTGAAATTTTGTTTTTAATTTTTTTGAGCGAATTTCATCATAAAGTATTGCAATACTTAAATTATTTCTCTTCAAAAAATTTCAAATGGTCAAGTTAAAAATATCGTTTGATATAAAAAAAATCCCTCAATTATAAGAACATTTGCAGATTAAATGTTAAGGAAAATATAATATTTGCTCGTGTATTTTATGTATAGCAATGTATATATTTCCGGTTATCAAGTCTTAACGAAATATTTGTCATTTAAATTTTTCTACCATTTGAATAATGAAAATTTTGATTCCCCAAACACAAATAATGGACTAGAATAGTAATGGCGACATTGACTATTAGAAAATTCCCCTCTAACTAGAAGAATGCAAAACGAAATATAAAACTTTTATTTTGTCATCATTTCAGATTCAACAAAAACTCGTTTAGAGGACATTTTCTATCAATCAAATAATATGGAAAATATTTACGAACAAATTAACGCAAAACAACGAGAATCTATTTAAATTCCTTTTCGCGATATCTTCAAAAAAACAAAACCCATTCAGGAAAATTATATCAAATTTTCTATTATACAATTTTTTTTATCTTTTTCCAATAAAATTAACGAGAATCTAATAAAATTTTATTCTTAAAATAACTTTTTCCACTGCCATTAAATATAAATTATACATAATAGAATACCTTTTTTTGTATTTGATATTGCTTTCCAAAAATAGAATTGTCCTTAATCTTATCATTTCAATATTGTAAAAAGTATATCCTTAATCTTATCATTTCAATATTGAAGAAACTCGAAAACTTTTGTATCAGTTCCATCCAAAAAAAATAAAAAATAAAAGAAAAATACATTAATACGAGCACAATAAGAAAGGACGATAGAGAAGACCTACTTGGAAATTTTATTTTTATGAAAATTGAATTTCTTGAATATTATTTTCAATGGGAAATTTTTATATTAATACACGTGTTTACACTCACTCAACAGATTTTCGGTTAAAAATGAGCTATTTTTATCCATCTTTAGCTCTTTTTACATAATAAGGATCAACAAAACAAAAAAGTACAAACACAATAACAAAAAACTTTTATATCCTCTTTTTGGCTGGCAATTCCACAATACGCTAAAAATAATAAATAAATTGAACAAAATTTGTTGAAATTCTTGAGAATTTAACAAATCCTTTTATTAACTTTTTCCTTTTCTCTTTCCATTTGCCTTTATTTTTTTTTTAACAACTTTCTTCTCTACCCTCGACTTGTTTTGGTTAATATTTAAATAAAGTTTTTCTTTCTATTATCTTCAATTTATGAAATATTTATACTCCTTTCTTTTTTTTGAAGAAAGGATGAAGCCTTTTTCATGACACTTCTTAAAAGAGAATGAAACATTTTTTCTACATGCCTAGAAAATACTGAAAAGTGCGTCTTTTTATTGTAATTTAAAGTTTTTGAGATAATTAATTATCCTTTTTTTAAAATAAAAAAAAAAAACAAGTAAATAAAAGTTTGTCCTTTTTTTTCTTCAATTTGTTGCTCAGCTTGTCTTTATTAAATAGATAATAAAGGAAAACTAGATAAATTGATTTTTTATGGGGGTAAATATTTTGAGTATCTATAAAAAGGATTTTTTTTATGTTACCAATTTCAAAAGATTTATTATTTTTTTCTTTTTTCAATGATTTTTACACGTGGTTTTAGCAATAAAGAAAGAATTTTTTTTTATTTTATTATAAGTTTCTACTTCGAAAGATAAAAAAAGGCATCATTGGGAAAGTTTTTAAAGTCAAAAGGTCCAAAATGACTAGTCAATTGTGGGAGTTCAAATGATTATAAATTTAAGTGCATATATAAAAGTTAAATTTCTCATTATAAAAGAAAACAAATAATTTTAATATAAGCTTACGTGAATATAGTGTGCTACAATACCATTGTACAAGGGATTATAAAATTATCCTTAAAAATGTTCATGAATTTTAATGATTAGATCTTATCAGAGGTCAAATGCCGGAATCCGCCCCAAATTTAGCCGATTATTGACTCGTCAGCCAAACAATTTTGGTTGACAAAATGGCTGACAAATCAATCAAGTTCAGCTGACCGTCTTATATGTTATATAGTATGATTATGACATTTGGCAGACGTCAGACAAATTTTGATTTGTCAGCCAAGCCGTCATCCACCGTCTCACGAAGCCGTCAGTCACATTTCTTATGTCATTGTGGCAATTCCAAATACATTAAATTTAAATAATTTGTTTTTTATTTACCAGAAAATTTTTTGCTTAATTATAAAATAATTTTTTTTAATTGAAAAATATTTATTTTCAAATTATTTAGAACCGTAAAAATTCTAATTGTTCATGAATGATTTTTAATATAGAAAAAAAATCAAGCAGAAGCGAAGAATAAAGTCAAATCAAATCCTAACACACTGAACCGAAAATGTTTTTATTTAATTTCACATTGAAAAGAACAAAATGCACAAAACAAAATGAAAACTCCATCGGTCATTATGATCAATTCGAGTAGATTGGCTGACGACTGACTTTGGGACGGATTCGTCAGCCACTTGTCAGAAAGAAATCAATTCATAACACACTGAACCGAAAATGTTTTTACTTAATTTCACATTGAAAACAACAAAATTCACAAAAAAGAAGTAAAAACACCATCGGTCAATATGATCAACTCGAGTAGATTGGCTGACGACTGACTTTGGGACGAATTCGTCAGCCACTTGTTTGCCAAAAATCGAGCAGAAGCGAATGTTTTTACTTAATTTCACATTGAAAACAACAAAATTCACAAAAAAGAAATAAAAACACCATCGGTCAATATGATCAACTCGAGTAGATTGGCTGACGACTGACTTTGGGACGGATTCGTCAGCCACTTGTTTGCCAAAAATCGAGCAGAAGCGAAGAATAAAGTCAAATCAATTCATAACACACTGAACCGAAAATGTTTTTACTTAATTTCACATTGAAAACAACAAAATTCACAAAAAAGAAATAAAAACACCATCGGTCATTATGATCAATTCGAGTAGATTGGCTGACGACTGACTTTGGGACGGATTCGTCAGCCACTTATTTGCCAAAAATCGAGCAGAAGCGAAGAATAAAGTCAAATCAATTCATAACACACTGAACCGAAAATGTTTTTATTTAATTTCACATTGAAAACAACAAAATGCACAAAACGAAATTAAAACACCATCAACTTTGGGACGGAATTGGCTGACTTGTCAGCTAAAGTTGCTGACCGTCTAACACCATGACTTTTCGTCAGCCACTCGTTAGCCAATCGTTGGTTCATTTTTTTGTGACAGACGTCTACCTGACCGTCGTCTGATGGCATCTTAAAAAACAAAATTCAAAGCAATGGAAAATTTTCAGAACTTTTCAAATTTTATATAATTTTTTTTCCAAAAAAAATCGAAAAAATTGTAATTGATTTTTAAAAATTTCTATACAAAAATAAATTAATTAAAAACTTTGGCAAAAAAGAGCTGCTCCAATTTAAACGATTGTTTAGATCTAGTTTTAGGCCAAAAAAAAATTTTTTTTAAGGCATTTCAACCTAAAAAAAAAAAATGGTTGGCTTAACAGGTTCCAACCTTAAGAAAAATAATGTCAGTGAGTTAATAGAAAATTTATAATATCGATATCCTCACATTGTGTACATGCATACCTGCAAAGGTACTCGAACCGACAATTCATATTTCTTTGCTGATATGCCATATACGGTGTTGTGTGGGTGGATGACTTGATAGCGAGTAGGTGGCTATGTTCCTCGAGTGCTTCAAATTCGCCTAACGCGATTTTCGATATTCATTTCGCTTAAGAGAAGCCTTCTCATCTCTTGGTCGCTGTCTGCGTGGGAAACTGAAGAAGGTCTTAGCACAGTTGTGATCCCATACTTTCTTACAATACTACAGACCTGAATCTCGAAAATATACATCATAACATGCTTCTTAATCTGTTGTTTTTTTTATTTATTTATTTACGCATCAGCCATCCGTTCATTCATTTATCCATTTACTCATTCATTCATTGAATCACTGATTCAACGATTCATTCATTCACTCTATCCGCTACCAATCATTCATAGTTGCAATAATAGTAATACACGTAAAATATATGTTTTTATTAATAATGAAAATAATGATTTTTAAAGGCATACAAAAATCTGTGGGAAGGTGTTTTTTCGTGTTTTTTTTTTAAATCTGACCAAAAATAAAAAATGTACGCTTAATAAATCCCCGATACAAGACAATTATTATGTGGGCAATCAAAGATGAAGTGTTCGATTTTATTTCATATAATTTCGTATATCGAACCTTTTTTTTTTAAATCCATTCTCTCTCTCTCTCTCTCTCTATTCAAAAAATGCTATAATTTAGATGTGTTCAAAAATACCATCAATAATGGGATTTTTCTTCTAACTATGGATGAAGTGACTGTCACTTGCTGAGAGCACACAAATACTAAACATAGTGTCAAAAATAGATCCACTTACAATATAAACAATATTATGTGTTAAAATAGTGCAACGCTTTAACGCGTTAGGGGATAGACTGTGCCTTCGCTTCGGTTTGGGCAAAAATTCGAATTCTATGCAATCGGCTTATGCTAAACTAAAATGACTCCACCATGTGGGCATTTGGAGTTTAAATTCGAAACACGTTTTCAGACTTAATTTATTATTGACTACCTGCCCACTTTTTATATCACCACCGCTCGATGTTATTTTTATATTTGGAATCCTCTACAAACGATAGTGCCACACATTTGCGGAGGCTGCCTAAAAGGTATCGCGACGAGTACTTGTACGCTATAGCCCGTAAGCCCTTTACCAGCGAGATCCTCTCAAATGGTACTTACTAAGGTGGAAATTTTACCTTTCATCTCAATCGAATTAACTATTTGAATTTTTTTTTAATTTTTATATTTCCCAACAAATCATTTTGCATACGATCGATGGGCTAGAGCACAGGAGTGAAAAGAACGAGGTACACAATCGATGGTAGAATGTGATTGGGCGCTGGTTATAAGACACCATCGTCATCTGGTTTTGTACAGAATTTCTATGACAGCTTACATTATATTTCAATTGGACGTGATTACTTATAATTGTGTGTCCCAAAAGGGCTTGACATATTATTGGCTGTGGTTCAATTTCAAACAAACAAACAAAAAAATTCAAAATAAATTCTGTCTGTTCGCAATTGATTTTCACTTACGCCATTCACTAATTGCCTTTGTACGTACGTACTCATATTTGTAGGCAGTAAGTTTGAAGTTGGCAATTGTAATCTCCACAACAGCTCCATATATAGTCTCTGATTCCATTCGGATTAATATGCCAAACCTCTTCCATCCATAAGAATCAATAATGAAAATAAAGAGAAAATCTGAATATATTTAGAAATATTTGAATGAATGAATTCGATTATATTAAAATATTACGCAAGGGCCTTGTTGGATTTACTCTCTATTGTTGTATTGTATATAAAATTATAATATTTACACGAATACACGTGCTTTGCATTGTTTACCGTAAATAAACTCTAAGTAAATTGAATTGAAGAAAAAGAAAAAAAAACGAAATTTTGAGGTGAAAATTAATGGTACTCCATCAGTTTCAGTTTAGAATGGCGCAATCACTCATGATTCCCTTTTTATACATACTAGTTCGTATTTTATTTTTTTTTTTGATTATTTCTCTCAACACCCACAAAAATTTTATAGAAATTTACTTATAATAAAAAAGTTGATTAGTCTATTCTGTTGTTATAAAATTTAAAAAAATCCTGGAATAAATTGGGATAAATTCATCAGAGCTCCTCAATGTATGTTATTAACGTTTACATATTTTTGAAAATAATAATTATTGAAAAAAATATTTACGAAACTACCAAGAAAAATATATATTTTTAAAAAAATACTTCTTTTCATAAAATTTTCAGTTATCTACAAAGTGAACAAAATAGTAACAAGCAGATTTATATAAATGTTTTTTGTTTTTTTGAAAAATACTCAATTTTAAAACTATTAAACATGACAAAATTGAACTTTACCAACAGATATATTGTCTTTGAAATATTTTGTATAGTTCAGTGTAAACAATTTGTTAAATTTACTTTTAAATTTTAGTAAATTAAACGGTTGTTGAGATTTTCATAATTAACAAAAACCAAGAAAATTCTTAAATAGCATCAAAGACAAATTTCAATCTAAATACTAACCACATTCAAGTCTAAATCGACATATTTTCATTGTAGATCAGTGCTGCAAAATATTTAATTTACTTTCAAATTTTACCAAATCCAAAAAAGAGGGAAATGAGAAAATTCTTAAGAGGTCCCCAAAAAAATTTAATTAAAAATACTAATTTAAATTAAAAATACTAATTTTTCATGTTTAAATTAACAGATGTCGTTGAAATGTCAAAAAATAAAGAAACTGAAAATTTACTCACCAAATGGCATTGAAATATCAAACAATAAATCATAGATTACGTTGAAATTTTTGTTGTAGTTCAGTGCTGCAGAATACTTAAGTTACTGTCAAATTTTAGAAAATACAAAAGAGGGGAAATGATAAATTTTTGTTTCAATAAATTGAAAGTTTAAAAGGGCCCCAAAAACAATTTATAAAAATAACTAATAATTTTTAATATTTAAAAAACAGAACACATTCTAGTTTAAATTAACAGATGGCGTTGAAATGTCAAAAAATAAACAATCTGAAATTGTACTCACCAGATGGCATTTAAATATCAAACATTAAATCACAGATTCCGGTAGTTCCGTGCTGAAAATTTACTTAATTTTAGTAAATTCAAAAAGAGAAGAATGAGAAATGTTTGTTTAAATAAATTGGAATCTTAAAGGATCCCCAAAAAAAAACGTATTAAAAAATACAAATAGTTTTAAATATTTAAAATAGACCACACTTAAGTTTAAATTACCAGATGGCGTTGAAATGTCAAAACATTAACAATCTGAAATTTTACTCACCAGATGGCATTGAAATATCAAACATTAGGTTGATAGTTTTGTGCTCAGTGCTGCAGAATACTTAATTTACTTTCAAATTTTAGCACATTGCACGGGGTGGGGGGAGTCGGCGGAAATGAGAAAAATCCTAACAGGTTCCCAAAAACAATTTATTAAAAATACTAATTTAAATTAAAAAAACTAATTTTACAAGTCTAAATAAACAATCTAAAATTTTACTCACCAGGTGGCGTTGAAATTTTTTGGGCAACAGATGGCGTTGTAATTTTGTTTCTCATTTTCTTGAGCGAACTTTATTATAAACTATTGCAAAATAATACAATATTTAAATTAAGTGCAGTTATTTCTCTTCAAAAAATTTCAAATGCTCAAGTTAAAACTATCGTTTGATATTAAAAAAATATATTAAAAAAAACTCTCAATTATAAAAACTTTTTATAAAGAAATGTTAAGGAAAATATAATATTTGCTATATTTAATACCGGTTATCAAGTCTTAACGAAATATTTTCTCTAAAAAAAATATTCCATCATTTAAATTTTTCCACCATTTTAATAAGAATGCAAATTTTGATCCCCCAAATACAAATAATGGACAAGCATAGTAATGGCGACTTAGAATATTAGAAAAGAAGAATGCGAAACGAAATATAAAACTTTCATATTGTCATCATTCCAACATTCAAGAAAAATTCGTTTAGAGGACATTTTCTGTCATTCAATTTGATATCTTTTTCGTTTATTAAGTTTTCTTTAATCATTTTCGTTTATATTCCTTCAAATATTTCCTATAATTTATAAGATTTTGAGTAAAAAACATCGAAACGATGTCCATTTCTGTTTTAAAAGGGGAGAAAGCGGGAAAATTATTTTTCTTCAACAGAAAAATGTTATGTAATTTTATAATATTAATTTTGATTGGTCTCTTTTTATTGCTATTTTCCTAAAGAAAGTATAAAAGTGCATTGGAATTTTTATTCAGCGTTTTCTTTTTATTATCTTAAACGTCTGCGCTCGATGGATGTTATTGTATAATAACTAAAATAAATTTTCTAAAAAAATTATCCGATTTGTATCGGTTAAGTTTTTGATAAACAAAATGAAGCTACAGTTTTACTCGTTGTTAGAAGAGAATCTTATTATATGAGAGGAAAAACTGGACTATAAATAGAAAATTCTTATAAAAAATATGGGAGAGATTCTGAGATTTTCTCTCCTCTTACGCAGGCATGTTTTCGATAAAAACAAAAAGCAATGTGGGAAGTTGTGCACTTATTTTCCTATAATTTTATTCTAATTTGATGGCAGATAAAATTTTATTCATAATGAATAAAAGCGGAAGTATTTATTCCATTGCATTATTATCTTCTCTTATTTCTCGGTTCCATATTAGATAACAAGCAAAACCAAAGAAAAATAATAAAACAAAACTCGGGAGAAAGATTTTTTTTTGTATTTCAAGAGATAATTTCTGGTTATCTATCTATTAGCAAAAAAAATAGAGCTGCCCTCGTATACGTTCACACGGATCGGGCGACATTTGTACTCGTAAATGTGTCGTCAAACGTACTCGGATCGGCACACGTACTTACAGTCTGCATTACACATTTTATGTGGTACGATGGAGAATTCCTATCACAATCCCACCCAAACACGCGAAATATTAAAATTCACAATCGCATACAACAAATGTTTATAAATTCATTTTGACGCAAATTCAAATTTATTGTCAATTTAATCTTGACATTTTTCTGCGTTCCACTTATTTTCACATTCATTTTTTTTCTTCAATTCTTCATTTTAAACAAAATAAATAATCAGAATTATTTTTTTGTGTAAAAGACAAATAATCAATTACTGGCTTTTGATTATAAACACACAAAAAAAATAGTATTTAATTAATAAATTTTTATTTATTATCGGTTAAGTTTATATGCAAGATAATTTTTTCTAATCAGAATTTTTGAAAAATAATATTTTCTTGCTTCAGAAGACCTTAAGTAGTTGAATAAGAGCAAAAAAAATAATACCCATAAATTTCTAAAAAGATTTAAACTAAATATTAGAGAGTATTTCCTTAAAAAATAATTAATCAAATAAATATTCTGTCTTTCGAAATAATATAATTTTTCTTTAAGGAAAGCAATAAAAATTATTTCCAAAAAATACCAAAAACCGTTTTCTTTTTAAAAAAATTATTATAAATGTTGTTTTTTTTTACTTAAAAAAAAAGCTTGTAAATAAACAAAAAGGAATGTAAAAATTTAGAATTTTTTATTTTAAAAACAAACATTTTTTTAAAATTATTAAATTAAATTTTTATCTTTAAAAATTATGAAAAAATTTTAAGAGCAATATTGGAATTATATCCTTTGGGTGTTGGATTGGGAAGGGAATTGGGAATTGGGTTTGAAAACGTGAAGTTCACATTGTCGGTTGTTCGAAGCTTATTGTAAAGAGGTACAACAAGGAAAAAAACATGCGGGCATGTGGGGGAATATCGAGACATCCAAAAGGTGTAAATATCTGCATTGATGGAGGGGGAGAGGGGAGGCGTTGGGCAAAATATAAGGAAAAAAGAATGGCATGAGATTAAAATTTAATTAAGAAAAAATTGACAAAATAAAAAAATGCGAGATTGGAGGAGAAGGGGGAAGGAACAGGAAATATGAAAAATGGTATTAATATTGGGAAGGAAAAAAAATTATTAGAAAAAATAAACCCCACAAAAAATTGTTTAACTCAAACGTATGATTTTACTTTTAAAAAAATTATACAAAAATTTGCATTTTAAAAATAATTAAAAAAAAGTTTTTTTTAAAAATATCAGAAAAATATTGTATTTAAAAAATTCAGCACAAAATTTTCACTAAAAAATGTTAAACAAATTTTTTGAACCAAAAACATTTAGAAATTTTTTAAAATAAGTAAAAAAAAAGTTTAAGTTCTTTAAAAATGTGTAAAAATTTGTTTTCTTTAATCAAAACCTCTAGTTTATGGTAAACAAAACGTTCGCTTCAAAAAAATTTTCGGATATTGTCACCAATATTTTTAAAGTTCAATTTTTTAATAAATTTTTAAAAAAATTCGAAAATTTAAAAAAAAATTTATTTTAGAAAATTAGTAAAAATATTTATACAGTTTTCGAACTATTTAATTATTAAGAATATTAAGCATCAAAAAAATAGATTAAAAAATTGTTTAAGGAAATTTACAGAAAAATCAAAGCTTTGACGGGAAAATATGCGCAGTTTTAACGTGTTTAGTAATTTTTTTTAGCAAAAACATTTGGACATTTTTTTATAAATTTGTAAAATTTGTAAATATCTGTTAAAACGTTCGCTTTAAAAAAAAAATTTTAATTTTCACCAATATTTTTACAGTTCAGAGTTTAAAAAAAAATCAAATTTATTTGCTAAAAAAAAAGTCTAAAACTTTAAAAAATTTATCAATTAAAAAATAATTTTCTGAAAATTTTATTTTAGAAAATTAGTAAAAATATTTATACAGTTTTCGAACTATTTAATTATTAAGAATTTTTATTAAATCAAGCATAAGACAGATTTTTTTATCAAGCATTTTTTTTAATCAAAACTGCTACTTTATAGTAAACAAAACGTTCATTTAAAAAAATTTTCTTTGATTTTCACCAATATTTTTAAAGTTAAAAAATCAAATTTATCTGCTAAAAAAAATATCTAAAATTTAAAAAAATGTTCAAAAGTTTTTGAAGTGAAAACAATTTTTCTGAAAATTTTATTTTAGAAAATTATTAAAAATATTTGGACAGTTTTTAACTATTTAATTATTAACATTTTTTATTAAATCAAGCATCGAAAAGACAGATTTTTTAAAAAATTTCTTTAAATATTCCTTAAAATAACAAAAATGTTGTAAAAATAAAAAAATATGTGTTGATTATGATGACTACTGATAGCATTCTATTGATAGTAAATTATAAGAAAATTATTTTTATAAAAAACTACTTACAAGGAGACTTTGTCATGGTCTCATAAGAAAATTCAAAACTGTACAAGATAGTCAAAAAGTTAAATACTGCATACGGAAATCGTTTTTAGCAAAAAAAAATTATCATAGAAATAAAAATAGACCAACAGATTTTATGTCATAAAAAAAAACTTAATTTTATTTTAAAATCCCAAAAAAAATATCCTACCTTGAAATGAATGATTAAAAATGAAAGCTTGTGACTCTTGTTTTTATTACTATTTTTTTTTTAATCTGAAATTCAATCTAAAAACAAATATTCAATTTAAAAGCAGCAATATTTAAAAAAGAAATGGAAAATTTTCAATTTTTCAAGTACGAAACTCCACAAAGACTAAGGCCAATATTAGAAGTGATTCTCACAAGAAATGTTAGCGAATACTTTTCATATCGACTGTACTGTACGTCATAATAACTAATGAGAAGTTTGGTACGCGAAATATACGCAAACCAGACTGCATTAAAAAAAATTGTTTATTTTTCTTTTCTTATCTTTCAATTAATTTTCTCTTTTACTCTTGCTGTAATTTACTCTTTTACTCCCATGAGAGAGAATTAAAATGAATTTGGTCAGAGTTGCTGGTTTTTTTACTCTCTTTGGAATTTCTCTTTTTTTTCGATTTCTAATGCGATTTCTGTGTTTGTTTTTCTCCTTTTTTTCCATGGCAATATTTTCAAATTAAAAACAAAAACAATCAATTTTCTGAGAGCGTTAATAGCACTTACTCTAAGCGGAAAGGTCAAAGTTACTTGATTACGACCACTTGAAGATTACGTACAAGGTCTCAGCGGATGTTTTAACAAAAATAGAAAAACGAAAAAAATTCTCCCTTCCTCTCTTAAGCGTATATATTTTGTTGGTGTTTTTTTCCTCTTATACTCTTTAGTCTGTGCATAATTCACTAACGAATGTGATCGACCAGCTACCACCAACAATACAGAATATGAGTTGACATAAAATTTACATGAACTTGTAAAATGTGTATTGGGGAGGAGGTGTATTGATGTGTAGGCGTTTATTTATTATGTGTACACCTGGTAGTATAGGAAGTACGAGAAAAACATAAGATTTCCTCCATTCGAATAACATCTGGTTCCGGTATTTATAACATGTGAACAATTTCAGAAATTTCATTTTCAAAACTAGGAAAATTGAATTTTGAAAATTTGGAAATTTTTTTTACAATTTTGCTATTTGTTTTTTAATTTATAGAAAAAAAAGAATTTCTGTTTTTTTTTTTTTATACATTAATGTAATCCTCTTTAAAGTTGTTTGCTTGGAGGGGATAATATAATTCCTTTTGAAGAGGAGGCGTTATTTTCACACTCTTCGTATCAATGCTGGAAGGCCTTGAGCTCCTCGATTACACGCGATATTACCCAATATGACGTCTCCTTTTCAAGTGGTTTTTCGTATTAGGGAAGTCACACGGACGTAGATCAGTTGAAAAAAGGAGGGTTAAGGTACCATACGAATTTCATTGATAGAAATGGTGCTTCGACTGGAGACGTTGTTATGATTGAGTATCCATAAATACCTACACTGTCTGGATTTGACACGAATAACCCTTTTTTTGCGCCTTCCAATAACTCACTCATCAGATTCAATATTTATCGATGATCTAACCTCACAAGAGCTCCTCACTCGTTCCACATAGTTGCCCTGTGCACAAGCGTCCTTTAAAATATTTTTAATTTTATGGACATTAAATAAAATGCAAAGAGAAAGGGATAATATAATTCCCTTTGAAGAGGAGGCGTTATCTCCACACTCTTCGTATCAGTGCTGGAAGGCTTCATTTGGAATCGCCTTCAGCTTCTTGATTACACTCGACATCGACAATATGACGTCTCCACTTTCAAGTGGTTTTTCATATTAGGGAAGTCACACGAAAGGAGATCAGTTGTAAAAAGGAGGGTTAAGGGACCACACGAATTTCGTTTATAGAAATAGTCGTTAGACTGGAGATGTTGTTATGGTGGAGTATCCAAATGTCTACACTGTCCGGATCTGATGCTAATAACCCTTTTTCTGTGCCTTCCAACAACTCACTCATCAGATTCAATATTAATCGACTGTCCAACCTGACAAAAGCCCCTCTAATCGACTGACTAACCTCACAAAAGCGTCCTTTTAAATGTTTTTGATTTTAGGGACAATAAATAATAGTCAAACAGACTTAGATCAGGTGAATTGATACCTTGAAAAAACATAGAACTCCTTTTTTCCTGTCAAAAACTCGTACATGGGACGGAGGGTCTACAATATCCGATCTGATGCGAATAACGCTTTTTTTTTAATCTTTCAAGGTCTTATTTATAAAAAGCTGCTTGTATGCCACCGATAAACGTATGCTCTGGAAAAGGAATATTCCCCATAAGCACGTTGTAACTTTTCATATGTTAAAATCGTTGCTCCAAATATTGCTGCTTCTTCT
This sequence comes from Atherix ibis, assembly GCA_958298945.1. Lineage (NCBI taxonomy): Eukaryota > Metazoa > Arthropoda > Insecta > Diptera > Athericidae > Atherix > Atherix ibis. The sequence continues at coordinate 28,674,402 of OY282607.1, forward strand.
TTCTTAATAAACTTAGAAAACGTAACTTGACTTATGACCCTCAAAAACTTGTATTGGAAAATTAGATTAAGATTTTTTATAAACAATTAATTTCTTATACAAAATTTTCAGTTAAACTTTTTTTTACATAAAAAAAATGTTTTCTTGGAGGTTGCGGGGGATGTTAGAATAAGTAATAAAATGTAAAATATTTTTATGTGAGCATACATATTTCAGACAAAAGAATTTATTGAAAAAAAAACACAGATTAATTGGACAACATATTTTAAGGTGTACAAGAGGTACACTCAGATACAAAAGGAACTAGAACCAATTAACTTCAGAAGAAATCGTTTTGACCTCTTTTATTGTTGATAAGCAAAAAGCAAAAAAGAAAACAATAAGAAAGAAACAAATCATTTTTGCTAATAGTTACAAGTTTTCTTTTCATATATTTTCATAAAAAAAAAAGCATATCTTTCCACCGGAACAGAGAGAAAATTCTTAATTAGACGTTTTTGAACGATTAATTCTTTTCCATAAAGACCTCATTTCATCAAACATAAAAAAAACGTTGTTCTTTTTGTAGTCAAATGGAGGAATAGTTCAACGATCTTTCCTTCCTTCCTTCCTGTTTTGGTCTCTTCTATCTCCCCACTGATAAGGAAACTGTGGGGCTTGCGTGTTCAAAAGTAAACATTTTTTTTTAACTGTTCTTCTTTGATTTCATAGTGTATGCGTGCTAATGCGTATGACATGGTATGGTCATTTGTATTATTATATTTTTTTTTCTCATTTTTTGCTGGAAAACTTTCGTCTAAAGAGGAGTTAATGAGATCTATTACGGAAAAATCTCGAAAAAAAAGTTTCTTTGCATAGTCGAAATAATGCCTGAAGGACAATATCAAAAGTGTTCTGTACAAATTGCGGGGGGATTCGTTGTGTGAAAGACGTGAAAAAGGCAATTTGAAAAATGCCCAAAAACTTCTTGACCCAATTTTCATAAACACACTTTCACTGTCCCGCCGTTCTGTCTATCTTACCAATAGGATCCAAAGAAAAAATAGCACAAAAAAATATTCGTCTTTCCAGCTTTGCGAGAGGTGATTGGCCTTTTTTTGTAGAACAGATTATTGTTCGTAGCAAAAGCGATGAGCGCAAGATAATTACCTCGTGCTAATGGCACATATTAATATGTTCATGCATACGAATACTCATTTGGCTATATATTCTTCTTCCATTAGGTCTTAACTTATTTTATTCAGTTATAATTTTTGATTAATTGGAAATGACTGCTTCAGCTCCACAATCCTAACAGTCCATGTTTCGCTCCAATTCGTTTTCCAGGTAAATTATCTCCTGAAAAGAGTCTCCTTTTTTTCTGAATAAAAAAAAAAACTATGAATATGGAGGGCATCGATTCCGATTGTAAATTTTTCCAACCGTAAACATATTTTCTTATGAATGTTTATTAATTATGAACTCAATTGCAAGAAATAATTTATTTTGATTGAAGTTTAATTACAATGAAAAATGGATTTTTTCAAATTAACAGCTTCTACGTTGTGTAAATTTTCCATTAAACACCTTATAAAATTGTCAGAAAATTATTTGCTTAAAAAACGTATGTGGAAACTTTTAAAGAATAAATTTAATTACAAATTTTCAGTATATATTTTTAGCAGAAATTTTCAGTAATTATTTTAAGAAAATATCATTAAAAATATTCAGTAGAAACTCTCGGAAAAAATTTTTAGTAAAAACTTCAGTAAATTTTTTCAGTAAAAATGTTTTAGTCGAATATTTCAGTAAAAATTTGCAGTCGAAACTTTCAGTTAAATTTTCAGTAGAAACTTTCAGTTAAATTTCAGTCGAAATTTTCAGTAAAAATTTCAGTCGAAATTTGCAGTCAAAATTTTAGTCGAAATTTACAGTCGAAATCTTCAGTCAAAAATAAGTCAAAATTCTCTGTAAAAATGTTCAGTCGAAATTTTTAATAAAACTTTTAGTTGAAATTTTCAGTAAAAATTTTCAATAATATTTTCCATTAAAAATTTTTAGTAGTAATTTTTAGTAAAAAAAATATTTTTTAAAATTTTCGGTAAAAGTTTTTTCAGTGAAAATTTCCATTTCAAATTAATTTTCAGTTGAAATTTGCATTCGAAAGTTTCAATAGAAATTTTCAGTAAAAAATGAGTTGGAATTTTCAGTAAAAATTGTTAGTCGAAATTTTTAGTAAATATTTTTAGTCGAAATTTGCGGTCGAAATTTGTAGTAAAAATTTTAGTCGAAATTTTCTGTAAAAATTATTGGTCGAAATTTTTATAAAAATTTGCAGTCGAAATTATGTGTAAAAAAGTCCGTCGAATTTTGTAGTAAAAACTTTAGTCTAAATTTTTAGTAAAAATGTTTGGTCGAAAGTTTTAGTAAACATTTTCAGTCGAATTTTGCAGTTGAAATTTTCAGTAATTTTTTTTTACATTTTCAGTTAAAAATCTTAAGTGAAAATGTTCGGGAAAAAGTTTTTACACTGAAAATTTTCATTTTAAACCAATTTTTGGATGAAATTTTTAAGAAATTTAGTAAAAATGCTCAACAAAAAGTTTTAAATTTAATATTTTCAACAATAATTTCCAGTAAAAATGCTTAATAAAATTTTTCAGTAACATTTATTCTCAAAATGTTTAGTCGGGAATAAAAATTGCATGATGGTAAAATTTTTCTAAATAATTTTGGAGTAACGATGGTGTTAATTATAATCGTCTTAATGACATTTTAGAGTTTTTTAAGACAGCTAAGTCCTTACTAAACCCTAGCAACTCTTGCGTGTTCACCACAACTTATTAAATGTTCATCTTTTATTGTATTTTGAATTTAAATAATATCTTCTAGTTATCGTCATGCGAGCATGCATTGTCAGAGCTCCAATTGCACATATCAATTGGGTCATTCCATCGGAGATCGGATAATATTTATAAAGCAGTGTGCTGGCATTAAACTTTAACCAAACATCACAAGAGATAAGAAGGGGAATCTCAGTTTTATTGTTAACGAAATAGAAATTTTTAAGTTTGTACTTTGACTTCGGACTGGGTAAACAGACACGAACGAACGCAACGAATTCTGCTCCAAACTTTTCATTTGCTGGCAAGCAGCAGATATTGTTGCTTCCAGAAGTCTGTAAATACTGGAAGCCATACACAAACGGTCATTGCACATGAACGACATCATTCCATATAGAAGGCCTGGGGATGGGGGGATGGGTCAATATTTGTGTACATTTTCCTTGGGCATAAAAGAAGAAATTATTACGGACTGTACTCGTGATATTGATTCACATTGACGGTTTTGTAATTCATGAGAAGAGAACTTAATACTCGCCGCACATTTTATAATAATTTCTTCGGACAATATTTTTTGCACGGACGATAATATTTTTTTTTTCAATTTTTTTAAATCATGGAATTTGAATAATTCACTTAAATGCGAGCTTCTACCGAAAATTAAATTTGTAAACAGACTGTGTTAAGTGAAAATCACAAACCCAAAGTTATGATTATCGAATTAACGTGTTTGAGGATATTAAATGCACCTCAAATCAACAAAAATTTAAAAAGCAAAAATAAAAATGTCTAAATAAAAAAGCAGTATTCAAAAATTGGAATGTATGAAATTTACAGTCTAACTTAAACCCAGACCATAGACAGCATTTATCATAAAAATAATTGCAAGAGTAAATTTTTCCTTTCAAATATTCAAACTTAAACAATCGAAAAAATATTTCAACCCCTTCCCAGCGATAGATAATTAACATGAACTGAACACACTCTTTAGGGCATCTTACCAATAAACCAACTGAAACAAGACTGGGCACGTACACAGTCAATTTTTTATTCGTGCCAGATCGAAGGTCCCCAATTATACCTTCAGGATTAGGGTTTCTTCACATTGTCCTAAGCTTAATTAAAAATAATTGCTGCATTCAACAAACAATAGAACCAACAACAAAAAGTTGGGTTCATTAAAAATTCGAATAAAAGATAAAAATTAATTTGGAAAAAAATATGTAAATTAATTTTAACAATAAGAATTAACTAAAATAATCCGCTCTTAAATTTTTTGAATAATAATATTCTCGTTTTATTCTTTCTCTTTACAGAATACATCTCCACTATGGGAGGATTTTGTGGCAAAGGCGACAAAATTACACGCCTGTTTAAAGTAAGTAAATTTTTATCAACAAAAAAAAATTAATGTAAATTAATAGAATTTTATTAAACAAAAATGCTAAATTAATAATCAATTGGTTAGGGAAATTCTTGCTGTAGCCCAGTGAGGCCTCAGTAATCTCCACGAAAGTGTGCCCTTTACTAATAAAATAAAGGATATGAAAATTAATTACATACACGTATGGACGAACCGTATTAATTTGATTATAGAACTTAGTGAAATTCTGAGCAAAAAAATAGCTCAAATTTCAATTTAGTCGAGAACTTTACCAAAAACACAAAAAATTGCTCACATGGGTCATATTGGGATGAGCCGAAATTGTCGCTTCGGTTTTGTCTTCTCACAATTTTTTCATATGATAAAGGAAAGCTATAACTGTGGTTTTTAATGGGGTTTTTAAAATCCCTAAGAAAATGCGACCCTACTACTCTACATGAAAGTAGCTCAAATTTCAATTTACCCGAGAATTTGAGTGTTTCTTAAAACAAAAAATTGCCCAAAATTCACATTGGTCATATTGCGATAAGCCGAAATTGTCTAGTCGATTTTGTGGTATTAACCGCACCTTTTTTTATGATAAACGTGAGTCAATTTAGCTAAAGGAGAATCTCCTTGTCGTAAAGCGGCATTTATAATAATCCCCAAGAAAGTGCTCCATTTACAACCACAATAGTAAATTCATAATTAATCTAAGAGTCAAACAAATATTTTTATTAATTTTTTTGTTGACTATTTTAAGGCAAGCATCTTATCGAAATTCTGAGCACAAAAGTAGCTCAAATTTCAATTTAGCCGAGAACTTTACCAAGAACACAAAAAATTGCTCAAAATTCGCATTGATCATATTGCTTTTAGCCGAAATTGTCTCTTCGATTTGGTCTTCTCACCATTTTTTTCATATGATAAAGGAAAGCTATAACTGTGGTTTTGAAAGGGGTTTTTAAAATCCCCACGAAAATGCTTTTTTTACTACCACACAAAAGTAGCACAGATTTTAATTTAGCCGAGAATTTTACTATAACAGAAAATTGCCCAAAATTCGAGAGTCAACTTATCTAAAGGACAATCTCCCTGTCGTTCAGCGGAGCCTTTATAGTAATCCCTAAGAAAGTGCTGCATTTACTAACAGAATAGTAAATTCATAATTAAGTTATAACTCAGACAAATATTTTTAGAAATTTTCTTGTTGACTATTATATGGCAAGTATCTTATCGAAATTCTGAGCACAAAAGTAGCTCAGATTCAAAATTCGCATTACTCATATTGTGATGAGTCGAAATTGTCTCTTCGATTTTGCCTTCTCACCATTTTTTCATATGATAAAGGAAAGCTATAATTATGGTTTTTAATGGGGTTATTAAAATCCCCACGTAAAGACGTCCTTTAATACTACACTAATTTTAATTTACCCGAGAATTGGACTATTTCTCAAAATAAAAAAATGGCTCAAAATTTACATTGGTTATGCCTCTTTTGTGGCATTTTCCCCACCATTTTTCTCATATGCTAAATTTAATTAGCTTCGATTATAAATCAAAATTGCTCATTTCAATATAACCGAGATGAATTTTGAGCAATTTTTTGCTCAGTAAAAATTTTTGGTACCGAAATTTTTAGTAAAAATTTTCAGTCGAAATTTTCAGTAATTTTTTTTAAACTTTCAGTCTCATTTCAAATAAATTTTTGGTTAAAATTTTTATTGCTCAATAAACATTATCAAATTTAATATTTTCGGGACAAATAAGTAAAAATTGTCCTTAAAAATTTTCAACAACAATTTCCAGTAAAAATGCTTAATAAAATTTTTCATTTATATTTATTCTCAAAAAATGGTGGTCATATTTAACAATTTAAAATTATTTACAATAATTATTTCGAAAAATTTTCAAATTGTATTTTTAGGTACGTTTGTTTTTAAACTATTATTGTGGAGAAAACTATAAAAAGTTACTATCCACAACTTTGTCCAAAACAGTATGCCATTTCCGCTTTAAGTAAATTTTCTTTAAATACAAAGTTACAATTTGATAAAATTATTTTATAAAATTACGAAAAATATGTTAATAGTTTTGATAAGATTTTTCGAAAATAGGAACAATTCGATAGAAGCTCAAGAGTAGAGCAGGAAATGCTCAGTACTTAGCAACTGCAATAATTTTCACATATTTTCTTAAATGGTACATAAGAGAAAAAAATTGCATACAATTTGTTTGTTCGAATAAAATGAAAATTTAAAGAGGCACTACTACTTAAAATTCCAAAGTGCTTTTTGTTTAAAAAAATAAAAATATTTAAATTCTAATTTTGTTGTTGATTGTTTCTTTGTTTTTTTTTGTCCAATTTACAGAGCAGCTATTCAAGCAATTGCAGCCTACTTGGATGCGTTCCAAAAAATCGCAGATGCAGCAACAAATTCAAGAGGTTCGTATTTATTTTAACATCGATTTCAAAATACAAATATTATCTTCTCTTTATCAAATACGTTTTACTTTTATCTATAAATTTATTTACTTAAGAAAAATTCCAAGAAATGTCGATGAAAAAAAATGTTTTCCAAATTTATTCAGAGGCTTTTTACTATTTTTTTTAACGTCTGATCGAATTTATTTTATTATTTAATCCTAAAATAGATTTTTATACTTATAAATTTATTTGTTTATTTTATTTAAGTATTTTTCTCTCAAATTATCCTTAGGATAAAAAAAAACATCTTTACAAATATACTCTTAAATTGATAAGAAAACTTTAGGATTATACAATATGATGAGGGAAATAGAAAAAAAATGAATTTTAAAACTAAAAAGCTAACAATAATAAGCAAAAGCAAATTTTGTTTGTTTTTTATAAATTTTATTTAATAATAAAAAAAATTATAAAAATTTAATAATAGAAATTTATAATTTTACTCGAGATTGATTTAATAGTAATTTTTGAATATATTCAGAAATAATTTTGATTTTGAATTTGATTCCTGAAATCAATATGGACTTACGGACTAGAATTCTAGAGCTGTCTACTACTGAACCTTTCAATTCGCGTTGATTTCAACCTGTTCAGTGATCCTAAAATATCTAATGTTTGAGATGTGATTGTATCCCATTATAAAAAATTTCGTTCTCCTCTTTCCATTCTTACTAATCCTTGTTTTGGAACTTGCTTTGGTTCAAGTTAAAATTTTCAGAAATCCATAATTGTGCCTTAAATTTTTTTTAAATTAATTTTCCAAGTTTTTTTAATTAATTATTCAAGCTTTCTTTACTTAAAACTGTATTCGATATTGTTTTTACTCTTTCTGTGATTGAGTTCATTTGATTTTCATTTTTTTTTTGTAAGTTAAGATGCTGAATATTAACGAACTTTCGATTGAGATGATTTCTTTAATTATTAATAATCACCAAAATTGATTGACTTTACCACGAAGAAAGGTTGACTAAAATGTCAAAAAAATGGTTCAAGGACGAAAAGAGTATGAAGTATAGAATACGTGTTGGTCCGCGCCCGGGAACACAATTCTTTGCCTTATCAAATATGGGGCGTATTAAACATGCAAACGTGTGAAGAAGGACTTCAGGAGGCAGATCTTTGTTGCGAAATATAAATAAAAAAAAACCCTACTGTGTGCAAAAAAAAAACATTAAAACAATCAAACATTTGAGGTTTTTTTTGAATAAAGCTTTCTGTGAGGTTTTTGAAAGAGGTTCCATCATATTATGGGAATGTTCCGGATGAGAAAAGTTTGTTTCGGATGAGATAACATATTTATGCAATTGAAGCAAATATAAAAAAGGAGATACTTTTGAAAGAAAACTATTCACATTCCAATACGATAAGGATCAGAAGCATATGTCGAAAGTCTTTTGCGGATTATTTAAATAAATAATCAACAGGAAAAACTGGAATTAATAGATTTACCATCGCAGTCACCTGATCTCAATCCAGTCTGCCTACAAAAAAAAAAAAATTCAAACAAAAAAAAAACAATTTAATAAATAATCAGAATTTTTTTAAAACTAAAAAAATTTTCCAATAAAAAATTACTTGAAATGTCCTTTGTTAAAAGTAATTAAATTATGAGTTAGTTATGTGCCTGGCATCACTGACAACTATCTGACAAGAATATGGACTTCTCCTTCACATATTTACCTTGTACATAAGTCCCTCGTACACGTGCATTATAAGTTCCAACCACGTCCGATAAGTATACGGCCCAGTAGACTTGGTGAGTCCATAGGGCTAACTTACGAAAAGTTGCAACGAGTCTATGGGAAGCATTCCTTATTAAGCCACATTTTTAAAGTGAGTGAGGGCTCTTGTGAGGTTAGACCACCGTGTGACAGTGTTTTGTTCCTCAACATCAAAAACTACGTGAAAGGACTTATCATCCTACCGAGTGTTTCCAAGGAACTGAAGGCGATTCTAGTTGAATCTCAAGAAAACTATTTTAAAAGGGATATAAAAATAAAATAAAATTGTTTCAATAAATATCATTCTTTTCTACCACACCTTGTAATTTTCTCAGCGTCAAAAATGGAAAAAAGTGAAGAATTTCCTTAAAGAAAAAAATTATAGTTTTCCCTTTTCAGAACTTCCGTCAAAAACTTTTTTATAAATCACAAAAGAGAATAATTTTATCTAAATAAACTCACAAGGGACTCATAACTATTATTTTTTTTATCTTTTTGGTTCTTTTGCAGTTAGTGTGTTAAGGAAAAATTAATTTATTTTGAGAACATTTTTCTATCATTAAAAAAACGTTTTTCTTCTCAAGTGAATTAAAATTATTCTGTTTTTTTTTTAGAAATACTGAACACAAGAAAAATTTCTATAAAATTTAAAAAAAAAAAAAATTCCTAAATATTAAAAAAATTCAACAAAACCTGAATAAGAAGTAATTTTGAAGAAATGATGGGAGAAATAAATCTGAAAATCTTTAAAAATTCATCTTTGATCTATTTTTGGCTTATCATAATTTATCACACCGAATTCGAGTAGTTTTTATGCTTTCAAAGATGTTCAATATTATACTAGGGAAATGGTTTTATAAATAGCATAAATTGTTTCGTAAACAATGAAATATGAAAGGAAAATACCGCCCTTCATTTGGTATCAAAAATATTTTAGAAAATTATCTTTTTCGTTTAACAAAAAAAAGTCATCTTTTTCGTTTATTTGAATTAGTTTTTTTTTCCGACATAATCTTTAATATTTAAATACAATAATTTGATGATATTTTATACATAAATTTGGGCAAAAAATAGGATATTTTTTAAAAATAAATATGCCAGGAAAAAACACAAAAAATAATTCATATTATATGATGGTTGTATGATTAATACCTGGCCTTAACGAGAAAACAAATTTTTATTAGTAAAATTTATGTTATTTTTCAACATAGCCTCATTTTAGTTCGATATACTGAGCCCAATGCTTTTCTATATTTTGTATCCCATCTAAAAAGTACAATCTCTCGTGCATTGTCTTGATAGAAAAGAATTTTTCTCTTCGCCAAATGTGGTTGTTTTGTCTTGATTTCATTATTTTCAACTGGTTTAATAATGCTGTATAATAGTGTCCTGTTAATGCATTCCAGAAAATAGTAGCCATAACCTTCCCTGCCAATAGAACCATTCTTGCCAGTCTATGGTGCATGTTCGCTAGTAAAAGTTCATTGTTTTGGGTAAACTTTGGTTTCTGATCCATGTTTCATCAAGAGGTATGAATCGATGCAAAGATACATTTGCATTACGCTTAAAAATGACCAAACACTCCATTGAAGTGGTTACACGAATACGTTTTCCATCATCTCGCCGATATCATTTCCATATCCAAAATTTCATGTAAGATTTAGTCTACCTACTTTTTTAAATTTTTACAATGTCAGCAACCATCATTCGACCGTCTTTTAAAACAATTTAATCGATTTTATTGATCATTTCTTCGATACTGGTCTAAATTGGATGTTCTGGGCGCTCAGCGTCAGTTGCGCTCGCATGACCACAACAAAGTTCGGTAAACCACCGAATCATTCCATCAAATGGCGAGGAGTTCCCATTATACTTTTCAAGCTTGATTTTCGCTTTAGCTATTGGTTATTTTCCTCAAAAACAAGTGTTTTATTAACATACGAAATTCACCTCTTCTCAATGGCTATCAAAACTAAACTAATAAACAGATGTTAGAAAAAAAATTTATGACGTCTTTTTAAGAATGCCAGATGATAAACAAAATCGTTTTCCTGATATCAGCTCCATTTTTGCATTAGCCAATGACTTATCATATTGCCCTCGTAATTTAATAATTTTTATACAATACATAAAAATATGCAAAAAAAATTTTTAATTTTTCAAACTGATAGTGACAATTTATTTTGTATGACGTCTTTTAAGCTTAAAAATATTTTTTTTTAACAACAATCTTTTAAATTTACATATTTATTGGAAATTTTTTTATCTAATAGATTCAAAGAAAAACTTTTCCCTTTCTTGTTGGGGTTATTAGAAAAATATGTTGTAGTAAAATGCAAAGAATATTAATTCTACTTTCGAACTCGAAATGTTGGTGAATAATTTTATTTCGTCAATTATAAAAGATGGATTTCCCATAAAAAATCTATGGTAGAAAAAAACAAAAAATTTTCTTTGAATTAATGGGAAAATGTTGAAATAATTGCAAAGGAAAAAAGTCGGCCCTCTTTTCTATACAAAACATAAAATATGATCTACCGAATAATTATAAGTAATCGATCTAAACAGAAGAGAAAAACTATATAAAAATTGGAGCATAAAATTCTGTATTGCGTTATAATTTGTTAGTTTCTTTTCTTTTTTTCCATATTTATTGTGCGCATAAACGTCAATTACTTTATAATTATTTCGAAATCAAATGCCTGCCTACTCGGCTGCTAGGTTACAGAACGAATTAAAAGTCCATTAAAGATGGAATCGACTTAGTTTTTATACTAAAGAAATTTGTACTCAGTTCACAAGTTATGAATATTAAAATCAAACTTTTTGTATTTAACCAAAAAAGAAAATCACCTTTGTTGACATAAATTTATGAGAATTGTTGACTAACTTTATAGAAATTACTAAATTAATGCATACAAAACGAGCGCGGGAGTAAAGAGACAATAAAAACTACCCCCTGAACAGATGAGAAATTCAATTTTTAATGGAAATCAATTAAAATCAATTGTCGATCAATTAGAATGTGCTGATTTGAAAATTAATCACAAACACTTAGCGTTATTTAACACATCGTTGAGAGCAAATTAACAACAATTCGTAAGAGTGTGTGTCTGGAAATTGTGCATAAAATCGAATAGTTATGATATCACGTAAGTTTTTATTGTTGTTTGTTTTTTTTTCAAATTTATTTTGCTAATATCAGAGTTGAATATTGAATTGGTCATTCAATAAAAGTCTTTAAGTTCGATTTCCACGAACAAAAATGCATTAAGACTGAAATTTGTCCCAGCTAGAACCATTTTTTGCTTTGTCCACGCCGATCTCTGCTAAGCGTTTATCGATTGGAGAAAATACTCTAATCCAAATCGTCAGCTTATGCAGCCAGAATAAACTTTATTTATTATCATATCAAGTAACATTAGTACTAAAATGTGAATTCTTAGCGGCACGACACTTGCTTGAACGCCATTTGGCGGCTATTTATAACCCTGCGATACGCGGTGTTCCTAAGCAATCTTCCATCTAAGTATTAACACCGCGCCCAGTCCTGCTTAACTTCGGTAATCGAAGGAGAACCGATGGCTTCAGAATGAATTGGTCGCAACTAGGATAAACTTTGGTGACACTAGACGATAACTGAGAGTGATTTCAACCACGTCCGGTACCTATGCGACCCTATGGAGCCACGATGTGCCGTCAAATTTTCAGTTTAATTTTGACTTATTAACAATTTTGACACGAATTTGACTCACAAACATTTACACCTGCTTATGGAGAATATTACTCCTCAATGAGCACATTGAGGAGGAATGTTCCCCATAAACAGCTGTAAATATTTGGCAGTTTATTGATGGCATAAAGCATTTTTACAGGCAAGGTCTCGAAACAGTTTAAGACGAAATTCGTTCTGGGAGACTTCCAACATCGAAATCTGATGAAAATGTGGCACTAGTGAATACTCTTGTAAGGTGAACCCATCGAATAACATTGTGGCTGATGAGTCAGTCTTTAACAAATAGAGCGAAATGTAGAACCTTTCAAGGACTTCATTACAAAAAGAGTCCTTGAAAGACTCAGATAAAAGAGTCCATCAACGAGTTTTTATCGGAAAAAGGCTATAATTCACCGATTAACCCTCACCCTTCCACATGTTTCCTATTTAACTCATGTCAGTCCATGTGGCTTTTATGTTCGAGAAGCTAAAGGCTATTGCAACTGCAGCCTCCTTCCTAGGAGTTGGAAATAACATCTTCGCCGATATATGGATGCCCCACGGAACTGCTTTGAAGGGGATAAATAACATTAAAATAAAATTGTTGGAAATAAATCAGGCTTATTACTTTTGAGCCTCACCTCGTAGGATTAAAAAAAAACTGTCATTTGAGTGCGTTCAGAGAATAGAAAATTTAACTAAACAAATTTAATTCGTTCAATTTTAAATGCGTTTCGTAGACGACGAGACTTGTTGCAAGGCACACTTTAGTCAGTTACCTCTTCAGGAATTTTACGTTGCAGAAGCAAGAGTAGTGCAGGGAGTAATTTTCACACACAAAAAAACAGGCATATTTTTTAACGAAATTATCGTCTTACCATCGAAGACACAATAATTTCGAACATTTCGACTGTTATTCTGCTTACCACAAAAAATCAAGAATCCAACATATTTTGACAAAAAAACAGGTTCTGACTCACCTCGTAGGTGGTAGGCGGTGAGTGACGCTCCTAAGACCTACGGCAGAAACCAGAGTCTATCTGCTCCAAAACTCTATCAATAGTGAAACTTACGCCATTAGAACTGGATAGGCATAAAAATTCTCTCCAAATTTTGTCGACAATCCATTCGTACGAACGGCGTAAATCTGTGGGGGTAAATTTTAAAGTTCAATATGCGATTGACGAGGTCATTTTAAAATCATTTTCATTTATGATATTATTATTATTATATCTATTAATATTGTGAATTTTATTTTTTGATGGTATAATTTTGAAAACACTCTTTAGAAATGGTAAATTTTTATTTATTTGCCGTCGTAAATCTTTTTTAATATTTGTGGTGCCCAAATAATTCAATTAGGTAATAATTTGCATTATTCTAAATTTAATGTAGTCAACATTATGTTCTTTATGCAGTGGTAAAATTGTTGCACCTTTCTCTTACATCATTGGAATCATTTTCTAAGTATTTTTCACTCCGATTATTTTGAAGCTTTCCATTCGAACAGATATTACGTAATAAATTTATCCTTATTCTTACCAATTGTATGTTGCATCCAAAAGTAAAAGTTGAATTGATTTAGTATATTCCTTAATTGCCAAATAATAATCCCTCACTCGAAAGTTATAATCACCTCGTTTCTTTATAACTAAAATGATAAATAAAAATGAACAATTCATATGCATTCCAAATCAGTATTGATTAACCTGGTTACAAGAAGTTCCTTTTCTATTGGCATCATTTTATTGACATGAAAATCTGTGGACATAATCCACTATCTCTCCCCAATTTAAAATTACTAAAAGTTAATATTTGATAATTTCGATAGTATTTTTTTTAAATAGGTGGTCAATTTTCAGCAAATTAATTTTTACTCAAAATTTCTACAGCAAATCAATTTCTATTATTCGTGCATTCTACTAAATCTTTATCTGCAGATTTTATTCCATCAGTCCATTCCTATAAAGCCATTAATGTATACTTTGACAAAACTTCGCTTACATTTCTTTACAATCACTCCCCATCACACCGTACACAAACTTTACGCACGCCGGCACTGAACTTTTCCCCAATAAACATTGAACTGTCAAAATCGCATTTGCTTACATTTATTCAATTTTTAACCACTTTTTTTGTTGAACAAATCTTTTGAAAGCATCAAAAAACTAAATTTTTATTTATTTGTCTAATAAAAATAAAAATGTCAACTCTACCGAACGAAAGAAATTCCCGATTTCCTCATGCCGTTGAATGACTAGCAATCCTCTACAAAACACTTCATATTCTGAAATAAAAAATCCTATTAAATGTCATCGACAATAAATAATGTTTATGTAAATACTTGCTTTTTCGTAAATTCTTTAAAAAATTTAAAAAACACATTTTTACTTGCAATTTTCGGTAAGTGTCAAAATAACAACTTAAAAATGAAGTATGCAAGCACTTCGGTTTGCTACCATTTCATGGAGAATGGCGTGTTTTAAAATTCTCCGAAAGTCTACAAAATAAATAATTAACGTAAAATACTTTTTAGATTAATTTTTTAACCACTTTTTGTACCAAATAAATCATTAAAAGCCAATCAAACACATTCTAAACTAAATTTTTGTTAATTTCTCTAGTAAAAATGAAGATGTCAACTCTAACGAAAGAAAGAAATTCCCGGCTTCCTCATTCCGTTTAATGACCAGCAATTCTATATAGAACACTTCATTTTATGAACTCAAAACTTCCTATTTTAAATGTTATCAACAATATAACTATTTTTTTTATAAATACATACTTTTTCGTAAATATTCATTATTCAATATTAATGAATATTAATTATTAAATTTCTATTATGAAAACTAGATGTTAGTGGGTGTCGTGTCTACATAAAAGAAGAATCTACACAAATGTATGCAAGCAGTATGATTTATCGCCGCTTTTGCAATTACACATATGCAGACAGAAACTTGCGTATACATACACGTATACGAAAATCTGGCTTTAGGGCCTATTCAGGTATTCTTAAATCTAAGCTTACGCCCATTTGCACAGTCATTCTATGGATACTAAGACTTATTCCGATCTAAAACTTTGCCCTATGGGTGGTAGGCGCAACCCTGCTTCTCTCAAATCGGCCTATGTGTATCTGTACTAAGGCCTCGGTGGGTCTCCAACTTTGAATCCTACCATTGGTAGTAGGAGTTTTGAAAATTTATGGTACTGTCAATTTGGACCCCCATAACATGACTGAGGGTAATTATATATAGAAACAAATTTCTTATTGAGCTTAATTTTATCCTACGTTTATGAACAAAATCAAAACAAGGAAAAAAACACATTGAAAAGTTTATTCCTTTCCAATTAGGATAACCACTACTGTACACCTGGTGAACACAACAGTACAGGAAAAAAATATTTTTAAACGAGAAAAGTTGTGAAAAGCATTCTTCTCTTATATACGCCATTACTCTATAATCCGTGAGCAATGATATAAATAATAATACCTATTAAATGGTGTCTTAAGTGTTCAAACTTCTTCAACAATTTTAAAAGATAATTTCTCGAGAATTCGCAGATTTGCAATCTTCCCTTAAGTAATATCGATTCGGCTTTCGTCTTCTGAATGAATATTAAAACTTTTTCATTCGTAACTTTATTTGGAAAATTTGTACATGCAAATGATAGGATCCATTTGGGGTATATGCGTGCGTCTGCTGAAGGATAATATCAAAAATAAATATTAAAATTACAAAAAGTGTGAATGAATAGAAAACGGAAGTGGAGAAAAATATTTGGAATATGAAAAAGTCAAACTGTTTGAACTCGGGCCACAAGTACGCAAATGAAGAAATTTTAATTAAAAACGGATTGTAACCCAATCGAACTGTCAGAAAACATATTCGTCTGTGTTAGTTTGTGTTCATTTAATGTCGAACTCGCCCTCCCTTACATTTGTTATAGGGCAGAAGGAACCAAAGCCAGCCCCCATACGATACGGTGTATGATAATAAATTTAGTTTCATTCACTAAAATCCGCAAAATGAGTGAATTCGCTCGATTCAACTGTGAATCCTTAGAAAGTAAACATAACTCCCTACTAGTTGGGAGGACAAGTGAACAATTTCCTTGTGCTCATTACTTAAGTTTTGTTTTTTTCTTAACCTTCGCATAATAAGGAATTGACCCACGCTTAGACCACTCACTCCTGACCGTTTAACTGGAGCAGAGCGCCCCCATACTGCGATGGATATCCTCAATTCCTCGTATTTCCATTTTAATTGCATTGAGTCTAGATTTTCAGTACAAGTCCTTTTATAATCCTTGCGTGAGTACAATTATAAGGAAGCCTACTTTTCCCCCTTGTCTTTAATCGTTTCGTAGTCTTTCTTAGATATTGTCACATTCCCTTTTGCCAGATATCTTATCAGTAACAATGCTGATAAGATGCCATTAGAATCGTAGTAAGTCAATATTGTTCAAATTCAGAAAAGGATATCAAGTTATTATGTAGACAAGATAATTTCGACTTCTTTACCACAAAGGAGAATGTCTGTTATTTCCCAAAAGGGGACCATACTTGACGAATTTTCAATTATTTAGATTTGTTGGTATTTGGATTATCCTTCATTGTTCATTCAATTAAAAAAAAAACATTCTGAATGAATTTTTTTCCAATATCCTTAATGATTTTTTTTTCTGTCACCATACTAATACTGAGAGATCTTTTTTATTAAAATTTTGAATTTGTTGTAAATATATTTTTTTTAATTCATTCCTCGGTATTTTTGGTTGAATTATTTTGAACAGAAAAAAAGGTAAACGGTTAATTTTGTTCTTGAAATAATTTTTTTTAAGTGGATTTTTATCTGAAATTCCCCAGAGTCCTACCGAAAATTTTGAATACTTTTACGGAAAATTTTATGAAATTATTTCTGAAAATCCTTTTTTTATTTTAAAAAAATTGTATAAATTTCCTGAAATTTTTAAGTTTCTAAGAAAAAAATTGTTAACAATTGGGTAATTTTTTTTCTTAAATGGTTCTTTTTAAAATTTTAAATGCAGCGAACCGTGGAAGCATTACATTTTCAATTTTGAAAGCTTTCTCCAAATTTTAAATGAAATTTATTTCCTGAAAAATTTTGTTAGCATTTTTTCTGGAATTTTTCCAGCAAATAAGAAGTTTTATTAAAAAATTCTGAATTCCGCGAGGTAAAAAAAAATATTTTGTATTCTACTATATTTAAAAATATTGTTTTGATAAAATTTTTCCAATATGATATTTATCCTTAATTTCCAATTGAATTTTATCCAAAATTTTACGTATTATTTCCACTAAAACTCAGTGTTTTTTTTATTTTTTTCTTCTTTCATTTTAATTCTATTTTTTTCTAAAATAATATTAAATTTGTCCTAAAATTTAGAAGAATATTCTTTGGAAAATTTTAACGAATTTTCTTCAGAAATTTTTAATGATTTTTTCTTGGAAATTTTCTCTGGATTTTCTTAAGAAATGTTTAATGGTTTTTTTAATTTATTTTGTTTTTCTTTAATTTTAATTCTATTTTTTTCTAAAATAATATTAAATTGGCGCTAATATTTTTAGAAGAATTTTCTTTGGAAAATTTTAACGAATTTTCTGCAGTAATTTTAAATGAATTTTTCTTGGAAATTTTCCCTGAATTTTCTTAAGAAATTTTGACTAATTTTTTCTTGCAAATTTTTCCTGAATTTTCTTAAACAATTTTCAGTTTTTTAAATTTAGTTTTAATTATATTTTTTCTAAAATAATATTAATTTTGTGCTAAAATTTAGACGAAATTTCTTTGCAAAATTTGAACGAATTTTCTTAAGAAATATTGACTAATTTTTTCTTGGAAATTTTCCCTGAATTTTTTTAAGAAAAATTTTGACTATTTTTTTTTAAATTTAGTTTTTTTTCTTTAATTTTAATTCTACTTTTCCTAAAGTAGTATTAAATTTGTGCTAAAATTTGGACGAATTTTCTTTGGCAAATTTGGACGAATTTTGAAATTTTGACTGTTTTTTCTTGGAAGTTTTCCGAGGATTTTTTTAAGAAATTTTGAGTTTTTTCTTTAATTTTTTTTTCTTTAATTTTAATTATATTTTTTCTAAAATAATATTAAATTTAACCTAAAATTTGGACGAATTTTCTTAAGAAATTTTGACTGTGTTTTTCTTGAAAATTTTCCCTGAATTTTGTTAAGAAATTTTAACTATTTTTTTAATTTATATTTTTTTGTTCTTTAATTTTAATTTTATTTTGTCTAAAATAATATTAAATTTTTGCTAAAATTTGGACGAATTTTCTTTGGAAAATTTTGACGAATTGTCTTCAGACATTTTGACTGATTTTATTGAACTTTCTTTAAAAATTTGAGCTGAATTTTTTCCCAAAAAGTTGCGAAAAAACCTTGAAATTTTCCTTGAAATTCAATCGAAACTTTTCTTTAATTTAATAAATTTTCCTCTAAATTTTTAGTGTTAAAATCTGAGAGAATTTTCTTTTAAAATTTAAAAGGATTTTTTCCTCAGATTCAGATTGAATTTCTGTTTTGAATTCATAATTGTTTATTTCTTATTCTGATTAAAAATATTCCTCAAATTTGCTCTTACATTTCTGATTGAGTTTTCCTAACACTTTCAAAAATAGATTTTTATGAAATATAAAAAAAAAATATTTTAAAGAGATTGACTAACAGTGTCAAAAAATAGTATTTCCGGAACACAATTAGATATGCTCTCACTTGAAATAATTCTGTTGTAATAATATACCAAAAAAAAAACAACTCTGAAAGGCAAATTATCAAGTGGAAAAATTTAAACAACTTGCCAATGTATCATTATTCAAGTCTAGATATGACTATGGTGTCTCTAGATATGAAAGGCAAAAGCATCAAGCAAAAACGATTGAATATATTAGAAGTAGATGATAGTATGATAATCGGTGAGAAATAATGATCAATCAGAGTTCGTGAGATGGCCCCAAAATGAGCGTGATTTTTTTTGGTACTCCAACTCCAACTACAACTGATTTGGTATCCGTCGACAAAAAACACACAGTCAAATGTGAAGAGAACTGATGGAACCTTTGCCTTCCGACTGGAAAATAATTTTACACATCGTAAGAAACTAATTAACTTTCTGATATGTTTTAACTGATAAAGTTGTTCGTTATTGTCGATTGTGATTTTAGTTTTTTTTCGCATTTTCCTTCAAAAATCATTGAACCTACGGAACTGTTGTGGGCCACTCGATACACGATCGTGTGTCCCACTTATTCTATGAGAGCCGAAATACTTCCATTCGAATATGTGTACAATTGTTAAGAGAAGCCATTAACACATCACGGAAAATACTTCTTGACTTGGAATTGCATCAATGATTTTTGAAACTGTTGAGTAGGAAAAACAAAATAAATAAAAATAATAGCAATAAATAGTCGTAAACGGCTCAGCGGTCTGGTGAGCGAGCAGTTGAACGATTTAACGTTTTAACAATCCCCATTTTATTGGAGTTCTTTCACTTTATTAAAGATATAATTAAGTTTTCAAGAAATTGGGTCTCCATCATCATCATCATCATCATCTTCTAGTGCGTTACTTACTCAAGAACATTGCCACCATTCATATTTGATCGCAAAACTTAAAGAAGATTTTCTTATAACGCAATAGAAGTATCTTATTTGGACAAGATTATGGATAACAACAAAAAAATGTCGATTTGATGAATAATTCTGTAGGCTTGTCAAAAATACAGTCAGGCGCATGCCATGCGTTGCTGTGAGCTAAAAATCCTATCCAACGATAGGTGATTGCCAAAGAAATCGTAAAGAAATTATAAAAATAAAATTCTTCATACTCGTATATGAAAAATGCGATAATTATTGGCAGAGAGGCAAGCAGAATATTGAAGCGTTCAGCCGAAAGGAGCTGAAGTATTTTTAGCATAATTTAATTAACCGAAACTCTGGTTAGGCTGAAACGTTATAGATTACATAAAATTTTCCAGAAGCAACCATCCACTATGAATCGGACGTAAACTCTCGAAGCATGCACCAGAAACGCATCACAAAGTCTATTAAGTGCCGCTACGTGCAATTTTTTTTATTGTATTTTTCCTTTTTTTTTTGGTATGCAATTGTCTGCCACCATACCCCACTCTGTGTTGGCTGTTCGTCAATTCCGTCTTGGAGCATTTGGAAAAGTGCAATGCCATGCAGCAACCTTGTCTGTACATTCTTCACGTAATCAATATCTGCTAGAAACTCGAAATTCAGTTACAGGTGAACGTTCGTTCCGGCTAGTTGATCGCATCATCGGGTCAATAATTACAACAACAAAAAATAAAATGAAATTGCATACAAATACGTACGTATTGTATGGACAGAATCGACCAGAATCGACGACTTGCATTGAATATCGACCAACGAACGAATAGAATTTCTTTCCGGCCTCAAATTTCCTTACTATTAGTCTTCTTAGACTTGGTAACGTCGTCGTTTTCTTTATTTCCGTCTCTGCCTTGTCGTCTTTCGTCAATGTCGAGTTCGGGTTTTTTTTTCTTCTTTTATTTCTTTTGGTATTCCCCATTTCGAATTCCGATAAATAGAATTGAAATAGGTTCACTGCCACCGATTATATTGACATATCAGAATAATAATCAATTGTGAATCAAATAAAATCGTCTATCCATAATCGACAAAGCAGACGTCCGTCTTGTAAGTTCCTTGTTTAAATATGGAATTAGCTTCGCATTCTACAGTCCGCCTGGACGGACTGTTCCTGTTTTGAACTTTATGATGCCAATTACGTGCACAAGTCTTCGAACTTACAGCAAATCTAATTGTTCATCCCCATTCCCAACCCCATCCTCCCACAGTCGTCCCCATTTATAAGCAAGCACGTGTAGTTGAGCACTAATCTGTTTACATTATTAAGTCTCTGACTCTCTGGCCATATTCGAGTTCAGATTATACCAAACAGGATAAAATATACAAAGTCACTTCCTGAGTACAATTAGTTATTCACAAACTGTTCTGACATTCAAGCTTTTTGTATGCTCAAAGAGAAGAACAAAGTAAAAATTGCTTCAATCCCAAAGCATCTGAATGGCCATAATGAGTTGAGGAAATCCTTAAAATGCTCACTACTAAGCACGCGTATTATTGTTTTAATACTTTCAGATTATACTCGCACAATACTTTAGCATTAGGATCGCTTATCTGCCTAATGGGATTTTGTTAAATTCCACTCCATTGCACGCACTCTAACACATTGGCAGTTGTTTACAATTCATGCGACTATTTAAGAAAAACTCTATTAAACAGAAATTCGCTCAAGTGGTTTGATTGTTTTTATTTTCACAACTCAATAATATTTAATTGCAACTTATCACACACAATCAATAACACAATCAAACACAACAATGTACGTAAGAAATTTTTTTTTACTGTAGTTTAAGAATTTTTCTCAAGAAAAAATCTCTTTTTGAGCAAAACTTTTACAGGTTTTCATTTAAAATTGAATTTTTGTTGTGAAAATTGTCTTACAGAACAGATTTCAAGAATTCAGGATAGCCTAAAAGTTTCTAGAAAAAAAAATGATTTTTTTAAGAGATTAGTAACTTCAAAAAACAAGGGTTAATTCAAGTTTGAGCAAAATATTCGCTCCAACGTGAGCAAAATTTATGCTCAAATTTATTTACCAATTTTCTTCAATTTTATTTTGGAATTTTTCAATTTTTTAACTTTGGCTCTCTATTAGTAGTAAATGGTATGCTCACTATGAAACAAATTATTACCTTACGTTTCTCATGTCCCTTATTTATTTATATTTTTTAAAATGAATATTAGCTCTTTGTCAAAACCTAACATGCGTAAGTAATTTTTTGGTTCTGTGTCTCTTTTTCTATTTAATAAAAGTAGAATCTGCTCAGTTTAGAGCAAATTTTATACTGACCATAAAAAACATTCTTTTAGATTTATTGTATTTTCATATTGTTTGTTTGTCTTTCTTATTTTATGAATTTTTTTCTATTCAAGCTCAACCGTAAGCAAATATTCAAGCAAAATTCTCAGTCATTTTTATCAATACTAGCTTATCAGCTTATCCCATTTTTATATTTTTCCTATAACCTTTTTCAATACTGCAAGTTATTATTGTATTTCTTGTTGTTCTTCTCTAATTTTTAAGATAACTAGTTTGCTCACAATGGAGCAAAATCTTATACTGAGCATAAAAAACGTGCTTGTTGATTTCTTGACTTTATTTTCATATTGTTTATTTTTCTTTCTTATTTTATAATTTTTCTGTTCAAGCTCAACCGTAAGCAAACTTTATGCTCAAATTTATTTTAAAATTTTCTTCAATTTCCCTATCGCATCTTTTATATTTAATATTGTCAATTTGTTTCTAATTTATTTATGAATTTGGTTATCTTTCAGTAGAAAAATTGTTTGCTCACTCTCAAGCTCAAAATTTTTTTTCTATATCCTTTATCAAATTGATCATTTTACTTTTTTGTTTGTTTTGGAGCAAAGTTTTATACTGAATATAAAAAACGAGCTTATTTATTTTTCGTCTGCATTTTTATTTATTTTTTATCCTTATTTTATAAAATGTTCCTCTGTTGAAGCTCAACCGTAAGTAAATTTTATGCTTAAATTTATTTGCCAACAAAGCTCTCAAGCATAATAATAATAATTTTTTGAATTTTCAAAGCATATTATATATTTTATATTCAAGCAAAATTCTGAGTCATTTCTGAAAATGCCAGCTTGATAATTTTTTTAAATGTTTTTTTCATTTTATAATCTTTTTGTTCAAGCTTAAGCGTCAGCAAATTTTATGCTCACATTTATTCTAAAATTTTCTTCAATTTCCCTGTTGCATCTTTTATATTTTATTTTGTCAATTTGTTCCTAATTTATGAATTTGGTTACCTTTCAGTAAAAAAATTGTATGCTCACTGTCAAGCTCAAAATTTCTTTTCTATATCCTTTATCAAATTGGTAATTTTACTTTTTGTTTGTTTTGGAGCAAAGTCTTATACTGAATATAAAAAACGAGCATATTTATTTTTCGTCTGCATTTTTATTTATTTTTTATTCTTATTTTATGAAATGTTCCTCTGTTGAAGCTCAACCGTAACCAAACTTTATGCTTAAATTTATTTACCAACAAAGCTCTCAAGCATGATCATAAAAAATTTCTGAATTTTTACAGCATATTATATATTTTATATTCAAGCAAAATTCTCAATAATTTCTGTTTTTTTTTCATTTTATAATCTTTTTGTTCAAGCTTAAGCGTCAGCAAATTTCTCTATAAAAATAGCTTGCTCATTATGGAGCAAAGTCTTATACTGAGTATAAAAAACAAGCTTATTGATTTTTCGTCTGCATTTCATTTGTTTTTTTGAAATTTTTCTCTATTGAAGCTCAACCGTGAGCAAACTTTATGCTCAAATTTACTAAAATGTAGATTAGGTAGGTTCTCTATCAGAAGAAAATTGCTGGATCACTTTCAAGCAAAATTTAAAACACATTTTTGCCAAATTTGTCAGTTGTTATTTTGTTTTTTGTACTCTGATTTAAATAAAGATAAGAGGTTGCTCACTTTGGAGCATAAAAACGGGCTTATTGATTTTTTTCACTGTATTTTCATTTTATTTATTCTTTCTTATTGTATATATTTTGATAATTTCTTCGACAATAGAAATTTCAATTTGAAATTATTTTGATTGACCAAAAAACTTATCTAAGAAGATGATAGAATTTGTCACAAGGTCATATCAATTTTGCTATTCTTATTCGCAAGATATTCAATGACTAATTGTGAGTAATTAATTGATTCTATTAGATTTTTATGAATGATAAGAAAATTATCGCAAGAAACAAATCATTTTCATTTAATTTTCGTTGCTGTTATTTTTAGTCTGTGCATAATTTTCAATTAATTTTATAAATTCCTATCAACTAATTAAGAAATATTGTAAAATATTTGAGGCCATGCATCACATTCTGTAAAGAGTTTTATTTAAAAACTTTGTCATCAACTGCAATATTAAAATAATACATCTTCTCAGGAGAAGAATTTTGAATAAAAACAACCACAAATTAGATGAAAATCTAAAGTGAAATTTTCTTAAAATTGATTTAAAATAAACTTTTTGAATATTTTTTTCAAACTTTAACCAATAAATCATGAATGTTTAATGTTTTTTCTCAATAATGGACGCATTTTTCCTTTGATTTATTATAAATTTTTATCTTTTCAAAATTTTATTATTTTATAGGCGCTTCGAAGGAAATTGGTACCGCCCTGACACGTGTATGCCTACGGCACAAGGCAGTAGAGACACGAATGAAAACGTTTACAGCGGCTATTATGGATTGTCTTATAGTACCATTACAGGTAATTTCGTTAAGTTTCCAACAAAAATTTAACTTATTTTTTTGAAAAGATTTTTGCATAATTTCTTAAAGAGAAACTTTTGAAGGAAAAAAATAAAAACAAAACCAACAAAGAAAAATTAGAAAAGAAAAATTCTTCTTTGTCCCTAAAACAACAAAAGAAAAAAGCTTTTTGATCCTAAATTAACAAAAAAAAGGACAATATTGTCATTTGATAAAATAAGAGGAAAAGAAATATTTTTTTTTGCAAGGCAGCTTCTTTTTGTGCTAATTCCTGTTGATGATAATAAAGTCCTTTTTCACATTTTTTTTCTTAATTGTATTTTAACTAGGAAAAACTTGAAGACTGGAAACGACAAGTGGCCAGTATAGATAAGGATCATTCCAAAGAATATAAACGATGTCGTACAGAATTAAAGAAACGTTCAAGTGACACGTTACGATTGCAGAAGAAGGCACGCAAAGGACAATCGGATGCCATTCAATCGTTGGTCGATTCACATATGCAGGATGTGACACAACGTCGTGCCGAGCTCGAAGAGGTTGAAAGGAAATCGTTACGTGCCGCCATGATTGAGGAAAGGATGCGTTATTGTAGCTTTGTTAATATGCTTCAGCCAGTTGTTAAAGAAGAATGTGAAGTTATGTCCGAATTAGGCCATTTACAGGTAAACACTTATTTTCATCGTTACTATTCATATATAAATCTTTCTTTCATATATAAAGGATTCAATTAAGTTGTAACTTCTGCGATTATTCACATTTAAGAATAATTCATTGATGGCGTAGTTTAGTAAAAAATACATATAATTCGTGAATAAAAAGCAAAAAAAAAATGAAGTTAATGAGTGCAGTACACCTTTAGTGGGTTCTTTCCTTATCGAAACTGATCTAAAACTTATCTTACACTATTTGAATTAATTATGCTTAACTCACCTTGCATATAATTAATCATCTTTGCTTTCCAAATTTTGCTTTGCACAATATTGTTATTTCCACCACCTACTAAAAGAGAAAGTCGTCCTCCCTAGTCTATTATAGGGAAACTTCTTTCAATTCGGATTAGGAATTCGAAACTTACCTATGAGAACTCCGTCCACTGTCGAGCTACTGGACCCTACAACCCCTTTGTCAAATTCTTTCTTTACCTTTCTAAAACAATCAAATATACTCCAAAAAAAATTAACCATTTCTAATTGCTCTCTCCAACTAGCTATCGACCAGTATCATAAGATAAGCTAGCGATTCCAACCCAAATGAAACTTGAAGTGACCAAATGACCTCATGGTCGTGGCGCTACAGAATGGCTCTTGTCTCACAGCGAAAACAAAAAAAAAATGTTAATCATTATAAAAAAAAGATTTCTATTCAATTTTTCCTTTTTCTTAACGCCATTGGCGCTTTTTTTTAAGTGAGTCTAACGCCATCTATTGACATATTTTTTAAACTGAGTTTAATTTAATGATAACTAATCTTATCCATTTTGTTTTTGCATTATTTTAGTAACATAATTTTCATAGAAAACAAAAACAAATTTATTCAAAGTACTTGCCCTCGCTAGCTACAGATTTTTCCCATCTCTCGGGCAATTTGTGGATACCACGGCGAAAAAATTCCTTCGCTTTCGAAGCAAATCACTCATCAAGCCATTTTCGGACGTCTTCGTAAGAATCGAAGTGCTGCTCAGCGAGCGCGTGGCCCATCGACGAAAACAGGTGGTAGTCGGGAAGGGTCAGGTCTGGAGAATAAGTGGGGTGGGGTAGCACCTCCTAGTTGAGTGTCTCCAAGAAGTTTCGGACAATTTTTGACGTGTGCGATGGTGCGTTGTCGTGGAGGAAAATCAGCTTGTCATGTCTTTGTTGATAATCCGTCCTTTTTTCACGCAGAGCACGGTGCAATTTGATCAGTTGTTGGTGGTAGTGGTGGGCATTGACAGTTTCACCAGGTTTCAACATTTCATAGTAGACGATACCCTGCTGACCCCACCAAACGCACAGCATCGTCTTTCGTCCGAAGCGATTTGGTCTTGGGGAAGATGTTGATGGTTGGCCGGGATCAACCCACGATTTCTTGCGTTTAGGATTCTCGAAATATATTCACTTTTCATCGCATGTCACAATCGGATGCAGGAACAACTTTCTTTTTTGTCTAGCGAGCAAGATTTCGCATGTGTTTTGGCGTCGCTCCATCTGCCTATCGTTCAGTCCCTCTATAAGCATTCGAGCAGATTTCTTCAAATTGAAGCAGAAAAGCAGAGCTTCCCGCATATGCTCTTTTTCTGGCACAAAACTTGACATGATTACCAAAGGAAAAATGTATGTTGTTGTACGAAATTGCTGACAATGTGCACTGATTAATGTTGACAGATGTCAAACTCATAAAAAAAAGTATGGTGTGCCCATGGTAGCTTAATACGCTCACTCACGCCATCTATGACCAAACTGCGGATTTAAGCACCTGGTAGTTCTGTACACTTTTTTTGTCAATTAAATGAATTTTTATATATAATTTTCTTAAAAAAATTTTCCTTATTTTCATAATTTTCTTAAAAAATTTTCCTTATTTCTCATTTAAATTTTCGTTTTTATTTGTAACTAACAGGAAGCCATGCAATCGATTGCAATTGTTACAAAAGAGCCAAATATCCTGCCCCAATCATCTGAGGAACTAATTTTAGAATCAAAATCAAATATAAATTTATATCCGGAATCGCCAGGCGGTAATTCCGGTTCGCAAGGCTGTTCGAACTCGTTAGGTTCTAGAAAAAGCTCAGTTTGTTCAATAAGTTCTATGAATAGCAGTGGATCAAGTGGATCACCTGGCCATCATTATCAAAGGTCACTTTCACAGGTAAATTATCAATTTTCTTTTTTAATGAATGATTATCATCTGATTTATCAGTAAATAATTTTGATTGTCAATGTAAATGTTTAAAAGTAAAAAGAGAAAACAAAGAAAAAAAGATTTTTCAAATATTTTTTTTAAAAATTAGTTTCAGCTTTTTTTTTTTTTTGTAGAAATAATTTTTAAATTTTAGTGTTTTTATCATCATTGTTAATGTTAATTTTTTTTTCGTTATTTAAGAAATTTGTCTTCTTTAATTTAAAAAAAAATTTAGTTCTAATTTTGTTCGATTGTTATTATTAAAATATTATTTTTGTTGTTGCTGTTTTTATTGTTATTTGTTGTTGATTTATTTTTGTTTGTTTTTTTTACCTCATTTTTTATTTTTGTTTTATAGTTAATTGCACCAGCTATTCGTTTAAAACCTGGTGAATCTAGTGACAGCGGTTTTTGTTCTTCCCCAGCACTGATATCTCAGGTGTTTATTATTTCGTATTTTGTTTAATATTATTTGATTTATTGATTAATTATAATTGTTTAATTTTTGTAAATTTTATTTTCAAAATTCTCTTTTATTGAAATTTTAATTATTGTATAAAAATTTAAGTTTTTTTTCGGAAATTGATGTACGAGTTTTTATATTTGGTATTTTTTTTTCTTGTAAATTAGAATTAGTTAGAAATGTTTCTTAATTATTTTAGCTGCTAAAATCTGTATAGTGTTTTAATAAGAAACAATTAAAGAAATTATTTACTTTGTTATTAATAAATTTTTGTCATTTTTCATTTTTTTTTTTGGCCAAATATTTTGTTTTTTTTTCTTTGCTGTTGATTTTATTTTTATTTAAATTTTATCATTAAAAAATTATTTTTAGGCATCCACAAATACAAGTCAATCGCATGCCATATCAACATGGCCACCACATTCCCAAGATGTTCAGACAAATGATCGTCCTCATACCATATCATCAGGTATTTTTATTTAATAATAGCATTATTTCGTTTGTGAAAAAGGAATTAAAATTTTGATTCAATTTTTTCAGTTATTTTTATTTATTTTTTTTTTTACTTTTATTTTTGAGCAAATAAAATTTTGTTTATTTTACGTTTGAAAAATAGAGAAAATGTTTTTTTATTTTTTTATTATTAAAATAAGAGTAAAAAAAATTGAAAATGGCGGAAAATCGAATTAATTTTTTATTTGTTGCCTTTTATCATTTCTATAATAATTAGCATACGAAAAAGGCCATCAACGTCCAGCATTAACAGTGTACACGTTCCAAAATCCGGAAACTATAATGGAATCTCAGAGCTCACCATCCACAATACCCTGTCGACCACCATTACCAGTTGTAAGTGTTCTTATTGTATTTATTGCTCCCCCATTTCTTAATTTATGAAAAGTGATTTTTAATTACAAAATTAAGAAGGTTATGATTTTTGTTTGTTTGTCGTTAAATAAATTATTTATAAATGCAACATTATCGATTATGAATAAAATTAATTATTGGAAAGAAGAGGGAGTAAAATAATGTGTTTGGAAAATGGTAAAAATATTGGATGTACCATAAAATGGAGACCAATAAGAATTTAAATGTTTCTCCTTCTATAAATATTCACAAATTATAAAAGCTTTTAATTTTACCTTTACCACTTTGTCATAGAAATTCTAGGAATTTTTTTTTTTTTTTTGATGGAACAAATCCAGGAATTTTAAAATTTAGAATACTCTAGTGGGTGGATTTCCATTACAGAATATAAAATTTTGCCAATACTAAATGCGAGAATTTGTGTGGGAATCTTATTAATCATATTTTTTTATTCAATCAAAATCCCAATATTTATTATTAAAAAAAAATTTTTAAATAAAAACCAATTTGCAGAGGTGTTCTTCATTGGAACGGCCTTTATCATCAACGGGAGCCCGAAATACAAACGCTTCAAATTTAATGCAAAGGCAATGTCCATCACCGATACCAGCACATATAACGAAAGGTTTGTTAACTCCACTATTTTCTTCTAGGCTTTCTTGTATATTATAATATAACTAAATAAAAAATAACTAAATTACTAAATAATCAAAAATGAATAAGAATTTTTAAATACACTTTAAACTAGAACATAATTAATGAAGTAAAAAGTGGGAAAGAAGAAAATTAAATTATTTTTGTTTGAATTGATTTAAATTTAATTCTGTCCGTTTTTGTCCTAATTATTTTTTTTTTGTTTAATTTGATATTTATATGAATTCCTATCTAATAAATAAATTAACTCTTATAGAACACCCACAAATCCAGCCCACTTATGTTAACATGTCTGAATTGGCTTCCATGGCCGCTTCGAAAATTACTAATCAACAACTGCAACAACAATATCAATTAATACAGCAGCAAAATCAACAACAACAACAGCAACAACAAATTCTACAACATCAACAACAACAACAACAACTACAGACACAATTAAAATTACAACATCAACAACAACAACAACAGCAGCAACAGCAACAACAACAACAACAGCAACAACAATATCAACAAATGACAAATCAACCGACAATAACAACGGCAACAGCAGCAAATTCATCGCAAATTTCTCCCGATCTATCAACAGTTGATCAACAACATAATGTTCATCAACAATACCAACAGCAACAGCATCAGCATCAGCAAAATTCACCAGAATCAACATTATCGGCTGGTGGTGGTAATACGGAAAATTCATCGTCGACACCGATTGCCGGAAATACGCCCCCGTCCAGTGGTGGCTCATCATCTTCGTCCATTTCACAAAATAACTCAACACTAATATCCAATAACACACATTCATCTCAAACATCAGTTGCATCTAATACTGGGGTGATGGGTAGTAAGAGTATAAGCGCGTCTAATTCAACACTTACGACAGCAACGCTCAGTGAAATTGGTGATGAGCTAAAAATAACCGAGACTGACAATACTAGTTCGAACTCATCGACACCCGGAAATAATGTTGTTTCTACACCACCAGATAGTGACTGCAAGTCCCGTGGCTCGGTTCTCGAAAAGTTGTCCATGTTCGAGAAGCTGGAACAGAAGCAGCAGACCATCAATAATAACCCACCACCACCTTTGAGCAGTGGTCGTGGAGCCTATCACACCGCAAGCAATGACAACATATTCACCAACAATCGGAAAGAGGAGATTTACAAGTCAACTGGAACTGCCGAAAAGGATCCAGGTAATTACACCTTGTTGAATATTGAATTAGATTTCTCTGATTATTCTCCAAAAAAATAATAATAATAATAATAATAATTAAGAATATAATGAATAACAAAAAACCTACCAACACAGACTAGAAGCATAGAAAATTAAGGCACATAACCTCAAATTGGATTTGCTGACATTTAATTAAAGCACAAAACGAGAATGCTTTGAACAAAAAAAACATTTATTCCATCTCATTTTTAATGTGTAAGACCATTTTTAACATTATACCGATTAGCCATAATAGTGAAATTTTGCTTTTCCTACTAAATGTTCTTTTTTCAAGAAATTTTTAAGGCCTAGATGAGGGTCCAGCCGGCATCAAATTGTCTTTAGGTCGATGCGTTTAGAATTACCATTTTACAGTACTAATATTATTTTAAACAATAATAAATAAATAATTCGGTTAATAATAGAAATATTTTACCCCTTTCATAAAAAAATTCAATATTTCTCTTTCTATTTAAGTCTAGAAAAAACTGTAAGCATTCTAGAGCTTTTTCTGAAAAGTTTGATTCTTTAATGCCATTTTTTTACAAAATTTTTCGTTGTTTCTGAAAATTTATTGTAATTAATTAAATTGCTCCAAATTTTTTTCTCGAGAAAATAAAAGATTCAATATAAAATTTTGAGCAAATTTTTACATACTAATTTTGCTTAAAACTATGCTATGATGTCTGAGCATTAAAATACGAGTGTATGATCTTGAGAACCTCTAAACAATAGTTTTTCCTCATTTCAAAATTTTTGTTCACTTCAAAATTTTCGAAAAAAGTAACTTTTAAAAGAGCTTTTTTTAAAAAATTTCGTTTTATTGAAATAATTAAATTGCTCAAAATTTTTTTTTTGAAAAAATAAAAGATGCGTTATACCAAATTTTGAGCAAATTTTTATTAAAATGTACTAATTTTGCTGAAAACTATGCCATAAGGTCTTACCGTTAAAATATATGATCTTGAGAACCTGTAAACAATAGTTTTTTCTCATTTCAAAATTTTTGTTCGCTCCAAATTTTTTAATATTTATTCGAAAAAAAAGAACTATTAAAAAAGTTTTTTTTTAAATTTTTCGTTATTTCTGAAAATTTTATTGAATTAATTAAATTGCTCAAAATTTTTTGTTGATAAAGGAAAAGATTCTTAACCAAATTTTGAGCAGATTTTTATTTTAATAATTTTGCTCAAAACTATGCCATAAGGTTTGAGCGTTAAAATACATGATTTTGAGAACCTCTAAACAATAGTTTTTGCTCATTTCAAAATTTTCGTTCGCTCAAAAATTTTTCATTTTTTATTAAAAAAGAAGAACTTTCTAAAAAGCTTTTAAGCAATTTTTTCACAAAATTTTTCGTTGTTTCTGAAATTTTTATTGATTTAATTAAATTGCTCAAAATTATTTTTTGAAAAAAAAAAAAAAAAAAAAAATTAAATTTTTAGTAAATTTTTGTTAAAATATGCTAATTTTGCGCAAAACTATGCCATAAGGTCTTAGAGTTGAAACGCATGATCTTGAGAACCTCTAAACAATAGTTTTTGTTCATTTCAAAATTTTTGTCCGCTTCAAAATTTTCCATTTTTTTTCGAAAAAAGGAACTTTTAAAAAAGCTTTCTTTAAAAATTTTCGTTTTATTGAAATAATTAAATTGTTCAAAATTTAAAAAAAAAAAAATAATAAAAGATGCGTTATACCAAATTTTGAGCAAATTTTAATTAAATTGTACTAATTTTGATCAAAACTATATGCTACGAGTATGAGGTCTGAGCGTTAAAATGTATGATCTTGAGAATCTCTAAACAATAGTTTTTGCTCATTTCAAAATGTTCGTTCACTCCAAATTTTTTAATATTTTTTCGAAAAAAAGGAACTTTTGTAAAAGCTTTTAGGCCATTTTTTCACAAAATTTTTCGTTGTTTCTGAAAATTTTATTGAATTAATAAAATTGCTCAAAATTTTTTTTTGAAAAAAGAAAATATTCAAAATTAAATTTTTAGAAAATTTTTATTAAAATATACTAATTTTGCTCAAAACTGTTAAAATGTATAATCTTGAGAATCTCTAAACAAGATAGTTTTTGCTCATTTCAAAATTTTTGATCGCTCCAAAAATTTTCATTTTTTTTTAAAGAAAAGGAACTTTAGACCCTTTTTTCCTCGTTTTATTTAATAAAAATTAATTAATTTCTTTTATTTTCGTGCTAAAACGGCATTTTAGTTAAAGTCAAATATCCTTTAGTGTCGCTACGCATAAAATTAACTTTTCAGTACCAATGTTACTTAAAATGACAAAAAAAAATCTTATTTAACCAATTGTACCCTGACTTAGCTACCATGGAACATCTATGTTTTGTACCCAACAGTCTTGAGTTCGAATACAATTAGTAACATAACCTTTTGGGGGTTTCCTTTAATTATTGCCAAATTGACTGAGTTTGTCATAGCCCTTATAATTTTCAAAGTACAAAAAAAATGTCTACTCAGATTGCCTATGCAACAGATAACAAAAGTCTAATGATTATGTTCATGGGTAAATCTGCATTTGAATCTGTAAGCTCTAAAATATTATCATCTAACTCAAAATAAGAATTTTTCACAAAAGTACAAAAAAAAATATCACAAATTAATAAAAAATAAAATGTTTTTAAAAAAAGATATGCTCAAAAGATTATCATTTTTGCTCGAAACAATTCCGTTTCTTTTTAAATTTTATCTAAACAAGAAACTTTTTGCTCAACTGCGAACCAAAGCAAATAGTTTTGCTCAACTGTTCCTTTATAATCTATAATAGGTAATAGTTTGGGGCCACATTCTCCCCTTTAACTACCAAAATTCGATTAGAAATTTCTACAGAAATGTTCGATATTTTTCAAAAAAAAATTATAAAAACTGTTTGTTTTTGCAATAATTAATTTTTAAAAAATTTTAAATAATCAATATATTTTTATCAAGTTTTTTTTTATTGTTTTTTTTTCTCGATTTAATTATTTTAAATAGAAAAAACAAGTTTGCAAATTAAAAAATCATGCAAAATTTCACTGTTTTTGGCGTGCTTTGAATAATTTAATTTTTTTTTTGTATTTTCTTCCATAATTAATAAAAAAAATACCAAATGAACTTTTGAGCACACATTTAAATATTCACACACATATGTATGTACTCATTCAATATACTGCAACCAACACCCACCCACACACACACACACACATATATTACCAGTTCTCATGCAAAATAAATAAAAAAAAAATTTTTAAAAATTTATTTTAATTAAAATAGCAAAAAAAATAATAATAATAATATTGTAATAAATTTTGAATAAGACAAAAAAAAAGTATTGCGCAAAAGTTTTCGAAAAAAAACTGTTAAAGCTACTAAAAGTACCTATATAAAAAGATGTGTTTTTCTGTGCATTTGTGGATACATACCCCAATTTGTGGATACGTATACATGGTCCATGCGCATGTTAGAAATAAATTTCCTGTTCGCATGCACTGTAAATAATTATCGTTATTGTTATTGTTATTGTCTTTGGTTTTTTTTTTGTTTTAATATTTTATTTTATGTTTTTTTTTCCAACAAAATTTTTTTTGTCTATATGAAAGAAGATTATTTTTATTTAAGTTTTTTTTTCATTATTATTATTATTATTATTATTATTTTAAATTGTATTTTTTTTTGTCTTTCTATATTTTTTTGTTGTTGTTATTTTCGTTATCGTTCTTCAAATACTTTAACTGATAATGCTCCACCGCCTTATATTATTCACCATAATTAACACGGAATGCATTTTCAAAATAATAATACAAAAAAAAAAATTAAAAAATAAATAAAAATTAAAAAAAAAAACCACAAAAAATTCTATGAAAATAACTGCATTCGTATGTAGATCAAATCTACGAAGATTCAATACAAGAATTGAACAATTTAATTGGTGAATTAGATACGTTTCAACGTGAGCATGAAACAAAAGAGCAACTAAATCGAATACAAAGACAACAAAGTCAAGATTCGAATCGACAACAAGAATCCCCAGAAAAGGATCGAAAGTCCTCGCCAGAAAAGGATCGAAAGTCTTCGCCAGAAAATGATGAAAATTTGATGAAATCTTGTGATCCGAAATTGATGAATGGTCGAAGCGTTGTTGATTGTGATACGAAATTGGCAACTGGGCTAATTAATTTTACACAAAATGCCAGTGATAATGATACGAAAATGAACGATTCTGAAGTGTGTCATTATATGGGCGAGACAAATGATTCTTTGGGTTATGAAAATCCGACTTTCGAACATTTGAATAGTCATGACAGCGAAAATGGAAGTGTTACACTGTCACCGTATATTTACGAAAATGATTTTATAGTCGCGCCCGATATCGATTATTTGCGGCAAAATTCTGAAGTGGTAGTCTTACGATGTAAAGAGCCGACAACACCAGATATCACTAAGAAAGTTCCAAATGAATCGCAGCAAAGGTTTAGCTCGTTTCGGTCAGAACAACAACAGCAGCACCAGCAGCAGCAACAACGGCTGTCACAGCCACAACAACAACAACTACAACACCTTCCGATGTTATCGACTTCCGAACAAGAGTTGCGACACTTAAACTATGACCAACAAATGCCAGAGTATCAGAGGCCCCATCATCATTATTCCCAGTATCAGCAACAACAGCCACAACAGCAACCGCCACAACTCCAACCCAAACCCAAACAGTTGATGCCGCAATTGCAATTACAAATACAGAATAATTTACGATTACAATCGTCACAAAATCATCTACAACAGCAGCAGCAACAATTGCTATTTGTACAACAGAATTCAGCCCCAGTTACACCAACGTCACCCGCAACACCAACGATCGGAGCAGGTACAGTTATGATGAGAGACGATTATAATCCGAACAATTGCAATTCGCTAACAATCGATACTAGTGTTGCCTGTGTTAATGATTTCAAAGCAAATCTGGACGAGAAACTACGCTCAAAGCCGGTTGTATCCCCTAGACCGGCATCGTTGTCGGGTTTGTTTATTTTCATTTTTAATTATTTTCCTTATTTCTCAATTTTCTTCTTTATTAATATACATTTTAAATATAATTTTTTATTTATTTTTTTGTCTATAATTTTTTATTTTTGGTTTTATATTTTTGGTTTAAAAAAGAATTATTAAAACTCTGAACACAATTCCGGCGACAATTATTATTAATCACGAATCTTTCCCCAGTTACTAACTCGAACACAATTCCCCCGAGTAAACAAACGTCATTTAATCAGCTGATTAATAATTTTCGAAGAATGGCTGCCACATAAACAATCACTGAAATGTCGGGCAATACTACAACGCCAACGACAAAATTTGAAATGATTGATTTGTCCGGGATGTAATTTCGTTTTTTTTAAATAAAAATGAAAGACGATTTTCTTATAGTGAATTAATATTTTAATTCAATTAAATATTGTCCAGGCTGATCTAATACCCTTTGCCATCTTTCTGGCAGTAGCATAATTCCACGCTCATAAAATGTTTGTTCTTTGCTGGCAAAAAAACTGATGCAAGTGATTTTTGACGTCCTAATTTGAATTAAACGTTTCACCATCTAAAAAGTTTTTTAGAGACCGGAACAAAGTATGGTGGGTGTGGCAGTATATCCCATCTAAGCTCAAAAAGATTTTGCCGTGTAGTTTAACTTGTATATGGTTTCGCATTATCCTGTTGGAACACTATACCTTTCCTATTGACCAATTCTGGCCTTTTCTCTTTAAGTGAATCATTCAATTTGTCCAACTGATGACAGTACACTTCAGAATTGATCGTTGTGTTGTTCGGTAGAAGCTCAAAATAAACGATTCCTTTGAAATCCCACCAAACAGATAGCGTAACCTTTTTTTTTTCATCTTTTCTACTCCAGGATCTTTTGCGCTTAACATTGTTGTTGACAACCCATTTCTCGTCCCCAGTGATCATTTTCTTGGCGTTTGAGAAGCAAATCACAAACGTCAATGCAACGGCACACATTTTTTCCCGTAGGAAGATGAGGAACCCATACACATATGTCGAGCTTTGAGATAAAACCTAGCCGTTTCAAATGATCATGAACAGTCGAAGTCGATAAATTTAATCTCTCAGCGATCTCACGAATTGTTATTCGCCGGTTTGCATCAATTAATGCCTTTATTGTATCTTCATCAGCTTTAACTGGCCTTCCAGAACGGATCAAAATTGCCGGATAATTTTTTACTTGCTTGAACAGCATTTTTATCTTTTCTATAGTAAGAAAAGTAAAATATGCCTAAAAAGCTGTTTTTCATTTTCCATATTTAAAAGGGTATCAACCAATAACTACTGTGCAGAATCAATCAAATTCTTTTTCACATGCAAGCCTTGCTATGTCAGCTGTCAAAATACATATGATTATGCCGCTTAAGTGTGAAGTTGATTGTGATAAACTACAATTAAATCCTCTGTTGGGGGAGGACAACCCAATAAATCTAAATGTCTGTGCGTCGTAATTTTCTGCTTTTCCATGTGATTGTGGATGTTTTATAAATTTTGACAGCAATTTATCGAAACTGTTCATTGATGTCGTCAGAATTGTATTCAAGCCCTTAAATTTGTTACCTTTTTTCTGTTTTTTTTTCAATCAATTTTATTTTTATTAGTTTGATTTTTTTTTAAATAATTTTTAATGCATCAACGGTTTTTTTTTCTAACGAGAAATTTTAATGAAAAAAATTAATAAAGATTTAATTTGAATTCACAGAAAAATAAATTTTCAAAAAAACTTTTTTTGTTTTTTTTTTTGAAAAAGTAGTTAGTAGTAAAAATGTAAGAAAAACAATTTTTAAAACAAATGAACATATATATGAAGGGTTTTTTTTGTAAATTATTATTATACTAGAAAAGATAATGGAAAATATTTTTTTAAAAATAAAAATACAGGGAAAAAAAACAGGATATAACAAATTTTCATAAAAATAATAACTACACATCCCTATTACACGAAATTCTCTTTATGGATAAATATTTAAAAAAAACTGGAAAAAATAAAACTTACCCAATAAATTTAGACTAACAATAAAAATTTCAACTAACAAAAAAGAAAGAAATTTTTTAAAATAATTGCTTTTTTTTCTTATTGATTATTTATAAACACAGGGTGTGTGTCACGGATTACACGTCGTTCCTCAATAAACAGTACAAAACCACCGCCACCAGTTCGTCGAAGCTCTTCTGTTACACCGAGTCCTAATATATCAACACTGGTAAGACCAATTTGTTGTTTTGTTTTCGTTATATTTTCTCTGATATTATGTGAAAAGAGAGAATTTATTCCTCCTTCCTTTAATTTTTCTCTTTGCTCTTCCAGTCCTAATATATTTTTTTATTTTTCCATAATTTATTTATTTTGGTTTTGTAATTTTTTTCTTATTTTCTAATTGTTTTTCTTTCAAAATGTGCATAATTCTCTTAAAAGTAAAAATAAAACAAAAAACGAAAGAGAAAAGAGATATTTTCTCTCAATAAAATCATGTACATATTTTTTTTTATTGTGCTTTCTTTTCGAAATTACATTTTTATTTTTATTATTTACTATGATTTGCATTAAAAAATATTTATATATTTTTGTTTTCTTTTTTATTTTTCGTTCATAATTGATTTTTCGTGATTGATGATCAACCAACTTTTATAAAAAAAAAAACGTTTTTTTTGCGCATAAACAAAAAAAAATGCTACTACAAAAAAAAAATAACAACAATGATGACGAACTCCTTAAATAAAAATATATAAATTGGAAAAAATAATTTAAAAATCGGAAAAAAAAACAAAAAAAAATTGAAAATATTTCACAAAAAAAAAAAAACTAATCATATTAATAAATACTAAAACCAACCAAAAAAAAAATTGAAAATTGAAAATTGAAAATTCAAAATTCCAAATTCAAAATTAGAACTCACCAAATTTGCTTCAGCAAAATGCTATGAACACATCAGCTGAAAGCCTACCACCGCCACCGCCATTTTTATTAGATAGAACAAATAATGTCTCGCCAAGTATAAATGTAGCCGAAACAGTTAAAGCCTTAACAGTTATACGACACACTCCGGCCAGTCCAGGATCGATAAGACGTGCCCAACCAAATCAAATGAATCAAATTCAAACTGTACAGGTAAGTCTCGCTATCTAACAATTAGACCACAAAAAAAACGTAGAGAAAATCACAATTTTAAAATTTTAAAAAATTGAAAAAAAAATAGAAAAGAAAATAAATCGAATAGGACAACTAATTAAAATAGGATCTCCACCTAGACTCAATCAACTTATCCCAAAAATGATCAATCATCGTCACAAATTCATATAAACAAGGCAAAAAGACATTTTTTCATCTTATACATATTATTTATAAAATTAGTAATTTAATTAAAAGTATTTTTTTGTTTTTATATTACATTCATCTCCCTCCTTTAGCCTACCTGTGCCTGCTTCTCATTCTAGGAATGAAATATTTTAATTTATTTTTTCAGCAAAAATAACTCGACAAAATCAAAATATTTCCTTTACGAAATAAATTTAGACCATCAAAATTATATTCTTAAAAAATAATCCTTTAAAAAATTGTAGATTATTTTTTTTTGACAAAAAGGATGTTTTCTATTGGACTAATGGTTTCCGGAAAAAACAAAAAGTTTTCCAAATCCTATTTTGTTAATATACAATAGAAAATATGTCCAAAAAATGGCTACTAAAAATATTTTTTAAAATATGGTCAGAAAAAAAAATTAGATGAAATTTCAGCCCCTTAACTGATGGGGAAAATTCTTTTACTATAAAGTTTTTGATAAAGAATTTGTGGTTTCTTAAAGAAGTTTTTATAAAATTTTACAAAGAAAAAAAAATCAATAAAAAATTTACTGTTTTTTCGAACGTTTAATAATTTAAACTGAAAATATAAATAGGAAAAGTTTTTGAGTTCATTAATTAAAAAAAAAATTATGGGAAAAAACTCTTCAAAAAAATTTATATGGGGAAAAAATGGGAAATGGACTATTAGTGCGACTTTTTAACGTATGTGCTGGCCTGGCCGACTACAAACAATCCAATCTACTCAACATCCTTATCAAAAATTTTGGGCATAAAAACTACTTAGAATTCTTTTTTGGAAATAACACACGTCCTATCTGCCAATTCTGTAGCGTTCTAATAACTATCTCACACATATTGAGCGAATGTCAGAAACCAGCAATTTCTTTGCGAGTAGATTTGTAGAACAAAAAAAATTATGGGAAAAAACTCTCCAAAAAAAATATGGAAAAAATCTCTCCAAGTTATGGGTGCTCCTCAGCCATACGTAAAAAACTGTACTATTAGTGGGACTTTTTAATGTATGTGCTGGCCTGGCCGACTACAAACAATCCAATCTACTCAACATCCTTACCGAAATTCTGGGCATAAAAACTACTCAGAATTCTTTTTTGGAAATAACACACGTCCTATCTGCCAATTCTGTGGCGTTCTGATAACTATCCCACACATATTGAGCGAATGTCAGAAACTAGCAATTTCTTTGCGAGTAGATTGGTAATTTAGCCTATTAAAAATATAGTAGCTGCTCGTAGGAAACTAGCCCACCACAAATCTACGGCATCAAGGGTGTGGTACTGTAAAGCGGCCTATATCTTAAGTCTACGAGCCCTTGCAAACAAGCGAAATAAGCAAAAATGGCTTCCAAGAGAGAATGTGGGCAGTTTTGCCATTTCGATGCTTGTTTGCATGCTTGTTTTCCTACTGGATTCGCTGCTGGTTTTCAAACTGCGTGTTCACTACACACAAGATGATACTTCTTTTCAAGTTGAATTTTTAGCTAGTTTTCAAGTGTCAAACAATAATTCTCTCACAAAACAAAAACTGAACAGTATGGTAATCTTGAATTACAACTGCAAAATTTAAAAAAATATATTTCGGTGATTGATTCTCGTGAAAACAAGCATCAAAACATGCATGAAAAATAGAATTGGGTCTAATTCTGAAAGCCAGCTTAAAAACAAGCAGCGGAGCAAGCACCGCAGCCAGCACGGTAGCAACCAAGAAAACAAGCTGGAAAACAACCGCCGTGTGAAGCAAGCATTGCCTGAATACCATGACCATACCAATTGAGCTTGAATATTAATAAAAATAATATTAATAAATTCAAATACTGAAAATTCCTTTTTTCGGGATAGCATGATTCTTAAATAAATCCCGACAGGATCATGTCTGAGGCTGACTCACTTTACTATCTATCATCGATTAAACTGCATTTTTTCTTTTTAATTTCAATTAATAAGTGAATTATTTTGATTATTTTTTCCAAATCATCATATAATTATTAAAAACAAACGAAAACAAAAATAACATCGTATAAACGAAAATACACACATTATTTTTGTTTGTTATCGTAAATAATTTTGTTCTTCTAATTTTAACCCTTATTGGCAACAATCATCAAACATCCCTAAAATCCCAAGAATATAATAATTAATGCAATTTTTCTTTTATTGGCATTTTTAATTAATTAAAAAATAAAAATAATTTTCTTGATAGAAAAAAATTATCATTTTGGTTTTTTGACTTTTTTTTCATTTTTTGTATAACTGCTTTTAATATTGTTTTTTTCCTATGTGATATTTTTTGTTTATTTTTAAGTTTTTAATAACCCAAATATAAAAATTTTGTTTTTTAATTTTTTTCGCTAACACAAAAATAATTATAAGCTAAGCAATAAGAAAAAAAAAAAACAAATTTATTTTTTAATAATAATAGAAATACACAAACACAAACAACAACCTAACAAATTCATGTTCAACAACACCACCAAAGAGTGATGACGATCTTGATTCCATGTACATACCACCACCACCATCGCAATCACAGATAACACATAAGCATATGTCCTCCTCCCCCCAATGTTCAAATTTAAATAGTGATAATTTTCATTCTGTAAGTAAACCTTATTTTTTTTTCTCTTAATTTTTAAAATTTTAATTTAAAATTTATTAATTTTTTTTAATTTATTTAATTTTTAATTTTAATTTTAAGTTTTTTATTTTAATTTCTTTTTTTTTCCTAATTATAACAATTGATTTTGATAAAATTGCTTTTGTATTATACATTTTGAAGTTTTACTGATTTTTTTTTTTAAAATGTTGCTTTTTAAACTGTGTTTTTATAGAGAATTTTTTTAGGAATATTTTAAGGATATTTTTTAAAAGAAATTTTTTTTTTTAATATTCATTTTTATTTCATTGCCAAAAAAAACAATAAATTCCGATTAGTTCTAATAAAAACACAGTTTTCTCATCAATCACAAAAACAAAATCGTTGTGCCATATTAAAAAAATAATTTTTTTTTAATTTTTATAATTTAAACGCGAAAAAATCCTATTTTTTTGCTATTTATATCCAACAGATACAAGGTAACTTTTGCTCTTTTTTTTGTTGTTTTTGGAGCGCTTTGTACATAATTTCCGCATAAAAATAAATTGTTTATAAATTTTTATCAGAATCAAAGAACAAAAGGAAAAAAGATAAAAAATTGCAAATATAAATTAGGGATAATCTTGTTGATTTAATATTAATTGTTTTCTTTTGTTTTTGTTTTTTCTTTCTTCTAATAATTTCAGTCTTGCCGTACGCAAAACTCTTCACCAAGTGGAATATATGCGCAACCGAAACAAGTGTCCAAAATGTCCAGTTTTCGAACACAAAGTCCTGGTATGTTATTACAATGAATTAATAATAATTATGATCATTAAGAAAAGCAAACAATTGAATTTTTTTTTTTTTGTTGTGCAAATTGAAAAAAAATTTCCTTTTAATGTTATTTTGTCATTATTTTATTAATGAATAATAATAATTTCAGGACCACAAATACCAAAA
The DNA here is from genome assembly GCA_958298945.1 of Atherix ibis. Taxonomy (NCBI): domain Eukaryota; kingdom Metazoa; phylum Arthropoda; class Insecta; order Diptera; family Athericidae; genus Atherix; species Atherix ibis. Next base: position 28,716,932 of record OY282607.1, read on the forward strand.
ACGGGTTTATTAGCACAATTAAATGCCCGTCTTGCACCAAATAAGCATAGCCAACAAAGTGATGGGTCCAACGACTACAGTGTATACCATCAGAATATGTACCATCAGGACAATCGGAATCAGTCTCAGAGTCAGAGCGCTGCAAATAGTCAAGGTGGTCTCAACAATAAATCCAACGAGCAGATTTATTCACGGGCCGGCGACCGATACTATTACGGAAGTGGTCAGCATCAGCATTCGATGCAATCGAACAGTAGTAGTCAGGGGAGGGATCACCACCAACAGCCGCAGCAACAATATCAACAGCAGCAACCAGCTTACGATGGTAAAAATAATCAAGTTTACGCTAGTAGTAGCTCCAAATATCAATCACTAAGTCATAATTCTCATACCCAAAACGATAATATTTCCCATCGAAATCAATCGCAATCAGTGGCCCATATTAGCCATTCTCAAGCACCACCACAACACAATAACGGTAGTAGTAGCAATAGCGGTAGTAGTAGTAGTAGTAGTAGTGGTCAACATCACCATCATCACAATCATCACTATCATCACCATCAAACCAATAGTCAGCAACAGTGTCAAGGTCAAGCTGCTGCTGCTGCTCCTGCTGCTACTTCTGCTATCTATTCACAATCACAATCTCAGTCGCATTCGCATCCACAATCACAAATCTATTCACATTCATCTGGGACAACAGCCTCCGCCATACCATCTGAACAAAGGCATAACCAATCGCAGCTTAATTACCCGCAACAACAGCTACAATCCCAACAGCAGTCGCATTACCAATCAGTTCAGCAACAATATCATCAGCCCCAAACGCATCATTATCATTCGAGTCATCATCATAATAATCAGCAACAAACACAATCGCAATCGCAATCGCAATTACAAACGCAGCATCAACAGCAACAGCAACAACAACATCAGCAACAGCTACAATCGCAAGCGCAATCCCAATACCATCATCACCATCACCATCATCATAGTAGCCAGCCAACTCACCATCAAACTAGCAATAGTCGACATCAGAAAATTTTTGTTTCGACAAATCCCTTTATAACGACTTCCAACGTTAATCTCTCCTCCTCTAGTTTTGGAAACAATTCTCCAGGATCGTTTGCGGCGAATACAAGTAAATCCCGTTTAAGTCGATGAATTTTTTATAGCATATACACACGCACTTATTTGAATTTATTTTTGGGAACATTAGTGTTTTTTTTTTCTTCTTCCCTCTTTTCTTGTTTCAGTTTGACTTTCTTTTTTGCCAGCAATATTTTTCGTTTTTGCTCTTTTAATTTTTCTCTCTTCATTTAACTGTATTTTTTCTCTAGACACACACAATATTTTATTATAAAATCGCATGTTAATAAGAAATTTAATAAAATCACGAACATAAAATTGAAATCGGAATTAAAACTGTTGCCACTGGACAATATCAAAGCTCGATTAATGGTCGTTAAGTTGGGGTAATTTTTGCACAATACTTGCTAATGTTGGCGTCATCTGTTATCGCGTATGCAAAATGGTTTTTATTTGTAAACATTTTGAAAAATTAGTCATCTTTCAAATCGAATTGAATAATAAGAAAAATATTTTTGATATTTTCAATCATATTTTACGGGTGTATGTCTAGGGAAGTGAACTGATTTACGGTGTGTGTCTAGGGAAGTTTTATATTTTCTACTATCGCCTATTCTTCTTCGATTTTTTTGTTTTTATTTTTTTTTTTTTCTATTTTCAAAGCTTTTTTTACTATATCTTCTGCTATTTTCTAGTTTTTTCTCTCTAGCTCTTCTCTGTTTATTTCTCTCTTTTCTTCTTTTTTTTGTTGAGAAATTAAGCTTTTTCGAAATTGTTTGTGATTTTTCTTGCACAATCAATCAATGCTCTTTTTTTACGCGCTCTTGTCTTATTATTATTTTTGTTTTAATATTTTCTAATTGCTGTTGGAATAGCTGCGTTTTTTTTTGTTGCGGCATATTTCTTTTTCCGAATTAAATTTTTCCTCTTTTTTTTTAAATCTTATTTTTTTCATTTCAATTAAATGCGGAATTTTACTTTTTTTTTTTTTAGTTTAATTCGAAATTTTGTAATTTGTTATTTTCAAGAGTAATTATTGAATTTAATTAAATTTATTTTTGTGTAATTTTTTTTTTTTAGTGCACATATTAATTTTTTTTTGTTAGCAAATTATTATAACTTTATTTTCTATTTGATAAAAAAAAATAATCATTTTGCTGATTCGATTTTATTTTTGCTCGATTTTGGCTGGCGGCGGCTAGCTTTGCGTAAGACTTTAATTTGAAAAGAAAAAAAAACAATTCGCAATTTATATTCAATTAATAAAACTGAAATTATTCTAGTTCTATGCATTGTATGTTTACATTTAAATAATAATATGGAGATGATGAAAAGAGAAAAAATTCAGATTGGATATCGACAAAATTATTTGGATTTGGAAATTGGAATTACAAAATTATTGTATATTAGAAAGAATGCAAACAGCAATGCAGGCAAGGTGGACATATTAGTTACTCCTTTTTGGATCAGTTTTCATTTTTAATTTGTCTGAACAAAAAAAAAACGGAACGAAGGAATAAAATTGGATTTTTTTTTTGAATTCTGGAAGCTTAATAAAAGTATAAATTTGGAGTGGAAAATTGAACACTGAAGATACAACGTTCCAATCGCACAGACACCCACACTTGCACACATATAGTTAAACAACAACTACCACTACAATATAAAAAAAACACATATGCACATCCTCCCATTATCATTACTAGAAAAAAATAACGATATTATTAATTAGAAATGGAAATTTTTTTTGTTGAATTTTTAGTTCAAAATTAGAAGCTTAAATTGGCGTGCATATACGTTTATTGATTTTTTTTTAAAATTTATTGTATTTACTAGCGCGTGTGTGTGTGCGTGTGGGCTCTTTTTTTTCTCTCTCTTGATTTCTTGTTGCTTGAGTAATTTTTGATGAGAATTTTTTTTTTGGTTTGATTTTTTGCTAAGCAGAAAAAAAAAATTTAAAAATCTTTTAAATATAAAAAAAAACAATCAAATCTGTACGCATATTTATGCTTTTTTTGTGCTATTTTTTGTTGTTGTTTTGTTTTTGTAATATAACCCCCTTCAGAGATATCAGGTGGGATGAAAAGCTCATTATTTTCTCTTTTCTTTTTTTTTTTTGGTTATATCAATTTTCACAGATTTCTCGCCCTCTAATAATGAGAAAAGTGGAAGCATTCGGTCGAAGACAAAAGCGGAATTTTTAGAAAATCTCAGTGCAAAATTATCGAAACAAGCCTGCACCGGACGAGCGTTCGCTGTAAGGAATTTAATAAATAGTCGAGCTCTGGTGAGTATACAAAAACCGAACAAATTAAAACCGCCAAATGCAAACGCACAAAAGCAACGCATTGAATATTGAGCAACTTTTATCACTCGCTTAGATAGATTATCAATGAAACGAGTTATAGTGTAATCCAACAACCTTCGAGGTAAGACTGTTACGCCATCTAGGTCATTTTTTTTCAATCAGAATGGACTTGTGAGTGCTCTAAGGTTTTCTGATATCTTTGCTTTTTTCCATGTTAATCTTTTTCATCACTAAGCAAAAATAAATTAAAACAAAAGCTTTAATCGTCCCTTTTTAACTTTATATATTCATTCATTCACTCACATCAGCATTAAATCTGTGTTGTTGTTGTTGTTGTTATTATTGATTTTTTTTTGTCACTCAAATTTTTGTTTTTTAATTTAATTTTAACTTTAATATTGCATAGCAAATTAACCAAATAACAATACGCTCACTTTTAATATTATCAACAAAACAGCTCTTATATGATTTTAGTTAAATATGAACTGTTTTAGAAATTCAATTATTCATCAAAAATTCATAAAGGAATATAAATAAAGAAAAATGAAGACATTTTATCTAGACGAAGCCATTTTATTTACAAATCATACCACATAAAATTCATAAACGTTCAACTCAGAAAAAAAAACTATTCAATAATTATTAAAGTAACTTTTAAGAAATTGCCATAAAGAAATTCCACTTCACTGTTGGAATGTGAATTGCCGATCTGCTAAAAAAGTAAATTAATTTAAAAAAAAAAGTTTTAAATAATTATAAATTAATACCTAAGATGGCGATTTTTCTTAAAAAAATACAAAATGGCGCAGTGTTTTGACAGTTATAGTCTCATGATCTTAACGAATAGACAAACAAATTTATCCTAAAATAAAAATTTATTTTTTGCAGAATATTTAAATTATCTATAAATTAGTTATTTTTATTTAATGAAAGATCAAAAGCACACCCCCAAGGAAAAAGATCAGCAATATTTATTAAAAATGGTTGCTCAATTTTTACTTCAAGAAAGAAATTTTTTTGGGCGAGTTTTTTAATGCAAAAAATATAATTAAAAAATACCAAATATCTAACCAATTTAAAATTCAATAAAATAAATTGAAAAAAAAAATTAAAAAAAAACAACAAACAGGGTGATAAAGGAAATTGTTTTATTATAAAATAAATTATTGTAATTTTAGTAATAAAAATAAAATTGAATTAATTTTTTTTTTTAGAAAGATTGTTTTTTTTTTTACAGCGCTCGCTACTAAAAATTGATATTTAAAATACCAAATTAAATACGTTTTTAATTATTTTATACAAAGAAAATAATATTTTAACTAAATTAAACGATTAACGAAAATAATAATAATAAATAATAGTTATGAAATTCAATAAAGTTTTCGTGTGTTTTAAGGCGTTAACAACAGTAATTTTCTTACATAATTTTTTTTTTAATATACCAAAACAAAATAAATTAAAATAAATAAATTGAAAATAACTGATAATGTAACAATAGAAAATTTTCTTAGTATTTCCTTTCTAAGGAAATTTATATATATTTTTTTTTTAATTAATTTCAGCCGGATCCGAGGATATGCCATGAATCTCTGATGGATCAAATAAAACGTGGAGCAACATTAAAACGTAATCGAACAATTAATGATAGAAGTGCCCCAAAAATTCATTAAAAAATTTATTTGAAAAAAAAATAATAACAATAAAATAAAAACAAACTAAATAAATAATAATAAATATAAAATAACATTAAGAAATAAGTAAATAAGAAGAAAAAAAATTATATAATAGAAATTAAAATATAGAAATGGAAGGGAAATAATACAATAAATTTATTAGATTTGGAAAAATTATTATCTAAAATGAAAAGTGGGAAGAAATTTTTTTTTTTTAAAATCAAGTCAGATAATTATTAGTTTTAAATAAATGGAAAAAAAATTATTTAATACGGCTAATCTAACGAATATCAATTATGTACCCCGGATTAGGATATGGATCCTGGTCACACGAAATAATTTTTCACTTACAGACGTCAATTAGTGGCTGGAAATTGATAACGTCCAACTGCGTTAACAGCAACCACAAGCAATATGTAGTCGACTACAAAAAATCAGTAGTCTTTTGAGCGACTAATTTATCTAAGCAAGATTATATCGTAAAAACAAAACGACAACATACGCTCCAACCAACTACAATAAAAATAAACTCATAGCAATTTTTGTAGAAGCCATTTTTGATTATAAACCACCGCAAAAAGCAATATTTTCCATCCTTTTTAAATTGATTACTTTTATGCGGAGTAATATTGTGTGCACTAATTTATTCACACGCAAAAAAAAAAAAAATTCGTGTGACAATGGACTTTTTTATTATAACAATAAATATTTTTACATTAATTATATACAATACATATACGAGTACATTAACATATATATATATATATATATATATAGAGAGAGAGAGAGAGAGAGAAATATGTTTATTAAATATAAAATAATAATTGATGGAAATTTTTTCATTTATTATTTATAAATATTTATAGTAACAAAAAAGAAATTGGGGGGAGGAGGGGGGTTTGATTACTATACCTTCTTATAAATAGTAATTTATAAATATCTACTGCTAAAAAAAAATTACCTATAAATACACACAATATCTATTATTAACTAAATAAACTTATTATAATAACAATAATAATAATAGTAATAATAGTAATAATTACATAAAAATGAATTAATAGTAAATTAAAAAGAAATTGAAAATAATATCATTTATTTATAAGTAAATTAAGAATATTATTAGAGTAAAAAAAAATTAATAAACAAAATGGAAACATTTTAAAGGAAGGCAGCAGCGATTTTTGACAGTAAGCATAATCAAAACTATCAATTGATTGATTAACACATTAATTTGAAAGAGAAAGAAAATTAACTTGAAAGAGAAAAATATCACAAAAGAGAATAAATTTAAGAAGTTATTTTTGAGAGGCGCCTATAGCATACCATAAGTTACGAGGATAAGCAATGGTTCTGTTCTTTATTTTTAAAATTTAGTGTTTGTTTTTTGTTTTAATTATTTTATGTGAAGAAAACATGTTTTTTTTATTATTGCATTATTTTTGTTGTATTTTTTATTGTTTATTCTCCCATTTTTTTTAAGAAATAATATTATCGATTCAAAATTAAAATGAACAAAGAAAAATTACTTTTCAAGAAGAAGAAAAGAAGAAAGTTTTTAGACAATTTTTTTTTTCAAATGCAGAAGAAAATATAAAGAAAAGATATCTATGAGTAAGAAGAAGAATAAGAAGAAAAGTAGAAAATTTAAATGTGGAGAAAAACGTAAATCGAATGAATTTAATTTAAATGAATTGTAAAATATTTATAAATATATATATACACACACACACACATACTTATTATATCAATATGAAATTGTAGTTGAATTTTTATTTATATATATACATACGTACATATATATTTATATATATAATAAATAATAAATAATGAATATTAATTATAAAAATAAATATTAATAATAATAATAATAACAAAAAAAAATATACGTTTTTTCACTTATTGATTTATCATTCCTTTATTTCTTTCTCTCAGTTGGTAAGTTAATTTTTCGTTATTTTTTTTTTTTTTTTTATCTTTTTAAATGATAATTTTTTTTGGTTCTTTTTTACTAATTTTAATTTATCTTTTACTATATATAGTAAAAAAATAATATTACAAATTACCAAATTTGAAGAGGTTTAAGATAATTGTGCCTATTAAGGGAATGGCTTCTGTAGAAGATGAAACGTGGTGGATTATTTAAAAAAATATATTTTTCCATTAAAATTATAGTGGACTATAATTTTTTACAAACAAAATTAAAATCCCTTTTTTATTGTTTCGCTCATTTTGTTCTCTTTTGAAAGAAAAAAAAATTTTTTTTGTTTCAAATAGTTTTCAACAAGGAAAATAGTAAAAAAAATTTAAAAACCTAATAGTTTTTAGCACGTGTTAGAATTTTTTTCTTACAAATTTTTATAAGTTTATTTAGAACAAAAGTTCTCTGGAAAAAAGTGTCAGAGTTTTATTGTTAACTAAAGCTAATTATTAACTTCATGAAAATAATTTGGTACAAGACGTACATATAATCCTGAGACGGATAAACAAATGTTTGACATGGAACAGAAAAGAAGTCAAAACGAATATTGTAGTTTTTTTCTCTCAAAATCATAAGTTTTCGACTAATTTTTGAAACTGAACACACATTAAATAGTAATTTAAGCAATAAATCTAATAGATAATTACCTCATATTTCAGTAAGCCCAATTCCTTTAATTAAATATTTTTTTGAATAATTTTGAAAAAAAAAATCTTGTATTCTAATAATTGTCCCGTACTAAGTGCTACTACGTATATGTGTACATTAAAAAATAGAAATTCAAATAAAATTAAAAGAAAAAGGACTTTTTAAATACAGAAGTTTTTTTTTTATTAATTAATACGATTTTCGTTCGAATTTGTTGCTTTCTTTTTGTACTTTTCTATTTATCCTCATTTTTTTTTGTTTTTCTTTTAAATTTATTTTTCATTAAAAAAACAATATTAAAGTAATGACATTCATTTTTGTTTACTGAAAAAGAACTTAAAGTAAAAGTTGAAAATTGATGCTAATTAAAAGAAAAATTAATACTATTAATAGAAAATTTTAAAATTATTTGAATTTTAGTAAATAAATTTGAATAGTTATAAAAAAATCGTGTGTAAAATTCAATCAAATTAATTATTTTTCTTAATAATTACTAAACGTATTTTTTCTAAACTTATTTTTCCATGTGCTCAATTATATAAAAGGAATAAAAACTAAAAAATAGAAATAATTAATAATAACCTAAATATAAAATAAAATCAACTAAATTTTTTGTCAAGTACGAATGTGAATAAGATCAATAAAATGTGCAATAATACAAAATTTATAATTTTATTTATGATTTTTTTCTTTATTTCACGTTCTTTTCAGTGTACTTTTTTTTAATTTCTCATTCATTTTTCTGACGAAATTTTGATATATTGTTTTTATAGTTTTTTTTTTTAGGAACATATTTTTACGGTATTTTTGCCCAAAAATCATTTCCTGCTTTTTTTAAAGAATTTTTTATGAAAATAAATCATCTCTAAGAAATTATCTTTAAAAAAAAAGGTTTTGCAAAATTTTTTACATTTTTTTAAATTAAGTTATAATTGTTTTCATTACATAAATACCAACATTTTTTTAAAAAATATTGCCTATAAAAAATACTGCCATATTGAAAAAAATTACTAAAAAGGCACCCCAAATATCACTCTTTGAAACTCCATTTTGTAAAGTCATTAAGAAAAATAATATCTTATTTTTAAACAATTCTTTAAAAAAAAAAAAAAAAATTATAATAATAAATAAATTAATTGTAAATCATCGATAGTTTCTACAAATTTCGTTATTGCCTTGACCAAATAAAAAAAATAATATTGCTTTTCAGTGCTGCCATATAAAGAAAAAAAAATTCCCATGCTATGGCGTCGGTACTTTCTAGTCCATTTTAAAGAAAATAATTCTTCGCTTTTTTACGCAAATTATTTATATTAGTTAAAATTTTTATACAAAATATTATAAATAGAATAAAAAGAAAATGACTTTTTCAGTAAATAAAAGAAGAATAAGATAAGCAAGTTTTTATAAATGTTATTTATATGCTAGGGGGGTGGGGGTATCTGATTGTAAAAAATAATTACAAATAAAATAAGAATTATCAATTAATAAAATTTACTATAATGGACTTAATTGAAAAAAACAAACATTTTATACGGAATTTTTCTATAAAAACACGCACTTGCAAATATTTAACACGTTCATGTCATCTAATATTCCTTTTTTTTACAAAAACTATAGATCAATTGAAAATTCATTATACCATAAATATTTAAGGTAATTTATTAAAAGGTAAAAAATATAAAAATCACAATAACTATATAAATACTTGTACTTTTTATAGAGTTATTAGATGATTAAGTAAAAAAGAAAACTATTACACATAAAATAAATTTAAAATGACAAAAATAAAATATACTGACTGATTTTTAGTTTCGAAATAAAAGCTGCCCAAACAGAATAAACGAGAAAGTTTGAAATAAAATTTTTTTGCATAAAATTTACTAATACAATTAATAAATGTTAACAAAAACTTTAATTGTGTATGTTCACTTAGGCATTTTGGTAGATATTTAGAAAATATTTCCTTTAACAAGTGTAAAAGGAATATAATCAAATAAATATAAATATTAGTTGTTAAAAATAATAAAACCATATTTATTTGTACTAATGACACGTATAATTATACTAATAAATAACAAAGCAGACCGGGAAATAGAAAAACTAAATCCAATCTTTCGGCTTATACTTATTTATTAAAAGGGAAATATACATAATCGTACATATTCTTAAATACAAATATGCTTAGATATAAATAAAGAAAATGAATATTTAAAAAATCTTGATGTAGAAATAAATATTATACGTAAATAAGAATTATTTGAAAGAAGAAAAAAAAACTTTTATTATTTAAGAAAAAAAAATAAAAATTGTGTTTTATTTAGAATTTGGTATTTTGCGTATGGTTCGTGATAAGTATTGTAGATTTTAGGTTTTAGCTCTTTTTTTGAAGAATTTCGATTTCCGGTTTTAACATCGCGGGCTCAAATTTTCCTGTTTCTTTTTTTAAAAAATAATGTTATTTCGATGAGAAACATTTTTCTAGCTACCTATTTTGCGTTTTGCTATTTTCTAAGAAGCATTAACTGATATCTCCGCAGCTGGTCCACGAGGTACCAACAATGCCTTTTTATTTTACTGGGACCGCGCGTGCCCACTCGTGCACAACTTTTTTTTCCACATATACGAGTATACCCGCATATATACGAGGTCTGTTCAAGAAAAGTATCGCGAATTTTGAATTTCCGCGAGTTGCGTATATTCGATTTTCGATTTTTTTTGTGGCGTTATTTTGGTACTCATGTCTCTCACTTATGCCGAAAAGTTCGGCCATTTTGAATGTTCAGTTAATTTATGACAGCTGTTTTGCTTGCACTTGTTTTGGCTCGTTTTCAATTTTTGCCCATTCCGAAAAATGGATCAAAGAATCTGTTTCGGGAACAAGAAAAAGTCACAGGGGGCCAGATCTGGGGAATACGGTGGCTGCGGCATTATTAGTGTATCGTTTTTGGCCAAAAATTCGCGCACAAGCAACGATACGTGAGCAGGGGTGTTACCATAGTGCAAAAGCCAATTTCCACAACTCCGGGCGTTTCTGGCGGATTGCTTCACGCAACTTGCGCATAACTTGCAGGTAATATTCCTTATTGACAGTTCTACCTTGTGGCAAGAACTCATGATGCACCACGCCCCTGCAATCGAAGAAAACTGTAAGCAAAACCTTCACATTCGACCGAACTTGGCGCGCTTTTTTTGGTCTTGGCTCGTGCGGCATCTTCCATTGGGATGATTGAGCTTTGGTATCCACGTCATAACCATAAACCCATGATTCGTTACCAGTTATGACCCTTTGGAATAAATTTGGGTCGTCGAGGACAGAGTCCAACAGCTCCTTAGCATATTAATGCGATGCTGTTTTTGGCCGAAATTGAGCAATTTTGGTATGAATTTCGCGGCGACCCGTCTCACGCACAAATCTTTGGTAAAAATCGAATGGCACGAGCCAATCGATATGTTTAAGTCCTCAGCAACTCCTCTAACGGTGATTCGACAATTGGCCAATACTATTTTCTTCACTTCATCAATGTTTTCGTCTGTTGTTGACGGCACGATTTTCGTCGTTTACATCTTCTCGTCGCTCTGAGAACATTTTGTACCACCGATAAACGTTGCTTCGGTCCAAGGTAGCTTCACCATATGCCACAGGCAAAATTCGGAATGCGTCCGCGCAATTATTTTTGTTTTTCACACAAAATTTAATACAAATTCTTTGATCCATTTTTTGGAATGGGCAAAAATCGAAGACGAGCCAAAACACCTGCAAGCAAAGCAGCTGTCAAAAATTAACTGAACATTCAACATGGCTGAATTTGTCGGCATAAGTGAGAGACATGAGAACCAACATAACGCCACAAAAAATCGAATATACCCAACCCGCGGAAATTCAAAATTCGCGATACTTTTCTTGAACAGACATCGTTCAAATTAGAATAGTTAAGAAAACATATTTTAATGGCATCAGCAACGGTTTTCCCTGGTACCATGTTTGAAGAAGATGTCATAGTTTTTTTAATTTGATTTTTGTCATTTTATAACCGTTAATTTCTGTCTCCTCTTCCATGTCCGATTTGCTTCCATTTCTCGCCGTAAGAGCGAACGCAAGTTCCACATGAGATGTATGTCCACATCCAGCACAAGTTTCCCCGCTTGTACATGTAGATGCAGTGTGACTCTTAGAGTTGGGATCGTCTGCACTTCATTGGAGAAAATTACTAAGTTTTGAGAATTTTCGACCTTTTATTAAAGAATACCTGGATAGGCCCTAACGTCAGATTTTCGTATCTGTACACGCAATTTTCTTTCTAAATTATTGCAAAAACGGTGAGACGCCACCAATTATCCAAGAACAATTCAAGACCTAACGAACTACATTCGACAAGATATTGGGGCCTTTTATCCCCTTTTATTGGTAAAAGCCATCGAAAATTTTGACATTCCAGTGCAGGACCATAATTGTAATAGATATTTACTCACAATATGTGTATTTTATATCACTTTAAAAAAAAACACGTCTCTTACCACCGCAACACACCTCATCCCCCCCCCCCCCCCCCATTAATTTATTTAAAAATAATTTTCAAAAAAATCGTCTTTTTTCTATTCTAAACCAATTAATATTGGTTTAGAATAGAAAAATAATACGTAGAGATGAAGTGACATATCCACTTCATCTCTAAGTATTTTAAACCAATTATTATATACGCATTCCTATATTATATGAAAAATATCATTCCTATACGAGAACACGACGCTCGCCTGTCCGCTACGTTAAGAAATTCGTTAAAAAAATGGCGTCTTCAACACTATTTTGACATTTCTGCTGTCATATTCAAATTGCAACGAGTTTTCTGTCAAACTCTGGATAGGCACGAACGTCAGATATTTGTATATGCATACAGAATTTTCTGTCTAAATTACCTCAAAAGAGGGCGAAAAATCGTAATGTTTGCATACTTTTTTATAGATTTTTTTATGTAGACATGACACCCTCTCCGACATCTAGTTTTCGTAATAGAAATTTATTGAATTGCAAAAGCATAATTTATATTCATTTTAATTCATTTATTGAAAACAAAAAATACAATTTAAACACAACGACAGGCAATGTTTATTTTTTCTACAATCTTTTGATATGAAATGTGGAATTATATTTTATATTTATTATTGAGGAAAATTCAAATTATGACAAGGACCGCGTGCATATGCGATAAAAAGACAGAAAAAAACAAAAACAAAATTTAAACCGAAAATAAGAAAATTTTTTCTATTGAAAAAAAAACAATGTGAAAACAAGACAAAAATTACCCATGTTTTTTCCTGCAAATACTCCTTTTCCAAAAAAAAGAAGTGGAAAAAATCATGTTGCCTTACCTGTCCAATTGGTAAATTGCAAAATCTAAACAAAAATCGTACTAATTTCATACAAAAACTGTTTTATTTGTTGGCCTTTTTAAAATTTCAATTACGATTATTGCACCAAAAAAAAATTAACGTTGAAAATTATTTTACGTGAAAATATTTTAATAAAACTTTAGCTGCGAAAAATTCATGTTTTGCCTTTTTGGTTTAAGGAGCTGCTAATCTTAAGGCAAAATTCAGATTTAAAAGTAGAGAAAATGGGACAAATTGATGATCAAGCTAAATTTTTGGACAATAATGCATTAAGCTTTAGTGATTTTTAAGTTTATTGCATAATTAATTTTTCTCCCAGAACTTGAGCCACGATAATAGCAGTTGAAATTTCAATTCAGTGAGTTGGGTGGGATCAACACTCGTAAGGTAAAATTCTTCTATAATCTGGAATCCAACTAAGCCTCGGATTATTTCGGATTATTTATTTTATGGTTCGGAAAGGATAATACGATAAATAAAAAAAAATTCTTTTTGCCACATTTTAAAAGGATTTACTCACAAATTTGATATAAAATATTGTTATTTCTGAGTTCGGAAAGTACAGATCTGTTATTTGACAGCTGCCAAAAGTATATGTCATCCGAGGTGGCATTTGTTTGGATGACCCTTAGATTAAAGAATAACCTGGAGGATAGGACCCTACGTCAGATTTTCGTATATATAAATTATTGCAAAAGCGGTAAGAAATCGTACTTCTTATATAACTTTGTGTAGATTTTTTTATGTACACATGACACCCACTGACATGCTAGTTTTCGTAATAAAAATTTATTGAATTGCAAAAGCATAATTTATATTCATTTTAATTCACTTATAATATTAGAAACAAAAATACAATTTAAACGCAACGACAGTAAATTTTGTTCATACAATCTTTTGATATGAAATGGAATTGTAATTTACCTCAATTTTGTAGACTTTCGGAGAGTTTTAAAAAACGCTATTCTCCGTGAAAGTGGTGGTAGCACACCGAAATGTTTGTATACTTTTGTTGTTTTTCAAGTGGTTATTTTTTGGTACTTATGGGAAAGTGCAAATGAAAATGTAGTTTTTATGTTTTTTGAAGTATTTACGAAAAATTAAGTATTTATAAAAAAATAGTTATATTGTTGATAACATTTAATAGGATGTTTTGATTTCAGAAAATGGAAGTGTTTTATAAAGAATTGCTGGTCGGTCATTCAATGCAATGAGGAAGCCGGGAATTTCTTTCTTTCGGTAAGTTGATTTGCTGGTCATTCAACGGAATGAGGAATCTGGGAATTTCTTTCTAGAAATATTGAACCTTGAAATTTAAGAATGAAACACAACAGCATTTAAATGACTAAGGCTGGCCTTACAGTACCCCATTCGATCGACCCAATTTTTCAGTATATTTTCGATTGTCTGGGTCTGTATCTCTTCAATGGCAACTTTGATTTCGTGTTTCAAGGCCTCAATTGTCTCTGGATGGCTTGCGTAACATTTATCCTTAACGGCTCCCCACAGTAAATAATCCAACGGCCTCAAATCACAGCTCTGAGGCGGCCAATTGACATCAGAATTTCGGCTGATTATTCGGTTTTCGAAAGCAGTGCCCAAGAGTTGGACTGTTACGTTGGCTGTATGGCAAGGGGCCCCGTCCTGTTGAAACCAAATGTCTTCCATGCCATTCTATTCAACTTTTGGAAACAAAAATTCGTTGAGCATGCCACGATAGCGCTCACTATTGACCGTAACGGCGACTCCTTCATCGTTTCCGAAGAAAAACGGCCCAATGATGCCTCCAGTCCAAAATCCGCACCAAACCGTGACTCGTTGTAGATGCATCGGCTTTTCCATGGTGACGTATGGATTTTCTGAGCCCCAGATGCGACAATTTTGTTTGTTGACATACCCACCGAGGTGGAAATGAGCCTCATCCGAAAAGATGATTTTTCGGTAAAAATGATCATCTTCGGCCAATTGATCTTGAGCCCATTGGGCAAACCGAAAACGCATCGGATGGTCATGCGTCTTTAGTTGTTGGACTAATTGAACTTTGTAAGCTTTCATACCAAGGTCTTTGTGCAAAATTCTCAACAGAGAAGTGCGAGAAATGTTCAATTCCTGAGAACGGTGACGAGTTGATGTTGATGGATGATCCCGGACATTCTCAGCAACGGCGGCAATATTCTCGGCCGTACGCACTGTATTAGAGCGGGAACGAGTTGCTTTGGCAACCAACAAACCAGTTTCGCGAACTCGCTTCACGAATTTGCCCACAAATTCACGTGATGGCATTCGATCCTTACTCATTTTTTTTTTTAAATTTCTCACAGTTTGGGTTGAAGACTCACCACTTTGGAAGTAAGTTCTCAATACTTTCCATTTTTCTTCAAGTGTACGGATTATCAATTCATAAAATTCAGACTTTCAGCTAACAATCTGTCAATTCGTGATGATATTTAACACACAAGTACTTCACATAAATAGTGGTTCAAAATGCAACCGCTAGATGGACCACCCTATATAATCTAAGGTCACCACAACAATTCCAGTGAGTGAAGACATACCAGTGTTATTGTAAATATTTTTTGGCCTCCCTAATAAAAGTTTTCCACAACAGATTCTTCCTTCGCATACTCTAGCCTTTTACAGAAAATGATGTTTTTCACTAAATTGAATCTATTATGATAAGTAAAACTCAAGTAACTATCTTCGTTGATGTTGCCTTTTTCTTCGGTTTCTCCCACTTTTATGATTTCACTTGTAACCTGCCGCAGACCATGTTCAAGTGTGAAAGGGCAAATTTCCACAATTGGCTTGCTGTCCGATAATAGAACGAGGACATTCTTTCTCCTTGCCTGGTAAGTGGGAACAAATGAAGCCCCGTCAATTTGAATAGTTCGTTTCTTTTGTACAGGTTATTTTTTTTAAAATCCCCAACCCATATTTGCCTTTCTTACCTGACCTTGAATCAATTTTTGACTATTACCAACATCGACCGTGGTAGACAAGGAGGGCCTACACGTAATTGATGATTGAGAATCTACTCCTGCTTCCGTTACAGTAACGGAAAAACTTAACTATAAGTTTCCAAATTAAAAACTTCAGTAAAAGTAATTTAAAAAAAAACAATAATAAATACTTTTTTTTTTAAATAATAGCACTTCTCAAACAGAGAATTTTACCCATATACAATTAAAAAGTTGTATTGATCGAAAGAGATAAACACAGCCACTAGAGAGCTATTAATAAATGGGGCGTAAAATCAAAAGTATAATTAAAAAATCGTCTGATTTCAACTGTTGTCCGAGCGAGACTGGAACAATCAGTTTTATTAATATAAAAATAGCGTTTTATTTTTTAAAGAAGAGTTCATTCGTATTGTTGTAGATCACATCCGCCAATTGATTAACAGATTCCTCTTTAATAGCGGCGATTACTTCCAAAATTTGTCTGTAAATAAAAGAAAAACATTAGTTTTCTCGATAGTTCACAAAAAAGAATTTTACCTTATCTGACATGGCTCATTTCTACCATCAATCAAAGATTCCGCATTCCATTTTTCTTTCTTTTTAACAACTGGAAAATGTGTGCTAACGAATTTCGAACTAGCATGGCTGGGCCTAATACCACACCAAGGGCAATCCGTTTCCAATAATATTTTATTCGACGGTATATTCTTAATAACATTTAAGTTTTCTTCAGTTTTCATTGAACATCCATTTAGACCGATAAAAAAACCAGAATCTATCATTTTGTTTGCATCACTAAGACTACCATCGAAACTATGAACAACGCCACCGTATAGAATTTTTTCTTTATTTCTCATGACAATTTCCAGAAAATCATCATGTGAATTCCTACAATGCAGGAACAATGGTAGCTTATGAATCTGTGCGAGATCTAATTGCCGATCGAAATATTTCTTTTGGGTTTCCTTGTCGCAAAATTGCAGACGGTCATAGTCCAGTCCACACTCTCCGATAGCCACAACTTTTCCCTTATTTTCCTCAATTTTTTTACTCAGCCCACTGAAGTACTCATCAGGATTTTCGTCGAATTCTTTGCACCTAGTTGGATGGCAACCTATTGTCACGAAAAGTCTGTCTAAAAATTGATTATTTAACAAACGGCGAGTGACTATTACTGATGATCGTCTTTCGTTTTACCATCTTTATTGGCTATTTCCAACGCGTTGTCAGCCTCATTTAATGTTCCAACTGTAATGATAATTTTCTCTAAACCATTTTTCCACCCTCTTTCTAAAACAATATCCAAATCCGCTTGGTGCTTCTGCGAACCATTGTACGTACCCAAAAACATTGGATCAGTTAAGTTAGCGCCAATATCTAAAATTTAGTGATTTACAATCGAAATTAAATTTATGAGCTTTTAAATTGATTCTTATTGACAAACCTATGAATTTAAGTGCCATTCTTAAAATTTTTCTGGCCGTGGACTGCATTCAAAAAGAAGTGTCATAAGAAATGTCAAAGAAAATGCTAACGATTTCGTATCTCTTGACGGGTCCAGTGCGATATGAGACGAATTGGAATATCGCACGTCCTGACAATTGCACTCAGATATGCATTTTCTTGGATAAATTTCTCTATTTTTCCAGGAAAGCAAACTATTCTGAAGATAACGTTTTCAGAAAATACAATAAGCATATTTTTAATGCATTTCAGAAAATTTTCCAACTAAACATTTCTAGGTTATGTTTGGTTATATCCGTAAATGTATAAAAACGGGACTCCTTTTACAGTTACTAAGCATTAGACTGTTGAAAAAATGCTATAACGAGAAAGTATAGACGAAAATACAAAATTTTGCAAACCATAGCGGAATAAATATTAGCAAACAATCAGTAACCCCCCATGAAGAGGCATTTCGAAATGAGGATTCTCCGAAAAAAAAAAATCAAAATGACCAAAAAAAGAACAACCAGCAGAAATGCAGAAAAAAACTAAATTTTTTTATAAACTGAGTTTATTTATAAAGAAGTTGACAATATCTACTAAAACTCATTTCTAAGAGATGACAAGAGTTTCCTTTTTAGCAGCTCTCTGCGACGAAACAATTTGATTTGCAATGCGATCCAAATCGCGCTGTCCGGCCGAAGTCAATTTGCGGCCACCATCAGAATGCTTTTCTACAAGTCGTATGTGTTCAAGAGCCTGCAGTGCCTTGCGTGCTGCCCCCTCTGCAGACCGACAGAAATGCGATGGATGAACTCCGTTGCGTTTACGTCCACCGTAGATTTTTGTTATTGCCCCAACACCAACTGGACTACGTAAATACAAATGCCGCAAAATTGAGGCGCATCGAACGTAAAACCAATCGGGATCGGTTGGAGCCAGCTCCTTGTATTTGGCAGTCTTGATCAAATCCATTTGTTCTGGAACCTTTAGTTTGCCGGATTTTTTAAGAAAAGCCGCTACCGCTTTAACTACAGCATGCTGTTCAACATCCTTTACAGTAACTCCGGGCATTTTTTGATTTAATAAAAATCACTTTAAATCGACGATTTACAAAAATTATATAGAATCGCGTGCAAACACGTTGTTAGCAAACGTCAAAAAGAAATTTTCACGTTCAGTTGACAGATAAATCAACAGACGAAAATAGAAATCAAAATGGCGATGATTCTGTGGATTCTCTCCAAACAATTTATGCACAACTAACTTCAGATGATAACAAAAGAATGTCACAAACGTTGACAAGTGGCTTTTTTCGTCATTTTTTTTTTTTATCATTTTACAGAAAATACATTAGCTAGCGTTGCAGAAGCATACAAAAAATAAACAGCGCGAAGTCAGTAGAACTAGTTAGAAGTGTACAAATTGTTTGTGTGCGAATTTTTATTTAGCTGATGTGTTTGGCAAGAATTTATCATATAAATTAATTTATTATATGCGTAGAACATTTTAAATACATACAAAGTTATTTGTTATCGTCAAATAGTTAGTGTTTATCAAAAATAATAAAAATAATGCTCTAGAAATATTTATTGTTGTCTAATAACCCAGTGAACTCGGAAATTAAATTGATTAGGCGCTCAAAGTTACAAAAACGAATAAACAATTATAAAAGGGCAAACAGAATAAATATTATTACTGCCTTAAACAAACAATAGAGTTTCAAATAAATTTTTTGGTGATGTGAAATCGAAAATTCGCTATGAAGGCGATCGAAGCGAAAGTAGTCGTTTTAGGAACCCAAGGTGAGATTTATTCTGATCGATTTCATTGTTCTAATTATAACAAACGAACAAAATATGAATCGTTCTTATCCTAAGGCGAAATATTGCACATAAAATAACCATAATACCATATTTGCAAACAAATCCATTTCCCCCCTTTATCGACAATCGAATACAACCTTAACATTCGTATTGTTATTGGTTTTGTTCTTTTACTTATTTTCTTTTCATCAAACCGAATTATTATTTTTGTATTGTTTGCATCGCATTTTCTGGTTATTTTATTACGAATTACGCCTACTAAAGCAGGTGTTATGTATACTCTTTGGCAAAATCGTTTCGTATTTAAATGCTAAAATATGATCAATACTACAGCAACTGTAAATTGTGGAATTATAAAAAAAAAATAGAAAAAGAAAAAAAAGT
This sequence comes from Atherix ibis, assembly GCA_958298945.1. NCBI lineage: Eukaryota > Metazoa > Arthropoda > Insecta > Diptera > Athericidae > Atherix > Atherix ibis. Next base: position 28,736,638 of record OY282607.1, read on the forward strand.
CGAAAATCAGTTAAATCCTCTGAAATCTTTAAATTACTTTTGGGGGTTGTTCACACTTTTCTACTTTCCTTTTTTTATTGATAAAGAAGTGCACACAAACAAGAGAGAGCAGCTGACGGACGAGCAATGAAAAATCAACAAAAACCCCTTGTTTACTACTGAATTTATTATATCAACAAAGCGGAATCTGATTACTTTTTGAATTTTGAAATGATGTCATTATTCTTGCATTCAAAATTGTAAATTTTTTGCAATTTCTTTAATGTTTCTTATCTTTCTGTTTTCTTTTGCAGGCGTTGGAAAAACTAGCTTAGTGACAATGTACGTCAAGAACGTGCTATCGAAAGTATTAGGACCGACCATAGCAGCTTCGTTTTTTACGTGCAAAATTTGTTTAGACGATTACAAAATTATACTTCAGGTAATTTTTAAAAGTCTGAACAATATATAGCAAAAAAAACCATTGATAGTACTAAAAAAATATTATTTAAACGTAAAAATAAGAAAAAAACTAAAATTTTGTGATAAGAACATGAAAGTTATTGGGGTACTAAATAGGTTTTATTGATAAAATCTGGGGATTCCCCTTAAGAGTAGGGAGTTAAGGATGATTAATTAAAAGTTATAACAAGAAATTTTTCTTATTTTTCTAGAGCTTTTTTTGTTAATTACAAAATTATTGAAACTTTCTATTTTCAATATTTTTTATTTGATTGTATTACGAATTATGCCTTATTGGGTGCGGTCTTTTCAATTTTTTATTCATTCTAATAACAATTTTTTTTTATAATAATCACCTATTTGCGATGATAAATATATGGTATATGGTGAAAAGTTGTAATCAGAGTAATCCGTAGATTATTTTTATATGTACTTTTTTTTTTGGTTTTTAAAAAGATTATTTTAAGTAGAATTTTCTTAAAATTGGCAATATCCTTTTTTAAATTTATAATAAAATTTCTTAAATTATTTATTTTAAAAAAAAAAGTGTAATTTATTAATTTGTTTTGTTCTTTTCTTCTTCTCTCGATTCAATGCCATTTTAGCTATGGGATACAGCTGGACAAGAGAGATTTAAAGCAATGGCACCAATGTATTATCGAAATGCAAATGCTGCACTGCTGGTTTTCGATGTTGCCCAGTATAATAGTTTCAAGGATTTGAAAATGTGGGTACAGGAGCTACAGCGAAATGTGTCTGAGCCAATGGTATTGGTGCTAGTCGGGAATAAATCAGATATAGAGACGCGGGCCGTTTCGCGAGAGGAAGCTTACTGCTATGCAACATCGATTGGCGCTAGCTACTTTGAAACATCGGCCATCAATCAACAGGGCATCGACCGGGTATTCGTAAACGTTGCCTTAGGTTTAATAAATTTATCTAAAGAGAATAAATCGTTAACATTGCGAAAATTCGAATCGGATGACTCGATAACGAGCTATACAAGTACAACATTAGTCAATGGTCATGCATATCATTTACCATCGGTACCCACCGGCATAACGGTTGAAAATCATGTTAAGGCGAATGCCACCGGCAGATTGGAGGTGGCATCGTGGAGCATCGATCATATTGCTCATGGAGATGTCGAAAGGAGTGGATGGTGCTGCTTTTAGTTTTAAAATTTTTGTCTACGAATTTTTTAATTGATGTATAGTTTAAATTTTATCATATTTTAAGATAATCTGACACATAATTATAGTGTTTGTTTTTATAATTTAGACTTTTATGTAAATAAATTGAAAAATAATTTTAATGAATATATTTATGATAGCAATTATCGGTAAGCAATTAATAACAATACTTTTGGCTTGTTCATTTTTAAAACAGATAAAAAGACTAATTAAAAAAAGAAATTTTAAAAATTTATTTAATAAAGAATATTAATAATATTACTCTTATTGTAATTAATTATTAGTGATAAATAATAAAATGTAAATTAATATTAGTTGAAAGAAATGAACGAATTTAAATTTGCTTATAGACAGTTACGCAAAAACCGGACATTTGCGATGTTTTCGAATTAGCAAATTTTATAGATAAAAATTCAATTATTCTATTCTAAACATATTTTCCATTTTGTTTAAATTATTTTTCCCTTTTTTGTTTTTGTTTTTGCTTATAAAAATTGTATGTGAATATTTGTTAAAAAAAAATTTTGAATAAGAAAAGTATGTAATTTACAATAAAAACGAAAAAAAATCATTTCACCAGATGGGATTTTTAGTTTTAATTTAGATACCTTGAAAATTTGTTGGTCGATATTGAATATTATAAAAATGTAGAAATTTTGGAGTTCATTATTAGATCTGCTTAGAATTTCCCAAAACATGACGATATGATAAAGGCGAGATTTTTGAAAAATATTTTATTTAACTTAGAAAGGATTTGCCTTTAATACACATCTGTAGTAGGATTAGTAAGAGACCTTGTTTTGATGAGGAATCTCAGATATTTAACAGGAACCTCGTTATTAGAAGAGGAATCTCAGAATTTGAAAATGAATTTTTGAGTTTTAAGAGGATTTTCAGAATTTTAAAAAAAATTTCAGAATTAGAAGAGGAATTTTTGAGTTTTAAGAGGAATTTTAGAATTTTAAGAGTAACCTCAGAATTTTAAGAGGAACCTCAGACTTTTAAGAGGAACCTCAGAATTTCAACAGGAACCTTAGAATTTTAATAGGAACCTCAAAATTTTAAGAGGAATCTCAGAATTTGAAGAGGAACGTCGGAATTTTAAGAGAAATCTCAGAATTTTAATAAGAACCTCATAATTTGAAGAGGAATTTTAGAATTTTCAGAAAAATCTCCGAATTTAAAGAGGCACTTCACAATTTTAATAGGAATCTCATAATTTGAAGAAGAATTTAAGAATTTGATGAGAAATTTTTGAGATTTAAGAGGATTTTCAGAATTTTAAAAAAAATCTCAGAATTAGAAGAGGAATTTTTGAGTTTTAAGAGGAATTTCAGAATTTTAACAGGAACCTGAGAACTTTAATAAGAACCTCATAATTTGTAGAGGAACTTTTGAGTTTTAAGAGGATTTTCAGACTTAAAAAAAAATTTCATAATTTGAAGAGGAGTTTTAGAATTTTAAGAAGAATTTCAGAATTTTAACAGAAACCTCAGAATTTGCAGAGCAGTTTTAGAATTTTCAGAAAAATCACTGAATTTAAGGAGGAACCTCAGAGTTTTAATAGGCATCTCGTAATTTGAAGAAGAATTTTAGAATTTTAAGAGGGAGCTCAGACTTTCAACAGGAAGCTCAGAATTTTAATACGAACCTCATAATTTGAAGAGGAACGTCCGAAATTTAAGAGCAATCTCCGATTTTTTAGGGGAATCTCAGAATTTGGAGAGGAATCTTAGTACTTAAAGGGGAATTTTAAAATTTTAAGAAGAATCTCAGAATTTTAAGAGGAATCTCACAATTTTAAGAGGAACCTCAGAATTTCAACAGGAACCTTAGAATTTTAATAGGAACCTCAAAATTTTAAGAGGAATCTCAGAATTTGAAGAGGAACGTCGGAATTTTAAGAGAAATCTCAGAATTTTAATAAGAACCTCATAATTTGAAGAGGAATTTTAGAATTTTCAGAAAAATCTCCGAATTTAAAGAGGCACTTCACAATTTTAATAGGAATCTCATAATTTGAAGAAGAATTTAAGAATTTGATGAGAAATTTTTGAGATTTAAGAGGATTTTCAGAATTTTAAAAAAAATCTCAGAATTAGAAGAGGAATTTTTGAGTTTTAAGAGGAATTTCAGAATTTTAACAGGAACCTGAGAACTTTAATAAGAACCTCATAATTTGTAGAGGAACTTTTGAGTTTTAAGAGGATTTTCAGACTTAAAAAAAAATTTCATAATTTGAAGAGGAGTTTTAGAATTTTAAGAAGAATTTCAGAATTTTAACAGAAACCTCAGAATTTGCAGAGCAGTTTTAGAATTTTCAGAAAAATCACTGAATTTAAGGAGGAACCTCAGAGTTTTAATAGGCATCTCGTAATTTGAAGAAGAATTTTAGAATTTTAAGAGGGAGCTCAGACTTTCAACAGGAAGCTCAGAATTTTAATACGAACCTCATAATTTGAAGAGGAACGTCCGAAATTTAAGAGCAATCTCCGATTTTTTAGGGGAATCTCAGAATTTGGAGAGGAATCTTAGTACTTAAAGGGGAATTTTAAAATTTTAAGAAGAATCTCAGAATTTTAAGAGGAATCTCACAATTTTAAGAGGAACCTCAGAATTTGAAGAGGAATCTCATAATTTGAAGAGAACTTCACAATTTTAAAAGGAACCTCAGAATTTTAACAAAAATCTTAAAAATTTAAGCAAAAATCTAAGAAATTTGAAAAAAAATTTCAGAATTATAACAAAAATCTCCGAAATTTTAACAAAAATCTTAGAATTTTTACGGGAACCTCAGAATTTTAAGAGGAATCTCAACAAATGCTCTTCGAAAACTATGCAAAATAAATAATAATTGTAGAATTTTAAGAAAATGACCGTTTCATGCTATTGATAATTTCATTCACAAAAATTCTGTTTTAATTATTTATAAACGCATATGCACACATTATACGGGTAGAATATATCAGCGTTTAAAATTGAATACAACAACAAAATTTTTTCATTATTTCAGTCATTGTAGGCTTAGGGGAAGACCCTATTTCGATAATGCGATGACATAATAAATTGGTACAACAAGAATAATTAATGATAAAACGTTTTTTTAAAGACTCTTAGTCACTTCTAAATGAGAGCGAGCATAAATACAAGCAAATAAATAAATTTTATATGATACTGTCTGGTAGGAAAAATAAAACGATTTATCTAATTATATAACAACGCATCGCAATAACCCCTCAAGCTACTGTTTGTAAAATGAGTTTTTTATTAGTGAAACAAATTTGTCTTCAAATATTTAATTAAAAAAAAATAAACAAGATAATCCGGATTGCTTAATAATTGCATTTGTTCCGTCATCTTATCATAAAATGTGTTTATTTTATCATTTTTGGGTAGTTTCTCAAAAGTAAAATAATGTGTAACAAATGATTACATTTTCCTACGCTACTATTTATTTAATCATTCACGAATAACGGCGGAATAATAATATAATTATTATTTTAAAAAAAATCATTAGTCATCATAATTATTATCATATTTTGGTGATTTTCCGTCAATTTCTTTTCAGTAGATACCGTCGATTATTATATGCAAACCTTACAAAATGTCTATAATTTTTTTCAATTATTTAACATGAAATTGAGAAAAATTCATAAAAATTTTTAGCCTATGAGCCAGAACTCTGGGGCTCTACTAAGCCTTCTAATTTCTATCAATTCTAATCTCTTTTCTGTTATCAAAACAATAGTCTTGTTCGTCGTAACCTAATATTAGTGATGTGACTGTTTTGTTATCGTACGAAAGTACTCTTACTTAAGAGCTTATCCGCACCGAGGAAAGAGTGATTGATAGTTACTTCTTTTCTCCAAATTATTTAGTATTATTATAAAATCTTGTTACTAATCTTTAATTATAGATATTTGTAAATTAAAAAAAAAAAACAGATAACAAACCAAAATTACACGTACAGATTAAATTATAAAAAACAAAACCTTAGAAATCCACAATTATATTGACCACATCCATTACGACAAAATGGTGGCAGATACGGCCGGCGCTTTAGAATAGCTCTACGGTACTTCCTGTCTAACGTTAATTGCGAATGGACAAAAATTGTTTTTACGAGTATAGACTTGGGAATTATTTATAGAATATTATAACGTGTGCTCTTTTTTATCACATTTATTAACAAGCTTTTACGCATTTCCTAATTAGTTTCATTGATTTCGTTACATACACGTATGTGTTTTGTTCAAAGTTGTTCAATTTCTTCCATTCGGCTAACTGATACCTTCTTTCTCCTTAAAGTGTTTTATACGGAAAGAAAAAGGGTGGTTAGGCTGAGTGGAAGGAGTAAGGGAGCTACAACGCCATTATCAATTTTTTATATAATTCGGTTATGTCATGTCGTTATGCCGTCCAACCCCAATTCATAGATCAAAAAGTTTTGTAGAATCTCCCTATATCGCTCAGCAGTCACCGCCAGTGCATTGTCAGCACCGTCTTCAAAGCACTACGGACCACTAACACCTCTGAACCAAATACGGCACTAGACAGCCACTCTGCGATGGTGTAAAAATCAGGGGTCTGTAAGTCGAGATCTGATTCGTTTTCGTTCCATTATCGGCAGCTTAAAAACTTTTAGGCTTAAATTTCTGTGTCCCTGTTATGTTTTGTTGGCCCTAATTCTAAAAGGGTTAGGAGATTGGGTGGTGGTGTAAGATATTTTTTGGGTGGTAGTGCGGACGGAAAGTCCTAGAGGAATGGATCTGATAAGTTAACCAGAACCTCCATAAGACAACGGAGTGACAGGGCATGCTTCCTAGCTAGCTATGCGTGATTGCAATGACTGGGGAGGGGGGAGAGGGATAATCTTTATCATGCAACTATGTGAGGTAGGAGACATCAAAGTTGTGAATTTCTCCAGGGAAAAATTATGTAGGCTAAGGAATAGGAAGGTCAAAAAAATTTGTAAAAAATAGATTGAAGAAAATAAAGAGCGACCAAAAAAAAAAAATTGGAAAAAAGAAGAGGAAAACACATTTTTTTAAAAAAATTTTTAATTGGATTTTCTAAAAAAAATAATATCGAAGATTGAGAAAGAGAGATATTTTGGAATGAGTCTTGGCGTTAATTGCTTGTTCCTGGCCATCCCCAAAATCACCGTTGTCACTTCGTCTGCCTGTTCTGATGTTGGAAGTGCCCCTAATTATATTGGACGACTTGCCATGGTAGGCTCAGCTCATGGTTGGCGAGACGATCAATAAAGACTTCGGAAGGGGGAGAAAAAGTAAAAATTCATAATTGTTACATATAATTTTTGTTTCATCCCTTAGAAATATTCACATTATTATGGTTAATTTTTTATTAGAAAATTTTCTACAACAATTTGAATAGATTTGCATGTGGTTGATTAATTCCGATATCAAATGACTGGAATTAGAGGGGAATCTTATACTTGCTCTTTTAAATTTGTATTTATTTTGCTCTTTTCGGTTTGTTCAAATTTATTTGTTAAAATCGTTAAGTTGTGTACTTTTGGTATTTGTTTTGTTACTTTTCAATGAATTTACTTAGTTTATCAATATTTATTTATTTATTTTAAATAAACTTATAAATAGATATTACTTAAATATAAATATTTTTTTTCTTTGTTTCTTCTAAATATTTCTCATTTTTCTAACATAATACAATATAATCTGCAAATTTTTCTTTCTCTTTGTCGCTCACTTGCGATGCGTACCTCTTTCACTGTATCTCTCATATGCGAGGTCTGTTCAAAAAGTATTGCGAATTTTGAATTTCCGCGGGTTACGCATATTCGATTTTCGATTTTCTGTGGCGTTATGTTGGTACTCATGTCTCCCACTTATGCCGACAAGTTCGTCTTCGATTTTTGCCCATTTTCGACCAAAAACATCATCGCATTAACATTGCTAAGGAGCTCTGGAAATTTGCTCCAGAAGGTCATAACTGGTGACGAATCAAGTGAAGAAAATAGTATTTTCCAATCGACGAATCACCGTTAGAGAAGTTGCTGAGTACTTAAACATATCAATTGGCTCGTGCCATTCGATTTTTACCAATGATTTGTGCGTGAGACGGGTCGTCGGGAAATTTGTACCAAAATTGCTCAATTTCGACCAAAAACACCATCGCATTAACATTGCTAAGGAGCGGTTGGACTCTGTCCGCGACGACCCAAATTTGCTCCAGGAGGTCATAACTGGTGACGAATCATGGGTTTATGGTTATGACGTGGAAAGCAAAGCTCAATCATCCCAATGGAAGTTGCCGCACAAGCCAAGACTGAAAAAGCGCGCCAAGTTCTGAAGGTTTTGCTTACAGTTTTCTACGATTGCAGGGGCGTGGTGCATCATGAGTTCTTGCCACAGTGTAGAACGGTCAATAAGGAATATTACTTGCAAGTTATGCGCATTCCCCAGATCTGGCCGGATTTGCCGCAGCCACCGTATTCCCCAGACGTCTGGATTTGCCGCACCCACTGTATTCCCCACATCTGGCCCCCTGTGACTTTTCTTGTTCCCGAAACAGATTCTTTGATTCATTTTTTGGAATGGGCAAAAATCGAAGACGAGCCAAAACACGTGCAAGCAAAGCAGCTGTCAAAAATTAACTGAACATTCAAAATGGCCGAACTTGTCGGCATAAGTGAGAGACATGAGTACCAACATAACACCACAAAAAATTGAAAATCGAATATATGTAACCCGCAGAAATTCAAAATTCGCGAAAATTTTTGAAAAGACCTCGTAAATTATTTTTTCAAATTTAGTTGTTTTTATAGTTTTTTTTCCTTTTTAACGTACTAATTATTATTTTCATACAATAAATTTTTTTTTGTAATTTTCTTGGTTTACTTCTTGATTTTGTATTTAAAAATTTAACTCTATTGTAGTTGTAGCGTTTTTCTGTCTTTATTATTCTTGTGAATTGGTTACTTTTTTTAATTTTTAGTATTTATGCTAGGTGTATAAACTTAAATGCGCTGTTTTTTAGTCAAAAAACAGCGCATTTAAGTTTATACTTTCTATATTCATAGAAAGCAAAAACAAATTGATTCACTTTATTTTAAAACAAATATCAACAATATGTCATAAGTTGAATTATTAATCAAAACTAAAAACGTTAGTTTAATAGCACACTTTTGAAATAATGATTTTATTTTGTAATTTTTATTGCATTTTTACATCCAACTTTCAGTTTTTCTATTTCAAGCTTATATTGAATTTATTTAAAATTTCTTTTCTTTCAATACGTCTGTTGCTGATAGCTCTGCTGATTATTCCATATTTCTTGCGAGACCGCCTGTTCTCGAATATTCCGCGTGGATGCAATTTCGTCTCATCTTCTGGTAGCTAGCTATTCCTGTTCTGCGAACGAATCAGCTGGATGATCCTTGAATTTTCCACAGATTTAAATGCAAAATTCTATGTAAAATATTCTATAAAACGATTTCGTAGATTAAATTCTTTGGAGGTTCCCGGACTTTCAGCTACACTTTCAATCTTAGTTTAGCGTCCGGTTATAAAAAGTCCTGTCTACGATCTATCGAACACGTGGCTTCACAATTATTCACTATACGATAAAGAGTGCAATTTGAAAACACATTATTCCGACTTAATTGATGAATTAATGTCGTAAAATGGCAATAAATTCAAATAGTGTCCTTAGCTTTTTATTTAATATAGCTTTGAATTGCTTCTTAAAATTAGGAAAAAAATGAATAAAATTCACAAACTTTTTATATAATAGATAAAATTTATGTTAATGTTATTTTATCTTCCATTATTATGCCATGCTTTTGAAAGAAAAATTGTCAATTTTTGAAATAATGGTTTGCCTTTTTTTCTTTTTCAAAAATACAACTGACTTTTTCTACTGCACGTGAGCTGAACATTGCCAACTACTAGTGACATCTATAATATTATAAAGTGTCGGTTTTTATGCAAATGTTTTTTTTTTAAATTATTTAAAATTTTAGAAATATTTTATTTTAAAATATAGTGATTTAATAGTTTGAATTTGATTAAGTATATTTGAAATGAAAGTTTACAAATAAATACGAAAAAGAATACACATTTTTTATTGTTTAAAACTGAATTAAATAAGAAAATCACCATTAAATACAATTTGAGGTTATGTAGATAAATATATTATTTTAAATTTAAGTTAATTTAGATAAAATTTGATAAAATAATAATATTAAAATGATTGAAAATAATTAAAAGAGGGCATTTTAAAATTTACATTTATGATTATTTAAATTAAATTAGTTTTCTTTTTTGCATAAAAACGTGCGATTTTTATAAATATTCTGTATATGATTATTTAGTATTAAAAATAAACTCTTAGAATTTTTTTCGTTTTAATAAAACTATAATAAATTTATTTAAGAAAATTAAAGAAAAAATTGTTTATACCTAAGAGATCACTGTAAGAACGAAAAGTCCATATTTGTGTATGTAAAAGGCTTGGACTTTCCAGTTGTAATTCGTGTTTAGATATAAGTTTAAGTTTTTATAAAATTTCATTCAAATTACTTTATATATAATAAAAACAACTTATTCATTAATTATAAAAAAAGCTTTTCATATGTTTAATTCATAATTTCTATAGTTATGAGTAAATTTTCATTAATAAAAAATTTTCTTAACGCCAAAATTTATCAAAAATACACTTGAAATTTGTAACATGGCCACTAGAATTTACTTCAAAAAATCTCCAAAGTCACTTTTCGTTTTTGTATAGACTAAATCAGAATCAAGTTAGCAACGCTCACAAAGTTGGAAGCAAAGCATTAAACCATTAGGGTTGCTAGGTACGCTCTATGAACTGTCAAAATTTTGTTTATGTTCATTTATCACAATTGTTTGTTATTTTTTCAGTTTTCTGATTTGTTTACAATTTATTTTAAGAGAAATGCAATAAATAATTTGTATAAATGTGGTATAATTAAATGGATAAGCCTAAAACAATATCTATTCCGTTATTAAAAAATTGTTTCAATTTTAAAAACGACAAAAATGGGTGAGTTAATAAACATTCATCGGCTAAATTTTACAAAAGCTTAATTTTTCTGTATTAATTTTTTGTGTAGATTAATTTTAACAGCGCATCATACAATAAAAAATGATCGGGGAATTTTGCGTGTACGCTTTATAAATGCGAGTTTTAATGAAGCAAACAATTTTTTAATTGCCGTTGATCACAGGTGAGAATCAGAGACTCGAATTTGTTCACTCATTTTGTGTGTTTTTGTGTTTTTGACGAATTATTTAAAAAAAACATATATTTTAGAGGTAATATATTTGCTTTTGATTTATTGGGAAAAGAATTTTGGCAATTGTCCGAAAGGATAACCGTTTGTACGACGGTAGCATATATTCCAAAGCAGCCAACGCAGTTCATTTTTGGAAATCGCAATGGCAAAATTGCCATAATTGATGTTTGTATGGAAAAAAGTGCTTATTAATTGGTCATGAAATAAATTTGATAATTATTCTAGGCACTGAAGAGATTATAAACAGTAAAAAGTTTTCGGATAGTTCGATAAAAGGTGTCTCATTTCCAACATGCCTCAGCGCAACAGCGGAAGCTCGGGCGGTACAAAATTTTATCGTTTACACCGCAGATGAGTCTGTTTTGATAAATTTACATACGTTCGATATAACACATCGTCTAGAGCATCGGGCACCGAAATTAATTGTTAAGTACATATCGTTTATCCCGAGAAGCGAGGATATATTTGCCTGTTTCCGGGATGATTCCGTGCACATTTGGTGTGGGAATACCTTGCGTACTATCCGAACACTCCACCCGATGCGGATGTTAGAGAGTCACTTGAAGAGTAGAAATCCAGACGAATTGGAGGTCCACTTCGAGTCAAGCGACAGTTTGGATATAAATTTAAATATCGGTGAAATCACTCGAGATTTTAATAATGGAAATCTTAGCTCGTTCGCTTTCTCATCGGACGGAAGGTTGATTTGTCTGACAACCCTGGACGATCACATTTTGATCTTGTCGAGTTTGACTTTCGATTTGGTCAACGTGATCAAATTGAAGTTAATTTCATGTCGTTCGGTTTCGTTTATAAGTGAAAAAATGCTTTTCTTATTAACGACTAAATCTCAAGTGGTACTCGTCGATTATGCGAACACTGCGACTACGTTTTTATTGCAGTCCGGACGTGCTTACAGCATGAAAATATCTCCAAACAATAAAATGCTCCTTGTCATATTGGATACTGGCGAAGTTAATGTTTACAACGTTGCATCGGCTATAGATGCCTTGCGAAAACTTCAGGTTACACAGAAAATAGTCAAGGAGAGTACCACTAAAAAACCGATTGAAGGTAGTAAATTTGGCATAATCAGTGATGAGGTATGGACGAACATTTTTGCAAAAAATCTTTGAGAAAATATTAATTGTTGGATTTTTTTACAGTTGCAGAAGATATTATCCCTTAAACGCTTACTGCCGATCCTAAATGAGTACGGAGAGTATCCGCAAAAGTATCGATCGGTAGTCTGGCGTTTTCTTCTCGATTTGCCGTCCAACCGATCAGCGTTTGTAGAAATTGTGAAAAAAGGCTACCATCCGAATGTAAACGACTACGACCAGAAATATCCTCTCCGGAACCCGAGCGATTTGCGAAATCTGAAGAAAATTATGTCGTACTTAATGTATTGGTCGAAGATTTGCATTTACTGTGAATTCTTGCCGGGATTTGTTTTTCCATTTTTAAAAGTGTTTCCTAGCAGTTCACTGCTTAGTTTCGAGCTTGTTTTATTTGTTATTTGGAACTATTGCCAATTGTGGTTCGAGTTTGCGCCTCTGGAACCATTCAACTATCTCGGAATCGTGGAAAATGTCCTAGCACACTTTGATCCGGATTTGTTGCAGTTCTACAAGAATCAGGAGATTGGACCGAAGATGTATGCGTGGCCGTTGATGGCAACAGCATTTTCTGAAATACTTGACGAGAGCCAATGGTACCAGCTGTGGGATCATCTGGTGTCGAATGAACCGTTTTTGCTAATTTTCTGTCTGGTTGCATATAATATTATTCAAAAACCTGTCATAGTAAAATTGAAAACAAAGCAGTCCATCGGAGAGTTCTTTCATGATCAAAATATTGTTGATATGCGAAAACTGATAAGATTAGCTTGTTCTATGATGGAAAATTGCCCGGCCGCAATTCATCCAAAACGTTATATGCAAAAAGTAGAACCGATTCCGAATGGTTTCTATCCGAAATTCGAAAATTACCCACAAGAATGGGTTGGTCTTGTAGATAACGAAATTGAAACGTTGCAAAACGAACAGAAAATTCTAAATGAGAAAATTCAACAATTAGAAGTAGCTGAAAAATGTTTAATGGTAAGATTGGAACAGGAACTTAAACAAGACGAGCATGAAAGAAGAATGAAAGGTAATTGATCCTTTGTGTTACTAAATAGGCTTTATATGATTTATCTGCGAAATATTGAAACAATTAAGCTTATATTATATCTGTGGGCCTGTAGACACTGTATTTTATTTATATAATCTCAAATTATGAGTATTAATGTGAATTTTCATATCCCGCTTGATAAGATCATAATACCAGGTGTATAAGCTTAAATCCGCAGTTTTTTAGTCAAAAAAACACATGTTTTTTTCATAGAAAGCAAAAACAAATTTATTCAAAGTACTTGCCATCGCTATCTAAACATTTTTCCCATCTCTCGGGCAATTTGTGGATACCACGCCAAAAAAATTCCTTCTCTTTCGAGGCAAACCCCTCATCAAGCCATTTTTTGCTCAGCAAGAGCGCGGCCCATCGACGAAAACAGGTGGTAGTCGGAAGGTGCCAGGTCTGGTGAATAAGCGGGGTTGGGTACCACCTCCCAGTTGAGTGTCTCCAAGTAGTTTCGGACCATTTTCGACGTATGCAATGGTGCGTTGCCGTGGAGGAAAATCAGCTTGTCATGTTTTTGTTGATAATCCGTCCTTTTTTCACGCAGAGCACGGTGCAATTTGCTCAGTTGTTGGTGGTAGCGGTGGCATTGACAGTTTCACTAGGCTTCAACATCTCATAGTAGACGATCCCACCAAACGCACAGCATCGTCTTACGTCCGATTTGGTCTTGGGGAACATGTTGACGGTTGGCCGGGATCAACCCACGATTTCTTGCGTTTAGGATTCTCGAAATATATCCACTTTTCATCGCCTGTTACAATCCGATGCAGGAACGACTTTCTTTTTTGCCTGGCGAGCAGGATTTCGCATGTGTTTTGGTGTCGCTCCATCTGTCTATCGTTCAATTCATGCGGCACCCATTTTCCGATCTTTTCAATCTTCCCCATGGCACGCAGACGTATGGAAATGGCTGGTTGAGTAACACCCAATGGCTTCGCAAGCATTTTTTGCGATTGGGTATCGTCTTCGTCCAAAAGAGCCTGCAGTTGATGGTCCTCAAGCTTCCTAGGCCGATTTTCACGCTTCTTGTCCAACAAGTCAAAATTGCCGTCTTTGTACCGACGAAACCAATCTCGGCACGTTCTTTCCGATAAAGCACTGTCACCATAGGCCTCCATAAGCATACGATTTGATTCGGCAGCCGATTTCTTCAAATTGAAGCAGAAAAGCAGAGCTTCCCGTATATGCTCTTTTTAGACATGATTACCAAAGGAAAAATATATGTTGTTGTACGAAATTGCTGAGAATGTGCACTGATTAATGTTGACAGATGTCAAACTCATAAGAAAAAGTATGTCGTGGCCATGGTAGCTTAATACGCTCACTCACGCCATCTATGACCAAACAGCAGATTTAAGCTTATACACATGGTATGTTGGTATATTCGTATCGAATCCTTCCAAATTTATTCACTATAAACTTTTTGAGGATCGAAGACTTCCAGAAAAATAAAAGAATTTTTAATAAAACTCGAAATTTATAGAATAATCACGGATTTATCAAACAAAGAACAATTTTTATTAGACCTACAATATTATGTGCTTTATGACATCAAAAGATATAGGAAATAATACAAATAGAGTATATTTTTCGCTAGGAGTTCAGCTTATATGCGTTATAACGGGCTGTTGAATAAGTCGTTGGTAAGTCGATTATTTCCCCCCGAATTTTTGCGTGAAGTTATTGTATTTTTTATGCATATTTATCGATTTAATACCAGTTTGATAAGTGCATGTTAAAATAGCAATATTCTACCAAAAATCTCCATAAAACATTCTATATCTCTCTGTAAAAGAATAAAATAATTATAAATGTGATTATTTCATAATATTTTCACATTATTCAGTAGAGTTTTCACCAATATTCCCATTCAAATAGTCGCTTTTATAATGAAAAACACATAAAATTTTCTAAAAAACTATTTGAAATATTTAATTAGGGCAGAAAATTCTTAACAGATAATTTTTATACTTCAGGGGCACTTAATACCTATTTCTGAATGTAAAGTCTGCATTCTTCTTTTTTTTGCGATTGGGTATCGTCTTCGTCCAAAAGAGCCTGCAGTTGATGGTCCTCAAGCTTCCTAGGCCGATTTTCACGCTTCTTGTCCCACAAGTCAAAATTGCCGTCTTTGTACCGACGAAACCAATCTCGGCACGTTCTTTCCGATAAAGCACTGTCACCATAGGCCTCCATAAGCATTCGATGTGATTCGGTAGCCGATTTCTTCAAATTGAAGCAGAAAAGCAGAGCTTCCCGTATATGCTCTTTTTATGGCACAAAATTAGACATGATTACCAAAGGAAAAATGTATGTTGTTGTACGAAATTGCTGAGAATGTGCACTGATTAATGTTGACAGATGTCAAACTCATAAAAAAAAGTATGTCGTGTCCATGGTAGCTTAATACGCTCACTCACGCCATCTATGACCAAACAGCAGATTTAAGCTTATACACATGGTATGTTGGAATATTTATATCGAATCCTTCCAAATTTATTCGCTATTAACTTTTTGAGGATCGAAGACTTCCAGAAAAATAAAAGAATTTTTAATAAAACTCGAAATTTATAAAATAATCACGGATTTATCAAACAAAGAACAATTTTTATTAGACCTACAATATTATGTGCTTTATGACATCAAAAGATATAGGAAATAATACAAATAGAGTATATTTTTCGCTAGGAGTTCAGCTTATATGCGTTATAACGGGCTGTTGGATAAGTCGTTGGTAAGTCGATTATTTCCCCCCGAATTTTTGCGTGAAGTTATTTTTTATGCATATTTGTCGATTTAATACCAGTTTGATAAGTGCATGTTAAAATAGCAATATTCTACCAAAAATCTCCATAAAACATTCTATATCTCTCTGTAAAAGCATAAAATAATTATAAATGTGATTATTTCATAATATTTTCACATTATTCAGTAGAGTTTTCACCAATATTCCCATTCAAATAGTCGCTTTTATAATGAAAAACACATAAAATTTTCTAAAAAACTATTTGAAATATTTAATTAGGGCAGAAAATTCTTAACAGATAATTTTTATACTTCAGGGGCACTTAATACCTATGAAATTAGTTTCTGAATGTAAAGTCTGCATTCTTCCCTCTCAAAAGTAATTAAAAACAAAATAAATATTGCACACTACTTTCTGCTTTATTGTAAGTGCACTATATATTCGCTGGCGATGTGCATTTGTAATAATTTTTGTTAAAATCGTGCACGTACTTAGATGCAAATGTTTGAAGTTAATTCAAAATTGTTGGTTATTATTTTTGCAGAAGTGGAAAAACTCTTTGAAGAGACATTGACACAAGAGGAGGAGCGAGTCGCGTATCAGAGGAAATTGCTTCTATTCCATCAAAAACAGGTGCAGCAGCGCAAAGGAAAAGTACTGCAGTTAATGAAGCAGAGCCGGAATCGTCGTGAATTGGATACACGCGAAAATGAATTAGCATCACTGCACTGGGTTTTACATAGAAATGTAAATAAATTCATTGAATTTAGATTTAAAATCGACAAAATTACTCAAAATAATTAAATTAAAAAAGTCAAATTCTCTAAAGTATATTATCCCAATAAAACTTAAAAAAGTTTTTAAAAAAAATTGCCTAAAAACAAAAAAATATCGAATAATTCGGACATGTTAAAGAAACTTTGCCGAAAAGAATGTCTAAAAAATTGCTAAAAGAATACAAAAAAAATATTACAAATAAGACTTTTTTATTTTTAATGATTTTTTTTGTATTCTTTAAGAAAAACATCAAATTATTAAAAAAAAAAATTAATATTTTTTTATTGAGCAAAATAACGGAAAAAAGTGTTTAAAAAATAGTCAACAATTGCGAAAAAATATAGTAGAAAACAAAAAATTTAAAAAAACGAGAAAATCCTGAAAACATGTGCAAAAAATTGCTGAAAAATTGATAGAAAATATGTTTTGCTTAAGAAAATTGCTAAAATAGTTCAAAAAAAAGGTTGCGAAAAAAATTATAGCTTTTGCAAAGACAGCAAAAAATATATTGTAACTGAAAAAAAAACAAAAATTTTCTCAGAATTTTTTTAAGTATAAAAAGACTTAAAAGTTAAAAATAAAATTGTTTTTGAAACAAAGAAAGTGGCAACCCCAAAAAAATGCATGCAAAATTGTTAGCAGAAACTCACCAAATTATGTTAAAAATGTATATTAATTTGCTAAACAAATTGCTGAGCAAAAATTCCTTAAAAAAGTCCTAAAAAATTGTTAAAAAATTGCTTGGAAAAATCTTTAATAAAATACAACAAAAACCTTCAAATAATAGAAATTTAAAAAAAAAATTGCTAAGATAAAATAGATTGTAAAGAAAAATCCGAGTTCTCACGTTTTAAAATTTTTTTTCTTGTTTTTTCTTGAAAAAAAAAATAGCATGGACGCGAGGAAACCGAAATGCAACTGGCCAGCGGAGAGGCAAAAATGTTGGAACTTGACGCGTTGTTGGAGCAGCATAAACTCGATGGCAGCCAGTCTACTAAAAATACGTGCCAGCAAAGATTTCGCAGTAAAATTGAGCATCTTAGAAATGAGAGGCAAAAATTATCAAATGCATTCGACAACGTACGTGTTGTATTTGGGTTTTGTTGAATTTTTTAGTTTGTTTTTACTTTTCAACTTTTAGTAGAATTAGTTCCATTATTGAAGCAGGAAAATCCTTGTTAGCACTTTTTGCCCATTCACACTCAATTGAAGTACACTAAACAAATAAGTTTCTTGTACAAAAACAAAGTAAAATAGAAAAAAGAAAATAAAAAAAAATTAAAAACTAAAAAATTTGTAGAAGAAAAGGATTTAAAAAAATTTTTTATTTTCTTTTCCGTTTTGATAGCTGAAGAAAGAACAAAGTCGGAATTTTCAAACGGATATGCGTGCTTCTGATATGGTTAAGAACGTGGACGTCATAAAGGAAATGCTCCAACAGATCGAAGCTGAGTTGCCATATGCATTGAAATGTGAACCCAACAGCAACAATAGCACTGAGAATAGCACAAAAGGGATTAAAGGTGTCCGTTGTTCAACTAACACTAGCAGCAGTGGTGTTGGAAGGAAAGAGTTCATTATGAGTGGGAATGGAGGTGGTAGCAACAGTAACAGCAATAGTGCCGGAAGCACATACAATTTGAAGGTATTGCCACTCTATTGAGGTGTTTCGTTATCGTTTCAAACCATTCACGTTAATTCTTTTGCAACATTTTGCTTGATGCTTTTCCATTCCGAACTGTTCCATCAATTCGTATTCTGTTTTTGGAAGATGCATAAACATTCAGAATAGTCACTCCTCCGTGGGAGTAGGGCATAGAGTGCGCGGATTATAAACATCAGCGCATTCATGCGAAATGATATGAATTTATTCGTGCTTCCTTAAGTGTAAGCGAATAATGCTCACTAGTTAGGCATTAAGACACACTATCTTCTATAGTACGAATAGTTCGGGAAAAGTGCTAATATATTCGCCTTATTCAAGCTTAAATTTGAAATGTTTCTATTGTTATTTTGTTTTTATTTGCTTAATACAGGAACTTGAAAGGAAAACAAATTGCTTGGAAAAGCAAGCAAAACGTTTATTGGGTAAATTTCGATGATGCAAAGAAGACGAAGGACCGTTGCTGTCTGGAGTGGAATGACAATTTTTAAAAAGAAATTTTGTGATATTTATACGTGAATATGAATGCTAATTTTTTTATGGTAATTTTTCTCACGCCATTATTAATCTATTTTGTATCCGTCCCAAATAATTAATTATTCATTTTGTTTGTTTGTTGGATAATTTAATATATATTTTGAGATTCAATAACTTTAAAAGATAATTTCTTTTGATATTAGTTATTAAATAATGTAAACTAAACTTAATAAAAAAAATTTAAAAATAAAAAAGTTCTTCTGTTTTTCATTTTTTTAATCTAAAATTCGTACCAAGTAAAGCTCGTATTTTTTTTGAATACAAATTGTTGTAACCAAAATTTTTTTAGCTTATTTATAAAAGTAAATATTTAGTTAATAATATATAAATAGTTATGCTACTATATCGAACATAATACATTCCCAAAGGACACTTATGTAAAGTATAAGAAAACCTTTTTAAAAAGGATTTTCAAATTTCAAGTCAAATAGAATGAAAAATGCTAGTATTAACTTCGAATAAGTTCAAAGAAGAAAAACGAAATCCAACTCGGAAAAGAACCGAAATTTTTCTAATTGCAAAGGATATACGACCTCAATTAAAATGAGAAAAGATCCTATTCCTAAGAGGCTTTTCTATTTCTTTTCTAGTCTCTATGAATATGTCATCATCGAGATTTTGCATGACAAAACACTTAACAACTCTTTAAACATTTTTTTTTTAAATTTTCTTATTTATTTTTTCGTTGTTTATTCCAAGGAAAAAAACTTCAATACTATGATAGGTAAAATGTAACCATCTTCCTGATTCGATGGCATAATATATCAAATCTTCTTACATACGCTAGACTATATTCTCGTTCATAGGCCTCGTTCCTCTCCTCATTAATTTTCTAATAAAGGCACAGATTGTTGAGCTTCTAAGAAATTTTGAAGGTTTTCATATCTTGAGTTCTTGAATCAAAACGTTTGCTGGAGTGGTTATTATATTGTACATGCATGAGCGATTCTCTGAAAGCTCGGAGGACATTTTTTCCCCGTGAATTCCTAATTCTGGGCAAACGATAATAATATATATTAGAGTCTAAAGTGGATGGGAAAAAAATAAAATAGTCTTGAAAATTGATGTATTCAAGCATTTGATCCCAGATAATTATTTGAATTATTAGAATTTCTACGAAATCGGCTTTTTGCTTCGAATTGAATAGCGAAAGTGATTCCTTTTTCGTGTGTGGGAATTATTTGTTTTATAAATTTAATTTTAAAAGGCAGTTAAAAATATCTTAGACTAAAAAATATTGAAGAATGACATTATAACTTTATAAAAGAGTTAAATATCCCTTTTCCGTAAACAGTATTTCGTTCTAATAAAAGTTGCTATCCGATCGGGGTTCTATATATATTTTTTAAATACAATGTTTTAGAAAAAATGTTCAGTAAGAATTTTCACTAGGAATTTTCAGAAAGAATTTTCAGTAAGAATTTTCAGTAAAACTTTTCAGTAAAACTTTTCAGTAAAACTTTTCAGTAAAACTTTTCGGTAAAACTTTTCAGGAGAAATTTTCGGTAAAACTTTTCAGGAAAAATTGTCGGTAAAAATTTTCAGTAATAATTTTCAGTAATAATTTTCAGTAATAATTTTCAGTAAAAATTTTCAGTAAAAATTTTCAGTAAAAATTTTCAGTAAAAATTTTCAGTAAAAATTTTCAGTAAAAATTTTCAGTAAAAATTTTCAGTAAAAATTTTCAGTAAAAATTTTCAGTAAAAATTTTCAGTAAAAATTTTCAGTAAAAATTTTCAGTAAAAATTTTCAGTAAAAATTTTCAGTAAAAATTTTCAGTAAAAATTTTCAGTAAAAATTTTCAGTAAAAATTTTCAGTAAAAATTTTCAGTAAAAATTTTCAGTAAAAATTTTCAGTAAAAATTTTCAGTAAAAATTTTCAGTAAAAATTTTCAGTAAAAATTTTCAGTAAAAATTTTCAGTAAAAATTTTCAGTAAAAATTTTCAGTAAAAATTTTCAGTAAAAATTTTCAGTAAAAATTTTCAGTAAAAATTTTCAGTAAAAATTTTCAGTAAAAATTTTCAGTAAAAATTTTCAGTAAAAATTTTCAGTAAAAATTTTCAGTAAAAATTTTCAGTAAAAATTTTCAGTAAAAATTTTCAGTAAAAATTTTCAGTAAAAATTTTCAGTAAAAATTTTCAGTAAAAATTTTCAGTAAAAATTTTCAGTAAAAATTTTCAGTAAAAATTTTCAGTAAAAATTTTCAGTAAGAATTTTCAGTAAAAATTTTCAGTAAAAATTTTCAGTAAAAATTTTCAGTAAAAATTTTCAGTAAAAATTTTCAGTAAAAATTTTCAGTAAAAATTTTCAGTAAAAATTCTCAGTAAAAATTTTCAGTAAAAATTTTCAGTAAAAATTCTCAGTAAAAATTTTCAGTAAAAATTTTCAGTAAAAAATTTCAGTAAAAATTTTCAGTAAAAATTTTCAGTAAAAATTTTCAGTAAAAATTTTCAGTAAAAATTTTCAGTAAAAATTTTCAGTAAAAATTTTCAGTAAAAATTTTCAGTAAAAATTTTCAGTAAAAATTTTCAGTAAAAATTTTCAGTAAAAATTTTCAGTAAAAATTTTCAGTAAAAATTTTCAGTAAAAATTTTCAGTAAAAATTTTCAGTAAAAATTTTCAGTAAAAATTTTCAGTAAAAATTTTCAGTAAAAATTTTCAGTAAAAATTTTCAGTAAAAATTTTCAGTAAAAATTTTCAGTAAAAATTTTCAGTAAAAATTTTCAGTAAAAATTTTCAGTAAAAATTTTCAGTAAAAATTTTCAGTAAAAATTTTCAGTAAAAATTTTCAGTAAAAATTTTCAGTAAAAATTTTCAGTAAAAATTTTCAGTAAAAATTTTCAGTAAAAATTTTCAGTAAAAATTTTCAGTAAAAATTTTCAGTAAAAATTTTCAGTAAAAATTTTCAGTAAAAATTTTCAGTAAAAATTTTCAGTAAAAATTTTCAGTAAAAATTTTCGCTAAAAATGTTCGCTAAAAATGTTCGGCAAAAATTGTTGTTAAAAATTTTCAGTAAAAATGTTTAGTAAAAATTTTGGGTTAAAATTTTGGGTTAAAATTTTCGGTAAAAATTTTAGGTAAAAGTTTTCAGTAAAATTTCTATAAAAATTTTCTGTAAAACAAAAAATGTTCGGTAAAATTTTTTCAGTAAAAATTTTCAGTAAAAGTTTTTGGTAAAAGTTTCTAGTGAAAATTCGCAGTAAAAATTTTCGGTTAAAATGTTCGCAAAAAATTGTTAGTAAAAATTTTCAGTAAAAATTTTCGGTAAAAGTTTTCAGGAAAAATGTTTGTTTGCTCTGCCAATTTCTTGAGGCAAAAAG
Organism: Atherix ibis; assembly: GCA_958298945.1. NCBI lineage: Eukaryota > Metazoa > Arthropoda > Insecta > Diptera > Athericidae > Atherix > Atherix ibis. Next base: position 28,758,804 of record OY282607.1, read on the forward strand.
AGAAACGAACGTTAAATAAGTGATTCGGTAATGTTAGTAAAAATGATAATAAATACATGAAAATAAAATGTTTTTTGTTTAGGATCAGCCTCAATCGTATGTGGGAGAAAATTTTATGTTAATTTTTTAACTTAACATGCAATAGCGTTTTAGTGTTTTGTAGAGTTTTGCGTTACAAATTATTTTATGGACTCGTTTTATCGTTTGTGATCGTCGTCTGGTATAGAAGAAGATGTAAAGGATAAATAAGAAAGCGACTCAATATTCCATTGTCTTCATATCGATGGATTTATCCTTAAACGGGCAATAAATTTTACTATCAACGACGACTTTAGTGTTTCCTTGTTTGTATTTGCTGCTGAAACAGCTCGCCTTCAAATGAGACCGCTTAAGACTGATTGCACAGCTGTAGGTACGACATCAAATGGCGTATTATGTCCTGTGCTATAGTCGTATTATCCTCTCTGACGCTTTCATATCCTGCCCTGAGCAGTCATAGAAGTCGTTATTCTATTGAAACTGATGTAGTTATTCCGTTTATGTCAGATGGTATCAAGGAGTCGTACGGAGGATTCATAGAGAATTTTGCATGAGCACGTTTATCGGTTGATTTGTATTAAAAAGTAGAAGAATGTCGTTCTGAAGAGGAGAGGAAGCAGTCTGCTAGTATTTCCGTTTACAGTGTCTTTGGCTACATCCGGCTCGGAAGATAAATTTACTTTAGGACAGCCAATAGATTGGGAGTTATTTCAGTATTTATTTTTTCAGTCCTGATTTGAATGTGCAAATCCCTTTCGTTGATTTTAAAGATTCGCAACATTATATCTAGTTGGTCTTCGACTAAATAACTGACTACACAGATGCCTCCAGCCCCTTGGCATACCAGCACCGCTCCACATGCCCTTTACTCCTCTTTCTTATTTAATAGTCCGAAGTGGTGGTGCCCAGCTCATATACTAAGCATTTTGATTAAAGGCAACCAAAACTATTCGCATCTGACTTATCCTTTCTGTGTCTGAGAACTATTGCCGGAGGACTAGTAATGCTTCGATGGATGGTTTCAGAAAAAGGCAAACGGATATAAAAACAAATTCGTATCAAGTTTCATTCTCCAATTCGGTTCAGATTCGAAGGGTCTTCAAAACTGCTGAAGCCATTTCGACGGCACAAAACAAATTTAAATCGACTATTTTTTATTCCCGAACGCTAACGTAGGGCGCTATATGAGTTAACACAGTAATGTGGAAGGCTTTCAGTTAATCGGACTCTGTAAGATCCTAAAGCAACCCATTTCCATGCAAATTCCAATCGTAAATTTACTGTAAAAACAGTGTGGCATGTTCTTTTCGCAACTATATGCGGGGGTGGTTACGTCATCGCAGATCTATTACGATACTATGTTTATATGCTCTGGAGATGTATTTTTCGTGTATGGAATTTTTTTTTTTTACTTTTCTGGATTTGCTATAATAAATAGTGTTCGATTTGCTGAAATTGTCATGTTTCTCTAAGCTGATATATGCAATAGGATCAACTGAATGGACTCTTACCCAACAGCAATATTGGACTATGCTTCTTTTTTCAAATTTTTGATATTTTATACTTCGATGTAAATTTATGCAACACTTTAAATTTTCAACTTTATTTAACGTAAAAAGTTTGAATATATAACACAAGACCAAAATATGAATAATTTTACTGAAAATTTTACTGAACATTCATACTAAAAATTTTTACTGAAAATTTTTTCTGAAAATTTTTACTGAAAATTTTTACTGAAAATTATTTTTACTGAAACTTTTTTTTTTTTACTGAAAATTATTTTTACTGAAAATTATTTTTACTGAAAATTATTTTTACTGAAAATTATTTTTACTGAAAATTATTTTTACTGAAAATTATTTTTACTGAAAATTATTTTTACTGAAAATTATTTTTACTGAAAATTATTTTTACTAAAAATTATTTTTACTAAAAATTATTTTTACTAAAAATTATTTTTTCTGAAAATTATGTTTACTGAAAATTATTTTTACCGAAAATTATTTTTACTGAAAATTATTTTTACTGAAAATTATTTTGACTGAAAATTATTTTTACTGAAAATTATTTTTACTGAAAATTATTTTTACTGAAAATTATTTTTACTGAAAATTATTTTTACTGAAAATTATTTTTACTGAAAATTATTTTTACTGAAAATTATTTTTACTGAAAATAATTTTTACTGAAAATTATTTTTACTGAAAATTATTTTTACTGAAAATTATTTTTACTGAAAATTATTTTTACTGAAAATTATTTTTACTGAAAATTATTTTTACTGAAAATTATTTTTACTGAAAATTATTTTTACTGAAAATCATTTTTACTGGAAATTATTTTTACTGACAATTATTTTTACTGAAAATTATTGTTACTGAAAATTATTTTTACTGAAAATTATTTTTACTGAAAATTATTGTTACTGAAAATTATTTTTACTGAAAATTATTTTTACTGAAAATTATTTTTACTGAAAATTATTTTTACTGAAAATTATTTTTACTGAAAATTATTTTTACTGAAAATTATTTTTACTGAAAATTATTTTTACTCTAAATTATTTTTACTCTAAATTATTTTTACTGAAAATTATTTTTACTGAAAATTATTTTTACTGAAAATTATTTTTACTGAAAATTATTTTTACTGAAAATTATTTTTACTGAAAATTATTTTTACTGAAAATTATTTTTACTGAAAATTATTTTTACTGACAATTATTTTTACTGAAAATTATTTTTACTGAAAATTATTTTTACTGAAAATTATTTTTACTGAAAATTATTTTTACTGAAAATTATTTTTACTGAAAATTATTTTTACTGAAAATTATTTTTACTGAAAATTGTTTTTACTGAAAATTTTTTCTGAAAATTTTTACTGAAAATTTTTACTGAAAATTTTTACTGAAAATTTTTACTGAAAATTTTTACTGAAAATTTTTACTGAAAATTTTTACTAAAAATTTTTACTAAAAGTTTTTACTAAAAATTTTTACTGAAAGTTTTTTAAATATTCTACTTCCATTTTACATTCTTCTATATACCATAATTAGAACAATTTTTATTTTGTATCTAAACAAGAATAACTCATTCAATTTTAACAAATAAATGCATTTTGTAGAAATTTCTAAAATATTCAATCCTTTTCCTTAACTTGAAAGTCATATATTAAATTTTAATAAAATTTCAATAGAAATAACTTTGTTCAGATAAAAGAATTCATTTTCATCTTTTATTTTGATTGAAGTTATTTTTATTAAAATTTTTATTATCGAAAATAATAAAACTATAAAGAAAAATAATCAATCAAAAATGTCCCATATTTTCAAAAGCACATATTTTTATACGTTCATGATAAAATTATTCAATTTTTAGATAAAAAGCCTTTCGATGCTAAGAAAAAAAAGTATTTTTATTGGAGAGAAAATGTTTTCAAAGCAATCTTCATCAAGAATCCTCGAATTTTGTTCTATGTTTTTCTTCTAGTTTTTTTTTTTTTTGTTTGTTGTGGGGGTGAATAGGGTTTGGTAACCATATAAGTCATATTAAAATTGTTCGCATCTGAAAGATAAAATATTATTTGAAAAATTCCCTTTCAAAAGCACAATCCGACATTATAGTTTTTATCGCTACAAATTATCTTATGACTTACGAGCATGTAGAAAATGGAAATGATAAAAAATGGGAAAAGTTTATTTTTGGCATTTGTTAAGTAAGGGGCTTTTTTCCAACTATTGTAAAATGTAGGAGAAAAGTTATAATATGATTTTTTACATGTGTTCACATCGATTTACATAGAAATCAGATAAATTTCAGTTGGTTTTTACGATGAACCAGTTGAGTTGAAACTATTTGGTTGCTCCTTTTTCATCAATAGTTGGTTATCACGAAAAATTCATGGAATCCCAAAAAGAAGGCCTAATGTTGGTATTTGCTTAATACAATAAATTTTGATAGTCTTGTTTTAGTATAAGAAATTCTTTTTATACCTATAATCTTCAATAGTAGAAAGAGACTAAATAAATTCGTCATATGCCTAGGCCAATCATGCATTCGTTTAGTTATTTTTGTAGAGCTTTTTACATTTCTAGAAAACATATGATTAAGAAAAATATGCATTGCTATAAATCTGCTAAAAAATTTATCATAGAATTTAAAAAATGCAGCAATCAAAATTTCGCCAAAAATATATATTCGAAATTAAGGTCTTAAAATAAAAATAATTATATATACTGTAAATAAAAAAATAAAAATTTACCATAAAAATTTCGTGAAAATTTTCCGAAAATTTGGAAATAAAAGTTTTGCATTGAAATTTTTTGATAAACATTTTTTACACAGGAAACTTTACAGTTAAAATTTTGCAGTGACAGTCAACATTTATTAGTGAAAATTTTGCCGTCAAATAACGCAATACTAATTTGGAAATAAAAAAATTTTAAAATAACTTTTTCTTAAAATTTTTGTAATGGAAAAGTTGCAATAATATTTTTTGAAAAAAAATGTTGCTATAAAATTTTGCAGCAACAATTTTACTTGGAAAATTTTTTTAAATAAAAGTTTGAAGTAAATTTATGTGTTTTGTTTTAAATAAAAATACTCGCAGTTACTCAGAATTGATCAAAATATTCTTGCTCACAGCTAAGCAAAATTATTATGGCTTGATCGGTTGGATTGATTTTTGAAAATGATTAAAAAACGACTGTTATGCATTTTTTTAATTATTTTTTAACAAATATTTGATAAAATATTTTGTTACCAACCAAGAGTGAACAATTCGTATTCTATTGATGCAAACTGAACATAAACTTGATGTAATTATGAACAAATAAAATTTGTGAGAAGCATTTTATACCGAAAATTGACCGTTAAAATTTTGCAATAAAGATTTTATTATAATAATTGTGCAGGCATTTTTTTAAATATTTTGTAGTAAAAATTTCGCAATGACAGTCCATATTTAGTAGCAAAAATTTTGCTGTCAAATAACGCAATACTAATTTTGAATTAAAAATGTTTTAAAATAGAATTTTTCCAATACAAAAATTGCAATAAGAAATTTTTGGAAATCAAATTTAGCTATAAATTTTGCAGCAATAATTTTACTTGCAAAATAATTTTAGCTTGAGGTAAATTTATGGTTTTTTTTTAAATAAAAATATTGGCAGTTGCTAAGAATTGATCAAAATATTCTTGCTCACAGCTAAGCAAAATTATTATGGCTTGATCGGTTGGATTGATTTTTGAAAATGATTAAAAAACGACTGTTATGCATTTTTTTAATTATTTTTTAACAAATATTTGATAAAATATTTTGTTACCAACCAAGAGTGAACAATTCGTATTCTATTGATGCAAACTGAACATAAACTTGATGTAATTATGAACAAATAAAATTTGTGAGAAGCATTTTATACCGAAAATTGACCGTTAAAATTTTGCAATAAAGATTTTATTATAATAATTGTGCAGGCATTTTTTTAAATATTTTGTAGTAAAAATTTCGCAATGACAGTCCATATTTAGTAGCAAAAATTTTGCTGTCAAATAACGCAATACTAATTTTGAATTAAAAATGTTTTAAAATAGAATTTTTTCAATACAAAAATTGCAATAAGAAATTTTTGGAAATCAAATTTAGCTATAAATTTTTTCAGCAATAATTTTACTTGCAAAATAATTTTAGTTTGAGATAAATTTATGTTTTTTTTTAAATAAAAATATTGGCAGTTGCTCAGAATTGATCAAAATATTCTTGCTCACAGCTAAGCAAAATTATTATGGCTTGATCGGTTGGATTGATTTTTGAAAATGATTAAAAAACGACTGTTATGCATTTTTTTAATTATTTTTTAACAAATATTTGATAAAATATTTTGTTACCAACCAAGAGTGAACAATTCGTATTCTATTGATGCAAACTGAACATAAACTTGATGTAATTATGAACAAATAAAATTTGTGAGAAGCATTTTATACCGAAAATTGACCGTTAAAATTTTGCAATAAAGATTTTATTATAATAATTGTGCAGGCATTTTTTTAAATATTTTGTAGTAAAAATTTCGCAATGACAGTCCATATTTAGTAGCAAAAATTTTGCTGTCAAATAACGCAATACTAATTTTGAATTAAAAATGTTTTAAAATAGAATTTTTCCAATACAAAAATTGCAATAAGAAATTTTTGGAAATCAAATTTAGCTATAAATTTTGCAGCAATAATTTTACTTGCAAAATAATTTTAGTTTGAGGTAAATTTATGGTTTTTTTTTAAATAAAAATATTGGCAGTTGCTAAGAATTGATCAAAATATTCTTGCTCACAGCTAAGCAAAATTATTATGGCTTGATCGGTTGGATTGATTTTTGAAAATGATTAAAAAACGACTGTTATGCATTTTTTTAATTATTTTTTAACAAATATTTGATAAAATATTTTGTTACCAACCAAGAGTAAACAATTCGTATTCTATTAATGCAAACTGAACATAAACTTGATGTAATTATGAACAAATAAAATTTGTGAGAAGCATTTTATACCGAAAATTGACCGTTAAAATTTTGCAATAAAGATTTTATTATAATAATTGTGCAGGCATTTTTTTAAATATTTTGTAGTAAAAATTTCGCAATGACAGTCCATATTTAGTAGCAAAAATTTTGCTGTCAAATAACGCAATACTAATTTTGAATTAAAAATGTTTTAAAATAGAATTTTTCCAATACAAAAATTGCAATAAGAAATTTTTGGAAATCAAATTTAGCTATAAATTTTGCAGCAATAATTTTACTTGCAAAATAATTTTAGTTTGAGGTAAATTTATGGTTTTTTTTTAAATAAAAATATTGGCAGTTGCTAAGAATTGATCAAAATATTCTTGCTCACAGCTAAGCAAAATTATTATGGCTTGATCGGTTGGATTGATTTTTGAAAATGATTAAAAAACGACTGTTATGCATTTTTTTAATTATTTTTTAACAAATATTTGATAAAATATTTTGTTACCAACCAAGAGTGAACAATTCGTATTCTATTGATGCAAACTGAACATAAACTTGATGTAATTATGAACAAATAAAATTTTTGAGAATCATTTTATACCGAAAATTAACAGTTAAAATTTTGCAATAAAGATTTTCTTATAATAATTGTGCAGGCATTTTTTTTAAATATTTTGTAGTAAAAATTTTGCAATACAAAAATTAAAGTTTTAAAATAGAATTTTTTCAATACAAAAATTGCAATAAGAAATTTTTCAAAATCAAATTTTGCTATAAATTTTTTCAGCAATAATTTTACTTGCAAAATAATGTTAGTTTGACGTAAATTTATGGTTTTTTTTTAAAATAAAAATACTGGCAGTTGCTCAGAATTGATAAAAATATTCTTGCTCACAGCTAAGCAAAATTATTATGGCTTGATCTGTTGGATTGATTTTTGAAAATGATAAAAAAACGACTGTTATGCATTTTTTTTATTATTTTTTAACAAATATTTGATAAAATATTTTGTTACCAACCAAGAGTGAACAATTCGTATTCTATTGATGCAAACTGAACATAAACTTGATGTAATTATGAATATACAAAATTTGTGAAAAGAATTTTATACCGAAAATTGACAGTTAAAGTTTTGCAATAAAGATTTTATTATAATAATTGTGCAGGCATTTTTCTAAATATTTTGTAGTAAAAATTTTGCAATGACAGTCCATACTTAGTAGCAAAAATTTTGCTACTAAATAACGCAATACTAGTTTTGAATTAAAAAAGTTTTAAAATGAATTTTTTCAATACAAAAATTGCAATAAGATATTTTTGAAAATCAAATTTTGCTATAAATTTTGTAGCAATAATTTTACTTGCAAAATAATTTTAATTTGAGGTAAATTTATGTTTTTTTTTTAAAAATAAAAATATTGGCAGTTGCTCAGAATTGATAAAAATATTCTTGCTCACAGCTAAACAAAATTATTATGGCTTGATCGGTTCAAGTGATTTTTTGAGATTGACTGTTATGCATTTTTCTATTTTCTTTTTAAATATTTGATAAATGATTTTGTGAATTAGTTCGTATTCTATTGATGCAAACTGAACATAAACTTGATGTAATTATGAACATACAAAATTTGTGAGAATCATTTTATACCGAAAATTGACAGTTAAAATTTTGCAATTAAGATTTTATTATAATAATTGTGCAGAAATTTTTTTTAGTAGCAAAAATTTTGCTGTCAAATAACGCAATACTAATTTTGAATTAAAAAAGTTTTAAAATAGAATTTTTTCAATACAAAAATTGCAATAAGAAATTTTTTGAAAATCAAATTTTGCTATAAATTTTACAGCAATAATTTTACTTGCAAAATAATTTTAGTTTGAGGTAAATTTATGGTTTTTTTTTAAATAAAAATATTGGCAGTTGCTCAGTATTGATCAAAATATTCTTGCTTACAGCTAAGCAAAATTATTATGGCTTGATCGGTTGGATTGATTTTTGAAAATGATTAAAAAACGACTGTTATGCATTTTTTTAATTATTTTTTAACAAATATTTGATAAAATATTTTGTTACCAACCAAGAGTGAACAATTCGTATTCTATTGATGCAAACTGAACATAAACTTGATGTAATTATGAACAAATAAAATTTGTGAGAAGCATTTTATACCGAAAATTGACCGTTAAAATTTTGCAATAAAGATTTTATTATAATAATTGTGCAGGCATTTTTTTAAATATTTTGTAGTAAAAATTTCGCAATGACAGTCCATATTTAGTAGCAAAAATTTTGCTGTCAAATAACGCAATACTAATTTTGAATTAAAAATGTTTTAAAATAGAATTTTTCCAATACAAAAATTGCAATAAGAAATTTTTGGAAATCAAATTTAGCTATAAATTTTGCAGCAATAATTTTACTTGCAAAATAATTTTAGTTTGAGGTAAATTTATGGTTTTTTTTTAAATAAAAATATTGGCAGTTGCTAAGAATTGATCAAAATATTCTTGCTCACAGCTAAGCAAAATTATTATGGCTTGATCGGTTGGATTGATTTTTGAAAATGATTAAAAAACGACTGTTATGCATTTTTTTAATTATTTTTTAACAAATATTTGATAAAATATTTTGTTACCAACCAAGAGTGAACAATTCGTATTCTATTGATGCAAACTGAACATAAACTTGATGTAATTATGAACAAATAAAATTTGTGAGAAGCATTTTATACCGAAAATTGACCGTTAAAATTTTGCAATAAAGATTTTATTATAATAATTGTGCAGGCATTTTTTTAAATATTTTGTAGTAAAAATTTCGCAATGACAGTCCATATTTAGTAGCAAAAATTTTGCTGTCAAATAACGCAATACTAATTTTGAATTAAAAATGTTTTAAAATAGAATTTTTCCAATACAAAAATTGCAATAAGAAATTTTTGGAAATCAAATTTAGCTATAAATTTTGCAGCAATAATTTTACTTGCAAAATAATTTTAGTTTGAGGTAAATTTATGGTTTTTTTTTAAATAAAAATATTGGCAGTTGCTAAGAATTGATCAAAATATTCTTGCTCACAGCTAAGCAAAATTATTATGGCTTGATCGGTTGGATTGATTTTTGAAAATGATTAAAAAACGACTGTTATGCATTTTTTTAATTATTTTTTAACAAATATTTGATAAAATATTTTGTTACCAACCAAGAGTGAACAATTCGTATTCTATTGATGCAAACTGAACATAAACTTGATGTAATTATGAACAAATAAAATTTTTGAGAAGCATTTTACACCGAAAATTGACAGTTAAAATTTTCCAATAAAGATTTTATTATAATAATTGTGCAGGCATTTTTTAAAATATTTTGTAGTAAAAATTTCGTAATGACAGTCCATATTTAGTAGCAAAAATTTTGCTGTCAAATAACGCAATACTAATTTTGAATTAAAAAAGTTTTAAAATAGAATTTTTTCAATACAAAAATTGCAATAGGAAATTTTTGAAAATCAAATTTAGCTATAAATTTTGTAGCAATAATTTTACTTGCAAAATAATTTTAATTTGAGGTAAATTTATGTTTTTTTTTTTAAATAAAAATATTGGCAGTTGCTCAGAATTGATAAAAATATTCTTGCTCACAGCTAAACAAAATTATTATGGCTTGATCGGTTCAAGTGATTTTTTGAGATTGACTGTTATGCATTTTTCTATTTTCTTTTTAAATATTTGATAAATGATTTTGTGAATTAGTTCGTATTCTATTGATGCAAACTGAACATAAACTTGATGTAATTGTGAACACAAATTTTCCTTTGACAGTAAATATGCTGTTTTGTATATTTGCAGTCAAAAGCGAACATTGTGAAAAAAACATATCTACAGCTGTGTCAAATTATTCGAAATAAGTTTTCCCATTTCATGTGTTACATTTTACAATAAACGGAAAATATTCTGATCTGGATGTGCAGGTACTAGTAAGAGCATATTAAGGCGTTAAGAAGACGTGCTTAAGTTAAGTTTAGTACAGCATGTGCTATTGTATTGGGATGGGAGATTTTACAGGAAGACAAGAAAATTGAAAAAATGCCAGCAGTATGATACAATCACTAGAAGTGAATTGATTTGTATTGAGAACATATAGAGCAGAAAATTCCGTGCTGTTGTGGATGAGATGCTCGTCGAAGAAATATCGACTTACTTATATGTATATAACGAATGATATTTGCTATTGCAGAAAGGTGGAGTGTTATTCAGATGTGAAATGAAATTGAACACAAAGTAAGGCAGTAAAAAAGGGTAGCATTTCCAATACGAATGAGACCTGCCTCATTGTCAATGGAAAATTGCAATGAAAAATTTCACCCATCATATCCAATGTTTCCGCTCCTCTCACCTCACAAAATTGGAGCTAACCAAAGTTAAAGTCATTCTAAACTGATGTGCAGGCTGAATGCAAATTGAATTTTTGAATTTCTGATAAGCACGCATATAACTTAATGATATGTTTGGCGAGCTGTGTTGATTTGTTGCCTTCAATTTACTGGCAAAATTATCGGATCTCATCAAAATGCACCATGACGTCTAGGATTTATATTTGCTATCATCGCATGTACACTAAACGGGGATATTTCATGTATGAGTGAATTAATCTGAATCAGTTTCTCTGTAAAAACATACTAATACTCGTTTATTAGAGTATTGATAAAATGTTAGACTCTAGCGAAGAGTTCATACTATCGGTAATGTCCCAGCTATATTTGTAAGTATTTCCAATAGTAAGAATTCAAATTTATCACAATTACAATTTTACTTTTTTTTGAGGAATTTCTCCTGAAAATGTTGTAAGGTTATTTCCCTCAAGCTTTTTTAATAATCAAAACTGAAAACTTTTGTTCCGGGTCGTCCAGCCAGTAGTAAATATGCAAAAACCAAATAAACTGCTCTTGATATTGGCAGTAAACGAGTATTGATTTCGATTGAGGTAGATCTGAGTGATTAATAATAGTGCCCCAAAGTAAAGTGGACAATGGATAAAGTTCTGATTTGAACTTATTGCTGTGCTGCTAATGCATCTGTTGCTAAAACCCCAAAAGACAGAAGACAAAATTACGAGTATGAACTAAATTTCCATAGAGTCACAGTTACTCATATAAATAACTTATTTGTTTCTTTCTTTTTCCATAGTTAAGAAATATCATTTTTCTTCTATTCTGTATATTTAATGCAAGTCTAAAATTATTGAACAACGTCAAAGGAAGCTTTCAAATCATGAAAATAGACAGTACAGAGTATCACCAACTTTGGAATACAAATTTTCTCCTGTTCTTTGTTTTTGAATGTGCATTAGTTCAATTTACAAAACGGAAATGGTAGTAATTATTATGGTAACGTGACAACTCTGCTTCCTGTTTTATATATGCAAAAATATATTTTATTCTGTATGAAAGGCAACATTATTTAATGTGTGCGCTGGATGTGGAGGAGCTTATTTACGGGTAGGTGTGAGTGGAATTGAATCGATTTTCAGGAAATTTGAATTTTTTGCATATGAAGAACCTACTATGATATTCAAAGCTTTTCATTATATTTTTATTGTACTTGGAATAATTTTGTAAATATAATGAAGAAAAAATTTCCGTTCTAAGGAGCCTTTGTATTTTGATATTAGATTTTTTATTTGTATAAATGAGGTAAGAAGATTTTTCATCCATATTTCATTTTTACATTTTCATATTTTTGCCAATATTATGTAGAATTTATTAAATGTAAATTTTGTTGTTGTTTCTATTTTAAATAGGCGAAAAAAAATAATGTCTTTATTATTAGCAAAATATATTTGCGTGTTAATGTGATAGAACTTTCAATATGATTTGCTATTATTTGTTATTTAAAAATTGTTTTCGCTCAATATAGATTGCCAATAACAAAAATTCAGAAATATCCAAATTTACATTGGAAACAACTCGGCTAGTTACTAACCCACACCATAGTATACGAAAAACTTGATGATCTACAAAAATTAAATGTTTTCTTTTAATATAAATCACTTGCGCTAAAGGATTTATGAATATCCTTATAATGTGGGGCAGAGCATTCCGCATTCGGATTGAATTGTTAAAAAAAAATTCAGGGTAAATGGCGTAGCGTCGTCCTTTTACAAGAAAAAGTCACAGGCGGCCAGTTTTGGGGAATACGGTGGCTGCGGCGTTATTAGTGTGTTGTTTTTGACCAAAAATTCGCTCACAAGCAACGATGCGTGAGCAGGCGCGTTATCATGGTGCAAAAGCCAATTTTTGTTCTTCCACAAATCCAGGCGTTTCTGGCGGATTGCTTCGCGCAACTTGCGCATAACTTGCAGGTAATATTCCTTATTGACCGTTCTACCCTGTAGTAAGAACTCATGATGCACCACGCCCCTGCAATCGAAGAAAACTGTAAGCAAAACCCTCATATTCGACCGAACTTGGCGCGTTTTTTTCGGTCTTGGCTCGTGCGGCAGCTTCCATTTGGACGATTGAGCTTTGGTTTTCACGTCATAATCCCCATGATTAGTCACCAGTTATGATCCTCTGGAGCAAATTTTGGTCGCTGCGGACAGCTCCTTAGCAATCTTAATGCGATGATGTTTTTGGTCGAAATTGAGCAATTTTGGTACAAATTTCGCGGCGACCCGTCTCACGCACATATCTTTGGTAAAAATCGAATGGCACGAGCCAATCGATATGTTTAAGTCCTCAGCAACTTCTCTAACGGTGATTCGACGATTGGCCAATACTATTTTCTTCACTTCATCAATGTTTTCGTCTGTGTTGACGTGCTCGGGCGTCCGGCACGCTTTTCGACGTTCACATCTTCTCGGCCCTCTGAGAACATTTTGTACCATTGATAAACAATGCTTCGGTCCAGGGTAGCTTAACCATATACCATAGTCAACATTTGGAATGCGTCCGCGCAATTAATTTTGTTTTTCACACAAAATTTGATACAGATTTTTTGATCAATTTTTTGGATTGGGCAAAAATCTAAGACGAGCCAAAACACATGCAAGCAAAGCAGCTGTCAAAAATTAACTGAGCATTCAAAAAAGCCGAACATATCGGTATAAGTGAGAGACATGAGTACCAATATAACGCTACAAAAAATCGAAAATCGAATTTACGTCTCCCGCGGAAAGTCAAAATTCGCGATACTTTTTGAACAGACTTCGTATATTGGTTAGATCAAAAGAAGTGAATAATTTCTTGTATCTCTTAAGGAACCAAACATTTAGCAGTATTTTCGGTAATATTAAATATCTGGTCATTCCAACAGAGATTATGTCCAAGAATGGAAAGTTTTTCAGTTTCAGTTATGCAAGATTAATAATGGCTGGAGATGTCCGTTTCGCTTCGAAATATTAAATTCCACTTTGTGCTTCGGGCCTCATATTAATACATTGTCTATATTGGAATTTAATGAATTTAACATACTGTGTCGGTCCATCTCCATGGCCGATGCGCAATGACGTGAATGAGGAAATGAGTATGAAACAGTGGATTGGATTAGAAGTAAGAGATAAAACTTCATATATGAAAACTAGAAAAAGGATCAGAAATAGAACAGAACCCTGGGGAACACTAGCGAAAGGTAGCTTCCAATCCATGTACCTGCGATATAGGTGGCAACCACAGCTAGCACGTTTCAGCCAAAGGCTCCTCACCTTGGCCGGGCGCGGTGGACGAATCCACGTGGGGCTCCCGACTACCGTGAAACCAGTTTTTATATTTTTAAAGCGTATCTGGTGGGTACACTTCACTCTAAAGTGCTACAGTAAGGAAACTTGTAATTTCATGACACTACTAGACCAGCTCAGAACAGCGGGTTCGCCAAGATCCTTAGGTTGGATGGCATAAGATACAAAAAGTTCGTCATTATAAAAAAAAATTTATAGTATCACAACAAGTCTAGCGGGCTCATAAATATTTGAAATTAAAATTGATATTTGATCGCTGCTGAGCATATTTTCGGAGCAAAAATCACTCATCTGAAAGGACTAAGAATATCTCAAATTTAGAACTAACAGTACAGAACAAAAAAAACCTACTAGTCGTTAGTTCAAATTTTTGATTGTCTTTAATAGTGATATTGATAAGAAAAGTACTAAAGAAGGACTAACAATGGAAGCTTAAATACTTTTGGTTAATAAAATATTTAAAATGTTCATTAATTTGTTCTATTCAAGTAGATTGAGAATAGGCAATATTTTTTTCTTGGTTATACATAAAAAGTAACGAAAATATTCACTTTCGGTTTTTGCTCAAAATTAAGATTGTATTATCTTCTCTCGAAGAAGGATATTAAGCGTGACGTAAAACTAATTAAGTAATTAATGTATTGTGCTAAACACAGAATGAACGTAATAGGCAGCTTCAATGGCCGAATAATTTTGGATTATATTTACTCGTAGTGGTATTTGATTAAAAGTTATAAAAATGCTTTTGTTAAGTGTGTTTATATTAAATAAGAATGGAGTCCCCACTATATACTAATTAAGTCACTTTTTAAAAAGCATTTTTTTTTAATTTTAATTTTTTTCTGATTAAAAAAAATTTTTCTTGCTTTCTTGATTGAAACTGTTTTTTTATTATTTAAAAGAGCGAGTATGGATAGATTTTTATTTATTATATTAATGGACTGAAAGTACGAGATTGTAATTAACTGAATTTGCATATTAAAAGAGAAATCAAAGTTTTTCTATCGTTTTATTTACCTTGAATTTAAAGAGCGAATCAAAAATGTTCAAGTTAATTAAAATTGAAAAAGGTACTTAGAGTGTTATCAACAAAATAGAGGACTTTTAGTTTTAAATTATTTAATATGTGCTCATTAAAATTTGCGTCAGCTATTCTGTAAGTACTCATACTTTATTTATGACTAATAGTAATAAAATCTATATATTTTGTAAAAAATAATAATTAAAAATATTAATAGATGTTGATCAGCGGTAAAAGTATATTTTTCTCAATTTTTTTTATTATTCATATTTGGATTATGAATAATAAAAGGATTTTAAAGTTATGCAAAAAAAAAATTAATTGGAACTATTTAAAAAATCAAATGAATAAATATTTTTCTTTACACCATTTTATATTTTTACTACCCAAAAAAAACCATTTAACTTATTTTAGTCCGTTTCTACTTATTCCCCATGTTTTCACGATGAAATATTCAAAAATGCTTATAACTCAATAGAGACAAGATCAGAAAGACATTTTGTACTGCCACAGAAATCTTCACGATCATCACCATCGTCACAATCGTCACAATCGTCACAATCATCACTATCGTCACAATCGTCACAATCGTCACAATCGTCACAATCGTCACAATCGTCACAATCGTCACAATCGTCACAATCGTCACAATCGTCACAATCGTCACAATCGTCACAATCGTCACAATCGTCACAATCGTCACAATCGTCACAATCGTCACAATCGTCACAATCGTCACAATCGTCACAATCGTCACAATCGTCACAATCGTCACAATCGTCACAATCGTCACAATCGTCACAATCGTCACAATCGTCACAATCGTCACAATCGTCACAATCGTCACAATCGTCACAATCGTCACAATCGTCACAATCGTCACAATCGTCACAATCGTCACAATCGTCACAATCGTCACAATCGTCACAATCGTCACAATCGTCACAATCGTCACAATCGTCACAATCGTCACAATCGTCACAATCGTCACAATCGTCACAATCGTCACAATCGTCACAATCGTCACAATCGTCACAATCGTCACAATCGTCACAATCGTCACAATCGTCACAATCGTCACAATCGTCACAATCGTCACAATCGTCACAATCGTCACAATCGTCACAATCGTCACAATCGTCACAATCGTCGCAATCGTCACAATCGTCACAATCGTCACAATCGTCACAATCGTCACAATCGTCACAATCGTCACAATCGTCACAATCGTCACAATCGTCACAATCGTCACAATCGTCACAATCGTCACAATCGTCACAATCGTCACAATCGTCACAATCGTCACAATCGTCACAATCGTCACAATCGTCACAATCGTCACAATCGTCACAATCGTCACAATCGTCACAATCGTCACAATCGTCACAATCGTCACAATCGTCACAATCGTCACAATCGTCACAATCGTCACAATCGTCACAATCGTCGCAATCGTCACAATCGTCACAATCGTCACAATCGTCACAATCGTCACAATCGTCACAATCGTCACAATCGTCACAATCGTCACAATCGTCACAATCGTCACAATCGTCACAATCGTCACAATCGTCACAATCGTCACAATCGTCACAATCGCCACAATCGCCACAATCGTCACAATCGTCGCAATCGTCACAATCGTCACAATCGTCACAATCGTCACAATCGTCACAATCGTCACAATCGTCACAATCGTCACAATCGTCACAATCGTCACAATCGTCACAATCGTCACAATCGTCACAATCGTCACAATCGTCACAATCGTCACAATCGTCACAATCGTCACAATCGTCACAATCGTCACAATCGTCACAATCGTCACAATCGTCACAATCGTCACAATCGTCACAATCGTCACAATCGTCACAATCGTCACAATCGTCACAATCGTCACAATCGTCACAATCGTCACAATCGCCACAATCGCCACAATCGTCACAATCGTCGCAATCGTCACAATCGTCACAATCGTCACAATCGTCACAATCGTCACAATCGTCACAATCGTCACAATCGTCACAATCGTCACAATCGTCACAATCGTCACAATCGTCACAATCGTCACAATCGTCACAATCGTCACAATCGTCACAATCGTCACAATCGTCACAATCGTCACAATCGTCACAATCGTCACAATCGTCACAATCGTCACAATCGTCGCAATCGTCACAATCGTCACAATCGTCACAATCGTCACAATCGTCACAATCGTCACAATCGCCACAATCGCCACAATCGTCACAATCGTCGCAATCGTCACAATCGTCACAATCGTCACAATCGTCACAATCGTCACAATCGTCACAATCGTCACAATCGTCACAATCGTCACAATCGTCACAATCGTCACAATCGTCACAATCGTCACAATCGTCACAATCGTCACAATCGTCACAATCGTCACAATCGTCACAATCGTCACAATCGTCACAATCGTCACAATCGTCACAATCGTCACAATCGTCACAATCGTCACAATCGTCACAATCGTCACAATCGTCACAATCGTCACAATCGTCACAATCGTCACAATCGTCACAATCGTCACAATCGTCACAATCGTCACAATCGTCACAATCGTCACAATCGTCACAATCGTCACAATCGCCACTATCGCCACAATCGCCAAAATCGTCACAATCGTCGCAATCGTCACAATCGTCACAATCGTCACAATCGTCACAATCGTCACAATCGTCACAATCGTCACAATCGTCACAATCGTCACAATCGTCACAATCGTCACAATCGTCACAATCGTCACAATCGTCACAATCGCCACAATCGCCACAATCGTCACAATCGTCGCAATCGTCACAATCGTCACAATCGTCACAATCGTCACAATCGTCACAATCGTCACAATCGTCACAATCGTCACAATCGTCACAATCGTCACAATCGTCACAATCGTCACAATCGTCACAATCGTCACAATCGTCACAATCGTCACAATGAGATTTTGACAAATTTTCACAATTTTCACAATTTTCACAATTTTCACAATTTTCACAATTTTCACAATTTTCACAATTTTCACAATTTTCACAATTTTCACAATTTTCACAATTTTCACAATTTTCACAATTTTCACAATTTTCACAATTTTCACAATTTTCACAATTTTCACAATTTTCACAATTTTCACAATTTTCACAATTTTCACAATTGTCACAATTTTCACAATTTTCACAATTTTCACAATTTTCACAATTTTCACAATTTTCACAATTTTCACAATTATTTTCACAATTTTCACAATTTTCACAATTTTTTTCACAATTTTCACAATTTTCACAATTTTCACAATAAACTTATTGACAAAGAGTAATATATCAAGGACCTAATTTTTCAAAGAAATTTTCCGCAATCTCACATCTTATATTTGTGCACTTTATGAATATACAATATGTAGTATCGTCCCACTTAGAAATGGAGACTTCGATTTTCTCATTTTAGACAATTTTATCCTGAAGTTAAAGTAAGCAACATATGTCGACCTTGTTGGAGTCTTTAAGTTGAATGAGAAGTTTTCAATATTATTTTGCACTTGTTTCAAGAACTTCAACAGGATACCAAATATTTGAAATTGACTAAATTTGCTAGCACGCGCACATGTATTCAATTTAATAGAATTCAGTTAGGAGTGTTTTATTAGTAGACAAATTATATTCGGTATTTAACGTATTTTCCTGAAAATATTTTTGGTATTTATTGTGTGTCTGTAAGTATGAAGTCTTTGTGTATATGTTCGTAAATACTTGCTATGATATGCATAGATAGATAGATGTATGTGTAAATAATCGACTGTTTACTTCATAATAATTGATCTACAATATTCTTCTCAGAAGGAAGCCAAGTGTATAGCTGATGTTACGATAATTTAATCGTCTGGTAAATACAGACTTACGTATACATCTGAGATATATTTGATTAATTTAAGATAAATTATTTGAACGGTGGTGCTATTACTCATAAGCATACTCATAATAGTACCAAATACAATAGTTACCTTGATATTAACTGAAATACAATACAATAATTCGAAAAGATCCGTGATGTGATACTTACTCATATATATACACCATTCCAAGTAGATAATAGCTGATATATACATATGCTACTCAGAATGGTTATGAGATAACATTAACGTATACTTACACCCATCTAAAATGTTATAATACTGAAGGATTGTTTTCCATAGGTAAGCTTATTCCGAGAAAATTCATCCACAGTATATTCGGTAGAACTCCTTCACATAATCTACGTAAAAACAAACATATCTAAATAGATTTGCTTAAAGCAACATTTTACAAAAACAGTAACCTATACAACTGACTATCGGCATTTATTTTAAGTACCAAAACCGACAGAGGACCCATTTGTTTCGTATTTAATCCAATTTGAATATAATACACTTTGCTAAACGGATACCTGAACAGATGCCAAGGATATTTCATAGCAAACGAGAATGCCTAATTAATTGATTGTTGATCAATTCTGATTGAGCTAAAATTGAATTCAAACACAAACAGCTTATGAGTTAGTAGATATGGATTGTATAATAAAAAATAGATTTTTTTCTTTATATTGAACCTTTTTTTGCATGATGATAATTTTAAATTTAGTCTAGTTTTGAAAAGTTTAACTTGATTTTTTTTTCAACAATTTTATTTTATTTTTATACATTAATATCATTCCGTTTAAATAAGTAATTTCTCGTACAAAAATCACTCAGTTAAAGACAACGCTCATAGAAAGGACAGCTTCTTTAGGAGTTTTAACTGGTCACTATGTTACTTCATTTATGACATGATTGCTGCAGCTGATATGCTCATTAACATTATTTTACTCGGTATGAAACACTTCATTCCACAAAGAATGAAAAGTGTCAGGCCAAATGAAAAAGCGTGGTTTGACTTAAACTGCAAAAAGGCCATCGGGGAAAAAGAGTTAAGCTTCCATTCTTATAGGGCCAATCCTTCTGAGGAAAACCGGAAAATGTTTATATGAGCCAGAAGTGACTGCATGGCTCTTATCCGCAGCGTTAAATTTCTTCAAGACAAAAAGATGAAGCAGAAAATATTACAGTGTCTCAGGGGTAGTAAACCATTTTGGTCATTTCTTGAAAGAATAAAAATTCCGCCTGCTCATCCATCCTAAGACTTTTTTATAGTGAAACTCCAGTTGTCAATACTCAAAAGAGGAGGCCAATTTGTTTACGGATTCCTTTGCTGCATCTTCTTCTCTCCTTGATTGTGCTTTACTTCCGCCTGTATTTGAGCGCGTTAAATTTTCTATTAGGCACATTTATTTTTGCATTCGTACTGTTGGAAGAGTCTTTAGAGATCTTCATATACATACATCCGCTGGTTCGGATAGTAGATCCCCCATATTTCTGAAGAGGTGTTCTTCTAAATTGGTAAAAACACTACGTAAATTTTTCCACCTATCCTTTTCTTCTGGAATGTGTCTGCAAAGAGGGAAAACCAAAAACTAGTGCTTTTGATAAGGAATGTTCCCCATAGGCTCATTGTACATTTTCGTAAGTTAAGCTCGTGGACTCATCAAGCCTTAAACGAAATTTAATGACACATTAGTTTAACAACATTTTTTTATAGTACCTCATAGATTTGCATTACAAGTTTCAATCTCCGGACGAAGGTTCAATGGCTCTATTATAAACAAAAAAAAGCGAGGACCGATATGAGAAATTAGTGATATTATGATCATTTTAACGTCGGATAATTTCATAAAGACACCTTGTTAGAATAATAGAAAAATTAACAAACGATGTTTACAAATATATATTGAAAATGAACGCCATTACTTTAGGAAAAATAATTTTGTGAAAAAGGCTTCATATTTCAACAAGATAATGAACCTAAACATACTTTTGGTCTGTGTTTATTAGTTTTGAAGGATCAGGAGCTACTAGGATCATTCAAGATGACTGTTGTAGCCACCTTTTTACTTTCAAATATTTTATGAAAGAATGGAACTGAAATATAATGGCAACAAATCCAATAAGCCAACAAGATCTCTTGACATGTGTTATTTGATAAAAATTGCAAAAAAAATTACTCCACAAAACTCTTTCAAACTGCTTTGAAATAATTAATGAGGTTACATTGATTAAAGCTAAAAAATATGTTGAAGCAAAGTAATAAAAAAAAAATTAATTGTATTTTATTGTAATAAAAAAAATGAATTTGTTCACTATGTAGATGCCTAACCATAGGATGACTGTCAATTGATAGAAGAGAATTTCATATTAAAATGGAATCAAATTAATTTGATGCTAAATTTAATGAAACAATTGCTTTTTATCTGGTTGACCACAAATCATAATACTCTTAAAATGGATGAATTGTTCGTCTTGTCCTTCATTTTTTTTTTGTTCTTGTCTTGAAGAAAAATACGATAGTGACAGAATACAAAAGATTTTTTAAGTAAAATTGATTAATACAATCTGATGAGAAATGTTATGCTGAAATATAGCACAATATAATTAAAAAAAAAGGAAATAAAATAAAACTAATAAAAATAAGTTTGTAAGAGAAAAAAAATTTCAGAAAATTGTCATAGACATTTTTGCTAAGACCAAAGACTCTTCTCAAACTCTGGGATCCTTTTCCATCTACATGCCTATTATTTGTAATACGCCAAAGAAATAAATGAAGCCGAGTACAAGATTCAACTAGGACTCTTCAGTTGGCTCTATAATAATGTGTGTATGTTGTTGGCAGCTTGTCGCCAAATGGTCTTCAGGAGGAGGACTGCCGCGTACACTTGAAGTGCTCATTTTATCGAAGCAAGCGACTTCCTAATGGAATTTAAACGAGTAATTCTCTTCGGTTGAATAGCAAACTCTATTAAATAAGGAAGTGATATGGCATGCAACAAGTATTTTCTGATTTAAAAAAAATCCCGCCAGATCCCCTTCTCGATGTTCAGTAATTATTTATCAACAGACTATGTAGCGTGTTGACTTATGTTCAACGTTCAACCATCCATCTGCTCATCTATTCTTCTACATTTAACATCCTCTCATATATATATAACAGGACAGTTTATAGTAGTATCCTTTTGGTTAGCTGTCCAACTAAGTATGTCAGTTTATAGTATTTATCCGCTAATAGAAAATTAAATTCCTCTCGAAAGTTATAATTTACCAGAACGGAACTCACTCTTTTCACTTATTAAATGCATAAATTCTAACGCGATTCAATTGTAATGAAATTGAAATTGAAATACTTTTACACTGAGTATTTTTTTTTTTTTTTTTGTTTTAATCAAATGAAGAAAAAAATAAAAATTCTAGTAATATTGAGTTAAAAGTATTTAAGAATTACCAGAAGTTTTGATTATTTTTTTTTTAAATTTCGTAACTTATAATATGAAATAAATCTTAAACTAATTTAGTAAAAAATACATTAAAGTATTCTGTAAAAAATGATGTTGAATTTATTTTCTTCGAATATTTGCTCTTAAAAAGAGGACTATGGGGAAATTGCCAATTTTAATCCGGAGAAGCTAGAAATGTTAAATAAAAATTATTTGTCGAAATTTGAATTTTAAACTTTTTTAAAAACAATATTTTCAATTCAACATTAAAATTAAAAAAAAGTGTAAGAAAGGCTTAGGCATTTTTTTGTTGAAGAGAATAAAATGCATTAATTAGAAATTGATCCCTGGTCTAAGAAAAAATTACTTTATTACTTGCCAAATTTTTGTGTCTCTGAATATGTGAATTTTTTTTTTTTAAAAAGCAATATAAATTTTAATAGTATTTGTTGACTTTTTTTTGTAGAAAAATTTCTACAATTCAAATGATTCCACGTAAGTTGCTATTTTCAATCAATTTGTTATTTGACTTATTCCATCGCGTTTTCTGTGAGAAAATAATACGAGATCAATCGCAAAAAACATCATTCGAAGGTAATACAAGTAAATAAAATGTCAAATTATATTTTAGGAATTCATTTTTTATATTTATTTTAATGAAATTATTTATCGACAATGAATAAAGGTAACATTTTTATTAATTATAAGGTACCAAATTGGTGACTAGTGAAAAATATTCACAAGCAATAATTAGACTTCATTATTAAAATGGTTTTTATTTTGCTTTCTTTTTAATTTCAAATAAATTCTATAAAATTAAAACATAAAAAATTTGGTTTCTTTTCCTTAGTTAAAATATAAGAAATATTATTATTTTTACTCTATCTGGTAAAAATATATTATTTTTAAAGAAGACTATCAAGAATCTGTATTATTGAATAATTTTATTAAAAGTAGTTATTTTTTTATGAGAACTTAATACACATAATTTTTTTAAAAATTTATTTACAAAAATATTTTATGTTTACTCAAAAAGTAAAGAAAAATTTCTACTTAAAAATTTGAAATTTTTATTAAAAAGAAAAATTATAATTTGGGAATTTTTTTTTATAATTTTAATATGTAAATTTTTATAGACAATTTCTTTCTAAAAATTTTTTTTCAAGTATTATCATTTATAATAAAAGACAAATATTTTTTATTTAGAAAATTTCAAATTTTTGCCTTAAAAAATATAATTTTTTATTGTTAAAAAATTTAGGAAAAGAAAAAAGTGTGCGTAAAAAAATAAAAAAAAAATAGTTTTAGTAAAAAATAAGCTCCATTTTATCATTTTTAATTCAGAAACGAAATTTTAACTAAAAATTTACTTTTCTGCCAAATATAGAAATTTTATTAAAAAATACAGAATATAATTTAAAAATATGAATTTTTCCTCTGTCTGGTAAAAATATATTAATTCCAAAGAATACTATTAAGAATTTGTATCATTGAATAATTTTATTAAAAGTAGATATTTATGAGTAGATAGTTTTTTTTAATAAACATTTTTTACAAAAATATTTTATGTTTACTCAAGAAGTAAAGAAAAATTTCTTCTTAAAAATTTGGAATTTTTATTACAAAGAAAAAATATAATTTGGAAATTTTTTAAATATTTTTTTAGATAATTCTTTTGTTAAAAAAAATTCTTTCAAACATAATAATTTATAATGAAAAGCAAAGATTTTTTATTTAAAAGAAATTTTATTTAGAAAATGTCGAATTTTTGCATTAAAAACTAGAATTTTTACTGTCAAAAAATTTAGAAAAATAAGAAAGTATGCATGGAAAATCTTAAAAGAAAATAGTTTTACTAAAAAAATAAGCTTATTTTGTAATTTTTAATGCAACTATAAATTTACTTTTCTGTCAAAAATAGAAAATTTATTAAAAAATACGGCATATAATTTAAAAATATTTATTTTTTTAAATTTATTTTAAAATAAAAATCCTTGGCAGCACGTCAAGTCAGGACGATTGACGACACCTAAAGGCCACAGCAGGTATCTTATAAACGTTTTGGTTTTAATTTTTTTAAACATTTTTATTTATACGATAATTAATATTTTATTTATTATAAGTATTAGTATATTAATAAAAAAAATTTTTGATTCAATTATGAATAATGATACGTATATCTCCCAAGTGGTGGCTATTTTCTGCTTCGCATATTCGTACTATTTGCAAAACATTTTCCATAACTTTTCACAGAATTACGGGTATTTTAATGGTCTCAAATTTATTGGGAATGTTAGAATTAAAGTTCTACAAGTCTCCTTTAAAATACATTGAAATAAGTTAAAAAAAAAACAATTAAAATAAAAAAGTTATAAGCAAATCAAACAACAATATTCATTTTTTGAAAAAAAAAAATATGTAAATAATTTTCATAATTCTCTTTTACCTTAACTGCTTAAAAGGTAAAATCGAACTAATCCACAGTATTTAAATTCATTAAAGGTAAAATATTATAATTGCTAATTTTAATTTATATAAATATTTTTACGATTAGTCTTCATTGTCGTAATCGTAAAAATATTTATATTACTTTCTGGACCATAATAAACTGTCCAGACCCATATCTTGTCTTTAGCGTATCGTAAACTTTAATTACGCAGAAAGTTGAATCAAATTTAATTGACTTGTCACTTCCTCATTTTGTATTTAAAGTACGGTCTCCTTGGTCAAAAAAGGGGCAACACAGACAATCTGGCAAATTAATAGTCTCTTTGCGACTCTTCATTGGATTTGGTCCATTAATTGGATAGAACTCCTCTTGAACTCTCGGACACTATTAAATTTATCCTTTTCGGCTAATAATAATATCGTCTAGCTTTAAAATATTTAACACTCTCATCTTTACCTACTTCCTTTTTCATATATATATTATATATATAATATACATTTAACATAAACTATATATAATTAGTAAAATTTTCAGTTCAATTAAGTTTCATAGATAAAATTATTTAAATATTGGCTTATAATTTTTTTTTAAATCTTTAAACACTTTTAATGAGTATTAAAATTTCTTTTTAAATAACAAATTTCTCTTTTACTCTATTATTTTAATTTTAATACGATAAAATAACTATTAACATTATGTATAAATTGGTAATTTTAGAAAAATTACGAAAACTTTTGCGTATTTTTGTGAAGTTATTTAACTTCTCATAGGACCAGTTAATTTTACAGAATTTGTCTTTTTCCCCAAATAAATTTAATTGCCCATTAATGTCAACTTACTGCCAATAAAAAGATTTTTGTAATTAAATAAAAATAATAATATTTTTAATAACAAAAATAATATTGTATTAATATTTTATTATTAAATTTAAAAATAATTAGAAATTTTTTGAACTTATTTCAGTTTATACAAATCCTTTATTGAATTTAAAAATCCATCAAATATTATTCGGTGATTTTTTTAGTTTTAAATAATTTTGATTTAAAAAAAATTATTAATATTTAATTTAACAAAAAAACTCATTTGAAATTGGTAATTGGCTGATGGTTGACTAACGAGTAACTGACAGCTTACCTACAGTCAAACCTGTCCCAAAGTCGTTAGCTACCTTCAAACAATTTTGCCAAATTGTCTGACAACGGCTGACTGACGCATAAATAGGCGATAAGACAGCCAGCGAACTTTAAGTATCTTCATAGCTAATAACTTAAAAATTTTAGCAAATTAGGTGTATGCCTATTGGACGGTCAGTCAATAGCTAACCGTCAGGCAGTAGGCCACACCCGAGTTTGCCGCATTTCATTACATTAAGTTAAGTGAAATTAACTTAAAAATACCGAAGAGAAAGACTGCTAGAGTGAATCAAGAAACAGACCAACAACAACAAAAAGCGTAACTAGAGATGAAACGGAAGCAATTTAATAACATTTTGAGATAACAATGGTTAAGGACTTACCCTCATCAGTGGAATCACTTGTAAGCGTATTCAAAAAAACTGGTAGCAGAAATGAAAAATCAAAATGTTGCTGATGAGTCAGCCATTTCTTCAACCGAAATTCGCCAGTTAACAAGTCAGCCAACGTCACAAATCTGGCCGTCACAAATTTGGCATATATTCTGGTGTCATTTTGACGTGACGTTGTCTGACATTTGCCAATTTGACTAACCATCTAATAGCGCCTTATAAATGAAGATTATCATTTGAAAATATATAACTGAAGGATCTGTTATTTATTTAAACTTTTTTTTTAAGAAAAAGTTTCTAAAAAACGAATTAAAATTTGTTTTTATCTAAAAAGTTTGTTTTTAATATGGATTTAAAATTACCATATATTCAAAAGAGAGTTGAAAACTTTTTATAGGGTTTTAAGCTGATTGTGGGCATATTTTTCTGAATATCTTTATTTTTTGGAGAATAAAAAATATGGCATACGATAAAAGTTTAAATATTTAACGAATATTATATTTAAATAGTTATTTTTGCGTAAAAAAATTATCTGGTTATTTTAGGGCAATGTTATTAAAGGACTTTGAAATACAAGGGTGGTCTGATAAATTTCCAGCCTGATAAAGAAAACAACATTTTTTTGGGGATTTTCCGGTTTTATTTTTTAGTATACTCTCCAAAAATACTAATAATTTTTTCTTATCTGTGCATTAATTTATTTATATTATTTTTATAATCGTATTTGTAGAGATCCTCAAAATACCTACTTACAGCATCACAAATCGTTGTCAACCAAACTATTTTTTGAGGTTAGGAAACACTGGGTGCAAAGTCAGGTGAATTAAGCGGATTAGTAAGCTATTTGAACTGTAGTTTTGTGATTTTGGCCATTCTGACGGATGTGATAGTGTGAAATTTTGTTGGTATTGCTAGATGCGGTTCTGTTTTTTTAACTTTATCGGTCAAATACTGCAATAAATTTGCTTTAAAGGATAAAAATGGAAAGTTTTACCCTTTTTAAGGTAATCAGTAAAGATTATTCAGTTTGCATCCAGAAAAATGTCGTTATAATATTTTTGGTTGACAAAAATGTCTTTGTCTTCTTTGGGATTGGTTTACCTGTTCTTGTTCACGGTTTTAACTCTTGAAATTATTTTCCTTTGCAACTTCTGGCAGCCACAACTTTTCGGAAAGCTTCTGTATCCCCAAAAAGTTATGTAAAATATTACCTATACATTTTTTTGATATTCTAACAGTCTCAGCTATCTCAAACATTTTTAATCAGCGGTTTTCCAGTACAATTTTATAGATTTTTTCAATCATTTTGGGAATTGTTACCTTTGTAGGGCGTCCGGAGCATCGTTCGTCCTTAGTGCTGTTGTAGTTTTTTTTTTTTTAAATTTAGAAACACACTGTTGTATTGCTGAATATGATGCGGACATTTTTGTTTGGTATTGAGGACATTTCTTGTTTGATTTGCAACAATATCAAACCTTTCAAATTGAAGTATTTTATAGCGGCGCGTTTTTAAAACTTTCCCATTTTTGTTAAATAAGCAAATTGGGTCTTGTTCGAAAGGCTATCAAACGTATAATAACAAAGCTATTGCTATTGATCTGCAATCTTGTATATGAACTAGTAAAAGATAGTGCTATAAAATTCTACTAGAAAATTAGATCTGCTGATGCCATCTATGTGTTTAACCTGAAACTTATCAGCACTATCTCGTAAATGATAAATATTTTTATTATTTTTGAATTTGTTTAATTTCTATTTGAAAATTAAGAACTTTTTTTTATATACAGTAGTAGAACTAGAAGAAATGCAATTTATTATTAAAAAAAGAATTTAAAAAAAAAAAAATGTAAGAAATATGTAAAAAAATAGAATCTAAGAATTATTGTTCAAGTTAAAAACAATTCTTTTCTAGATTTTTGTCTTACAAAAACTTAGCCAATAAATTTGGAATAAAGTTGTAACATTTTTAAAATTTAGCATTAAAAATAATAAAAATAAAACACCTGACATAAAATTTTTGTCTAGACAGATTAATACAAAAATTTACTTTAAAGAAAATATCGTTTGAAAAAGGATTTATAGTAAAAAGAAAATAATTGAGTTCATTCTTGAAATATGATTTTAATTATTATAATTTATTTTCTCATAATTCAAGGAAAATCTTCTGAATTATCCTATATTGGATAAAATAAAAGATAATTGAACCAAAAAAATATGGTATAATTAAAATTTATGATATGTTTTTTTTTTTTTTAAATATTATTATTTGAAGTAACACGAATAATATTTATGATTTTATGTGTTATATTCTTAATACAAATTATTTTATATACATTTTTTTTTTAAAATTCATAATTCGTATTTCATATTATTTATTGAGGAATCATGCCTTATTTATTATTTTGCAAATATGTACCATCCCGGATACTCAAGATGATATATTTTGCTATTAATGCTTTTGAAATTGTTACCGGATGAATATGGCATCATTTGAGGACGATATTTGTTTTTTTTTTTTTTTTTTTTTTTTGTTATTCCCGAAAGGAATAATTTTATTGCTTTTGAAAATTGAAGAATTTGCCCCAGTTTGATATATGGTCTATTTATACATTTTGGTAGGAGAATTACGAACAGATTTTTTTGCCGCCCCATATATAAAATTACATAGTCGGCATGTCATTTGCGTGATAAATTACCCGCATCTAAGGATACCTTTGTAAAAGATAAGCAATTGCTATACTAGTGGAATGTACCTCTCCATGCTGGTATGTCTATATATGCATATGTACTGAAATGTATATAGGAAATCCTGAACGCATAACGATGTTTATATTTGTTATATAGAATAAAGAAAATAGAGACCATTCTTCTCCCTTTTCCATTTTCCTGTATTTTATTTTCCTGCGATTCCTTAGAGTTTCCTCCTTTCTTTCATTACTTTTTTCGACTATTTCCCAAAGGTAGTGAAATTTGCACAAATGTTAACACCTTTTAAAAATATTTTATAAATGTGATTTTACCCTATGATACAAGCATTTTTTTTTTGCCCTCAATCTGCATGAATATTTTCATGGCTTTGTGGTTTTGCTTTGAAAAGGTGTAAAATTCATCAACCGTTATTTTATTTTATTTTATACAAAATATTGTATTTTTTGTTTCATTCTTATTTTTCGTCCTGGTAATAATACTAGGCTATTGTTTACCAAAAACAGGAACTCCGGAAATATGGTAGCTTTGACACCTTAGAATCAGCATACTTTTTATTTGATAATATTTTTTTGTTGAATTTCTATTTGATATATTATATATTTAGACTTATAAAAATTGTAGGGGGTTGTAAGAGTTTCAATTAATATATAAGAAATTTGAATATTTCTTTATTACATATAAAATGTTATAAATTTCACTACATTAGATAAAAAGTAATAGGGATGACGCATTTCTGAATATCTTAAAAATATTTCCTGTTATCTGATAGTAAGTATTGGGTGTATAACTTAAAAATGCGGGATTGACAACAGATGGCATAACTTTTACACATGGTTTGTGTTAATAATAACTCCTATGGCATTTTGGAGGTTAAACATCTGTCATTCATTCTCGATTAGTCATTGAACGAAATAGTGTAAACAACAAAGTTTTTTTTTGCTTCAAAAATGTCGAATTTCGTACCAAAAAAGTTCCATTTGCGGGAAGTGTTGATTTACTTCTTTAATTTAAAAAAAAGCGCAGCTGAAGCACATCGATTGCTCACCGAAGCTTGTCTTGAATATGTTCCATCGATTTCAACGTGCGAGAGATGGTTTGTGCGGTTCAGAAGTGGTGATTTTGACACGGAAGGCAAAGAACGACCAGGTCACCCAAAAAAGTTTGAAGATGAAGATTTGGAGGCATTACTCGACGAAGACTGTTGTCGAACTCAAGAAGAAATTGCAAAATCATTGGGAGTCACTCAAGCAGCCATTTTAAAACGTTTGAAAGCAGCAGGATTCATCCAAAAGCAAGGAAATTGGGTCCCATATGAATTGAACCGAGAGACGTTGAAGGGCGATTTTGCATGTCCGAAATGCTGCTTGAACGGCAGAAAAAGAAGTCGTTTTTGAATCGAATCATTACTGGCGACGAAAAATGGATTCATTACGACAACCCAAAGCGCAAAAAATCGTATGTGAAGCCCGGCCAACCAGCCAAATCAACGCCAAAGCCAAATATCCATTTTTTGGAAATGGATATTTGGCTTTGGCGTTGATTTGGCTGGTTGTGTGATCTGTTATGAGCTATTGAAATCGGGCTAGACGATCACAAGCGACCTCTACCGAACACAATTAATCCGTTTGAAGCGAGCATTGGCCGAAAAACGCCCGGAATATGCGACCAGACACGAAGCCATAATTTTCCATCATGACAACGCTCGGCCTCATGTTGCAAGACCGGTTAAAAATTATTTAGAAAACAGTGGCTGGGAAGTTTTGCCTCACCCGTCTTATAGCCCAGACCTTGCCCCGTCCGACTACCATTTGTTTAGATCCATGCAAAACGCCCTCACCGGAATACGCTTCAGTTCAGAACAGTGCATCAAAAATTGGCTCGATTCATTCTTGGCCTCAAAACCGGAGCAGTTTTTTTGGCGCGGAATCCATATGTTGCCAGAAAGATGGGAAAAAGTAGTGGCTTCCGATGGACAATACTTTGAATAAAATATATTGTAACAATTTTTCAAAATAAACACTCAAAGTTTGCCAAAAATCCCGCATTTTAAGTTATACACTCAATATATTATATTTTTAATCAACAGGCAGGCAAACGTGACGTGGCAGGATATATTTATTGATGTCTAAATTTTTTCATAAACTTCATTCTCATTAAAAAAAATTAACTAGAAACTATTCCATTGAACAAACATATATCATCTGTGTATTATTAATAGACAGTAAAATTTCATAATATAAGTAAGCTCCTTTTTCTTTTAAGTGACCATCTTTTTATAAATATTGGAAAATTACTTAATTTTTTTTTTATTTTTGCATATGAATCTTTAATTGAACTATTTGATGATTTAAAAAAAATGCAAAAACCATTTTTGGTGTCACAATTTAAAAAAAAATAATATTTTTGATTTCATATTATCTTCTCATATATCTTATCTAATATAATTCAAATTGAGCATGTTTTATATGAAGCAGTTTTTGTGATGGTCTCAAAGGCTTTGGAGTCATTACCGGATCATAAGTTTATCTGGCTTTCGACTGTAATGAACATTGGTTGTTAAATGTAGTGGATCGATACCTATAGTCTATGCTGGAGATATTTGGCATAGTTTTAAAAAGAAAAATTTTATGAGAAGGAGAGGACAGGGAAGGTGTTAAAATTTGGACAGGAGTATGATTAATGACGACCATATTCAGAGAGCACATGTTTTAGCTGGATATTGGGTGGAACAGGAAATCATGCCAGGACATAAAGGGGATAATAGAGATACCCGAGGGTGTTAAGTTCTCCTTGGGAAGTAAAGGGAGAAAGAAAAATACAGGTGAGAGAAAAAGGAAATTATAAAATCTTAAAAGGAAAACAGAAAAAAAAACTCAAAGAGGAAGATGAATAGGGACTGAGGGGGAAGGGGGAAAGTGGTAAAGATGAAAATAGAAAAAAAACAAAAAATATTATCTTAAGAGAAAATAAAAAT
The DNA here is from genome assembly GCA_958298945.1 of Atherix ibis. Classification (NCBI taxonomy): domain Eukaryota; kingdom Metazoa; phylum Arthropoda; class Insecta; order Diptera; family Athericidae; genus Atherix; species Atherix ibis. The sequence continues at coordinate 28,791,121 of OY282607.1, forward strand.
AAAAAAAATAAAAAGAAAGGAAAAGAATAAATAAAAAAACAGTCCTAAATAAAAAAGGAGAAGAAAAAAATTTGGTTAAGCCGACCGACGACCTGGTTAGGATACCCTTAGATAGAATTGCTCTGCCTGGCCTGCCCTAATCGACCTATGGCACTCTGCGGCCAAAATATATTTGGAGTGCCCTTTTACGAGTATGTATCGAAGATGATCTCTTTTAACTCATGTTATTATAGAGAGGAGGGACCTGAAATAAAAATATCAAATTTCTTAAACTGCATTATAATTTATTTCTTAAAATCACTTAAATCTAGTAACAATTATTTTTAAAAGTATATTTAAATTTTCTGCTTAATTTATTGTTAGGCGATTACAATTTCGCTTCACATTATCTGATGTAATAAAACACGGTTAAATTATTTTCCCCAAATTCATTTTATATGCATTGGGTTCGTTATTCTTAGCAATACAAAAACCATAAATTTTATATCAATAAAATATATAATAAAAAAAAAAACAAAGAAAAAATAATATATCATATATAAATCTTTATGAATGTTTTTAACACTTTATAAATAAAAATATTTATAAATATTTTTCACATTTTTTTGCCCCCATTTTATTATTATTTATAGTATAACTTCATGCTTTTATATAGTATCTTACATACTACTATGTATATAAGCTACTATAATATAACTTCGATTGAGTTATTTCTTTTTCCCTTAACTACATAATTAATTGTTTTTAAAAATTTTTGTTTTGTATTTGCGATTTATATTTTCAATATTAATTATTGTATAATAAATGTACTATTAACAATTGTAGTAGCGAATCGATTCAGTATTATTTATAAAAAAATGAATATAATTTTAAAAAAAATTAAATTGCCTAAAATGTGAACGAAATAGTCTACTTTAGATTGTCAGTCTACGTTAGATATGAGCAAAAAGATTTATAGTGAAATTGGGCAGTTGATAAATAATAAGTGGTTATAAAAATAAAATAAAAATTTGCTTAAAATTAATCTAGAATTAAATAAATATTCTCTTAGTTGTTGGAAAATATAAAAAAAGGATATGATCTCGAAAAAAGGGATGATGCGTAATTGTATATATTAATAACTGTAGAATTGCATTGGATACCAGGCCGTGCTAGTAACCTCGGAAATAAATGAGCTGATAAGCTGGCCAAAAAGGCTCTCCGCCGTACTGCACTCACTTCAATTTCGGTCTTACCGCACCCACTGGCCACATAAGATACCAGACTTTTTAAAGGAGGAAATTTTTTATTGTAACGAAAGGTAAATCAACTGAGGACGCCTGGCTGCGTGTAAGGCAGTATGTGGATGAAAGTGCGAGTAAATACGTATGTGGTGTGTTTGTTGACTTCAAGAGTTCGTTCAACTGCCTGCGATGGGATCGCATCATTAAGCGACTGGAGGAGGTCTCATCTGAGGAGGCTCTGCTATGGCGGAGTTACTTCCATGAGAGGTATGCGGTGGTGTGCGGGAACAATGGGAGGGTTGTTCACCAGATGGTGCGTGGCTGTCCACAGGGATCTGTTGGAGGAGGCCGGTTGTGTGGTTATCGCTTATGCGGATGATCTTCTGCTCTTGATTGGGGGTGGGACTAGGTCTGCAGTGGAGATGGCGGGAACCCGCTATATGCAGTTTGTTTCAGAATAGGGGGAAAGAATGGGTTCTCCGAAAGGAAAACGGTGTGTATGCTGTTGAAGGGGTTTTTGGCGGCCAGTAGGCCGCCCAATATTCGTTTAGAGACGGTTGGGGTCCGATACGTGCGACTAGTGAGGTACCTTGGATTAATGGTTGGAGAGAGGCTGAACTTTCGGCCTCACTTGCAACATCAAAATGGGCGCGTAGCCGGTTTGGTTGGCATGCTGGTGCGAGTGCTTCGCAAGGAATGGCGACTTCAATCCAGAGCGGTGAGGGTCCTGTACAAGAGTGTGTTTGTTCCATGTGCTATGTTTGCATCGTGTGTGTGGGCTGACACTATGCGCCACCAGTATGCGAGGGTGGGCATAAATTCGGTCCAGGGTTTGGTTCTGTATGCGTGTTTGAATGTGTGTAGAACCGTTTTAACTGAGCCGATGCAGGTTCTCATGGAAGAAATTCCATGGGACCTGGAGGTGCTGCGTGGAAGTATCCACTACCGTCTGCGGCGGGGCATCCCGCTTACCGGTTGTTCGGTTAGGAATGATGAGGTTCAGGATCTTAGTCCGCACCATCAGCGTGTACTGGTCCTGAACAAAATGTATGAGATATGGCAGCAACGATGGGATGAGAGTGTGAAATGTTCATTCCGAATGTGTGCTTTGCATCTGCGTGTGGATTTGAATTTGGTCTGTTCCTTGGGTATTTGCTCACAGGACACGGCAGTATGAATGGATTCCTGTACAGGCGTGGACTGGCTACGGAGGCTAGATGCCCTTGAGGGGCGGCGGAGGAGAGTGCCAAGCACCTTCTCATTGAGTGTGGCCTGTATGGGGATTTGCGTGACTTAGGTGCATGTGGAATCGTCGTGAATGAGGAGGGTGTGGATGTGAAATACGAATGCCTGAATTGATTTGCCGTGGCACTGTTTGAGAGGAGAATGAGAATGGTGCGTGAATGAGTGCGTGAATGACACGCAGGGTGGCTACAAGCGGGTGAAAAACCAAAGTCGATTCCGGTTGTACCTTCGGGTCTTGGCGAACCCGCGTACCTGAGCTGGCCTAACGGTGCCTAGGAATTTACAAGATTCCTGACCGTAGCTCAATGAGCGGAGTATAAACCAAAGTACTCTTAAAACAAAAATTGGTACCACGGGAATCGGGGGCCCCACAGTGGAATACACTGTGCCCGATTGAGGTAAGGCGCCAGTTGGCAGCAACGTGCTGGCTGTGGTTATGGCCATGTTGCGGGTATGGTCTCCGGACCGCAGGTGTGAGGTAACTGGCAAATTCCATCTTGCAATTATCTCGGGCACTGTCACTGTTAATGACAGTAGAGGTTTAGATAGTCCTCGCCACCAGCAGGTGTAGTAGTCGGCTTGTAACTGACTACTAACTGCTTACTGCCAGTAATGGTGGTACGTTGATTGAGCGTATCTCAATAACTTGATCAAATACCCTAATTAGAAAATTATCAGTTAGAAAGTTCAGATTTAAGAAAACCACCTTGGTAATTTTTTTTTGACACACAACAGTCTCGGCACGTGCTTTAGCCTTCATTTTGGGACTGGATCAGACTGGTGAGACAAGACTTTTTTTTGGCCTGTTGGTTGAACCTCCAAAGAGAAAATGATCAGTTAAAATATATTAAATATAGACAAACTCACTTGGTGAATATTTGGAATTTTTTAGCATGCCAATCTTTGCCCAACCAGTCTACTCAACAATCTTACCAAAATTTTGGCATTTTTCGGAAGCTAATCAGACTTTGGATAGAATTTTCTACTCTCGGACACAATTTCCTATTTGTAAGCCATCTTCTTATCATCTGCCCTTTCTGTTGCATTAAGCTCACTATTCATTATCTTCTGACGGAATGTCACATTACCCAACATTTTCTTTCTAATTTAAGATTCTTCAATACCTTTTCCAAGTGCTATTCAATTTCTTAAAACAATCTAACAATCTCTACAGAATTTTATTATCTATGTGTAAAAACCGATTCCATTTAACCGACAGACCTTAAAGTTCGTGGCGTTACATCGTGGCCCCTTGCTCATGTCATATGGATACGCTCAATCAACGTGCAAAGCAGACCTGTCTATTATGGATTTCGCCAGTGCTGACTAGATCCAGATGGTTGCACTCATCTCAACCATAAAAACCCAGCTCGCTGATAAACTTATCAATTCACACCTAAGCCTACTAATAAAATTAATATACTGCAATGTGCCAATGCACTACAGTATACATTATAAGCACACTACAATCCGCCTCTGAATCAGCTACATTCATAATAATGGATTGGCAACTAAGTGATTGCGAATTTCATCAATAGATGGTATTAGCACATTCTTTTGTTATGTTCACGTATTCAAAGCACCTAACCTATATTGTTTTCTTGTTGTTTGGACTTCCGCCTTTAATTTAGTAAAAAATTGTATCGGTTAGCTATTAAGTTTTGTTTTCATCCAAATTTAAAAATGGACGGACAAAACGTGCATTTTAGACATATTTTATTGTATTATTTCCGAAAAGGCAGAAACGCATCGCAGGTAGACAAGAAGTAATGTGCCAAATATGGGAATGAAGCCTTGAAAGAAAGGCAATGTCAAAATTGGTTGTTAAATTTCGTTCTGGTGATTTTTCACTAAAAAATGCCCAACGATATGGGCCGTTCAGTTGAAGTTGATGAGACCCATATCAAGGTCATTATCGATTCAGATCGTCATAGCACAACACGTGAGATTGCAGAGAAGCTCAATGTATCGTATACATGCACTGAAAAAAAATTAAAACAGCTTGGCTATGTAAAGAAACTCGATTTGTGGATTCCTCATCAGCTTAAGGAAATTCATTTGACGCAACGCATTAGCATCTGGGATTCGATTCTGAAACGCAACGAAACGGTTCCATTTCTGAAACGACTGAATCGGAAACGATCAAGGGTGTTTCGAGATGAACACAACGCCTCAGACGACATCTAAAGCTGAGATGCACCAAAAGAAGATTATGCTGTCAGTTTGGTAGGATTATAAAGGAATTCTGCACTTTGAACTTTTATCAAGATACCAAACGATTAATTCCACCGTGTACGTTCAACAATTCGTCAAACTGAGTAATGCAGTTCAAGAAAAGCGGCCAGAATTGGCAAATCGTAAGGGTTTTCGAGCATGACAATGAAAAGCCGCACACATCTTTGGTCACTCGCCAAAAATTATTGGAATTAGGTTGGGATATGTTCTAGTGCCTTGATCTAGAGTCTTCAGATTACCATTTATTTCGTTCCATGCAGAACTCCTTAAATGGTAAAATTTTTAATCACATTAAATTCAGTTTTTTGCTAGCAAAAGTAATAAGTTTTACGAACACGGAATTATGATACTACCCGAAAGATGCAAAAGCGTCATCGACAAAAATGATCCACTTACAAGCTGCCTACCCTAACTATTCGTAGCAAGGCCTACCTAAACCTCTATTATCATCTGCAGTGATAGCACCTGGGATCTAGAGGTGCTATCACTGCAGATGATAGTAGAGGTTTAGGTAGGCCAGAGCCTGGAAAAAACCTCTTTATCTCAGCCGAGTATGACGGATGCACCACCGTGAGGATCTCGTCCGTTCGTGGTACAAGCTAGTTCTGATTTAAGGGCATCTGCTAGGTACTCTTCACTTAAGGAGCTGCATTAAGGAACCTTGAAATTTCCTTGGCATTGCTAGGCCCAGCCTCTATGTACAGTGGGTTCGCCGTAGATCCGTCAGCGCGTTAAGGTATCAATTATTTGATGTTCAGTTCGAACACCCTCAGCTATAATACAATAAATTGCTTTTAGTCGAAATCGCAGCAATTTTAAATAAAATAATCACATATATTAAGAGAAATTATGTATTTTATGATAAATAGAAATGGAAATTTCTTCATTAAATTTAAGTCATTTTGTAATAAGAAATTGTACATTTATTTTAGAAACGATGTTATAAAAAAATAGTTTTTAAAAAAAATTACACTAGATTTGATAAGAGATACGCTAAAAATGCAAGTCTTAAGCTCGTTCGGTTACTACGTGACTTTATAGCAAGTGATAAGTAAAGTTGAAAAATGGAATAGAAAAATTACACTAGATTTGATAAGGTAAACGTTAAAAGTTATAGTATCTGAGTAGATGAAAGAAAAACCGACTTTTGGCGGATAAAAATAATTATTTTTCTGAAGTTATTTACCAGACCAATTTGCATTCAAACGTATGTGTATAGATAGAAAATATGGATTTATACAAACGAAATTTATTCTCTGGATTCAATCTGTGCAATTTTCCATTCGTACAGAATGAGTGCACTGTGCAATTACCTCTTTCAAAAAATGCATTCAATTCGGATGAACAAATCCACGAACATATTAAAAGTTCGTCTAGTTTTGGAGAAGAATTTTTTTCAGAACTTTTCGATTAGACAAAATCCTCTTCACATTCTTTTATACCTCGTTTAACTCACTTGTTTGATTCGGTGTGTAGATAAAACTATACGAAAAAAATCTTAGCAATCTTTTAGAGAAAATAGAAAATCGGAAAAATTCTCATTTTAATCTTCATAAACATTCCTTTTCACAATCCATTTTAAAAATATCCGTGACTTTTTTTCAATCCACATCAAGTTTTTTTTTAACTACTTCAAATCTATATTATTAACTTCGGCAAATCAACATAATCTAATAACGAAAATTATTTGGTTGATTACAAATGCCAATTACATTTTAAGTGCGACCAAATGAAACTGCCAAATTGCCATTAGACGTAAATTTGTAAATAGATACATTTAAACTTTGATTATGGTCATAATTTATTAAAAAAACTTTCGAAAATATTAACTCACCGAAAAGCTTACAAACAATTTAAATTTAATTTTATATAGTCTATAGCATATTTTAACGTAATTTTTATTAATAATATATGTTCGTCAAGTTTAAAATCTTCATTTCTAAGAGAAAATCTTATCCAATCGAGAAGGTAGACATTTTATGGATATAGCAAATATTGTATAGTCGAATGTAAATCATTTGAATTTTGTATGAAAATTGACATTTGATTATACCATAAATACTCGTATAAAATTAAATGAACCAAATAATATTGTTTAGAAGTACATACTCGTAATTCATTCTGCCAATTAACTATTTAACAAGGTAATCTCTTAGATACAAGAACGTATCTTCGGGTATTATAATTGGCAGAATGTGAAATGGTTTGTAAATTATTTGTGTTAGATAATAAGAAAATTCAAATTATTATTGGCCTTTTGATAAATGACGATCATTTCAGTTATAAAGTAAAAAAAAGAAAAGTTTTACATTATTATTAGAAATTAGCTTATTAACTGGAATCAAAGGCATACACGTATGTAATGGTATAAAAGGGACTTAACAGTTCATTTAGTCGGTATAGACTACAAGGAGACTTCATAGAAATTTTGAAAATATTTTTGGATACAAATCAGAACAGGCATTTATAATGTAGATAAAATGTTTGAATGTATTTTACAAATTAAAAATACATTCCTTATGTATTCTTAGCAAATTTGGGTTCTTAGCAAATACTATTGTGAACTCTTGTCCGCTTTCGAGAGAAGGATCCGCAAAGAATTTTTGACCTCTTAACATACATGAGGATGGACGGTTGTGGATAAAATTGAGCTGAATAGGCTACAGTGGCCTGGACGTTTAATCTGTTTTAATGAGGAATATCCTGTCTGGAAAGTATACAATAATTATATTAATGGTACCAGAAAAGGAGGTGGCCAGCACGCTAAAGACATGTTAAGAGTGTCAAAGTGAAAGAAAGCGCTCCAAAGCCGGAACATATGGAGTTATAGAAGATACAAATTTACGGAAACAAAAAATTATGGGCCAAGCTCTTAGATAATAGTTTAAGATATTATAGTGTAAGAAAAATAATTGAATAAAATTTCATAATTGAAAAAAATATCAGAAACTGCTCTTCTAATTAAATGTATTTAAATAATTTATTTTATAAATAAAAATAAATATAGGACATTTCAAACTAAGTGGATCACTATGTGATCCAATTTTTGACGGGACATGGCTGCTTTGGAGCAAACCTATATCTTTATAACGTGGGCGATGGTCCACTAAGCATTCCACAATTGAAAACGTGAATCATATTTTCTTCGCTTTACCGATTTTTGCATATAGGATTTTTTAAAGGCCTAAGAAAGTAACTGCAGAAAATTGTTGATCAACAACTGTCTTCGAAGTACAACATTGCAAAAATCATAGCATCGTAGCCATGTTGGAGAAAGATAGTTGGGTTATGAAGAGGCTCCGTCATGAAGAAAAAGTGTCAAAAGGAGCAGAAAGTGAAATAGGCTTGGAATCAGTCGGCTGTGCATGAAATAATACCTGAGTTAACAACACTGCGGAGTTTCCTTTTATAAAGCTTGTGTAAGTCTTAGGCTCATTCGGTAACTACGTGACTTTATAGCGAGTGATAAGTAACAGTTCGGCTGAAAAGTTTATAAGATAACACAGTAAAAATATTTTTTTTTGCAAAATTCATTTTTATTATTCAACATAGTTGCCTTCGAGGGCGATACAGCGATTATAGCGATCTTCCAACTTTTCGATACCATTTTTATAGTACTCTTTCGGTTTTGCCTCAAAATAGGCCTCAGTTTCGGCAATCGGTCTTAAATTTCTTGGCAGCGAGCATTCTCTTGAGGTCTGCAAACAGGAAAAAGTCGCTGGGGGCCAGATCTGGAGAATATGGTGTATGGGGAAGCAATTCGTAGCCCAATTCATTGAGTTTGACCATCGTTTTCATCGACTTGTGACACGGTGCATTGTCTTGGTGAAACAACACTTTTTTCTTCTTCAAATGAGGCCGTTTCTTAGCAATTTCTTTCTTTAAACGATCCAATAACGCTATATAATAGTTGCTGTTGATCGTCTGTCCCTTCTGGAGATAGTCAATGAATATTATACCATGCGCATCCCAAAATGCAGACGCCATCACCTTGCCAGTCGACTGTTGCGTCTTTCCACGCTTTGGATTCGGTTCGTCGCTCGCTCTCCACTCTGCCGACTGCCGATTGGACTCTGGAGTGTGGTGACGGAGCCATGTTTCATCCATTGTCACATATCGACGCAAAAATTCGGGTTTATTGCGCTTGAACAGCTCCGAACACCGCTCAGAATCATCAACACGTTGTTGTTTTTGGTCCACAGTGAGCTCACGCGGCACCTACTTTGCACACAGCTTTCGCATGCCCAAATATTCATGCACGATATTTTCAACACGCTCTTTCGATATCTTCAGAGTCTCAGCTATCTCGCTCAACTTCACTTTACGGTCAATTGTATTTTTCTAGTCCATTTCGAAAAATGGAATAGACAAATTTGTGTTAAGCTTATGGAGAACATTTCTCATCAAGAGCACAAGTATTTTGGTTGCATGAACTCTTTCTGGGGGGTTGAAAATCAGTGGACAACTGATGAAAATGCCAAATAAGTAAGGGCTCTTCTGAGGGCAAACCATCTAGAATAAAGTGGCAAAAAATTTTTTTTTAAAGAAATTCATGATAGGCTCAGAAAAGTAAGTGTTTGCTTTAAATCGGATGCTTGGAATACATAGATGCTTTACCGTGGCCATCTCCATCAGAAAATTTTTGTCTGAAAAAGGATTCCTATGGTTCCCTAATCTGAATCCATGTAATTTTTTTTTTGCTTCCGACGATCAAAACATACTTGAGAGGACATCATTTTGTTACTCATGATAACATCAAAAGGATTGTAATCTAGAAGCCAAAGCCGATTCTAGATGACTCCTTTCAGCAGTGATACAAAAAGTCAAAATAACGCCTACACCGATTAATAGCTGGCCAAAGAACTATTTTGACGGGTATAGGATTGATGTGAAAAATAAAATAAAATTTTTGTAAAAGAGAAAATTTCTCTTTTAAAAAATCGTTAGCCTCTAAGAAATTTTTTTAGTTTAAAAAATCGTTAGCCTCTAAGAAATTTTTACAAATTCGGAAGTGATATTCGAAAGCCTAACTTATTTTGGAAACTTAATATATGATTAACTCCTCTATAATCTATGGCTATATTTAATGCCTACCTAAGCTTAGGTCGAAGTTTTTATTATAAACTTTTAAATAAAATATAATTTTATAATTTATATTACTGTCTTTAGAATTATGTATTAAATATGATGTCAGTCAAATGCCTGCCTCGGGCCACGGCGTAAAGGCGAGCTCTTTTAAGCACATTTTTCATAACATTTTCGCAGACTTCTGGTGTTATTTTAGCAATTTCCTTTCGAACGTTGTTCTTCAGCATCGAGGTTATGGTTGGTTTGTTAGTATACAACTTTTCTTTCAAGTACCCCCATACGAAGAAATCGTGAGGGTTCAAATCAAGGGATCGTGGGTGCCAGTCGATACAACTACTTTTTGATATTATTCGGCCTCAAAAAATTTCTCTCAAAATTTGCATGGTTGAGCGAGCGTTGTGTGATGTGGCATCGTCTTGTTGGAACCACATGTTCTGTAGGTCTATTTGAGCCAATTCGGGCAGATGAAAATTTTCCCAACATGTCCCGATAGCATTGCCTCCAACATCCTCAAAGAAATATGACCCAATAATGCCGCCGGCCCAAATGCCGCACCATATAGTTACCCTACGAAGGTGTAGTGGTCTTTGGTGTATCAGTTGAGGGTTTTTAGTGCCCTAATAGAGGCTATTCTATTTATTTACAAAGCCAGCCAAGTCGAAGTGTGATTCATCGCTTTTAATGATTTAAATAGAAATGGTGGTCGCCTATACCGCGCTGTAAAACTCGAGCACTCCAGTCTCGCCGCCGTTCATAGTCATTTGCCTGCAGCTGTTGTGTCAATTCAATTTTTAACAAACATGGTGGAGATATTTCCAATTCTTGAGCACGACGTCGATTCAGCAATACTCTACCTCACTGCATCAATCTTTTCAGGTATACGTTGGCCTAATTATCGCCCGTCTTCAAAAGTTTATGCATATTTACAAAATTATTCTTTACATGCTGAATGGTTAACTTACTCGGCACATGATTAACACTAAAAAAGTCACCAAAAAAAAATTAAATAACACCAATTAAATAATTGAATATTTATTTTAAAAAAATGTTTTAATAATTTGCGGCGTTAGATACTCAATAATAAATGGTTATCGACTACTCTCTAGTACTGTCAAATATCAATAGACAAATGTCATTCAAAACAAAATGGCGCCCAAACATAAAGCACCCTGTATTTTCAAAAGACGGTATAGTTTTGAAATCAAAAACCAAATTTGATACCAATATGAAAAATAACATATCTAATATCCTTTTTAATTTAATAGATAAACTGTATAAAGAATGCTTTATTCTTCTAAAGAAAATATAGCTTTTTGACATCGGTATAGGTAAAAGGTGAGGTTGTAACCGACCTATATGATCGTTAATTGTCGGAATAAATTTCAAGTATTTGAAGTATCACAGTTTAAGTATTGATGTTACATGCTTAATAAAAATCTCAAATTACTAACAGTAAATTTAAAATAGGTTTAAAAAAAATTAAGTACTTACTTGTTAATGTCAATAAATTTTGTTTATTATTTTAATTAAGTCCATTTGATTAAAAAATTTTAAAAATCGTTAAAAATTTGAATATTTTTCCTATAAATATAGAATAGAAATAAGATTAAAAGTGTTGAAAAAAGTATATCCATTCCATGGCTGGGCAGTAGAAAAATATTCCATTCTTGGTTTTATGTCATCGTAAATATATAATTTATTTTGTCAATTAAATACCAAAAAAACCATATATAGCTAACGTGTAAAATACGAGCATAATATTCATAAATCCATGAAATATAAATTAAACCATTTTGATACGAGACCATTTAGTCATTTAATCCTTTTATCAAATCGTATATATCACAATACAAGAACATACTATCAAATATGCAAGTTGAAAATAATATTGTGAATGTGTATTTTGTGAATTGTTGATAATAAAATCAATTCAAATAGAGATCAATACATGAACTGTGTGTATTTATTGCAAAACAATTCTTATCCATTAATTCGACACGTTATAGGACATAAAATGTTATTGTGAATTCTTAAAATGATATAAAATGTATTGGATAGCATCTTCTCGTTCCGGGTGAATTTTGACTTGTACAGTATATATTATGGTTCATAGATTATTGACAATACGATATTAGTAAAAATGTGTTAGAAATGTACATAAATATGCTGAAAGGATATTGATAGAAAAATTATGGTTTATGTCATAACATAACAACAAGGACGTATGTGATTCGATTATTGTGAGTACAGTTTGTAGAAAATGTCGAGAAAAGTTCCTTCTTTAATTTGATTGAAAAAAAATTATTATAGCATATATAATGACTACAAAAAAATTAAATATTGTAAAATAATAAACTTGAAAATAAGAGACCTTTCGTTAGACATATTGTAACAAAATCATAATTTACAAACCGGGATTTTCAAGTAAATGAAGCTAACGAACTCTCGAATATCTTTTCAATATTCGCTGGTATTCCGCAGAGTAGTATACTTGGTCCTATTCTCTACATTAATAATTTCGTGAACGCAAATTTCTCATAATAAAAACTTCCTTTCCTATTAACACCCATCGGCGACTTTAACGTAATTTGTTCCAGGATTTTTTTTTAAAACTAAATGTTAACTTATATTTACTTATGTATAGGTGAGCAAGATGTGTTCACATTAATTAATAGTATTATGTTATATAAATCTGCTTGTATACTATGATATAGTTATAGTTATCTATTAAATTAAAAATATAATTAAACTCCTTGGTAGATAGAATTAAAAAATAATTTTAAAACAATTAATAATTTTATGACAAACCTGTAAAAAATTAGAAAACAATAAAAAAATGAAAACAAAAACTAGTAAAACAAAACTATTTTTTTTAAAAATTTAAATGCTATTTACAATTACATACAATTTCTAACAAGCATATTTTTTAAGGAAAGATACATGAAGATACGTCTATGTAGGGAAAACACCCATCAATGTCTCCCGAAGAATTATAAATTTAAAAAATCATGAGGCCGTTGCCGTTGAAACGTTGATGGGTGCATAATGGAAAGGTGGGAGTGAACAGTTAGTTGTCTTAGTAAAGAATTAGAAATACGAAAGGAATTTTTTATAACGAGCATTGGCAAATAAATTTTTCATAACGATTATTGGAATTTTTTTATAATGACGATTATTAAGATAACAGTGTTTCGTACATAAAATTGAGATTTGTCAATTTTTCGAAGGATTCGGGATTGTAAGGTTTGGATTCTATGGGAATTGGTATGTTTGTCGAACCACAAAGTTCGAGACCGTATGCCCATATTGGTTTCAGTATCGTAATAATTTACTTTTTAATATCAGTTTTGATCTACTGTTTAGATGTCGTAGTAATTGTTTGTTTCGTCCCTTAAGTTCACTTCTTTTTTATTTAAGTGTGAGGGTTACAGGTTAATCGTTTGTCGAATAAAAGTCCAAGGAAACGCATCCTCTTTTTTATGAAATATTACTGCCATTTAGGGTTATATTAGGGATCTATTTTCGGCAGAGTGTGAAAGAAACATGAGCAGATTTTTACCCATTTGGTTTTGCATAATATTGATGGCTGTGGAAGGATCTTTGCAATGTGTAAGGAAGGCTGCATTATAAACATATATTGCGGTTAGGTGATAAGAAATATCATGAGTGTAACAATTGTAAAGGATTGGATCTAGAACTCTACCCTGAGGGACACCGGTGGAGATAGGATAAATATTAGAAAACTCAATATTTTCAGCTAACCGAAAATATCGGTTTGAGAGATAAGATTATAGGATATAGAAATAACCAGAGGGTAGAAATCGCTGCAACTTCCAAAGCAATCCAAAGCGAAAGAGAGGCCCTTATTTACGGTTAGGTTGTGTCCAATTATTTGCCCTGTTCTGTTTGGTGATATTTTTTTTTGGAGTTCCCTGGTACGTGGTTCGCCTTAGTGAGGCAGTACTCTTGACATCTATGGCATTTTACAATCTCCCCTTACCGGATAAGGCTGTTCGATTTTTATTTTGGTAAAAAGAAGGCTGCCTAGGTCGAATATATTTTTATTATTGGCATCCGGTTTTAAAGACACAAAAAAGAGGACACTAATTACTTGAAGCCCTATAATTTCCAGTTCCTTCTTAATGTTTTTTATCGGAGTAGAGTAGAGTAGGTGTCTGAAAACTTTCCTTATAGGCTCTCTTATCCCTGGGTTGGTATGTGTGGTAATCAGCATTTGTATTTTCGATGTATTTTACGATACCTTTATATGAATTTGGCGTTTTTACGTGAATTGGAAGGCCTTTAGTATTGACCTTGCAAATAAATTGGTCTGAAATATTAAATTTTGAAATAGCACGTGCGTAGTTATAAAATTTTCTACGTCCTTCACGTATAATGATCAGCAATTAAAAAACCCATTTCAAACTTTTGATTGAAATGGGTTTTTTAATTGCTGGTCATTACCAAATTTTACGAGAATTAAATATACAATGAAGAACGGTCAACTTCAAGTGTGAGGAGAGTATCAAAAATAAAACATGTCTTGGGCGCCTCAGAACCACGAATTTTTTCGGCCCATATTTTTATATATCCGCCCCATATTTAATTGGGGAACAACATCCCAAATAAATATGAGGCAGAGTAAATGGTTACGTTTTTCAACCGTCAAATGAATACTTCAAAAGACAGACTGCCATTACAAAAAAATTGAGATTTTAACGAAAAGGTGCAGAATTTTTGTTTGCAAATTAGTAGGCAGAAAATATCGGATCAGTACTTGGTACCTTCTATCTGACATCGTAGAGGTTTCTTGTCTAATATTTATATAATTTAGGGACAATTATTAGAGAAATATGTCGAAGCATTGTAGCGATTATTTGTAAAATTATCAGTCGATGAAAAACTGCAAATACTGGATTTGCCACAATAAGCTTCTGTTATCTAAATATTATCCTATTTACCTGCTTTAAGATAAACTTAACAGGAATCTAAGGAAAAAATATTATTGAGTAAATTTGAAAAATTAATATACAGAATTTCTGAAAATATAAAAAATACTAATTTTTTTCGAATAAGAAAATACTTAAAAGTGTACTTTTTTGGAATATTTTTTTCAATAATTAAAATTTTTAACTCAATAATTAAGATAAATTTTATTCAAATGCAAATTTTTTTAAAAAGGACATAAGAATTATTTTTAATATTTTACTGCAGAGATTTTTATAGAAAAAATTGCAAGGATTCGATTTATGTTTGAGATAAAATCAGTTTGAGTATGAATTTTTGATTCATATCTTCTTAGGATAAAATCAGTTTAAATATTACCAGCAGCCACTACCTATTTATTAAATCTTTGACAATTTAATAAATTGGTAGTAGCTGCTGGCATATTATATAACAAAATCTTTTACAAATGAAATTCAGTACCGTATTTTTTCGTTATTTTAATAGTTAAGCAATGTTCATGTAATTCATGAAGAAAGTTTAGTTTATCTACTTCAATATTTATTAATAAAGTAGCCTTATTCCTTAAATATTCACTTCAAAAGTTCAAAAGCGGATGTTACAAATGTATAAGAGCCTATAAGAGCCTTCAAATATTTTTCAAGATATCCTTTTTATACTTAAAAAAAAAAGAAACTTAGCCTTACTTTTAACAATTTTAGGTAGTACGATTATGATTTTTAAGGATGCTCTCATTTTTTAATATACCTTGAAAGCACAAAGGATTAGTATAAATTTATAAAGACATAAACTAGAATAAGTATGTACGTGAAACTGTTTTCAGTATTTTTATAAACTAATAGCAAAGTTATTAAAAAACATAATACAAAAAAAGGACTCTTTTAAGGTTTAGTTTTTTGAGTTTGTTTTTGTTTATAATTTTAAAATTAAATCTTTCAGTTATTTTATCAAACTCTAGGGAAATATTTTGACCTTTAAAGTTTTAAAAGTTTCGACTTAGAATATCATCCATATTTTGTGAAATTACTCTCAGCTGAGCAAAAAATGCAAAATAATATTCATAAAAAATATATTAACACTTGATTAAGCAAAAAAGCTTTGGTAGGAATTTAGCATATTCTCATATAACATAATAGGAGTTGTTAACTTAGAATATTAATATTAACATGAAAACTAAGCTTCTAAATTAATAGATAAAAATCTGCTGTATATGGTTTTAAAAATATAAATTTAATTTTTTGATATGACAAATTAGTCAATATTTTTTAACGAAATTATTGAAATTATTCAAAAATAACAAAAAATTATAGAATTTCATGAAATATTTAATTTTTTAAAATAGGCGTTTTTAGATTTCTATCAAAAAGATAATTTTTATTTTCCAGATGAATAAAGGGGAAATTACGTTGCTCCTGCTTTCGAAATCTTTAATAGGGGATATTATGGTAAAAGCTTTGGAAACAATACGATAAAAGCTTTTTTGTATAGCGCAGAATGTTTTTATTGCAAACTTTAGTCAACGATGTATTGTCCAGATGGACAGATTAAATGTTGGGAATTTTTTCGTTTAATCAATCCAAAATTTATATATAATATTTTTTTGGATAAAATAAATAATTTTACGAAATTTAAATAGTTATAATTACTTGATCTGATATTGAATTTAGTTTTGTTATTAACGACAATCTATTTTATTTTATTTAAATTCTTCCTTTATTACTGCCTTAATTATCCAAAACGATAATTAATATGCTCAACTTTGCAAATTCTTAATTAAATGAAGATCAACAAAATATTCAAAGTTGAGTCCTTTTAATTATCATACTTAAATACTATAGCAATTTATACGGTCATTTATAAATTTAATTTGTTGATTGGGAATAAATGCATTTGTAAGTATACAATTTCGAATAGGATAGTGTATATTAAGAGAGTAGTAAACTTTCAATAAAATGAAAATTATTAAGGTTGAAGGTTAATTGCGAAAGGATTATGGGATATTTTATGTTGTACCCAAAATCTATAAAATTTAAGTTGATGAACAAAATAACGAACAAAAATAATCAAACTCGTATTCAGATGAATTAAAAACTTTTCGGTTTGAATTGACTTTATTAAAAAAAAAATATTGTATATATAATATCACCTGTTGTATAATGAAGGATATCTGATTCAAGTATAAATCTTTATAACTAAAACAAACTGCTATTCACATAATTCTACTAACAAAATACTCTCGTTTTGATTAGGGTTTCATAAATTATTTTTTTTGAATAATTGTTAAGATTTCATTTGATATTAAATTTTTCTGAAACTAATATTATAGTTGAAAAATAAATTAAAAGTACAACTTTCCAAGATAATTTTCGAAAAAGTAAGAAAATTCAAATACTCACATTCCTAGAAATATACGCAAAAGTTTTTTTAATACAGATAACTTGTGGTAAAACCAAATTTTACCTTTGAATTTGTATTTTTAGTAATGTTTTTAAATTAAATTAATTTTGAGTTTATCAAAAAAAAATTTTTCGTCAGTATATTTATAAGTAATTTACAAGAAGAAAATTAATTTTGAGAAGAAACAAATTTGTTACAAACAGTATGAAATTATGAATTACCACAAAATTTTGAAATGTAAAATGATTTAATTTGGAATTTCTTCGAAAATGATCATATTTTTATGCTGCTGAGTTGTGACAATTTGCAGTAAATTTATAACCATCAGTATTATCTCTGGATTTTCTGTATTTTTCTGATTTTCTTATTATTATATATTATTCATATATAATATTTGTGATGTATTTATTTTACTTTATTTATTTATTTTTAACATCAAAGATCATGCTGTTATTTCGCCAATAAAATTTTGCTATATCATTAATTTCACATTTTCATTTCTTATTACCAATAAACCTGAAGTCAAAAAGGATGTTTATGTGTTTTTGAATTTAATATTGAAATCAGCAGGAGAACAGAAATATAAAATTTTATGTCATTTTCTATATTGCTCTTATATTAAATATTAATGACATTTTCAAAATATGCATAATATTAAAATGTTATGATAATATTTTGCGGGAAATGCAAAATTATGTGGATTTTTTTTCGCAAGTCACTTGTGATAATTTGTAAGAAAGATTTTAGTTAGATAAAAGTCTAAATTGCTAGATATTTTCAGATACATTTTTAAATAATATTTAGTTATTTCTTCTAAAATTTTCCTGAAAATTTTTTCTGAAAACTTTCGCTAGAAATTTTTACTAAAAATTACGTCTGCAAATCCGATTATAATTTCGATTGAAAATTTCAACTTAAATTAACTGGATTTCAACTGCAAATTTCAACAAAAAATTTAACTGATAATTTCAAGTGAAATTTCAACTGAAAATGTCAACTGAAAATGTCAACTGAAAATATATACTAGAAATTTTAAGTGAAAATTTCAACTGAGAATTTCAACTGACATTTTCGACTGAAAATTTTAAATAAAAACTTAAACTGGATTTCAACTGAAAATATCAACTATAAATTTCAATAAGTTCAACTGAAAATTTTAATTAAAAATTCAACTGAAAATTTTAACTGAAATTGACAGTTGAAATTTACAGTTAATATTTCAGTTGAAATTGACAGTTGAATTTGCTGGTGCAATTTTTAGGTGAAATTTGCAGTTGAAATTCAACTGAAAATATCAACTAGAAATTTTAAGTGAAAATTTCAACTGAAATTTCAACTGAAAATTTAACTGAAAATTTCAACTGAAAATTTCAAGTGAAAATTTCAAGTGAAAATTTCAAGTGAAAATTTCAAGTGAAAATTTCAAGTGAAAATTTCAAGTGAAAATTTCAAGTGAAAATTTCAAGTGAAAATTTCAAGTGAAAATTTCAAGTGAAAATTTCAAGTGAAAATTTCAAGTGAAAATTTCAAGTGAAAATTTCAAGTGAAAATTTCAAGTGAAAATTTCAAGTGAAAATTTCAAGTGAAAATTTCAACTGAAAATTTCAAGTGAAAATTTCAACTATAAATTTCAAGTGAAAATTTCAACTGAAAATTCCAACTGAAAATTCCAACTGAAAATTTAACTGAAAATTTCAACTGAAAATGTCAACTGAAAATTTAACTGAAAATTTCAACTGCAAATTCCAACTGAAAATATCAACTGAAATTCAATCGAAAATGTCAACTGAAAATGTCAACTGAAAATTTCAACTGAAAATTTAACTGAAAATTTCAACTGAAATTCAATCGAAAATGTCAACTGAAAATGTCAACTGAAAATATCAACTAGAAATTTTAAGTGAAAATTTCAACTGAAAATTTCAACTGTCATTTTAACTGAAAACTCAACTGAAATATCAACTGAAAATATCAACTAGAAATTTTCAGTGAAAATTTCAACTGAAAATTTAACTGAAAATTTCAAGTGAAAATTTCAAGTGAAAATTTCAAGTGAAAATTTCAAGTGAAAATTTCAAGTGAAAATTTCAAGTGAAAATTTCAAGTGAAAAATTCAAGTGAAAATTTCAAGTGAAAATTTCAAGTGAAAATTTCAAGTGAAAATTTCAACTGAAAATTTCAACTGAAAATTTCAAGTGAAAATTTCAACTGAAAATTTCAAGTGAAAATTTCAACTGAAAATTCCAACTGAAAATTCCAACTGAAAATTTAACTGAAAATTTCAACTGAAAATGTCAACTGAAAATTTAACTGAAAATTTCAACTGCAAATTCCAACTGAAAATATCAACTGAAATTCAACTGAATATGTCAACTGAAAATGTCAACTGAAAATATCAACTAGAAATTTTAAGTGAAAATTTCAACTGAAAATTTCAACTGTATTTAAATTGAAAATTCAACTGACAATTTTACCTGAGAATTTTCAGTTGACATTTTCAGTTGGAATTTTTAGGTGAAATTTTCAGTTGAATTTGCTGTTAAAATTTTGAGATGAAATTTGCAGTTGAAATTCAACTGAAAATATTAACTAGAAATTTCAACTGAAAATGTCAACTGAAAATTTTAAGTGTAAATTTCAACTGTAAATTTCAACTAAAAATATCAACTGAAAATTTTAACTGAAAATTTCAAGTGCATTTTTCAACTGAAAAATTCAACTGAAATTTTTAACTGAAAATATCAACTGAAATCTTAACTAAAAATATCAACTGTAAATTTCACTGACAATTTCAACTGAAATTTCAAATAAAATTCCAACTGAACATTTTCGGTGGCAATTTCGGTTGAAATTTGGAGTTGACATTTTCCGTTGATATTTTTGTGTACTAAAAAATTATTTTTTTTTCGATTGAAAATTTCAAATGAAATCTCAACTGAAATTTCAACTGAAAATCCAACTGAAAATTTCTATCGACTAATAAACTATTAATTGAAAGTAAATGCAAAGTATAATTACCTTCTTTTAAATGCATAGCTATTTATAATATTAATAATATATTAACGTAGATAAGATATTATATAAAAATATAAGAAAAAAAAATGAGAAATTTTTAAAATGGTTAAAAGTTTAAAATGATCATTTTT
Source organism: Atherix ibis (assembly GCA_958298945.1). Lineage (NCBI taxonomy): Eukaryota > Metazoa > Arthropoda > Insecta > Diptera > Athericidae > Atherix > Atherix ibis. The sequence continues at coordinate 28,811,420 of OY282607.1, forward strand.
AGTTTGGCTTTGTCAAAACCTTATTCGCCGTATATTAATAATATATTCGATTGACACTTCAAAGTGAATGAACTAAAATAAAAAATACACAAATTTGTGTGTACAGGTGCACAAAATTAAGCATATGAACTTTATTCATTTATGTGATAATGCCTATACTTGAGTGTAGGGTGAAATGCTGCAAAAAATTAATCCATTCACAGTTCATTTGGTATGCATTGGCTGTCAAAAAACGTTTCCCCAAACCAATTATCGTGAATATTTTATGTTAAATGAAATGAGATGTACAACTTTATCTCAACGTGTGTAAGTATATATACATGCATGCATGTGTGTAAGGGTACATTTCCGAAAGGACATCAGCACCAGAGCGTTACTTGTATGGGCTCTTCTCATTGGTTTATTAAAAAAAGTGAAATAGAATATGTTAAAAGTATTTGGAAATGAAAAATGTGTACCCCATGAGAGGATATTCGATTTTTGTCGAAACGTTAAAGTTTCTACGACTCATAGATGACCATTTGTACGAGTGGATATAATAGATCTAGACAGGAACACATCTCCTTAAGGATTTTCAAATGGAATTGAATAAAGTAAATATTCGATTAGACAGGAAAAAAATTGATGGATAATTGAAGTTACTCATAAAGAAAATGAACTTTGCTGTTATTAATATTTTGATTTCCATTTGACACGTATAGGATATCATGAAACCTTTGACATTAAATATTAGGCGGAAAAGCTCACTATTCCAATTCAGTGATTTACGTGTTAGGATCGTAAATCATTTTCTTCTTTTTTTGTAAAGTTGCCATGGAAGTATGGTGTGATAAATAGAATGAATTTATTGAATTCCATTGAAAATAGAAAATATGACGTTTTCCTATTACAAAGGACATCTAACACAATATTCTATCTTTTCTTTTTCTCTATAAAAAATCTCCAAATACATTTTTGGACAAAGTAGAATATTTATTTGACAATTTTGGCTTATGTCTAAGAAGGTCCTTAGAAATTGTAATAAATTTTTAATTCAAGTGTAAATGAAAAGCAAATTTTTATACTTGTATCTGACATAAGGACGTGATTTGCTTTTTTATCTATTACGCTGAAATTTATCTATATAATTACAATTAGTAGGAAGCAGATGGGCATGTAAAGGCAATATTTTTAATTCAATAATATTGAATTCATATAAATAAAGGGAATAGCAATTTTCTATTTAGATTTTGTATGGTAGCTGTGGCGCAAGTTTTGATAATTTGTTCATTACCTTAATTTCAAATAGGTGGCGCACATATCAACAAGGTGATGCCATACAGTTTTTGGATCACGCTTCGTCGAATCACTGGCAAATACCGTCGTACGATCGTGTGCAAAAAAATGACGTCATAGATAAAGCACGTGGGAAAACTTTTAATTAAAAATAAAAGGAATGCTTTAGTAAAAAAAATCCAAAAAATTTGAAACACGAATATTTATACATAAAAAAACTGACTCAATATTTTTTTCTTTTTTCTCTCTCATTATTTCAAGATTTTACAATTTTTTTTTGTCCTTCCAAATTTTGATATCTCCCCATTATTTCCTATTCCTTTCCTTCTGACTTTAAGAATTATTAGTAATTAATTTTTGTACATATATTTTTATTATAAATTACTTTTCTGCCGTTGTTTCTTCTCTATCCTTTGTCCCTCCTATGGAGAAGTTACCACAATTGGCTGTCTCAATGATCCCCTATATGTTCAGGCATGCTTTTCTTGGTATGCTGCTGGGTGTGAGAGCACCTCTTTGCACTGTACTTTGAGCCCCCCCACCTCACAATCTCCGCACAAAATTAGCATTACGCATGCCTATCAAAGCAAAGTGTTCTCCGAGTATGGTCATAACTGCCGTTCTTAAAATTTTCAATTTTTATACCTTCCTCATCCATAATCCAACACTCAGGGAATAATCACTTATATTCCTTTATAACATAGCATAACAAATTCAATAAAATAGTATTCATCAAGATGGTTTAAAATTTTCTGCTAGATGGCGTTGTAATTATTGCTAGATTAATTGGTGGTCTTATTTATGCTAGATGGTGCAGTATTTTTAAATACAGATATACTAATTTGTAATTTTTTGAATGATATCTATAACCACATAAGTACTTGATAATACAGACTTACTCTGATTCTGAAGACATGATGAAACTGGCAATGCTTCTCCATGAAAAGCTAATTTATTGCTTTTGAAACTTTTTTTTATTTTAAAAAATAGGCTTATGTGGGAATTGTATAAATAAGCAATTTATCATCAAATGCGATTTTTTACCGTAGTCCAATAGGCTTAGGAATTGTCGGAGTTATATTGTGTACAGAAATGTAAGCAGATGGTTAACGATAAAGAGTAAATGTAACAAGAATAGATTTTTCCTCGCTCATCTTCACTTTCCATTTCATGAACCATTTTTGAGAGGATCAAAATGTGCCTTTTAAGAATATTGGGTATAGTATAAGGATCCTTGTAAGCGTCAAGGTAGTTAGTATCATGTACATAGTTGATAAAAACTATGCATATGCTACTATTGTATGTATAATTGTTATACAGGATAGGATTCGATATACTACCTTGCAGGACTCAGCGCTAATGCGAAGAATATCTGATAGTAAGATTTTCATGAGTGTCCATTTGTAATTTTTTATTATAAAATTTGATGATAGAAGGAAAAACCACAAGAAAAGGAAGCATTTGACCTTAGGGACATCGGAGGAGTTCAGCACGTGGACAGAACCAAATGTTGGCAACTAAGTATAGATCTCAGGTTAAGATAGAAAATGAAAAAAAGGAAGAAAAAACAATAATTTTAATTTCGTTTTTGTTTTTTTTGTTGTTGAAAATAAGCTTAAATTTTTTATTTTAAAAATCGCAGCAATTGTTTTAAAAGGTATAGAATAAATTTAAACTAATTGATATTTTTATTCAAGGTTTCTCTTCCCACAAGTGCTCGGTCACAGACAATTTTTACTGCAAATTTTTATTGAACATTTTTACCGCAAATTTTTAATGACAATTTTTTTGAAAATGTTTACTGAAAATTTTTGCTGAAAATTTTTGCTGCATATTTTTACTGCAAATTTTTACTGCAAATTTTTACTGCAAATTTTCACTGTAAATTTTCACTGCAAATTTTCACCGCAAATTTTTAATGAAACTGAAAATTTTTGCTGTATATTTTTATTGAAAATTTTTACTGCAAATTTTTACTACAATTTTTTACTGAAAGTTTTTACCGCAAATTTTTACTGAAAATATAATTGATAGTTTTATTCAAGGTTTCTTCTCCCCACAAGTGCTCGGTTACTGAACATTTTTACCGGTAATTTTTACTGAAAATTTGTACTGAACATTTTTACTGACAATTTTTTTGAAAATGTTAACGAACATTTTTGCTGTAAGTCTTTACTGCAAATTTTTACTGCAAATTTTCACCGCAAATTTTCACGGCAAATTTTTACCGCAAATTTTTACTGAAAATTTTTAGTGAACATTTTTACTGAAAATTTATACTGAACATTTTTACTGTATATTTTTATTGAAAATTTTTACTGCAAATTTTTACTACAATTTTTTACTGAACATTTTTACCGCAAATTTTTACTGAAAATATAATTGATATTTTTATTCAAGGTTTCTTCTCCCCACAAGTGCTCGGTTACTGAACATTTTTACCGGTAATTTTTACTGAAAATTTGTACTGAACATTTTTACTGACAATTTTTTTGAAAATGTTAGCGAACATTTTTGCTGTAAGTCTTTACTGCAAATTTTTACTGAAAATTTTCACCGCAAATTTTCACGGCAAATTTTTACCGCAAATTTTTACTGAAAATTTTTAATGAAAATTTTAACTGAAAATTTATACTGAACATTTTTACTGTATATTTTTATTGAAAATTTTTACTGCAAATTTTTACCACAATTTTTTACTGAACATTTTTACCGCAAATTTTTACTGAAAATATAATTGATATTTTTATTCAAGGTTTCTTCTCCCCACAGGTGAAGAGGTTGCCCTCTAATTGGCTAAAAGAGTGATGATCTTCAATAGTATTGTATATATCAAACTATGTTTTAAGTGCCTAGTGCCATAAGCCAGTTGGGGCAGGCCAGGGAGAACATTTTCATCTAAGGCTCTTCTAGCCAGGACGTCTGTCGGCTTAACCCCATTTTCTGTTATTTCCTTCTCTTTTTTTTTTAGTTTTCTCTGGGACCGTTTTTTTTGTTATTCTTTTATTTTTTATTTTTTATTTTTATTTTTTTCCTCCTAAAAATATATTTTATTTCTCTTTTTTGAATTTTTTTTCTTCCCTTGCATATCAATTTTCATTTTTACAACTTTTTAAATTCCCTATCATTCCCAATTCCTCTTCCCTCTTTGAATTTTTTTCTGTTTTTGATTTTAAATTTTTTTTTAAACGTTATGGTATTTTTTCTTCACTTCTTTTTCTTTTTCATTATTTTTCTCTTCTCATTTCCTCTCCTATGGAGAACTTAACATACTCGGCTGTCTCCATTATCTTCTTTATGTTTTTGTCATAATCTTTTCTGTTTATGGTGGGTGTGATAGCGAACCCCCCGCAATCTTCTATGAATGTTAATGTCAAACGGAGTATGGTCAATGACGACCATCCTCACATGTGCTCTCTGACGATGGTCATCATTGACCATACTCCTGTTGACCTTAATCTTCATAAAAATTTCTATTCAAATTTTAATATCTTTTTCATTCTTTTCCAACTCCTCAAAAATTAATTCAGTCAATTGAATGAAGAAGAAGGTCATTAAAATATTACTAAATAATAAATTATTATTTTACCTTACAATGAGTATTAATTGACGTTCAAACCCTAAGAAATTCTATTGTCCTTACAGAATAAAATTGTAATAGTGTTTGGTTTTTTTATTGGAGTATCTTTTATATTATTTAATTTAAAATATATATAATATAAAATATATATAAATATAAATATAAATAATCAATAATATACTCGTATATTCTTATTTGTTTACTCATTAATAATATATATAATAAATACTCGTAATACCGAAAAGTAAATTAACGATGACAATTAAAAAAAAGTATTAGCAGACAAAATTGACATAATTAGATATTGTCATTAATTATCAATTAACAAGAAAATTAAAGAAATTGATCAGAAAATTGATTTAAAATATTTATTATTGTTAAAAAAAATATATATACATGTATACCCTGAAGCAATATTTGAGATAAATCAATGTCAAATTTTTTTTTAAATTTATTAAAATAAGTTTGGAAATTGTTTTCGGAATTAACTCCTGAAAATTGACTCTCAGCTAAATTAATGTGTAGTCACCCATGAGAATATAATATCAAATAAAAATTAATAAAATTTATTTATAAAGAAAGAAGAGACGCTAAAAAAATATTCCTTTCCAAAAATCAAAATTTAATGGACAAAAAATTCAAAAGATTATGTAAAGGTAAATTTTTTTCTTGAAAGTGTTATAATTGGTGAAAAGAAAATTTAGAATAATAAACATAATTAACAAAAGCTAATAAAATCAATTAAATATAATTTAAAATTCATTATTCAAATTTAAATCAATTTCATTGAAATTAAGTACTGTATTTACTCAAATAAATTAGAAAATGAAAATTAGTAGAATATAGATGTATGGCTACAAATACTATCTTAGAAATTCAAAATAAAACGAAATAATTTGATTTTTTAAAAAGTAAAGTGAGATTTATTTTTTACATATTTTACAATTTTTTTTACTTCTTCGTAGAAGAGAATTTTTAGAGAACATTTTTTTTCTACAGAAAATCACGAAAATTTGATTTAATGTATTTTTTTTAAATTTTTTTCCATTAAGTAATTTATTTTTTAATAAATCATGCCCCAACAACGTAAAAATATCTGAATTCGTCAAAACTTAAAATACTTCAAATTTGTTCAATATTTGACAACATTTTAATTTTATAATATTTATTTTAATGGCATAAAACTGAACTTTCTGATAAAGTCAAGTTGGTATGTGAAAATGTATTAAAGAGAAAATCAATTTTTGGCAGTAGAATCGATATGTACGTCAATTAATACTTGATTTTCTAATTTTTTTAAATATGATTCAGGATATACTTGTATCTAGCTACTAAATTAAGAATATTCGTTAAATTTTAGTAATTTTATTGGATAAATTTCTAGTAGAAAATAATTCTCTAAGATAATATAAACTTTTACAGACCAGCAGATTCGTATTTGCTTAGAATTCGTATTAGGAATAATTTCAGAATTCAGAAAACGATTCCATAAACTTTCATTACTTCTAATTTTTGGCCTTAGGATCTTAAAGTATATGTAATATGCTTAAATACTGAAAAATTAATTTAACTACAGCCAAAATAATAGTATGTACTGCACATTTGGTCATTTTGGCATAAATAATGTAATACGTTTCGTATCTCATGGAAAATGGAAACATTAACTACTTTTGCAAACAAAGTTATGTACGGTTGCATAGACATTTTGAATAGAAAATTATATTAATTTCATTCCTTAGGGATACCAAAATCCTGCTACAATTTGAATATATTTCCGGTTAATTTGTTTACGAGAACTACAGCTTGCTTGCAAAGAGCTCAGAAATTATATAACACATTAATTTCATTATATTTAATACTGTTTACATTACAATTAATTTTTCAATAACATTTTTATGACCCTTAACATTATTTAGCAATAATCAATTTTTGGTAATATATTTTTATAAAAACTTTTAAAAAACAAACCGATTTCCAAAAATATTTACCGACATATTTTTTTCAAAATATCTGTATTTACTGAACATTTTTGCTGATAATTTTGACTGAAAATCTTTACTGTAAATTTTAACTGCAAATTTTTACCAAAAATTTCTACTATAAATTTTTACTGCAAATTTTTACTGCTAATTTTTGTCGCAACATTTTACTATGTATTTTTACAGAAAAATTTTAATATAAATTTTTACTGCAAATTTTTACCGCAAATTTTTACTGCATATTTTTACTGCAAATTGTTACTGCAAATTTTTACTGTAAATTTTTTACTGCAAATTTTTACTGCAAATTTTTACTGCTAATTTTTGTCGCAACATTTTACTATGTATTTTTACAGAAAAATTTTAATATAAATTTTTACTGCAAATTTTTACCGCAAATTTTTACTGCATATTTTTACTGCAAATTGTTACTGCAAATTTTTACTGTAAATTTTTACTGCAAATTTTTACTGCAAATTTTCACCGCAAATTTTTACTGTAAATTTTTACTGCAAAGTTTTACTGAAACTTTGTGCTGAAAATTTTTGCTGAACATTTTTACCGCAAATTTTTACTGCAATTTTTACTGAAAATTTTTATTGTAAATTTTTACTGCAAATTTTCACTACAAATTTTCACCGAAAATTTTTACTGAAAATTTTTACCGGTAATTTTTACTGCAATTTTTTAGTGAAAATTTTTACTCTAAATTTTTACTGCAATTTTTACCGCAAATTTTTACTACAATTATTTACTGCAAATTTTTACTGAAACTTTGTGCTGAAAATTTTCACTGCAAATTTCACTGCAAATTTTCACCGCAACATTTTACTGTAAATTTTTACTGTAAATTTTACTGTAAATTTTTACTGTAAATTTTTACTGTAAATTTTTACTGTAAATTTTTACTGTAAATTTTTACTGTAAATTTTTACTGTAAATTTTTATTGTAAATTTTTATTGTAAATTTTTAATGATAATTTTTACTGAAAATTTTTACCGAAAATTTTTACTGCAATTTTTACCTTAAATTTTTACTACAATTAATTACTGAAAATTTTTACTGGAAATTTTTACTGAAACTTTGTTTCAAAAATTTTTGCTGTATTATTTAAGTTATATTTGCACAAAGTATTAACTGTTGTAGCACACCTATTGCATAATGTTCTCAGGTGATTTTTGTCTTCATATTTATTTGAATTATTTTTTAGGCTAACTAATTTTCTTAGTACGTCATATAGGAATGGGAAACTTATTCAAGATCTCTTCTTAAATATTCTTATCTTTCTAATAAACTCGTAATAGTATATATTGTTTAATTCTGCAAATGGGAAAAATTCACTAACCCAAATAATTCTGTAGAGTTTTATTTAGAATTATACAATATAGTATAAAGAATTTTACAACAGCTTTAAAAATTACTGACTATTTTTAGAACAATTTTATTTTCATATCACAAAGCCTATGAAAAAGTCTAATGTTTTCGGTCAAAGCGTATTCTTTGATCGCATTTTCCGCTTAAAATAGCGGAAATATTAATCCAATAGGATAAAATGAAATATTTATGAGCATATTATGAAAAAATCAAGAAGGAAGAAGTAAGGATTTTAGACTGTAAATCGAATTTTTGCTGTCTGCCAAGGAGGGGAATAAAAAATAGCGAAATTTTGACGTCGTTAATATTCGTAACAATGTGAACAGTATTCCTATTAATTTAAAGTCTACTTTTGGGGTGTTATAGAAATTTTGATATAAGCTCAGAGTGTGAAATTGTTTATTAGTCTTTAATATTTTTTATGAAAAAAGAACATATATATTTTAAAGCGAAACTACCTTTAATTTTGAAATGATAGATCATATTTTGAGGGGGGGGGGGGGAACGGAAGGATTACATTGTATGAGATATGACCCAGATATCCTCAGTTCACAAAAGTTATTCTCTTAAGTTTCCTCACGAAGTTATTTTGTCATAAATAAACCAAAAATATGGGCAAATTTGAATTTAAGATAAGCACATAAAAACTTCTTGGAGTGCACAGAATTTATTACAAAATATGTTGATTCACCCCTCTCAAATATCTAAATGAATTTTATGATAAACAAAAATTGAAATTTGTTTTAATCGTTACGGAGGAGCTTCTTACATTTAAATCTAATGTTTTTAAGATATTTTAAATTGCTTGACAACTTGTTTAAGTTGATGTGTTTGTTTGGAAACTTTTTGACTTTATTAAAAGTTCAAAATATTTTCCATTTAAAATTTTTATTTCCGTTTACTACAATAAATATTTATAATAGAATTTTTCTTGTTCTCATTATTTATTCATATAAAAAATTTTAAATAATAAATTATATTTTTACTTTTTCTTGTTAATTAAGTTGTAAGACTTTAAAAAATATGTTCCCTTAAAAATTTCACTTCAGAAAAATATTATTCTTATAAATAGGAAATTGGTATTAATTTAAATAGATTTATTATTAATTTTTCTTAAAAAATTTGAATCAATTTAATTTCTGCTGCTGAAAGTTAATAAGATAATTTATCATTCAATTCGACAATCTTCTTGAAGCTACTATAAAAAAAGCTGATTTGAATTTTTAGAAAATACAAAATCATTTTTATATATTTTCTGTTAAATGCTAAATTTTATAAATTCCACAAGTTTTTCTTCGAGGGTAATTTTTTTTTTTCATTTATCAACAAAACTTTACTGAAACAAAAATATTTAATTTAATAAATTTTTAATTCTATTTTAAAAGATATTTTTTTGATACGTTAAATTTTCAAGGTAACAAAAAAAATGTAATAATTTTGTAATATTTGAAGTAAATTTAATTCAGTTAACATTTTACAAAATCACTCATAGTTAAAAAGAGAACTCTTTTTTTATAAAAAAAATACTACTTATTGTTTTTTTTTGCATTCGTAAAAAAATGTTGAAAAATCAGATTTATTTTAATTCATGGTTAAAATGTTTTATTTCCCAAAAATTATGTGCAAATTATTTGCATTTATATCAATTTTTTAAATTGAATTAATCATTACAAATAATTGTCCAATCATATTATTATTAATATTATATAAACTAACTTTAAATCACATAATTCCGCAGTAATAATGCATCAAGTTATGTAAAATTATAAATTCATTATAAAATTAAAGCACATAAAAAAAATTAACAGTGGCTAATTTTCTTACACCAACATTATTATAACAAAATAGATTGAAATAAAATTTCTAGTGTCATAATTATAAAATAATTTTGTAGTTTTATAATTACATTAAATAAGAACTTTAATTTAATTTACTGTAAGAGATAAAATAATAGACAGACAGGGTAATATGACAATGCTAATTTGAATCCAAAAGTTCTACTCGGTAAGTCCATGTGGGCTTTTTGATATAAATTATGTCTAATTTAATACAACTGGGAACGATGACTTCTTGCTCATTAATGTAAATAAAAACATCTAGCTAAGTTTTTGTAAATTTTTTTAGGATAATTAATGCAAAATTCAATGATAAATATTTTTTTGGTATTATTTTATATTGTGTGCTCTTATACACATACGAGCCAATATTAGTGTCTGATTATGCGCTGCTTTGCTCCGTTTTGCCCAAAAAAATATTTATAAAATGATTGCTCTTTTCGCTACCTCATTTTAGGTTGGAATTTCTGACCAAATTTCTCCTTCTTCATTATCTTAATTATCGCTAAGATCTCCTGACACCAAGCCTGATTCTACTACGGAACTGTATGTTCAATAGATTTGAAACTTTATATCAAAACCTAATAAAATCTCAAACCTAATAATCCTCTTAACCGTACATCCTTACGTAAGACCATTAGTCTTCTCTCTTCTTTTACAAAGATTTTTGAAAGAATTAATTCTTAAACGTATTTTTTCTATACTTGACCTTGGTCACATTTTATATAGTATTTATATTTCTTCTTATGTACGTAAAACTGTAATCCACCATAACTTAAATGTTGAGAAGTATTCTTTTATTCTATTTGTCAAGTAAATTATTTATTTCTCGTTGTAGATAAAAAAAAATGAATTAGTTCCGTTGGTAGGGGGGGAGGGGGTTGAGGGAGTGGCCACCCCAGATGATTAGTCTTCTAGTTTTTGTATTATTCATAAAAACTACAAATTTTAATTTATTAAGTTTAAAATATGCTAAAAATATCAAAACTGATTTATTTAAAAACCCACATGGACTTACCGATCCAAAAATACATTTTTAATTATTTTATCTTAAAAAAAAGATGATCTTATAAATAGTCTTTAAATATGCAATATAAATATATAATATCAAATGTATAAATAAGGATTTTTTCCAAGATTATTAATAGGAATATAAAAATAAGTAATCTGAACATTTGGATATAAGAATATTTATCAAATTTTTATTATAATAATAAGAAGTAGCAGAAATATATAGTATTCGTTTACTTGTATTAATGAGAAGTAAAAATTTTACTACGTGACCAAAAATATAAAACTCTTCCATAACAGGTTAGCGAAAATTGCTGATGGCATAAGTTTTGTTCTCGTTAAATTGTATAGTCAACTGAATGTAAACAATATAATTAAGAAAGCTTATATGAAATAATATTACCTGTGTCCTTTCCAAATATTATTAATATTCTCAAAAGGACCTTATGTCGGTCATACATTAACACAGAGAGACCTTTATTATTACATCCTTATATGTACAATCATATATAAAATCCGACATTCCCTTATTAATTTTAATCGTGCATGAAATGTTGAAATAATAGAATAATAAACAATATTAATTACACAAAATACACTTATTTTTATATATAACATTTTTAATGAAGTTACAACAAATTTTCTTGTTAAATGTTTGCGTATTCGAGAATATACGAGTATGTCTTAATTTACCACACCCAAATCTGATTAAATGCTTTAAGGCTAAAGCCTGATATCCCTACACTAATGGACATAATCATCATATAAAAATATATAATAATTTATCAGTAATTGTTAATGTTACTATATTATAAATAATATTCATTTTAAGATAATTAACTATTTTATTTTTTTATATAAATTATTTTAAGTATCAATTTATTATAGCCTTGCACAACATAAATTTAATTTTTTTTTTACTGATATCCTAGAATTTATTGAGTAAACTTAAACAATTGTAAATGCTACTCAACTTTTTTACCTTTGTATTAGATCCGAAATAATAATAATATATTTTTATTTCCCTTAGGCAGGCCATTTTAGTTAATTTATAATTGGTAATGTAGAGTGATGCAGATCTAAAGATCATTAATTAAAAGGAGGATTCCTTGATTCATGTTATGGGAAAAAATATTTTGGGTGGAATTGAGGGTTTTTCAAACCCTATATTCTGGGTGGGTTTGAGGTTTCAGATACTGACTAATATTATAATTAATAACAAGGCGGTAATTTTTGAGTATATATGAAATTAATTATTAAAAATATTTTAATTTTAGTAACTCCAAACTTACAATTTTTAATATGTTTTTCTTCAATTTTGCTTGAAAATTTGTTCGGTAAAAAAATATTATAAACAAATCTGGGCAAGAGAAGTAATTTTTTTTATATTTTCTAGATTTTACGTATAAAATTTTTACGCACCACTTATCGTTCAGCAAAAATATCAGTACATGTTGAGGTCCTTAATATAAAATTTGTATGCCTATAATATAAAACAACGTAAATATCCTTTTTTGTTGCTATTCAAATAGTTTTAAATATATATCATTGGTATCAACAACTAATAATAACTATTTATCCTCGTAACTAAAACTATTCCCTCATTCAAAACTATAATGTCCTTTATCCTTTCAGAAATTAAAATATATAATTTGATTTAAATAGCTTATTAATATTTATTTTATTTGGGTTTTTTAAAAAAAAAAGAAATTTTGATTTTTACTGATTTAACATTTTTATATACTACGACGGTTGTATGATTAATACCTGTCCTTGATAAGAAAAAAACATTTTTATGTATAAAAACCTTTTTTTCGCTAGAAACATTTAGTCCAATATTTATCTATCTTTGTTATCCTATATTAAAAATAGGCTTTTATTTCAGCAATCATTAGAAAATAGAAAATAGCGTCAATCATATTCGAAAGATTAATCGCTGAGAACTAAATCGTTCGAATATCCTAACTCAATTCGTATCCTAGCTCACTGCATTTTACAATGGCAACGATATAAGTATGTACCTTTTTAAACATAGTCGATAAATATTATACCATTTGTATACCAGTAGCTGTAACCTTTCCTGGCAATAGAACCTTTTTTTGTCTTCTGTTGTAATGTACATTTGCTAGTAGAAGTCTATTATTTTGACGGACGTTTGGTTTCTGATTTGTAATAGTGTATCCATATTTAATTAATACGTACGATGTATAATTCATTTAGATTTTACATAAAAATATTCAAAAATTATATTGAAGTTGTTACACAAATACGTTTTTGGTTAGGTATCAGCAAACGCGGCAGCTATTTAAGCGATAGCTTTCTCATACGAGGGTCGTTCAATAAGTCCTTAGAAAATCCGAGAAATTGCGCTTGTGGTGTCGGTAAAGAATTTTTTTTTGAAAGTAGAATTATTGACAGGAAAGAAAAATATTTCAGCTCGATCCATAACGTAGGTCAATTTCTATCGTCAACAAAAAATGAAAAAAATTTCAGTTCGATCCATAGCGTAGGTCAATTTCTATCGTCGATTAAAGTTAACGACATTTATTTGTGCATAACAATGGAAAAAAGCGAGTTTAGAGCTGTCATCAAACATCTCCATTTGAAAGGCTTAAGCCCGAAAGAAATCAAAGCCGAGTTGGATGCAGTTCATGGCACATCTGCACCTGTGTTTGCAACGGTTTACAATTGGGTGAATGAATTTAAACGTGGCCGTTCATCCACAAAAGATGAACATCGTTCAGGACGCCCAGTTGAGGTGTCTCTCCTGAAATCATCGACAAAATCCACGATCTGATATTGAACGATCGGCGAATTAAAGTGCGCGAATTAGTTGAGGCCACGGGCATATCACAAGGTACAGTCGTTTGAATTTTGCATAAAAAATTGTCTGTGAAAAAAATTTCGGCAAGATGGGTGCCGCGTTTGCTCTCCGAGGAGAATAAGCGCAATCGTGCAGTGGACTCTGAGGCTATGTTGACACTCTTTCATCGCAATCCTGCCGAATTCCTTCGTCGATATGTCACTGTAGACGAAACCTGGATACACTACTACACTCCAGAAACGAAGAGACAGTCATCACAGTGGATTTTCAACGGTGAACGTTCTCCGAAGAAGGCAAAAACTGTGCCATCGGCCGGCAAGATGATGGCCACGGTCTTTTGGGATTCGCAGGGCATCATTTTTATTGACTACTTGGAAAAAGGAAAAACAATAACAGGAGCGTATTACGCGTCGTTATTGCAACGGTTGAGCGAGGAAATCAAAGAGAAACGCCCCCATTTGAAGAAGAAAAAAATCCTCTTGCATCAGGACAATGCGCGTGTGCACACCTGCGCTGTTTCCATGGCCAAAATTGGTGAATTGAGAATGGAATTGTTGCAGCATCCCGCTTATTCACCAGATTTGGCCCCGAGTGACTATTGATTTGGCCCAGAGTGACAACAAGAATGGTATTGTTACAGCATCCCGCTTATTCACCAGATTTGGCCAATCTGAAGAAATGGCTTGGCGGACGACGGTTCACTTCCAACGAGGACGTCATTGCTCAAACGGATGAGTATTTTGCAGAACTTCCGAAATCCTATTTTTTGGACGGGATAAAAATTTTGGAAAAACGGTTGGAAAAGTGTATAGAGCTAAAAAGAGATTATGTTCAAAAATAAAAATTTTTTTTTTTAAAAAACTGTTTTTTTCCATTTTTTTCTAAGGACTTATTGAACGACCCTCGTACCAATAATTACATGCAAGATTTTGTCTACATCTTTTTTTTTTAAATGATTACCATGCAGGTATCAAGTCAAGTCCCTATAAACTTCTCTAAGTTTCATTTTGATCTCATAATTCATTTTCTTTTTCAAAAATAAATATTTCATCACTGTTGTAAAATCACAAAAGTCGTTGACTTTAAATGGCTGGCAATCATAAACCAAATGACGCAACAGCTGAAAAATTTGATGAAATTTTTATGAGAGGTGATATCTACGAAATTCTTGCTAAAGGTGATATTAAGTTTTAATATTTTGCTGAGGATTATGTATTTATCATACAATCCTTGTATTTTGAATTTAAATTAATTTTTGCAGATAATAATTTTTTTAATCCATTTTTGCATAATTTAAATTAAATTCATAGAGATCACTTTGAATAAGTTATATAAGCTAAACATTAAAAAATCTGGTGATATTTTTAATTGAATATAATGTTTGAATAATATTTTTTAGTTAGATTCTTAACTTTAAAATGGAAAAACTATTCACTTTATGAAAATTTGAATAAAAAAGAATAGTTTTTGCTAAAAACTCAGAAGTCTTTTAGTAAAGTTTTAGCTGAAAAATTATTTTCATATTATTCCGAAACTTATAAAAATATTTTTGTGATAGTAAACACATATGTATAAATTATTTCGGTAAATTAAGAAATCAATAAAAGTAAAATACTCAATCCAAAATATACTGAATAGAATATAGTTAATGGAATGGATTCGTGTAGATCTATTTGATAGGTGGTCTCTAGATAGTTGGCAATTAATAATAGGATTTTCATTAGTACAATAATGACAGCCTGAAAAAAAATTATTTCGATTTCCGTAAATAGATGTGAATCATTTATAGAAGTTAATAACTTACTGACATGCGATATTAGCTTTTTTGCCAAATATGTGTACATTGATTGTTAAATGTTTTTGACGGAAATTAGGAAAATTATGAAAAAAACGCTCTGTCAAAATTGTAAATGGAAAATTTTAGTTCAAAATTTAAAAAAAAAAAAAATGGTATTATAATTCCTTAAGATATTTACTTAAATTTTAATCCTAAGTTTAATCTAAACATTTCGGTTAATAATTGATTAGCAAAGTTTGTTCAAATTTGTTCGTTTTCAATATGAATTTTTAATTAAATATTTAACTTCTGTTCAAATATTTCTTACTAATCTTATAATTATTGTTTATTATTCTATTAAATATATATATATATATATATATAAAATATTTTTATATATTTTGATTTAGAGTTTTTCAAACAAATTACAAAAAGGTAAAAGAACATGAAGGAATTGTGATATTTTCATATAGTTGGCCAATTTTTTTTGACATTTTTCAAGTTATGCATAATTATAAATAATAATAATAAATAATTTTTAATAAAACAGAAATTATTGATTATTGTTTTTTTAAAAAAAAAAAAAAATTTTGCACTGAAATATAAATTTTTTACGCAACAACAACTCGGCCTATTTGGCGACAACTAAAGGACTAGTTGGATTCGAATTCAAGATAACTACATCCTAGTTACCACTGTATATTAGATGCAAATGTTACAGCATTGCTGAATGTAAGCCTATTAGTTATTTTATGAAAAAATCTGAATTAATCTCAAAAATTCCTTCTGCTAAGTCCAAATGGGTTTTGGCATAATTTTTAAAAAAAATATATAATTTTATTGGTGATTGTATACAAAAATTATTTATATGTATTATCCTTTAAATATCATCTACCAATTATGCGTATTCTAGGTTATTTTGTTATCTATTAAGAATATTTTTTGCTCTTGTTTGTTACAAAATTAAGTCTGTTTAAAAAGGGGTTACAATATTATGAACGCATTCTCATTCAAATCATTCGAATCTTAACTATTTTTGGAGGTAAAAAAATTATTCTATATTTTTCTTATTTATAAAAAATAATAAATAAAATATTACTTTAAGAATATTTAAATTTTTTGTGTTGGTAAATATTTAGTCATAATAAATAGAGCACCTTTTGTTAAGGCAAGACCTATTGTTCACCTAAAAGAATTGTTTCAGATAATGTAAACTAAAGAAAAGATAAAATATTCATCTAACCGAATCCAGTATGCATACAACAGGAAGACTAATTATAGTTCATCCTTTTACTTGCACATTAATTAGGTGTAAAGCAAGGGCATGCGAACATTTTGCTCCCAATTATTTATACAGAATTTACCATAGTAGCTTGTGCTATAACTATTTTAAAGGATAATTTCCATAGTGTCTGCTTAAATACTATTTGAGTATCATTTTTTTCTCTTTGATAAATATTTAACTAATTTTTGGTGTTTAAAACTTCAACTACCATTTTTTTTCAATTAAAAGTTAGTTGGGATAATATTTTGTTGCAATTTAAACTGAATAAAAAAATGATTATTATTAATTTTTTGTTTAGTATAAATTGCATTAGTTTTTTTTTGCCATCAAAGTTTATATAAAATTTAATTAACTTTCTACCATTTTTTTTATAGAAATGGGAAAATTACAGAGAAATGAGATAATTCAAAATTATGTAAATGAAATTTTTTTTCTATTAAATTTTTACATTCATTTGTTCGTGTTGTTAGTTTTTACGTTGAAATAAATTTGATACAATAATAAAATACGACCTGTAGCAGAAAACCATTTCTCTTTTATTTTATGCTTGAATGTTATATCCTCTTTCAAAGTAGTTTGCTTGGCAGCCATAGATCGATGGAGGCGTTGTTTCCACTTTTTGTAGCAGTGCTGAATTCAGCTTCAGTTTTTCGTTTATACAAATCCTTAAATTGTTATCAACAGTACCAACATAATGTCCTTTTAAGTTGTTTTTGGTATGGAGGAACAAAACAAAAAAATAAGAATAGGGTGCTAGGAAACGACAGGAATTCCTTATTGCGACAAAACGTGGTTGATAGAGATGTCCATGTGACATAGTGAAACATGGAAAAAACTCTTTTTCTGAGCCTCTCAAGTACTTTTTGATCAGCTTCACTGTTAATAGACTGCCTGACTGATCAGTCGTTAGTTTTTGATGTTGAAGGTCTCCTTGACTGAGGTTCGTTTTCCACTGCTTCGCAGCCCCCCAATTAGACTTTATGGCAAATAAAAACTTGTTCTTTTAATAAGAAATATTCTCCATTACAGAAGCCGTTGTCGTGATTCCAATGACTGTAATTTTCCTGAGACTTTCACAAGGCTTCTTTATAAAAAACTTAATTGACAGTTTATCTTGGAGAAACTCTGACCTCAGAAAGGGGTTCACTCGTTCCTCATATTCATATGTTGTCGGTGTTGACGGTTTTCCTGAGCAAGGTACATCCTCCACTGCTTTTCGGCAACCCATAAATATATGGTTCCGATAAACTTGTGCTCTTAGTAACGATTATTCCAAATAAATTCGTTGTAAATTTTTGTAAATCAAACTCGTGGATTCACAAAGCTTAACACAAAAATCGACAACACATCACATTACTCAAAATTCTGCTATTCCATTTTTTTGTATGCAAAAACTCTATTTTTGATTATCAAGCTATACGAGGTCTGTTCAAAAAGTATCGCGAATTTTGTGTTTTTTCAAAAATTATTTATTTATTCATGAATATCTATTTTGTCCCCTTCAAAGTAATCCCCACCAGATATTATACACTTGTGCCAATATTTTTCCTATCCTCGAAGCACTTGTTCAGCTCCTCCTTCAATGCCGTCTGTATCTCCTCAATCGTAGCTTAGCGTCGTCCTTTCATGGGGCTCTTCAGTTTCGGGAACAAGAAAAAGTCACAAGGGGCCAGATCTGGGGAATATTAGTGTGTTGTTTTTGGCCAAAAATTCGCGCACAAGCAACGATGCGTGAGCAGGGGCGTTATCATGGTGCAAAAGCCAATTTTTGTTCTTCTACAAATCCGGACGTTTCTGGCGGATTGTTTCACGTAACTTGCGCATAACTTGCAGGTAATATTCCTTATTGACCGTTCTACCCTGTGGTAAGAACACATTATGCACCACGCTCCTGCAATTGAAGAAAACTGTAAGCAAAACCTTCACATTCGACCGAACTTGGCGCGCTTTTTTCGGTCTTGGCTCGTGTGGCAGCTTCCATTGCAATGAATGAGCTTTGGTTTTCACGTCATAACCATAATCCTATGATTCGTCACCAGTTATGACCGTCTGGAGCAAATTAGGATCATCACAGACAGAGTCCAACAGCTCCTTAGCAATGTTAATGCGATTCTGTTTTTGGTCGAAATTGAGCAATTTTGGTACGAATTTCGCGGCGACCCGTCTCACGCACAAATCTTTGGTAAAAATCGAATGGCACGAGATTTTTTGATCAATTTTTTGGATTGGGCAAAAATCTAAGACGAGCCAAAACACATGCAAGCAAAGCATCTGTCAAAAATTAACTGAGCATTCAAAATAGCCGAACATATCGGTATAAGTGAGAGACATGAGTACCAATATAACGCCACAAAAATCAAAAATTCGTGATACTTTTTGAACAGACCTCCTCAGGTAGTTATCAAACGAGGTTAAGCCATCTATTGTAGAAGGCACACTTTTTTGACGGATAATGCCAGTGCTGCCATATTGACCTCAGTGATAAAACAACTTGTAAGGTAACTGTTTTAAGAAAAGTGGTATTTTACAATATTGCTTATAACTTTTTAGCTTTACTTCCTTTTTTGCAAACTAGTAGACTCTTTCTCTTATGTTTCTGTATTATCCGTAAAATAAAATTGTATTAGATAAATCTTGACAAATGAAGTACAGTAAATTTCTGATTGACTTTTTATACTTTTAAGTCTTAAATAAATATAGAAAATAATAACTATTGCAGGGGAATTGTATCAGATTTCTCCAAATGCTCTTTGTAAATAAATTTTTTTTCTTGCGCAAAATTATTAAAAATGTTATCGAACAAGTAATATTTGTAAAAAGAACTACAAATTTGGAAGGATTATGATTATTTATTTATTTAATATTGTTTTTGATAATAAAACAGTTCCACAAAAAAATTAATTAAATAAATATGGTTTTTAAGGTGAAAAAATACTTTGAAGGTGTAAGTTTCTATTATTGCTAAAATAAAATTTTTAGTTTTTAGTTGAATTTAATTTGATGATGAACTCATTACGATTTTTAAAAAAAACCAATATTTTTATGAGTTCTGAATTTTAAACTAAACAAAATTACCATTTTGGAGAATATTTGTCCTTAATTTGTTCATTTTTCATTGAACCTAATTATTATTTAAATTTATATTGTAATAATTGTCGAAAAAATACCATATCTGAGATTTCTAAATGAATTTTTTGATAGTCATTCTGGAAACAAATTAAATAGTAACAGCTGAAATTATAATCATAGTACAGGAGTAGATTTAAAATAAACTTTAATGGATTTTTCAAAGAAATCACTGCCTAAATACGAGTCAGTAATATTAACAAAGATAATTTACGTAATTTAAATAAATAGTCTACATAAGGTATACTGATTATTACATTTATATTTAGCGGTTGTTAAAGGATATATATATATCTATAGTCGTATTTGGAAAGTTTTCCGTTTTCTCTGGCAATTGTTAATTTTAAGTTCATTTTTAGAATTCGGTAGAGAAGACGACAGACAGGCAAATTGGGTAGTACGGGCATTTCTAATATTTAGTTCTTATCTGATGTTGATGATGACAGGCAAAAGGGTTGAAATTAACCATTATGAAAACCGTGTAGATAATAACAATAATCTGTAGCGGGAATCTTTTACCTTATTTTAGGGTGTTTTTGTTCTAATCTCGGCATTTATCGCTATTAACGACTCAGTTAATGTTAGCACAGAAATATCTTTTCAGTTCATGGTATATCCTTTTATAGACACGCACACATACACATATATTTATATAATTATATATGCACATAATGGTCTGGAATTTTTCCAATATGCTGACTTTTCATTCTGTTCGTGATGATATCCTCTATCTATTCAGTTATAATAGGCGATATTGTTAAGAAAGTTTGCCTTTGAAATATGAAATCTCTGCAATGATGACATTTAGCTTATTTTATTGTAAAGAAAGCTACAAGATGTGAAAATTTCCACTCTATCTTATATGTGTATGTGCACATGCATACACAAAAAAAAAACGAAAAAAAAACAGTTGCGCTTTTATTTGTTTCTTACAATTTCACTTTTCTCAATTAAGCTTAAAAGTTCAATTGGCACCATCCTAAAAGGATTATTTACCAGTGATTTAAAAGTAAAATGATCAGAGATGAAAAAATTCATTTGATGTACGTCAACTTGAGTAAATAATTGGTTTTGTAAAACTACAATATCAACTTTCTTCTATTTGAAGATTCAGATAAGTCGACTACCATCCATACTAGTCTATTTTGTCTGGTTGTAACCTTCAACAAAATCTTACAATTTGCTAGAAAATAATAAGAAAAATGTGATAAGATTTATATTGTCAATAAATGCTAACTGATGCTAACTTCTTAGATTGTAAGTAGATACATTTTCATTACCTTTTCAGACAGTAGAATATTCGAATCAATTAACTGAGAATAGATAGGCACGATGCCTTTATTAGATTTTGGTTAATTAGTGGTAATGCGAGACTGATTAATTACCTCAGAGACGAATTAGTAATCGATTTTCTAAAATAACATTCTATGAAAAATAAATGGAGTCACAATATGGCCGCTTTGAAAATACTTCTACTGCATTTCTAATCAAAATAAATTATACCAATTTAAATTCATTGAAATTTTATCAATTAAAATTTTCAAATTAAATCTGATCAAAAATTGAAGTTTTATTCAATAATAACAAACAAGTCATATTTGGATACAATAATTTATTTATGATGGCATAAATTCTAATTACCATACTCGTTATTTGATATTTTTCAGTTATATTAATTGAGAATGAATTGTGAATAAATTTGGCATTATGTGAAAAGTTGTGAATATTTTTAATGTTCCTAATTAAAAGTTGGCTTTTTTATAGCATTATTTCACTTCTACAAGAGTTGTATGATTAATACCTGTCCTTGATGAAAAAAAAAACCATTTTACGAAAAATTTCATTTTATTTGATTTAGTTTTAAATATATATATTTGGTATCAGCAACTAATAATGCCTACTTATCTTTATAACTAAAACTATTCCCTTATCCAAAACTATAGTGTCCTTTATCCTTTTGAAATAAAAAAATATATTTTCCCTTTACGATTTGATGGAAATAGCTTATAAAACTTTATTTTTTGTGTTTTTTTTAAAAGAAACCTTCATTTTATACTGATTTAATATTTTTATATACTATGAGGGTTGTATGATTAATACCTGTCCTTGATGAGAAAAAAACAATCTTACGAAAAATTTCATTTTATTTGATTTAGTTTTAAATATATATATTTGGTATCATCAACTAATAATGACTATTTATACTTTTAACTAAAACTATTCCCTTATCCAAAACTATAGTGTCCTTTATCCTTTTGAAATAAAAAAATAGATTTTCCCTTTACGATTTGATGGCAATAGCTTATAAAACTTTATTTTTTGTGTTTTTTTTAAAAAGAAACCTTCATTTTTACTGATTTAATATTTTTATATACTATGAGGGTTGTATGATTAATACCTGTCCTTGATAAGAAAAAAACAATTTTATGAAAAATTTCATTTTATTCGATTTAGTTTTAAAAATATATATTTGGTATCATCAACTAATAATGACCATTTATCCTTTTAACTAAAACTATTCCCTTATCCAAAACTATAGTGTCCTTTATCCTTTTGAAATAAAAAAATATATTTTCCCTTTACGATTTGATGGAAATAGCTTATAAAACTTTATTTTTTGTGTTTTTTTTAAAAGAAACCTTCATTTTATACTGATTTAATATTTTTATATACTATGAGGGTTGTATGATTAATACCTGTCCTTGATATGAAAAAATCAATTTTATGAAAAATTTCATTTTATTCAATTTAGTTTTAAAAATATATATTTGGTATCATCAACTAATAATGACTATTTATCCTTTTAACTAAAACTATTCCCTTATTTAAAACTATAATGTCCTTTATCCTTTTGAAAAAAAAAATATATTTTCCCTTTACGATTTGATGGCAATAGCTTATAAAACTTTATTTTTTGTGTTTTTTTAAAAAAGAAACCTTCATTTTTACTGATTTAATATTTTTATATACTATGAGGGTTGTATGATTAGTACCTGTCCTTGATATGAAAAAATCAATTTTATGAAAAATTTCATTTTATTCAATTTAGTTTTAAAAATATATATTTGGTATCATCAACTAATAATGACTATTTATCCTTTTAACTAAAACTATTCCCTTATTCAAAACTATAATGTCCTTTATCCTTTTGAAAAAAAAAATATATTTTCCCTTTACGATTTGATGGCAATAGCTTATAAAACTTTATTTTTTGTGTTTTTTTTTAAAAAGAAACCTTCATTTTTACTGATTTAATATTTTTATATACTATGATGGTTGTATGATTAATACCTGTCCTTGATAAGAAAAAAACAATTTTATGAAAAATTTCATTTTATTCGATTTAGTTTTAAAAATATATATTTGGTATCATCAACTAATAATGACTATTTATCCTTTTAACTTAAACTATTCACTTATCCAAAACTATAATGGCCTTTATCCTTTTGAAAAAAAAATATATTTTCCCTTTACGATTTGATGGAAATAGCTTATAAAAATTTATTTTTTGTACTTTTTTTAGAAGAAACCTTCATTTTTACTTATTTAATATTTTTATATATTATGAGGGTTGTATGACTAATACCTGTCCTTGATGAAAAAAACCCATTTTTATGTATAAAATTCAGATTATCATTGAGCAAAGACTTCTTTTCGCTATGTACGCTAAAAAATACGATCTCTAAGCCTTCAGCAATCATTAAAAAATAGAAAATAATCACTGAGAACTATATAGTTCGAATATGATGGATGCTGTACAATTCGTATCCTAACTCATGATATTTTGCTATGACGATGTCACAAGTATGCACGCGTGCATTGTCTTGAAGCAGGAGCTTTGTTTTTACTATATGCGGACGTTTTTCTTCCTTACCGTCATTGAAACGATTCAATAACTTGGCATAATACATGCCATAAATCGTATTATCATTTTCAAGATAATCGGCATGAATTATGCAGTGTGAATTTTAAAATACTGTTTGTTGGCCGTTAAAATTGCATTGGCCTTTATTAGCGCTGGTTTGCCACAGAAAACTCCCTATTTGGAATGATCTTTGGTATCTGGTGTACTGTAATGAATCTATTTTTCGTCAACAGTTATGAATCAACACCAAAAATCATTTGGATTGCTCTTTAACATCGCCAAATATTCTAAAATTGACAGACACACATGCGTGTTTATGTTCAATTGTGAGCAATCATGGCAGCCATCTTGCGGGAAGCTTTGTCATATCTAAATAAGTTGTTCAAATATCTGCATCTACTCAATTAAGATGTCTACAGCCTCAGTAATCTCACGCACTTTCACTCTCCGTTAATTTATCAATATTTCGTGGAGTTTCGTAGACTTTCTTTGTCAAAAATACTTGTGCGGCCGCGTTTAAATTTAGTTCTCCAGTATTTAATTATCAATAATCAAGGTCCATAGTCTTTTCTAAATTCCAATTTTATATTATTTAAAAAAAAATATTTTATCACAGTCAATATTCGATTTTTTCCATTATTGTAAAAACACAGAAGTCATTGACTTTAAATAGCTGTCACTGATAAACCAAATGATGGGGCTATTTAAAAAATTAGCAGAATTTTTATAAAAAGCTCTATATATGAAAAATAGACTTTTTTTAATAGCAGCGATATTATATCTTGCCGAGGATTAGGTATTAATCATATAACCATCCTATTACGGATTTTGGTTCAAATTTTTCCATACAAAGTAACGAACAAACTTGCTTATTAGTAAAATACTCCTTATTATAAGTCATCTTATAAGAAAAGATAGGTTATGAAATAATGAAATGTAGATAAAACTTGTCTGCTTAAAAGTGCGTCCGATTCAGATAAAGAAAAACTATTGTATTGTAGTAAAATATGTATAAAGACCGTCTTAAGAATTTTCTGTTTGAGATATGGGAAAGCAAGCTCGTATGTACAATATACGTAGGACGGTCAATTCTGAGTGGTACACCACCATTTGTTTGTCTGAAGTCTTCGGAGAAATTCGAAAAACGAACAAGAGAAGTCGAATCATTGTGCACCATGACAATGCGAGCTCTCACACATCGGCTCAAACCAGCGCCTTTTTGACCGGACAAAACGTCGAATTGATGGGTCATCCTCCGTACAGCCCTGACTTGGCACCCAATGACTTCTTTTTATTCCCACACATCAAGAAAAAAATGCGTGGTCAACGATTTTCGTCGCCAGAAGATGCTGTTGAAGCATTCAAAAACCATGTTTTGGAGGTGTCTCAATCGGAGTGGAAAAAGTGCTTCGAAAATTGGTTTGAGCGCATGCAAAAGTGTATAAATCTTGATGGAGAATATTTTGAAAAACAATAAAACCTTTTTCGTTGATAAATATTCGCATTTTCATTATTAGGCCAGAAATATATATAGTAGCCCACGTATAGTATTCAGGAAATTACAGAATCAATACCTATTGAAATTTTAATGCGCTGTTGTTCACGATGAAACTTACTGTAAGACAGAAATCTCTTCAGAAATCATACTTTACAGAAACACTTCAAAAAGAAAATTAACCACATAAAAAATAGGTAAATTTGGGAATCAGGATATGGTCTGTTAGTCAATATATTGAGTCTTGAACTTCCTCCCGAAGGCACAATAAACTCTCCAATAATTAAGTATACTGAATAGAAACTGCACAGAAAACTAAGAATCTACTGTATTTTGATTACCAAAATTATGTCCTTTTAAGAACAACAAAAAACATATAGACTAAGATGGGGTATTTTTTTACGATAAAAACTCATTGATAGAGATGGCCAAATATCCTTAAAGTCCGATCTGTAGTAAAGATCCCTTTTTATGAGTCTTTCAAGGACTGATTTATAAAAAACTTGGGTGATAGTTTATCATGCATGGTCTGTCCACATTTTCTATAGTTTTAAATGTTGCGGACCACTTCCTGAGCAAGGTGCATCTTCGAATGTCTTGGCCATCCATTAAGCACCGACAAACTTGCCCTTTTAATAAGGACTGTTCCACGTAGGGTCGTTACAACTATTTATAAGATAAATTCGTGCATGTCGTACCCTTGTTCAGGAATTCCATACTGTTGCCAGATCAGTCTTAGTGATACCATTTTCATTTAATTTCATATCTCGTAGTTTAGCGCCCGGAGGACCGGGTATATACCACAACACTTACTAAATATATAAAAAAAATCAACAAAATAATGGGTACTAAAATTTGATGAAAAATAGAAAAACTCCTGCAAACTTAACTTAATTGGTACCATAAATAAATACAGTATAAATAGGTCCGATATTTTAGATGAAAAAGGACATAATCAATAATGCACATTATTCTGTAGTTATTGAAATTTATCTAAATTTGTCTTAAGTTTTTTTTGTTTGTCTCTATTTAAATAAGAAGAGGATATATTTTCATCATAATATCTCATATTACAGCCATCTTAGAATATTAAATAAATCCTTTTCATAAATATGCATCATTTGCTAAAAAAAAACAGCAATTTATTCCGGATCAGACAGTTAAAAAATGATAACAATGGAAAAACTGTAGATATTTATATCTTCCATTTAAATGAGATACTATAATATCAGTATTACTATTTGTTTTTCTTTTATCACATATTCATTTTGATATTCATAGGAAAGAAATGTACTCAAAACTGATTAAAATGAAAGTACCTTCTTAGACTTATATCGTATGGAATTTATTCATATCGAGGCAATGTAAGAAAGATATTGTAGAAAAATGATTGCTTTATTTCAATATTGATTTTATCTGCCAGCAATTACAGAGCTTCTTGAGTACATCTTGACATGGTTTTTTGAGCGTCTCCTTTCTCTTTAAGTAAATCTTTATGGCGCATCTCTTTACAGACAACACACATTAATGGACACATACTATAAGACTACAAGGCCATTAAGGTATACTTATTGGTAAGTGTATACATATACATTGACATAATTATATGGTAGGATTTTTTGCTAATTTTCCATTTATTTTTTCCATATGTTCGTATAGGCACGTAAAGGTTTTGTTGAATATATTTGAAGCCAAAGAAGGTATACTGAATCACAAAGTGGAAAAATCATTCAAAGAAGGTATGTCAATAGACGAATATTCTGTCGTTTTAGTCTTCCAAGGAAAGAAAGTCATTATCGATAATAAGGATTACATTCAGTTTATACAATATTTTCCATTTTCAGTAGCAATTATAGTTTTTCTCTGAATAAGTAGAATATTATCAAATTTATTTACAAGCAATAAAATTTTGCACAATTAACCATCATTCAGTTACTTTCCTTTTATATTATTTATTGTCTAATTAAACTATTAATATAATAAATATTAATAGTTGGTATATATTTTCTGTTTATAAAAGTAATTGTATGGAAAAATATTCTGAACTTGACAAAAATATGCTATCAAAAACAAGACTCTGTAGAGCCTCTCTTCTTGCACATAATTTCTTATATGAAAACCATAGTGTTTCCAATGTTATTTGTAAGAACCTGTTAATAATTAATATTCTGAAAACGGTATTATTGATCCACTTTTATATATTGTAGTATTTATACCTGGGCACATTTATAGGTCCTGTCACAGAATCGCCGTCAGCCATTATTTTATGGGTTAGGGATTGCTTATAATCACTACTCCGGTAGATTATCCCTCTCCTCCAAACGGAGTGTTTTTAGCTGAGTGTCGCCGGCCCGCCAACATACTTCAGTGTCTGTTCCTTTCCGTTTGAAATCGAGTGCAATAAAAGAACACGTGCTGCGTGCTCTCCATCACTCCGTCACAAGAAGGGCACATTATGGTGCTATTATTAAGCCTGTAAACCTTTATGTCTCATTAAGAATTGGGATAGACAGAAGCCTACCTCAATATGTCATCCATTTATCCACGGATCCAGCACCAGAAAGAGACGGTGAGTCCATCTGCTACATGGTTGTCTTAATGTTCAAAGTTAATTTTGTTTGGCCGCCATTTTGGTTCAGATGACATTTGTGTATTGGCATTTGACAGTCGTAGAGAATGGTCGATCATAATTTATTATGGAATATCTAACACCGCAACAATGTATTGAAATTATTTAAACATTTTATTTAAATAATTGTTTAATTGTGACTTCTTTTATGTTAATCATATGCCGAGCAAGTCAACCATTCAGCATTTAATAAATAATTTTGAAAATATGCATTCACAGAGAGATAAAGCGAAGACTGGATGACAATTAAGCCAATGTACACCTGAAAAGATTGATGCGGTTAGGCAGAGTTTTGCTGAATCGATGGCGTGATTAAGAATTGGAAATATCTCCATCATGTTTGTTAAAAATTCTCAAAAAATATTTACCTTATTACCCATATAAAATTCAATAGAAAGCACAGCTGCAGGCAAATGACCATGAACGGCGGCGAGACTGGAGTGCTCAAGTTTTGGAGCTCGGTATAGGCGACCACCATTTTTCGTAAAAAATTAATATTGGCTAGATTTGTTAATAAACAGAATAGCTGCTATTGGGGCACTGAAAACCCTCAACTGATACACCAAACTGTATGGTGGGGCATCATTGAACCATATTTCTTTGAGGATGCTAGAGGTAATGCTCTAACAGTTACTGGTGACGGCTATCTGGAAATGTTGGATAACGTTCTCCTACCCGAAATAAATCAATAAGAGCTAAATAATATGTGGTTCCAATAAGGCAGTGCTACATCAAATACAACTCGTGGTACAATGAAAATTATGAGAGAAATTTTTCGAGGCCGAATAATGTCAAAAAGTGGTGATATCGACTGGCCCCCATAATACCCTAATTTGAATCTTCCCAATTACTTCAGTTTGGGGTACTTAAGGGAAAAGGTGTACAGTAACAAACCAACCACAACATCGATGCTTAAGGACAACATTCCAAATGAAATTGCTGAAATAACACCAGAAGTCTGCGAAAATGTTATAAAAAATGTGCTTAAAGAACCACGCCTTTACGCCATGGTCAAAGGCGGACATCATATTCCATGCATAATGTTAAAGACCATATAATCAATCAATAAAATGTAAATTATAAAATTGTATTTAATTTCAAGGTTATTAAAAAAAAACTTTGACCTGGAACTTAAAACGGACCCTGTACCACCGTGTTACTCTGACTTCTCCGACGGTCCAGCAAAATTTAATTTATAAATAAATCAATTTTTTAAAAACTGTATGTGCCATCTAGTGGATCTGCTAAAATATTATTAATATCAGCCAGAAATTAGAAAACTATACCTTGCGATATTATTATATCTAGTCCATGCTGGTCTATAAATCTTTCGGGCCATTTAGCTTAATTTTCTTATTAGATCCTGGACCGGGATAAATCTGTCTAGTACTCGAAACATTTTTTTCCCCGCAAACTTGCATAATTTAAATTTATAGGTCTTGCTCCATTTTCAAATTATTGTCATATAAAAAAATACCATCAACGCAATATGGCATTGTTCGAGCAAATAAATTACTTAATTAATTTTCCAAACATTAAGTAATTTATATTAAAGGGTTTTTTCCCCAAACATAATATACCATTTATTAAAATATCTACTAATATGTAGAAAAAAAAGTTTTTTAACTAAATTTTAAATAAAATTCTTAGTAAGGAAAACAATACTGAGAAAAGGGATCTTCATAACAATTCCCAAAAAATAATGAATTTAAAAATTTAAAAGTTCTTTTTATATTGTAGTAAAATTCTTGCTAAAATATTCAAATATTTGTGCTGAATTTAAAAAGCTTACAAATATAATTCTACTATATATGTGATATGGTAAGTATATATTTAAATTTAATGGTTAAAACATTGAATTTATATTCAGTTACTATTTTCTTGTATAGATAAAAATTTTAAAATTATTACTCGATGGTTGTATGATTAATACCTGACGTTGTATTTTTATGTGTAAAATTCAGTTTATTTTTTAATATAATCTCCTTTACAATACACTGATTTCAAAGTTTATAAGAAAAAAGATTACTCCAACCCTTCAAAATAGACGTTTGCTTTAAAAGATTACACATATCTTATCGTTTAAGTCACATCTTTTTCTCTTTTTCTACCAAGCGATTTTTTTTTTATATTAGAGAATTGGATATAATTGTTGGGACCTAAATCTGCCGAATATATTAATTTTACAGATCATTTTTACGGTAGACATCTGTAATTTTACAGCTCATTTTTTTGGTCCAGGACATTCTTTATCAAAAAATGTTCACCTCTCCAATATTTTATGGTCGATAACAAAGGTACACAGTTCCTTCAAACTTCTTTGAGTTCCGCTGTTATCTCATCATTCGAGTTTTTTTTTAACAACTATTTTTTCCATTATTGTAAAATTACAAAAGTTGTTGCCTTTAAATACCTGTCACGGGTAAACTAAATAATACAGCTACTTGAAAAATTTAACAGGATCCTTATGAAAAGTTAAATTTAAGAAAATTGAAGTTGTTTTATTAGTAGCAACAACATATTTTACCAAAGATTAGCTATTAATCATACAACCCTTATATTTATTGTAATATTTACTATTTAAGCATATTAATATGCAATAAATATTTATAATGCTTGTATTTACTTGTAGTTATTAAATATGCAATATAATAGAATATTTTAGTAAAGTACGGAATAATTTCCATTGCAATTAATTTAATGATTAAATAAAATGTTCCCTGAACTATCATAAAGACAATGACATGACATTTCCCAGCACGTGATAATAACGATGATACAATAAAATTGTTAATGCTTTGGTACCGCTTTCCGGTCTTTATTAATTACATTCCAAAAATTAAACAGAAGCAATTTTCAGATTCCTGGTTGGTACTCGTATTTTCGTATTTCGTTCATTTCACAATCGTTGATGATGCTTTCTGCAAATAATATCACGTAAATATTTTCCATAATTTTTCCGTAATAATTTTTACCTTTCATTCCTTGATGATTAAACCGAAATCTCATCTAGCCCTATTACACATCATTACATTCTATCATTTCCACATTAATGATAGAACGATTATGTTGAATATTTCTATCGAAAATTACAAAGCATTCATTGTTCTAGATATTTTCCAGGTATAGATAGAAATATGAGAAACCCGATTATGAATATAAGGATTTTTTATTCCCATATGAAACCATTCTGTACGATAATATATGAAATTAAAATTTCTATAAAAGCTTTGAAGTTATACGATTAATACGTGTGCACAACTTATTCAATATGGTACAAAAGCATTGCTTTTTGGTAATATTCCCTTTCGAATAATTGTAAAACCAAGGGTATAATTGTATGGAAAATTCGAAATAATGACTCTGAAAATTATTAAAAAAAATCCTTTTTACAACAAAAGTCTGCTTTTATGAAATTGGTATTTCGAATATAAGTTTTTGCACGCACATCAAAAATATTCAATGGAGGAGAATATTTCAAAAATATCGAAAAATATATTCATGTACTCTCGTATGTATTTAAGTACTTAAATTGTACATACTCCTTCCTACGTTAACGTATATATGTAAATTTGGGCTTTATTATAATATAGCTCGCATTTTTAGTCCTTGTTTAGGGAGAATACCCTGCCATCTGATCATTTGAAATAAGTACGCAGATGTATGGGATTTCGTTTTGTATAGCATAGCACCTGTTTGAAATGAAAATTCTATTAAATTTATTGCGATTTGGAAACGAGATGACAGGATAAAAGTGAAAAATTTCTATTGAGCTTTGAAGGAGCGGCATTTGGAAAATGTGACATGCTACAACAATCGCACTCCACATTGCGCTCTATGCATTGTATTTAGATGATATCCAAATAGATTTAAATTTGATGAAATGATGTGTTTGCTTGCTGTCAGGTAAAATTAAATTGTACTTGTGATATTTTTATTATTTCAAAGCTAACAGATAATAGTGACTTCATAATACAAGAAGATATAAGAAAAAAACCAGATGAATATTTGCTAAAATACTTCTTCTCTATTGTTCGGCTTAAACCAATTTCATATAAATGAGATACATTGGAATTTAAGATAATTACGCATTTGTTTTTATTTTTTATTATGATAATAGCTAACTTTTTAATTAAATATTTATTATGAGATTTTATTGATTTAAAGCGTATTGTTAATTTTAAATTAAGAAAAAGAAAGAAGAAAGCGTTTTATATGATTTTAATTGGAAAATAAAAAAAGTTTTAATGCCAAGTTGCGATTTGTCAACAATTAATTGCTAGTTATTAGTCTGGTTAGAGCATTATAAGGAATTATTTGCCAATATGCTCGGAAAATTTCAAAAATTTTAGCTGCCGGAAGTGTTTAAATCGATTTTTAGCATGGTCAGAAGGACTTTAAGCAGGAATATACTTCTTATCGAAAATATAGTCGAACAAAAATTAAGTATTATATTAACTAATAATATGAAGGTCCCTTTCAAATCTGCCTGCGTTCATTATTGATCATCTAGAATATCTCCTGAGTGATTTTTTAGATTATCGTTTTTAAAAAGTATGACTGGAAAATAAGGTTCAGGGAAAAATTTAAAAAATATCGGTTTAAGGATTCATAGATATTGCTTAAAAGTTAAAAATACGATTAATATTCTTTAAAGATAAATATTTTGTGGAATTAATGATGAAATTATGAGTGACTCCAGAACTTCTTTATCTACAGCACCATTACATACATTTTCCTAAACCCATTCTACGAAAATATCAATGAAACAGACAAGAAAGATTCTTGAGTGGCTCTAGTACGTGCACTTTTCAAAAATTCAATGAATATATTATTTTTTAATTATTTAAATTCAAGTTCTATATTATTTTAGCATCTTATGAGGGTATGCAGATCCCTTTGGATTTTACTTAACATACAGAGTGCGTTTTATGTTCCAGGTTAAAGTTTTTTAACTTTTTAATGGAATATAATTTTTTTAACTCTATTTTATTAATTGAAATACATTGTCTTTAGAATTATATATGAAATAGGATGTGAGTTAAATTATCGGTTCTAGCTGCGGCGCAAAGGTTAGCTCTTTTAAGGACATTTTTGATAAAATTTTTACAGCATTCTGGTGTTATTTTAGCATTTTCGTTTTGAAGCATGTCTTTAAGCATCAAAGTTAGGTTCGTTTGTTATTGTGTACCTTTTTTTTAAAGTATACTTATATGAAAAAATCGGGAGGGTTTAAATCAGGGGAATTTCTCTCAAAATTTGGATAGAGGCATGAGCTTTGTGTGACGTGGCACCGACTTTTTGGAACCACATGTTCTGTAACATAGGTCTAATTAATCCAATTCGGGTAGAAGAAAGATTACCAACATGTCCCGATAGCGGTCACCAGTAATTGTTACAGCATTTCCTTCAGCATTCTTAAAGAAATATGGCCCAATAATACCGCCAGCCCAAATGGGGCATTATACAGTTTGGTGTATTAATTGAGGGTTTTTCGTACCCCGGTAGCAGCTGTTCTATTTATGAACAGAGCCAGCAAAGTCGAAGTGTGCTTGGTCGCTCATAATGATTTTTATCCAAAAATGGTGGTCGTCTATAAAACTCGAGCACTCCAGCAAAACTCGATTTTTATCGATCACTCTCGCCAACAGACAAATGTCATGCAAACCAAAATGGCGGTCAAACAAAATCAACATGGAACATAAAAAGCACTCTGTATTTACTGTAAGCTGTCAGCAAGTATATGTGTTTTAGTCAGTACAGCTAACAGGAGTGTCCTAAAAAGAGGGTAACCATTTTAATTTGTTTCGTTTTTTGTCAGCTCTCATTTTATTACCAGAAATTAGATACGGCGAAATAATTATAGAGTCTTATGATCTTCAACAACGTGCAATACTTATTAAAATATTTTAAGAAACTAATTCATTAATTATTATTTCTTTTACAAAATTGCTGATAGTCCGGAGACTTCCTATGAAACTGATAGTCCGAAGACTTTGATAAGAATTGAATATTTTAAAGAATATTTTAAATAAAGATTTGGATTTATGCCCGCATTAAATTCAGGTGATAAAGAATCTGATTTTTACGGGAAAATGACAATAAGTGATGAAGTGTATTTTCAATAACGCGGCTTTGCCGCTTGTTTGGACATGAAAATCTGGTGGCAGTGACCTCTACACTCTCAGAAAAAGCTGGTGCCATTTTTCTTTGATGAAACTGCTGGCAATATAGTTACGGTGACAGATGACAGGCTACAGAACATTTTTATCGATAAATTGGGTCAATTAGGGTTGTACGACATGTGGTTTGAACAAGATGACATGTGGTTTGAACAGGTTGACATGTGGTTTGATCAATGATTCCCCCGCCCCCCTCGTTGCTTCCTAGAATTTAGCATTTTATTAATGGAAAATGACCATAACTGATCAAAAATAAAATTTCACAATTTAAAGAAAATTTACGCAATGAAATCAATTAAATAATCCGAAAATGTGTAAAAATGTATTGGAAAATGTTATCAAAACAGTAAAAAAAATTATTCTACATGGCCAGAGCCCCTTTTTTATTCGATATTATTTATTAAATTTAATTTTTAAGTCTCTAGTCTCCACATGAGGACATATTAGACAGGACTCATTGCACTACAATCGAGACGGAACTATCCATTCCTTTACCCATGAGTCTTCCCCCTAAGGCAATCACTCCTTCCGAAGTTGCCAATATAATCAAGCTCCTTCCCAAAAATAAAGCTCCTGGCTATGATCTGATTACCTCCAATATACTCCAACAACTCCCTAAAAGAGCAATAGTTTTCCTTGCGACAATATATAACTCCATCCTTAGAACAACACATTTCCCAATCCTCTGGAAATTTGCAATCATTAAAATAATCCCTAAGCCCAATAAACCAATAAACCGGCCCACTTCCTACAGGCCAATAAGTCTCCTTCCACTTCTCTGAAAAATCTTTGAAAAAATCCTCCTTCGCCGCTTATATCCTCTACTCGAATCTTCAAATTTAATTCCTAATCACCAATTTGGTTTCCGCGCCGAACACTCCACTACCCAGCAGTGTCATCGTGTTGTCGATTTCATTGCATCCTCTTTAGAAAGAAAAGAGTACTGTCCCGGTGTGTTTCTTGATATAAGTCAAGCTTTTGATAGAGTTTGGCATCCGGGTCTACTCTGGAAACTCAAGAGGTTCCTTCCTTCCACCTATTTCCTAATCCTAAGATCATTCCTTTCCAACCGACACTTCCAAGTAAATGAATCCAACCAACTGTCCAATATCTCTCCGATATTGCCTGGGGTTCCTCAGGGTAGCATACTTGGACCAATCGTCTACAACATTTACACATCCGATATCCCAACCTGCCCTAATACCTTCTTTGCTACATACGCCGATGATACGGCCTGCCTTGCATCTAGCGAAAATCCCCAACATGCTTCCGAAACTCTCCAAATCCAAATCCAAACCCTCCAGAACTGGTTTACTAAGTGGAGAATAAAAGTCAATGAAAGTAAATCTATCCAGGTAACTTTTACTCTCCGTCGTGAGACATGCCCTCACATATACCTTAATGGCAGTGCCATACCTCAACACACCGAAGCTCGGTATCTAGGACTGTACTTAGACAAACGCTTGACATGGAACCCACATACAAGACTTAAAAGACAAGAACTTAAAAGACGATACCTAAAACTACTTCGACTTCTAGACAAACGTTCCAAACTTACTATAGACAGCAAAGTTCTGTTATACAATACCTTACTGAAACCCATATGGACATACGGACTAGAACTCTGGGGATCTACCAAGCCTTCTAATTCCCGTCGAATCCAATCCCTTCAATCAAAAATACTCCGTACAATTGTCGATGCCCCCTTTTATGTTCGCAATACTGTTATTCATCGTGATCTTAAAGTCCCATTTGTTTTTGACATGGCTGTATCTCGTTATAAAAAGTTCCGTTCCCGTGTCCTCAATCATAATAATCCTCTTGTTCAAGAACTATCCTCCAATTCCTTTCCTATTAATACCCAACGAAGACTTAAGCGTCACTGGTCACGTGATTTACTTAAATACTGAGGCCTGACAGAAACACACGCTAGCAGGAGGAACTTCATTGGATGTTTACTCCCCACAACCTATCAAGCTAATTTATACTATTGCAAAAATTTGCTTATTACTATGTTGTAGTTGTAAATATCTAAATAAATAAAAAAAAAAAAAAAAAAGTCTCTAGTAACCAAAATTACTAATTTTTATTGCAGTCTAAAATTATTTGAAAATGAAGTTGCGCAATTATCCTTAGAATATTTTGTATAAAACTGATATAATCGACGTTTTGTATTCATTGAACAAAATAAAACAAAATACAAATTACCTCAAAGCCAGGAATTAAAGTACTCATTTTTAATTTTTCTAGCTGCGTAATATTGTAGGCTAAGAATATATAAGAGGCTCTTCTATTCAGTTCTTCTATAAACCATGAATAGAACTATTATGTAAAATAAGTTAGAAATAGCTTTTAGTCTCGGATAATAAAATATCAAATGGCCTATATGTTTTCCAAAATGTTCATATAATTAAATTAAAATCTACCACAACTTGAGTTTCTGGCTATCAATCAGATTACGTAGGATGCTAACAAAACCCCTATTGACCATTAGTAGCCTTTTAATACTATCAAAGCGCATTTATCGTACTTTGTTCGAATACTACAACTTCTTATGAAATAACATTTTACCTATTTATATATTTTAAATTATAATACAAAAAAGCTAAAATATTGATCAACAAGTGTAGGCTTTTGAATATTGTTTAAGTGTCAAAATAATGTATTATTGATGTTTTTACAAATATGCTTTTGATCTTAAGCAATAAATCATATACTCAAAATAGTTGATTTTTTAAAATAAATTTGCATTTCAAAGACAATATGAAAAAAGTTATGTAAAGAATTTAAGCACAAAGTGTAAGATCAAAAAGAATTTTCATATATTTTTCATATGGTAGTCGATATAAAGCTAAAAAATAATTTTCCTTTTACACAAAGTAAAGGAAACCACAGTAAAAGTGTTTCTTCATTTTTCAATATTAAAATACCACTCAGAATTTTACCAAATAACCTGATTCTTATAGGAAATATTTTCATTAATATTTAATTTATTTTCATGTTTTTTTTTCTTCATAATATGCAGTACAGAAAAAAAAAATATAAGAAAAACCGAAAATTATTTCACCTTTTATTGTGTTTCACTTGGAATTAACTAACGTACCAAAAACATGGAGTATTTTTTATTATACTTTATTACAATTTTTATTGGTTAAAATCTACTACTTTGTAGTAAAAGAATTTCATTTTATGTCTTGTTGCCTGGCAGA
This sequence comes from Atherix ibis, assembly GCA_958298945.1. NCBI lineage: Eukaryota > Metazoa > Arthropoda > Insecta > Diptera > Athericidae > Atherix > Atherix ibis. The sequence continues at coordinate 28,848,867 of OY282607.1, forward strand.
GTGATAAAAGTCACGATCGTAATATAAGAAAATCTACTTTTGATTCTTTAGTTGTTATATGATTTTTTTTTGTCCTTGCAAATATATCAAAAACTACTCATCTCAATAAGGCTTTGTTTATATTGTTGTTAATTGCATTTATACGATTCACGTACCATAGTATCATCTTATATTTTATAAAGTTAGTATTCGACTGGTATAATATTGAAGAATTTTATTACTAACAAATCTAGTCTTTTATTATTTGTACTAAAAAATATACTATAGTTAAAAAGATATCAAATAAAAGCTGATATAGAATCTTTATTAACATTGAATGTAAGGAGAAAAAAAGAAACCTTAAAAAAGCTTTTCTTTATTTTAACGAGAACATGTTTCAGTTAAAAATCATATTTACTTAATTAACGATTCAACATAAAAAGTAATATTTATGAGTGATGCAGACAATTTTTATATCATGTTAAATATTGTGAAGCTTTTTTGTTTTCAGCAATAAAGTTGTAGACTTAAAGTCTTTGTAAAACTTTCTTTTATTTTTTTACAATTGAAATTTACTAATACCCAGAAGAAGGTGGTCAGTATAAGCTGTATTTTTTTTCTACTTAATCCGCTACATAAAGTCTATTTTTTCTTCTCCGTATCAGAAAAGTACTAATTTCCCTACATTTTTAATAATTTCTCAAATTGAGAGTGATACTTTTATAATTAATTATAAGCTTTCCAGAAACTGCCCTGATCTATAATAGATTCAAGACCTTGGGTGGGTGCAGCTTTCAACATGCTAAGCAAAAAGAAGGCCTAACATTTTCTGTGAACAAGATTATTTTTGCTTTAATTTGAATGGGTTTGAAAGCCCTTTGGTACCAAGTACAGTTGATTTGACGACAAATCCTGCAATGTTGGTTGTGGAGCTTTTCCGCTCGAGGTAGATGGAAGTCATAATTTTTTGCCATTGACTGCGTCATCAAAACCCGTGACCCAAGTATCAGATTAAGATAATGGGTTCCAGGACGTCTAGACATATGCGGAGTTAACTCCTATGCTGGAGATGCCATCCTTTCCAGTGTACCCAAAGTATTCGCTAGTAAATAGCTTCTTATGACTGATACCTTTCCAACATTTCACTGACACCACATAAATCGACAAATGCATTCTAAATAATATTTGTTTGTATGAAGGGCTCTAAGACAGGACCCCTAGGACATTTTGTAGCCTCACGACCACGAGGCTCCCACAGCATCGATGCCCACAGTGTATAATGGAGATAGTATACACTATAGCGCATCGCTACGCTGCACTCAAACAACGGACTTAATATAATTTTTTTTTTTTCAAATCGAGTTGACTGATATGTGAACGAAAGTTTAATTAAAAATAAGTAAGATAAAGTTAAATTAAAAAATGAGTTGCTTAAATTTGTTAATTCTGCTAAATGGGCTGTTATATTGTTATGATTAGAAGAACATTTTTAATCTCAAAAGAAATTAATATTGTGCAATAATAAAAAATAAAAACTAAATCATTATTTAGAGAAAAAGTGTCAGTGAGTTTTCTTAATAAATGCAAATGCATTCAGTATATACATAAATTCGATTGTGAAATAATTTCATTATTTAAATAAAATTATCCTACTATTCTGGAATATTATATTAAAATTATTTATTCAGTTGTTTGATTCGGAGAAATATGACTTTACTCATTTAATTGAAATTAATACCAATATTGGTCACCAGAGAGCGTTTTGATTGATAGCACAACTATAACATAAGTTACATAAATCTCTAATTTAATTTAATTTAATAATACAGATAAGGCCATTTGGAGATTCTTAAATGCTGTAGAAGGTTAAAATGAGGGTTTGGAGTAGGAGCGCCACAGTTAAGAGAGTCCTAGTCCAAAAGATATTCTTGGTTAATTGGTATTGATTTTGAATATAGAGAATGATGAGTTGAACGCAACAAGAATTGCATGAAGGTAGAGATTGGCAACAAACAGAAAATCATGGATAAATTCAGGAGCCTGAGACGCTTTGATGTTTTGCCAACCTGTGGACAGAAATCATGGGACAAGATTAAAACTCGGCCTAGGAAGGTTGAGGACCATCAATTGCAGGCTCTTTTGGACGAAGACGATACCCAATCGCAAAAAATGCTCGCGGAACTGAGTGTTACTCAACCAGCCATTTCCATGCGTCTCCGTGCCATGGGGAAGATTGAAAAGATCGGAAAATGGGTGCCGCATGAAAGAAAGTCGTTTCTGCATCGGATTGTGACAGGCGATGAAAAGTGGATATATTTGAAGAATCCTAAACGCAAAAAATCGAGAGTTGATCCCGGCCAACTATCAACATCTTCCCCAAGATCAAATCGCTTCGGACGGAAGATCAGATCGTCTACTATGAGATGTTGAAACCTGGTGAAACTGTCAACGCCCACTGCTACCACCAAGAACTGATCAAATTGCACCATGCTCTGCGTGAAAAAAGGCAGGATTATCAACAAAGACATGATAGGTCCGAAACTACTTGGAGACACTCAACTGGGAGGTACTGCTCCACCCCGCTTATTCACCAGACCTGGCCCCCCTTCCGACACCAGTTTTCGTTAATGGGCCACGCGCTCGCTGAGCAGCACTTCGATTCTTACGAAGACGTCCGAAAATGGCTTGATGAGTGATTTGCCTCGAAAGAGAAGGAATTATTTTGGCGTGGTATCCACAAATTTCCCGCGAGATGGAAAAAATATGTAGCAAGCGAGGCCAAGTACTTTGAATAAATTTGTTTTTGCTTTCTATGATCTTGTCAAAAAATGGGTTCCTCAAATTTGTTAATTTTGCTAACTGGGCTGTTATAGTATTATGATTAGAAGAAAATTTAAAAACTCAAAAGAATTCAATATTGTGCAATAATAAAATATAAAAACTAAATCAATATTTAGAGTAAAAGTGTCAGTAAAAACAGCGGATTTAAGCTTATACACCTGGTATAAGTTCTAGTCTGAATTTACAAGAACACGACTATTCAAAACTGGCCGCTCTATGGCTCATGCGGCTTTAGCGTTCATGTCATAGGCTTCCAGCTGTGCAGTTGCTCTTTATAATATTTATGTGATTTAATTTCTGAAAAAAAATATTATTTATTATAAGAAAGTTTTTTTGTTGTCGATAATTTTTAGAAAATTTATTTATTATTATCTTAAAGAAAAAAAAACTCTTATTGATGTTTGTATCATACTGACAGCTAATAATTAGATTAATAATATTAAAAATACTATTCTTGCAAAAATATTGTTAAATATTAATAGAAATAATATAAATGATCGTAGATATGCTATAACTAATATATACTCAAGATAAACAAACAACATAAATACTTAAGGGTATTATTATATTTTAGCATAGCAGAAACGCATTATTGTATTAGGCTTAGATTAATATTTTTCATAATTTTATAAATTACTGCCTATTTATTAGCTAGACTAGAAAGAAGCATTTATATTCATTTATCTAGAGAAAAATTTCAGTTTGTAGGTAAGTGTTTCTTTGTATGTGTGTATGTATTGTATAGAAAAAAAATTATGGGAGGACATTGGAGAATAATATGAAAAAGAAAAAAGATTTTTTTTTTTTTTGGTATGTACACTTTGGTAGCATGTTCTCTATTCCATAAGGAATTACTAAAAGTAAAAAAAAAATATACCTAATATATAACAGTATCAAAATTAGCAGTCAACAAATCCACTAACTCGCCAGTTCCCCATCCCATAAGCACATATCCTTAAACAAAATTGCGTACCAATGTTAGATCGCATTAATAATTATAACCATACTAGGCCTAATGTAATGTATCGTCCTTTCGTTTCTATTGTCTTTGGCAGAAAACCGAAATATATTGTTTCCTTATACTTTCATGTCCAGAATAATGTGTTATGGTCCCATGTTGTTTGCCATTTGGGTGCCGTCCATTCGTCCATAATACCCCAGTGTTTAATAAATCTTCTTTGAAGTTCCTGAAGAGGAGGCCTTTACAACTACGCATGCATATATGTGTGAATTAAAATATACATATATGATATAGTCATGCAACAGACTCGTATATATAGGGTACTTCTCGCAAATTCATTTTTCAAGGAAACGCAAAACGCACATATTCTGCTCTGTTGGAATAATAAATAATTCCTAGAATGCGATTCAGCTCAAAGTCTTACGAAGTGGACTAAAATTGAGAGCCCAAGACGCCAAATTGTTACTATACGAGCAGTATGAGTAATGATGTATTCTATTGGAATTCTGCCATGTCGTTCAACCATACTCCCATGTTGGATACTGTGATTATAATTGACACTTGATATTAAGTGTATACTATTGTCAACGTTATGAGAATAATAGAATCAACATTCTAATTAATTACACTTAAAACATTCTGCTTTTGAGCATTGGGTAGCGGATCGATACTGCTTATCGTATGTCATAAATGTACTTGCTACCGTCACAAAGCAACAAATATGTCAATGCCGATTCCAAAGGAGAATACCATAAATAGTAGCCGTATCGTTTTGCAAGTACGTTTCCTTCGATACTGAGTTATATCAAAGGATTTGAATTGAATGTAGTTCACTATCTCTAAGGTCCTTCATAATTCTTCGAACATCTATTAAAGTCAAAAACAATATCCAAATTCTATTTAAGCATAAATTTCTATAAAAGTAACAAGTATTATTTATGAAAAAAAAACAAAAAACAAAACATAAACTTGTCATTATGGTATGTGTGCTATTATTTTTCGGGATAATTTTGCAGATGGTTTTCTTTTTTTTTGCGGAAAAAATGTCAGATTATATTTTTTAGGATTTTTACCAAAGGTAGCCATTTTATGCAGGAACCATTTTGTGACACGTGATCTTGACATGGCTTAGTTTAAAAAAAATCTGAATAGCCTTAGTTTTTTGCAATACCGAAAGAGAAGTGTTGATGGATTATATTTCAAAGTAGTTACATTTAGATAGGAGGCTATTTATTAATGATAGATTTTGAAAAGGTCATTTTCCATTTCTATATAAAATATATTTTTTCCCTGAGTAGATGAAATAAAGTGAATTGTCTTCGCGGTTGCTGCTCTGCTTAGTCGTGAGGTTTGGTCCTTTTAAGACGACGTACGTTGTTGATCATGTTAGGCTGTTTTCTTTGTTATTTCATCAGTAACTGAATTAATTTGCAAATTAAGTTGGAGATCTTTATATATTGTGTACCATTGGCTTGTACAAATCCAAAACTAGATAGAGTGCTTCTAAACAGGTTTAAGTGGTTATGGTATTTTTGGTGTTGGAAAAGAAGGTAAATTATTAAAATTTGGATAAAAATAAAAAAAATTCCTGAACGTGAATTTTTACAGGAGAAGGTTTGAAGCTGTAGCAGAAAAATTCCTGAAGAGAGATGAAGTTTGGGGGGGGGGGGGGGGAGGTGTAGTAGGTTTGAAGATGTATCATAAATGTTCTCCCACACCCACCGTAACAAGAAAAAAAATCTTCCCGGAACATATAGGTGTTAATGGACACACCCGAAGGTAATAAGCTCTCCTTGAGAGAGGAAGGAGAAAAATGAAGAAAGAATAGTAAAAACTAATAAAAAAAATACCAAAAAAAAATTCAAAAAACTATCCAGGCAAAAAAGGAAAGAAATAGGAATTGAGAGGGAAGGTATAAAAATTGAGAATTTATAAAAATAATTTAGGAAAATATACAATCCAAAAAGAAAAAGATAGGTAAAAAAAAAGATGAAGCCGACAGTCGACATTGGTGGGAGATAGTTACAATAGATGGCCCTTCTCTCCCTGGCCTATTTGTTTCTCAAACGCCAAGAAAATGATCCATTTTGGAAGCATATCATCACTGGGGACGAGAAATGCCCTCTAGATTAGAAAGATGAACTGGCTCAAAGAACTTCGAAAGCCAATATTCATAAAAGAAAGGTTATACTATCTGTTCGGTGGGATTTCAAAGGAATCCTTTCTTTTGAGCTTCTATCGAGCAACACAACGATCAATTCTGAAGTGTACTGTCATCAGTTGGACAAATTGAATAGTGCACTTAAAGAAAAAAGGCCAGAATTTGTCAATAGGAAAGGTTTAGTGTTCCAACACGATAAGGCGAAACCACATACAAGTTTGACAACTCGGCAAAAGCTTTTGGAGCTTGGATGGGATATACTGCCATACCCACCATACTCTCCAGACCTAGTACCTTCCGATTATTGTTTGTTTCAGTCTCTATAAAAATTTTTAGATGGTAAAACATTTAATTCAAATTTGGAAGTCAAAAATCACTTGGATCAGTTTTTTGCCAGTAAAGAACAAAAAATCATGCTACTGCCAGAAAGATGGCAAAGGGTATTGGTTTAATTCACTATAAGAAGATCGTCTTTAATTTTCGGACAACACAATACGAGGTCTGTTAAAAAAGTGTCGCTTATTTTGAATTTCCGCGGGTTACGTATATTCGATTTTCAATATTTTGCGGCGTTATGTTGGTACTCATGTATCTCACTTATGCCGACAAGTTCGGCCATTTTGAATGTTCAGTTAATTTTCGACAGTTGCTTTGCTTGCACGTGTTTTGTCTCGTCTTCGATTTTTGCCCATTTTTGACCAAAAACACCATCGTATAAACAATGCTAAGGAGCTGTTGGACTCTGTTCGCAACGACACAAATTTGCTCCAAAGAGTGACATGGAAACCAAAGGTCAATCATCCCAATGGAAGCTGCCGCAAGTTCGGTCGAATGTGAAGGTTTTGTTTACAGTTTCCTTCGATTGTAGGGGCGTGGTGCATCATGAGTTCTTGCCACAGGGTAGAACGGTCAATAATGAATATTACCTGCAAGTTATGCGCAAGTTGCGCGAAGCAATCCGCCAGAAACGCCCGGATTTGTGGAAAAACAAAAATTGGCTTTTGCACCATGATAACGCCCCGTTGCTTGTGTGCGAAGTTTTGGCCGAAAACAATACACTAATAATAGTCGCAGCTACCGTATTTCCCAGATCTGGCCCCCTGTGACTTTATCTTGTTCGAGAAACTGATTCATTGATCAATTTTTTGGAATGGGCAAAAATCGAAGACGAGCCAAAACACGTGCAAACAAAGCAGCTGTAAAAAATTAACTGAACATTTAAAATGGCCGAACTTGTCGGCATAAGTGAGAGATATGAGTACCAACATAACGCCACAAAAAATCGAAAATCGAATATACGTAACCCGCGGAAATTCAAAATTCACGATACTTTTTGAACAGACCTCGTACGAGTATATCGTTATTGATATCGTTATTTTTTTTCGAAACTCTTACTTTAGTTTATTTTATTTGTTTTTTTTTTTTTAATGTTATTTGGGCAGCTTTTATGATCCGGTTATCTGGAGCGTTGTCATTTCCTTCGAGCTCTTCTTTATTAGCTTATCTATTTGAATGGGACAGATTATTCCTGTATGTCAGCTATGAATTGCTCAACTTTACCATCAATTTGCTCTTTTGTGTCAAGCGAGACTTGTAGGTTCAGTTACTGTTTCTATGCTATGTAGTCTTTTAATTGGCTGGTCGCGAATAATTTTCCTTTTGGATTATGTTCTCAAGTTTATAACTGTTAATGCTTATTTAAAATTTAAATATAGTACAAGTACTTTAAGATAATTATATTGTATTATAGAATACAAATATTACCAATTTTTCGAAATCGCTTTTATTTCCTTTTTTGTTATTGCGAAATAATTCAACAGTAAATTTTTTTTTCATAAATTGAATTTTTTTACTATTGAATCTACAAAATTAAATGAATGCGAAAACTTCTAGTAACAAATATTTGGATAATTTCTATCATAAAAAACGAATAAAGTTAAACATTGAATAGCATCGATTGTGATCTCCTTTTCATATTGCTACATAAAATTTTATGATCTCTTCAAATCCATAATCATCTTTTCGGCAATAAAACAATTTGATATCAATACCACATATTAAACTAAGTGATACTTACACGTTTATGCACATGAGTCAAGATTTTTTTAGCTATTCACTAGGAGAAAAAAGGATACACTAGCAAATGTAATTGTTTCTTTGCGCTTGGTGGAATCAAGAATTGAAGAAAGGACAATAACGTTTGTCATAAGTTTTCCAATTATCAAACTCGAATATATAATACAAAAAAATGCTCTTAAGAGTATTTTTTGTTTGTTTGTATTTATGATCATCTTTGTAACCGTATCACATGAAAAAAGGACAAATCAAACAATTCAATTTTTATACTCGTATGACTGTTATTTGGTTATGGTTTGGAGATTTGTATCTGATATGCACAGTTGGTCTCCATCAAACTTTTAGCCTTTTGCATTAAAACTTTGGAAATTTTCTTTTGTGGTGATTAGATTTAATATTTTATGAAATTGTTTTCTACACAATTTGTTTATATGTTTTCTACCACAAAAAAGGATATTGCATAAAACTTATCATAAATTCCATTATCTCCAATTCTACCCATTCGAAAAAGTATCGCTTTCGACAGAAACTACAATACACAATATGAAAATCCTATTCCATCTTCTTAATATTATTTTCGTATCATTTCATTTTTATTTTATTTTTCACTTTATTTTATTCAGTTTAGTTTATTTGCCCCAGAAAGTAATACCATGTGAGTTAAAGTGCGTAAAATAAATATGATTTCTTTCGAAAGTATTTTCTTACAAAACATTTATATTTATACACATATTTATGTGCGTTAGTTAGTGTATACAGGACCTTTATAAATGACCAAACTGTTTTTACGTTCATCTATTACAGTTGTTTTAAGTATATTTTTTTTTCTACGTAGCTGAACAAAAGAAAAGATATTTTTTTTCTCCAATCCAATGGCATTTATTAGAGCTTGAGGAGCTTTTATCAAAGAAAATTCATATTCACTTCATTAGATTGTATATAATATTAAGTAAGTTTTTCCTATATCCTTATTTGCTCTTCATATGTTGGCGCATAAAAATATTAAGAGTTTTTTTAAAAATATTTTTAGTAGTTTATCAAAGAAAAAAAAATAGTTTTTTTGTTTTTTTTCTGCTATAAGCATATTGAGAAGATTTTTGGATAATAGAAGTTTTATTGTATTTGGTTGGATGTGTATTTATAGATGAATTGAAAGTTTGCCCGTTTGAGTAGAAATGATCGAAACTAACTTTTTTACGATTAATAGTATGAAAAAAAAATTGAAAGGTCATAATTATTTTTAGTCTATTGCTTATGTATTGTTTTGTTTACTATGAAATTTTCACAAGAATGAATAATTAATAATCCTACAAAAAGTTTATTATTGGAAAAAAAATATTGAAAAAAGAAATTATTTTTGGTTGAAGAGATGTGAGAGTTACATCAAAAAAGTATTGTTTAAAATTTTCTAATATATAATATTGATTGGACTGGGTGATCTAAAAGTGGATCAACAATTTTAATTTGATGTCATTTTGTTAATTGTTATTAGACAATTATAGTAAAAAGGCGCGGCAAAATTATTATAAATATTTTTAGAACTGGATGATTAACTAGAAAAACATTTGCAAGCTTCAGTAACAAGTCCCGGATTTTACAAGACATTAATAATAATGTTACAAAACTTCGCACATACGAGGTCTGTTCAAAAAGTATCGCCATTTTGAATGTTCAGTTAATTTTTGACAGCTGCTTTGCTTGCACGTGTTTTGGCTCGTCTTTGATTTTTGCCCTTTCCAAAAAATGGATCAAAGAATCTGTATCAGATTTTGTGTGAAAAACCAAATATATTGCGCGGACGCATTCCGAATGTTGACTGTGGCATATGGTGAAGCTACCTTGGACGGAAGCAACGTTTATCGGTGGTACAAAATGTTCTCAGAGGGCCGAGAAGATGTGAACGACGAAAAGCCAAGTTTGGGCGAATGTGAATGTTTTGCTTCCAGTTTTTTTCGATTGTAGGGGCGTGGTGCATCATGAGTTCTTACCACAGGGTAGAACGGTCAAAAAGGAATATTACCTGCAAGTTATGCGAAGCAATCCGCCAGAAACGCCCGGATTTGTGGAAGAACAAAAATTGGCTTTTGCACCATGATAACGCCCCTGCTCACGCATCGTTACTTGTGTGCGAAGTTTTGGCCAAAAACAATACACTAATAATGCCGAAGCCACCGTATTTCCCAGATCTGGCCACCTGTGACTTTTTCTTGCTCCCGAAACTGAAGAGCCATGAAAGAACGATGCTACGCTACGATTGAGGAGATAAAGACGGAGGAGGTGAACAAGGAGGAGCTAAACAAGATCACAAAAAATGATTTTTTGATGTGCTTTGAGGATTGGAAAAAACGTTGGCACAAGTGTATAATATATGGTGGGGATTACTTTGAATGGGACAAAATAGATATTCATGAATAAATAAATACAATAATTTTTGAAAAACACAAAATTCGCGATACTTTTTGAACAGACCTCGTAATAGATACTTCAGGGGATGACGAAATTTATAGAAAATTCACAAACGAGTTTTACAGTCTTATAGAGTGCCATTGGTCCTATTTTTTTCGATGTCACTTCTGGCAATGCTGTTACGGTGACTCTATAAAAATAGAGGCTACATCACTTCTATCCGTGACTTTGACTAATTGGGGTTGAATGATGCATGGTTTCAAAAGGACGATGCCATACCACACATTACAAAAATTATAATGGAAATTCTGTGACCGTTGTTTTCCGACAGAATCATGACGAAGTTGGTCCCAGATATCTTTCTGTAAGAGGTACTTAGTAGAAAAGGCCTATCTTTAAAGACTGTAAAAAAGCATACCTAACGAAATCAACAAAATTAACGCTGAAGTATGTAAAAGTTCTTCAAAAAATATAACATTAATTACATCGCCCCAGAGACTATTCTTTATCTTATATTATTCAAGGCATTTTTATAATTATTTAATGTTATATGTTTTTATTAATGATTTTATGGTCTATGTTTAATTTAAAAGACTCTGAAGAAGGGAGGGATAATCTTTCTTTGTTATCTGGATGGGAGGGAATCTTAATTTTGAACGTAAAGTTCTAAAGGAATAGATTAACCACTCAGGCGGTGACCGGCATGCTTGTAAGAGCTCTTTTTTTAAATTTCCCACTCAGGAAGTGGCCCCAGAGACTGTTCCTTTTTTTTTTAATTTCCAACTACCGCCTTCATACCCGAACATACCAAATACAATTATATCATGCCGGTTATGGAATTTTTATTTTACTTGAGAAACCTTCGAAGAGTAAATATTTCTCAAGGGAAACGGATATCAATGGTAATAAAAGGGAGAGGAAGAGGAGGAATAAAAATAGTTTTGTTAATAAAGTTAAAATAAACAAAAAAAAATCAGTCGCTGTTGACCTGAAAAATTATGCGGGAAAGAATAAAACTGAAACGAAAAATTACAAAAAGTTCGACATTAAAAAAACAGACGACCCAACCAAGAAGGATGACACCGTATTGATCAGGTGGTATTGATCACCAATAGCCATTCTTCTTTCCGTCCTTGGCACTTTTGGTTAGATGTGGGATGTCGGCCATTTGTTCGGATGACCATTTACATAACTATCGGTGAACCATGTTGGTGAGATACTGGAGTGAGAGCAGAGAATTCAAGAAAAAACAAGTAATTTTAATCTCTTAGTTCTAGACATTATAATAAAAGGGTTGTTTCTAAAAAATATATACGATAAATAGAGTATACATTGGGATTACAAATGGGAAACCGCCATTTTCCAATAGATGGCGCCAGCAGTGAATGATGGTCCAAAGTATTGGATAAGAAAAGTCAAATCGTAAGCTTAGGCATCTGTCAAAAATTTCTCCATTATTATATTTGTGATTTTTTGTCGGCGTTAAAGCAAGGAAATTGAGTGCCATAAGACTTGAAGCCGAGAGACAGTGCGAGGTCTGTCGAAATTGAACAACTCAAATGCCTGAACAGGGCTGCCATAACAATGATTTTGGTCAAAATTCTTCAAAAAAATTGTGCTGAATTTTTTCTTATTTTTGCATAAGAATTAAAATAAGTTCAAAACTTCCAAAAAAATCCCATCTACATTATGTCACTCTGTAGTTTAGTCAATTTACTAATAGTTACATTTTCGGGGGAAAAAAACTCATTTAAAATTAGTAGTTTTATCGTTCGGATAAGAACTTGATATTCAACGTTCCTAAAAAATATTAAGTAAAAAATACTACCATAAAAAAAAACGATTAACCTCAATAAACAAAATAATAAAAATATCAAAATTAAATGAAAACAATAAAAATTATTAAGAAAAAACAATTTACCATACACACAATAATAGTCTGCATAATATCCGCCTACAATTTCCGTTTATTTATTGAGACTTGTTGCCATTTTCTTTTAATATTCCTGATGGATAATTTTTCTAATATTGTACCACAGGCAAAAAATGCCATTGAAAATGAAAATAATTTGATGAAAGCTCAGGAAATGAATAAGAAAACTTTTCCAGATATTTCCGATTGATGATGTAAATGAAATTATATTTATTTTAATCGTTGTTGCTTAAATCTTCATGGGACCATTTTTGTGTATTTAATATTTTCTTAGAAATTATTGTAGTTACTTTTGTATTTATTTGAAATTGTAAAAAATTTAAGTATAATTAAATCAATCTAAAGATCGTAAAATAAATTTTGTGGTTAAAATAACCGTCAGCTTCTGATGAAGTGTTATAAAAAAAATTCTTAACAATTTTAGGATTAGAAGTGGTTGTTTTTTTAGATATGCGTTTGTGGATAAAATTATAAAATATATTTTCTGCGACTGTTTATCTTATAGTACGATCTTAATACTATTTTCTCTGAAGAATATTTAACTCTAGCTCAATATTTGTCTTTATTAGTTTTTAACTTTCTGCTATCCTTGAATTTATTTCTAATTACCTTTATTTTGATATTTAATGAATTCATTCATCCTAAACCTAACCTTAACCCTGAAATCCTACTATTATAAACTAAACACGCGTTTTTATACAATTATTCTTAATACTAATCTTAAAACTAAATTCTATGTTTGAATCCGGCAACTGCGGCGTTCGATGTGTCCTCTTGATTCCCTTCGGCGCTTACGACCTCGTGCGATGTAATTGCTCTTTGGCTTCTTCTTGTAGATCTGGAGATGTTGCTCTAGAGCTTCTTCTGTGTCCTCTAATAGAAGTAACGGTGACAGGTACTTGGAGTTTCTCAAGATCTCCAGAAATTTGTTTTTCTTTAGCTACCTAACTTCCCTATTTTGATGATTTCACTTACATGCGGATTATTCCCATTTGCCATACTACAAATGAGGAAACGCCTGTCTCCCGATACAACCTGTCCTTTGATATAAACTTTTCTATCTGTCTAGATCTGCTGAACCCTGTAACTTTTCGTAAGATTTTCCTTTCTATTCTGTGCAGTTCAGTTGTTACTGTTGGGGAAAAAGATGACTAGATGAGGAAGCCGTAGCATAAGTACGCTCTTATAAATTGCTTATAAATAATGAGTTTGATGTCCTTTCGTAGGATTTCAGAGCGATACATTCTCAGAAGCCTACAATATATGCCGTTGGCTTTTTTAATTTTCTCCCTGACAAAGAAGTGGAATTTGGGTTCTTGTTAAGATTCAAGCCGAAATATTTAACATTCTCCACGCGTCTCATTATCGAGTCACCCTTATCTCCAAACCTGCAGTCTAAGAATTTCTTCTTCCCTGACGGTATGAGGCACAAACACTTGCTTGTTTGGAATATTTACTTGAAGACCCCATTCCTTATATACGTAGTATTCTGTCAGTTTATTGACTGATACCTTCGTATTGATATACTGTAAACAATAATATCGTGGGCGTATAATACAATATGAGTATTTTCGCTTAATTGGACCTTACATATATCTGCAATGTAAAGGTTATAAGCTTAGGACCAATTAATGAGCCTTGAGGTATGCCTGACAATACCTCGAAGAACCGCGAGTATACGTCTCCACATTTCAGTCCAGCTTTTCTAAAATGTAGAAAACTGATTATTAGATTAATATTTTGGAAATTTCATTTTAATGAGTTTAAATATGATACCCAAGTGCGGGGTATGCTATCGAATGGCTTTTTAATATTTAGCGAATGGAGCCATGTTGAACAGGTTCTAGTATAACGTCTGTTTGTACCTTTAAAAGTGAGTTTCACGAAACCCATATTTTTTTTTATTTTTTTATTTGACAGGTTTTTCATTTCTATGTTATACATAGACATGAGAACACAGTCACTCCTATGGAGCATATAGCGGCACTAGAGACTCTGTGAACTCTCTCCATCTGCTTCTGTCTTGAGCCAGCCCCTTCACTTCCGACCATGATTTGCCAGTCTGTTGGTGTTCGCGCTCGACTGATCTTCTCCAAGTGGTCCTTGGACGTCCTCTGCTGCGATTGCTCTGTGGATTCCAATCTAGTGCCATCCTTGCTATGTCCGTAGGTGGTTTTCGCAAGGTGTGGCCAATCCAACTCCATTTCCTGCGTTTGATGTTATCTAGCAGGGGTATTTGCTTCGTGAGAAGAAGCAGCTCATCGTTCGTTATCCAGTTCGGCCAGAAGATCTTGCTTATACGCCTCAAGCATCTGTTCACAAATGCCTGAGGCTTACGGGTCGTGCTGTCTATTACTTTCCATGTTTCGCAGCCGTACAGCAGGACTGGCTTGACGTTTGAGTTGAATATTCGAAGTTTGAATGCTATGGAGAGATGATTGGAACGCCACACGTTCGCAAGTGAGGTGTACGCTTGTCGCGCCTTGTTGATGCGCGTTTGGATGTCATTTCAGTTCCACCATCCTTGCTGAGCATGCTGCCAAGGTAACAGAACTTTTTGACATCTTCAACTTGGGTACCGTGTAGCATCAAGGGTCTCTCGCAGGTGCCGCCGACACGCATCAATTTGGTCTTCTTGATGTTGATTCTCATCCCAATTTTTTCGGCGTTGGAGGCCAGAGAATTCAGTTTCTCCTGAATGCCGTTGAAGGTGTGGGACATGAGGCATATGTCGTCGGCGTAGTCCAGGTCGTGGAGCCTCTCACACAGTGTCCACTGGATACCGTTGCTAGCTGTGCTGTTAGTGCGTTGAAGGACTAGATCTAAGGCGATTAGGAAGAGGATAGGCGGGATTATGCAACCCTGCCTGACTCCTCTCGAGATGTTGAATATATCGCTGTTTCGTCCTCTGAAACGCACTCCACACGGGGCCTCGCGGTATAGTTCTCGGATGAGATCGATGATGGCCTGCGGGATGCCCAGTTCATCCAGAGCACTCCAGATGGCGTCGCGGGAAATCATGTCAAAGGCTCTTTCGAAGTCAACGAAGAGAAGATAGAGCGGGCTCTTCCATTCGTTCGACTGTTCAATGAGAAACCCATATTGGATTTCCGGAATTATGTTTTCTTCTTCAATGACGAGATTAAGTCTATCTAGGATGAACCTTTCAAACAATTTTCCTACATTAGAAAGAAGTGTTTTCGTATCCAAGCTGAATTAAAAATGAACCTTAGGAGGCGCTTAAAAGTACCATTTGGCAGCTTCAAATTTCGTATGGATATACTTTACCAGTTTTCTAAGGGAAGCTGGTCCGTCAAAAGTTTGTTTAATAAAGTTCAAAATCGGACTTGAATAGAAAATTTTTTATGAAGGAACCTAACATACTCATAAAAAATTCCGGATGTGTGAAACAGGAGGCAGAAAGTCACAGGATTCTGAACTGTTTTCCAAGTACAATAAAGATCTTCCAAGTAGGGCATACAGGTCTCATAGAGTGGACTATCGGTAATTAGTCAATGAGATATTTGTTGCTGAAAATGTTATTAGCTAATCTGTTCGAAGGCATTCTTGAGACATCTGACTCTACTTGTATTTTCTATAATTCGCACATTCCCCGATACCCAAAGAAAATCGACACTTCTACTGTTGAGCAGGTTATGCTGAACCTGATTGAATACAGGATCTTTTAGTGCGGCTAGGATGGCTTTGAGGGCTATGTGACTGTAAAATTAATAGTCTTCAGTTTTATTAAACTAAACACTCCTATAGATATGTGGTCTCGTAAGGAAGTTTCTTCTAGGAGACCAATCAGACAATGATCAATACCAAAAGTGGCTACGGGTCTTGGAGGACCTGGCATCTACAAGGTTCGTTAGTGTAGCTCTCTACGTTTGAGTACCCATCACATACCATGTGAGCTGAGTGTCCTACCTATATTGTGGGAACAGTCTTGATGGTGACAGATACCAGATGTACCAGGTGCTACTACCAACACTTAGGATAACTAGCATCTAAATGGTTGCTGACTGTTAACATGGTTGTACCTGTGTTTGGTGTAGCTGGTTCAGGCGCGGGATCCGATAGAAGCGTTGGAGGTGGTAGGGTGATACAAGATGATCGACATTCTGGTTGAGAAAGGTCACTGTTCAGGAATTGACGGATGGATTGGTTTATTGCTTCATGCATACTATAAGAAACAGGTTTTACTTGTAGAAGATTGTATATTTCACAACCTGTGGCCACGTTCAATAAATAGGAGACCGAATGTGAGGATCATCAGAAGGAGAGAAGATGAAAGAGTAAATAGGAGGACAGGTTTTCTTATGGTAGATAATGGTAGGGTTGGTAGCTGAGACCATTTGTTATAGAAGAAAACGGAAGGGGCATACGAGACGAAGTAAAAGACGTATGACAGTTCGAATGCATGAGGCAATTTAAGCCTCATTGAATGAATCAAGGAAGAAGTAGAGGCGGAAAATGACCATGCTGAGTGCAACTATTTGGATCTAGTCAGCTGAATTGGTGAAATCCATTACAAGTCTAACTATGACACTGATTGGGCGTATCCCAATTCCTTTGGTCGTAGGTGGCCCGTGGTATTAAATGATGGACTGGTTTGAGTTGATTAGATTTCTAATTTGTGTCTAGAATGTATTGTATCTAATTGCGAGAATATTCAAGATAAAGAAGATGCATAATTTCATTTTAATAATAGATGTTCTCAAATAATTTTTATTTTGCATATTGTTTATTGAATTAGAATTTCAACGTTAGTATTACTGAAATTATATTAAAACTATTTTATAACTCAAATATTTAGTATATGAAACAAAAAATCCTTTCCATATATTACGCTGTTAAAATGAAATATTATAAATTTTTAGATAAATGTAAGTATTTAATAGGAAATGGTCACGTCGTTTTTTTTTTTTTTTGTGGGAATAAAAGAAATAATAGCAAAATGATAGAGTTTCAAAAAATTAGTATTGAAAATATCTACAAATCATTGAAGTGCTAGAAATTTGTTTATCTGTTCGAGAAAATCAATATTGATTTTGCAATCTTAACGCCTTACAAACAAATTTGCGAATATTTTGTGCCCTTTTAGAGTTCGAATCAATGAATTTATATGCTAACAATTTGAAAATAGAAATCCTTTTGCTTCAGTCAATAAACATGGTCGTATCGATTCATATCCTTTCCATGGAAATATGTCAAAAATATCCTTTATATGGAAACGTGTCAAAAAATAATAAATATCTACTAAATGTTGTATAAATTTATTTTTTTCCATTTTCAATTATTTTTTCTCTTGTCTATATAAGAAGACAGATGAGAATAAATTGCTTTCTCGGCTAGCATATTTTTATATATGCGATATTTTTGTAAAATTTTGTAAGTTGTAGAAATATAAATTTTAATTTTCTTAATTTTCGACACTATAAACAAACTATTTTCCCATTTATTTTCTTATAAAATTGTAAACTTCTATATTTTATTTCATAAAGAAATTTATTTTAGAACTTTTTTAAATAATGAATATTATTAATAACGCCATATGGTATTAAGGGTACGTGTTTTTGCCATAATAATAAATATGGCATTATTAGCAAATGGTTGGTATTCAATATCATAGAAAAAAATAGCAACAACAAAAGTTTCTAAATTGTAGAAATCATAAAATATGATTCAAATTTAATTAAAACATTCATTTTAATTACCGTTCGGAGCTTTTAAGAGTGTATTATTTTTTCCTGCTTGGTCCAATTATGGAACTTTGAAAATTCTCATAATTTACAACTTTTACTATATCGGAAGTTGTTGTTTTTTTTTTTTTTTACTTTTTAAATATAAAAATGAAACTTTTAGGGATATCTTTTTTTTGTAATACCACAAATTAAGAATTGCTTGGCCCGTTCTACCATAAATAAGGCTAACAAGAAAGTTATAAAATTAAATTATGAAAAATGTAATGAAAAAAAAGAACAAAGTTTCGTAAAGAATTTTAATATTTTTTAAAGAAGAAAAACCATAATTTACTTAAAAAATATAATTTATTTTTGGGAATATTTCATCTATGAGTGCATAGTGTGGATTTTTTGTTCTTAGCTATTTTTCACTATTAAAAAGGATCAATATTTTTATAGACAAATTAAGCTTAATTTATGAAGTAAGTCAGTAAAACACTTTATTCATATTTTTTTTTGGTGAAATTCATGTGATTTTTTATAGTAAAATAAATGAAAATAGCTTATTCAAAAATAATTTTTCCGTAAATGAGTAATTTGAAAAGTTTTCTATTATTTACGAAATTTTCAAATTATTGATTGGTCTTTCTTAAAAGGGAGCGGGGTAATGACTACTGCCTTAAGATGATAACGATTATAACTATAATGTTAATGATGATTATTTTTTGTAATAATGATGATTTCTATTACAAAACAGATGGTTGTGGTGATGGTAAAATTGATGGTTACGATAAAAGTCATGATTATGATGATGAGATTTGGATAATGATCCTTCGATAATGCCATACAACACCACTACTATCCGATAATATTCCATAGAATTGCCACGATACATAGCCGTTCTAGACGATTAACGTTTGAAGTTCTTAAATTTCAATTTTGCCCATTTCTTAAAAGATTTACAGTGAAAAACTAATTCAAATAGCAATCACGTAATAGATCGTCTTCATAATTTATCAGTTGAAAAATTGTATGCCTATTGAAAATTTCAAGCCTTCGATTTTCACTGCAATTAAATATTATTAAATCGAAAATTAACCATTAAATCTGTTTGTTATATGAAATTATTGCAAAGTTCAGACTTTTTCAAATTAATAATAATAAATAAGAAAAAAAAGAAGAAACCTTAGTGTTATTAAAGATTAAAAAGTAATTTTCTATGAAAGATTACTTATTATATTGTATAATGTGAAATTGCCAACTAACAATATCAAAATTAATACAAAAGCTTATAAAAGTTATTACTTTCTTTATAAATAAAATGCTTTCTTTTTTTTTTTTTTTTTTTGTTTACGATTTATTTTATGTTTTGTTTTTTATTTTTTTGAAGAGCTTTTCGTTTTTAATATTTTATCTTTAGTATAAAGTATAAATATAAAAAGTTTGGGATATTATTAGTGATGGATTTTAATTCTAAGAATATTCTAAGTCATAGACCGTATATTAAGTTAGGGATAGAGGATTATTTTCTTGTTTGGATGGTTTCATGGCAATAGAAAATTATAAAAGAATAAATCAAATGAAAAACAAGCTTACCATCTTTATGGATAATATTCGGTAAAGTTAAAAATAAAATTATTTTTTTAATGCCGTTTATAATAAAATACATATAATCGAATCGCATTCGTATATGTGTAAGTGGAATAGAAGAGTACGTAAATTATTTCTACCAATACATACTCAAAATATATTGTAATAAAATTGTTATAAATAATTAATTAAATAAAAATTATTATAGAAAATATCACATTTCAAGTAACATTAAACAAACATATAAAAATGGATATTTTTTGAAGAAAAACAATCTACAAAAAATTATATAATATTACATTTTAACAGAGTTTAGTAGAAAAATGGTTGGATAAAGTTACGGGGGGGAGGGGGGTGTTGGGGGGAAGGAAAGGTCATTAGTTGATTATTACAATTTTTATTTGAAAATTTAAATATTTTTTGGAAAAAAAATCTTTTCAGAGCTTAATAGTTTTGTATAGCTTAATAGTACAGGGTGCGCCATCTAAATGTGGTCCATGGAAATATTGAATAACTTTGACAGATTTAAACCGATTGACGTCGTCGAACACATATCGGAAAGGTTATTGCATTACAATTTTAACCATGAATCGAATGCGCGGAAATAGTGACAATGTTCATTAAATGTAATCGTTCAGTTGTTGCAACACAGCGTGCCTATCGTCAAAAGTATCGCGGTTGTTCTGCGCCTAAAAGTGACACTATTCGTCGCTTAGCTTCGAATTTCGAGAATCACGGGTCTGTAGCGGACCGTCCACATTCAAATCGACCACGTCGTCGACGACCAAATGAAAATATTGAAGCTGTTCAACGGAGTGTTGCGGAGAATCCTTCTGTCTCGTAACGCCGCCGGTCTCAGCAACTAAACATCAGTGGAACTACTTTGAGGAGGATTCTGAAAGATGATCTGGATATGTTTTCATATAAAGTGCAGTTTTGAAACTGCATTGGAAACAGACAATCCGCGACGCGTGGCTTACGCCAATAACGTTATTCGAGTGAGTGAATTAGAGCCCGATTTTTGGGAGCGAATTTTAATGACTGACGAGGCCTATTTCACGCTATCTGGCACTGTAAATAAACAAAACTGTCGCATTTGGGGGAAAGAAAATCCTCATACTATACATCAAACTCCACTGCATGATCAGAAAGTGACTGTTTGGGCCGGTGTCTGCTCAAAAACCATCATTGGTCCGTTCTTCTTCAGAGTTGGGGAAACTGTCAATGGGGATCGGTATCGATGGATGTTGGCACACTCTGTTCTACCAGAAATGCGTGAAAAAGGTCCTAAAGGCTTTTGGTTTCAACAAGACGGCGCGACATGTCACACCGCGAAATCAACGATGAACTTCTTACGTCAAAAGTTCCCAGGACGCGTGGTATCGAAAAAGGGGGATATTGACTGGCCACCGAGATCGCCCGATTTAAAGGCACCGGACTTTTTTGTGTGGGGATTTTTAAAAAGCAAAGTGTATGCCAACAAACCGAAGACTTCAGACGAGCTTAAGGACAATATTCGAGCCGAAATCACTGCGATATCACCCGAGATGCTGGCAAATGTCATGGAAAATACCAGAAAAAGAGCTGAATTTTGTATCCGCAATGAAGGTGGTCATTTGATCGACGTTGTTTTTGGAAACTAAATAAAAAAAATTGTAAAGCTTCAAATTTTATAAAAATAAATAGTTTTCTAAAATCGATTGAGAATTGTTCAAGTTATTCAATATTTCCATCGACCACATATAGATGGCGCACCCCATAGTTATTACTGATATGGCTCTTTCAGTATTTTCTCCTAAATTAATGTTAAGCTTAAATAAATTCTATTTGATATGCATCCTTGGATAGATAGAAAAAGGAAAATATTGATTGGGTTGGATCCGTGAATTTTCCTTTTAGGATATCTCCACATTAGGGTGGAGCTAACTGTCAGCAATAGATTTCAGTTTGAACTCCAAATCAGGAAAATATCATAATATTTAATAGCAGCCATGCAGGCCTGAAAGCTATTCATCGCTCAACGGGTGATTCCTTTCTTAACACTGACATAACCTGCTTAACAACAGGAGTGTTAAGTTGTCTTGGTTTTAAGATCATGTGGGAATTTCGAATAGTAGGCACGCCGATTAATTGGCAAGGGAAATCCTAAATTTTACAGAAGTTCATAATTCGCAGCACTTCCTAATTTATCACACCTGCTTATTAAATGGTAAATAACACCGTTTTTATAGACAAGTAGCGAAAAATTCTTTTTCAAAACATTTACCATCCAAAATTTTGGGCATAAAATCTGTTCAGAATTCGAATAAGGTATTCCATATGCTGTACAAAATATTCCCACTTTCAACAAGTCTATCCAACTAACCAAATTCTGAGATCGCCTACTGTCCTCATGATCGTAGTACTACATCATGGGGTCTAGCTTATGTCCTTGGGACCTTACATAAAATTAAACAAATTAACTTAAAAAACGAAAACATTGTGATAACTTACTTGAAACTAAATCATTTTCTTAGGAGTTATCGAAAAAAAGAACTTTTAAAATATAACGACCATCAGGTCAGTTTGGGGATTCCACTTTTTGTGGTCAAAATAATTATTAATAAACGTTGGTAATGGAATAAATTTTTTTAAATAATATTTTGAAAATAGATTTGAAAACATTCTTATTGGGTTGTAACCGTTCTTATTGAAATTGATTGACTCATTATTCTTTTAAAAGGTATATTTTTTGAGAAGCTGTATGTATAAATTCTGGTTCGAGGTCATCTTCAGAACCATATATTGATAATTTTTGATTATTGTTAATCAATAGAAAAATATCTAAAAAAAAGTATGTAAAACTATTGTCATAAATTGTTAAAAAATATTGTAATTTAATGAAATCCACATATCAACACCCCCCCTCTCCCCAAAAACTCACTAGGTTAAGCTGGAATTAAAGTAACCACAATTAACTCTGAAATAATCGAGAGGGACTGGTCCCCCATAATTGTAAAGAGTACTCCAAATTTTAGTAGGTTCTCGTACGTCAGTCGTGTGTGGTCCTATGAATTTTATTTAAGTAAATTTTTAACAATTCCGGAAATTATTTTTATTTATTTTTAACAGTGAAACTTTTAGTTAACTTTTTACATATTTTTAATCATGTTCGGATGAGATTTATTATGCTTTTGTTATTAAGTTTATGGTATTTATTCAGTATTCGATTTTGAATAAAAATTTTGTATTTATTACCGGCACATTTTGTGTTTTTTAAAAGTTACTTAAAGAAAATTGTTAACATTTTCGAAAAAAATTTGTAATTTTAATAATATGTTCTGAGGTTTATAAAATTAATTTTTTCGATAGTATTTTTGTAGATTTTGTACACTTTTGTGCGGTTTAGTTTTAATTAATTTGCTTTATTTTTTTTTATAATTAAGGGTGTTGATAGTTTTCTTAAAAATTTTTGGAAAGTTGATTATTGTAAGAATTTTTCTGAGATTAATTGCTTTTGCCCTTTTTTGCCAAAAGATTTAATTTATATGTGTTCTTAGGGATTATTATGGTTCCAAATTTTTTTTTTCAATTATATTTGTACATTAGGTATTTTGATTCTTTTTAAATTTGTTTGTTTTCAATTTTTTTTTTCATTTTAATTGCAGATATTTTCAACCAAAAATATGACATTTTTATTTTGGTGATGTTGTCAGTTTTTGGTTCTCTTTTTTTTAGTATAAATACCCTTAAAAGTTTCAATTTGCATAAAAGGCAATAGTTTGAAAAAAAAAATATTTATAAAAAACTAGTAATAATTTGTGTTGATTTTTTATGGGAAAACTTTAATTTTTTATAAAAAAATTAACTTTGTTTTCAAATTTTATAAATGAGTACAGAAAAATTCAAAGCGAGAATTTTTTCTTAAAATTATTGTCATAATGTGGATATATGCATATTATTTTTTTTATATGAATAATAAGGATTTTTGATAGTAAATTATAATATTCTTGGTTAAATTAAAAAAAAATTCTTTCAAAAAATATTTACAGAAAAAATTTGTTTAATTAATTCTGTAAATTTGTTTTTCAAAAATCTTTTTTAAATATTATTTTAAAAACAAAAATTCAAATATAATTAAAGTTATTTTAAAAAATAGGAATTATTAAATTTTGTGACATTTCTACCACATTTCTACATTAGGCTTCTTTTAACATAAAAAGCTGTTTTGGTTTCTATCTTCTAATTACGAGTTTATATTTAAATAATAATTTCTTTTAAATATTAATTATTGACAGTATATATTGAACAAATATACTTTATATTTTTTATTGAATATTCCCTAAAAAAAAAATATTTATAATATTTTTTGAAGAAATTTTAAACAATCTCATAAGAAACCCACCTTTTACTAAGAAAAAAAACAACACGTTTTACATTACTTTTTAACATGTAATATTGAATCTTTGACATAAAAGCAGTCAAAATTTGCCAAAAATATTTTTTTTTTTACATCAGACATTTTTATATTTATGATAATATTTTTTTTTCAAAAACATATTTATCATCAAAGTGAAGAAAAACTCTTAAGATTTTTCTGTATATGACATTATATAGTATAATATTAAAAGAATATGAACATGTTAACGAAATAAGTAAAATTATTTACAAAAAAATTGACATTGCACATGACATTTTCCATGAAAAATCCATTTTTGGCTAAGTAAGATTTTTAACATAAAAGAAATTTATATAATATTATGTCTTGGTTTATTTCACTTATATTTATAATGTCAAATATAAATTGTAAATAACATACTTCTTTGAATTAATAATCGATCCAAGAATTTCAGTGAATTTCTCCTTTTTCCATACTATCAACTTCAGTTTTACCAATAATTTTATAAGTATTTTGAAGCAGTAGGTGCACGTGACAGTTTATGGGTATATACTCACCTTGACTATCAATTGTAAATTCGTACATTTATAATTTATTTAAGAATTCTTGAAAATTTGATGTTCACAGAACAAATTGACTTGTGATTTGTTGAAATGATTGGCATATCCTTTAACATTTTTTATACATACGAGTATCTTTCACGTGGATACTTTTTACTTTTATTTTTGTTATTTTGTTCCAATAAATAAACCATTAAAAATTTTAAATTTGATTTCCATGAATTGTTTTTAAATGTTTAGCAACTACTTGGAAAATATCAAATATTATAAAAGCATTTATGTGATTACTTATGAAAAAATTTAATAAG
Source organism: Atherix ibis (assembly GCA_958298945.1). Taxonomy (NCBI): domain Eukaryota; kingdom Metazoa; phylum Arthropoda; class Insecta; order Diptera; family Athericidae; genus Atherix; species Atherix ibis. The sequence goes on from OY282607.1 coordinate 28,873,747, forward strand.
CATAAGAATTTTGTTTTTTTACATATACTAGAGTCCAAATAGAAATCTTATAAATTGCTGATTTTGTATAATATTTCTCATTGTCTTATTTAAGTTAAGAGAAAACAATACTATTAAAATGCCAATTCTAAATTTCTAAAAAGCTTTAATTGACATCCAAATTATTTTACTATAGTTTTTTTTATATTTTTATTATTAAAATCATATTAACAGAATTATAAAATATATTTGTGTAGTTATAAAAATTTTTCTTTTCTTGAAGTAAAGATAGTTTTTTTATGCACATGCTCCTACGGTGTTTTTAGACACAAGTCAAGCTAAGTCGTTCATCGAGTCTGACATTTGGCTTTTCTCTGAAAGCTGAAGAGGATCCTTTCTTATACGTTATACCTAATCCTTAAATAAGTTTTAAAAAACCGGTATTTTCAAATAAAAGAAGTTAATAAACTCTCCAATAATTGTCCGATATTTAACTGGTGTTCCGCAAGGCAGCATACTTGATCCCATTTTCTACAATATTTATATGTTCGATATTTCGATCTGTCTTTACTCCATTTTTGCTAGATATATATGATATGGTTTGCCCTGTATCTAGCAAAATGCCACAATATACTTCCAGAATTCTTTAAACTGAAATTCTAATCCCCCAGAACTAGTTTATTTATTCGAAAGCAAAAGTAGACAAAGTTAAATGTTTCCAGGTGACTCTTACTCGCTGACGTAAACCATATCCTCATGTATGTATAGAATGGCATTAAGGCAAAAGTTGAAAATATAATCCATACGCAAGCCACAAAAGTAAAGAAATAAAAAGACGATGTTCAAAAATACTATGACACCTGGGTTGCTGATGCCAATATGGACTTAGAGACTGGAGGAAGTATGGGGCCTCTACTAGGCCTTCACTATAAAATATATCGTTAAATTGTCAATACTCTATTTTATGTTCTCAATAGTCATAACTTTAAAGTCCCATTTTTTCTCGTTATAAAAAGTTACATTCGTATTTCCCAATCTCCTTGTTCAAAAGCTGTAATTTTTGGAGGAAATATCAACACTATTCTAATTTTTTTAATAAAATTTTTTTATAACCTATAAAATGTAGACTTCTTTTTTCTATCATAAAAATTTATGAAATAATTTATTCCAATTCACTAAATACCCAGTGGACACTTACCTCTTGCGTTGATACTTCGATTAAATTCACTCTTTTCTCACAATTTAACCTTTTCTATTTATAATTCGAGAATTTTCTCTATAAAAACTAGTAAACAATTTATAATTTTAATAATTTCTTTTTTTTTCTCTTTTAATTAAATTGATATAGCAAATAATAAAATAAAAAGAATTTCAATAAAACACATACTCTTTATATAAACAAAGTTTTTAATATTTATTTGTCCATTTATTATTTTCATAATATTCTATTTTTAACTATTTAAATATTTTTGAATTTTTTTTTATTTCTTATTTACTTTGAAAAAATAAATTAAAAATATTTTTTAAAATATAAATTTTTCTTTTAAAACTGTTTTAAAAATAATTAACGAAAAAAATTCTATAATTTAATTATTTGGATAAACAAACGCTTAATAGTACTTTCTTCCAGCCTTATTTAACCGTTTAACAAAATTTATAATATTTAAAATTTTATTACAATAAAATAAGGTAAACTAATTTAATTCAAATACAAAATATTCTAAAATTTTAAATTTCAAATACTATGTATTTTCGTCTGGTTTAGTCCTTAGTCGAGTTATTTCCTGTATTTACAATTAGCAATAGTACATACAATTTGCTGTAATTTTATAATAGGAGTTTTTTTTTTTAAATTTTAAATTTTTATCTATAATTTTTTCCATAACTTTATATTATTTTTAATTATTTTGTTAAATTTATATATATTTAAATAGAAATATTATACTTACATTAAATACATTCTTCAAGAATTATTTCACTTTATTAATTATTGAAAATTTTTTCTATACAGTTTCCTTTTTATAATTCAACTTTATAACAATTTCAATATATATATATATATATTTATATATAATATATATATATTTCATTAGATATGTTAATAGTTTTAATAGTTCAAATTTTTCTCAATTTTCTTATAAATATATAATTAATTTTTATAAATTTTTATATCTAATTTTTAAATAAGAATTTACAATATGTCCTTTTTTTTTGGATTCCTTAATTAAAAAAAAATTGTCACTTTTTTTTAGTGAATTAGTGGATACAAAACCATTTCTAATTTTTATCTAGTTTTTTTCCCTACAAATACAAATTTTATATTATACTTATTTTATTATATATAAAAAACAGTTTTTCTTTTAGATTTTAAATTAGTTTTTTTCTTTAATTGAAAAGTATTTTTACTCTTATAGTATAAATTATGTTGTTTATTTACAATTATCAATTTATCTTTTGTATACTTTTATAATTGGACTTTATATCCAATTAATATATTGTATATTTTAACTTATCTTCTAGTTATTTTAAATGAATGTTTAGAAAGGATATTCTGACAAGAAAAAAAAAACATTTTATATCCACCAACTACAAAAAGTTAGGGGCTCATTTGTTGTTTATTGTAATCGATGGACAAAAATGTTTTATTTCGAAATTTTTATTTTGTTTTATTTTCCTTCCATCACTTATAAACATATATAATATGTATAAAAAAAGAAAAAAAATATTTGTTAGTAACAAGATACTTTGATAATTTTTTAAAAAATATTTAAAAAAAAAATAACTTAAATATAAATTATTTTATTTTTAATAAGAAACTATAGTTTTTTTTATATAATAATATATATATTATATAAATAATAACGAATTAGTTACTAGCCTATTTTTATATTTATCATTTATAATTTTTTTTTTTTTAAATTAGTCCAATTTCTATGCAAGATAACAAATTTTTTCTAGATAAATTTTTAAATATTTTTTTGAGAAAATTTCTCCTATTTTAAAAAAATATTTTTTTAATCTCCTTAATTTAAAGGAAATTATTTTTATTTTCTTTAATTTCGGGCAAATATGTCTTAAAAAAAAAAAAAAATTCAATTAATTTTCTTTTTGTAAATATTTTATATTTTCTTAGAGAGAAAATTATTTTTTCCTTTTTTTCCCCCAAAATCTCTTCTATACAAATAAGATATCCTTATTACTACACATAAATGCGTTGTTTTTTTTTAAATTTTTTATTCACTTACTGATACCACTATATACAAGTTATTATCAATATTCTTTACTTAATATTATTTTTTTTTTAATAATTAAAATATTAATACTGATTATTATATTGTAATTACTTGCCTATTCGATAATTCGTTTTTTTTTAGACAGACACCTCCTTAGTATATTTGGAACGATCATTTAAATCTAAGACTAATTTATCCGTTTTGCGATTTCGTCCTCTTTTCATACCATTAGCACTATTACTATTTAAATGTTGTTCAGAATTCTCATTTACCGATGATGATTTATTGGGACAATTTTCACTATCACGATCAATAATCTCATCGTCCTGATCACAATCGTTGGTATCATCGTCACAGTCATCGGTTGAATGGAATGAGATGTCATCGTGCGATACGGCCATATTATCGATTAATAATCGGCTATCTAAATTAATTTCGATGCTTTTTGTATTTACAATTTTTTTTTTACAATTATCACATATAAGAAAATGATCAATACTTTTATGATTATCACACACATTAACGTTACTCGCTTTTGCTTGGATTAAATTACAACTGCTGTGAAATTTCCGATCGTAAGGATGGTTGTCGAAGGTTTTGTTGCAGCTAGTAAATCGGTCGATGCTACTGTGGTGATCGTAATGTTCGCAGTTACTGGGATTACTATCTGGTTTGTCGCTTCCGGCAGCTGCTAGTGCATCCTCATCAGAGCACATACACTTAAGCTTCAAATCCGAAAAGCTAAGATCAAAGGATGCCGCCTTGACCTGTGCTGATGAGTGGCCTACGGTATTCTGGGACTGCCTACAGCTTAATGGTGCATTTTCAGGATAATAGTCTCTATCACTTATTACTATTTGTGTGGAGCTATGTTGTATGGAATTAGCTAATTTCTTATATTCGGGATCGATCTGTGTCCAGAACGTATCCCCTGTAAGATTCGTGTTGACCGATTTCTCTGCTTTAGGCACCACAGGATGTATACTTTTTTGATACTGTTTCAAATCATTATTCATCGCTAGAACAGGTTGAGCCATTTTTGACGGTGGTTTTACAGATAGTTGTGATGATGTAGTCCGAAGACCATCTAAAATGCTAGATATTGTCATTACGGCAACACCTCTAGGAGGTGCTAACTCTTGTATTCGTTGCAATTGATAACTTAGCTGACGAAGTTCTTCGAGCGCCTCCTGCTCAGAAAGTTTCGTATCTAAAGGGGAAAAAATGATTTTTCTTTTATAAGCTACAATTATTTTTTTACTTAAAAACATTTTTCTTTTTCTTCAAATGTGATTTGGGATACGCTTTTTCTGTTGTGCAGATAATTTATGAAAATATTCCAGGATAAAATTACTACTCTTTCATCACTGATTTAAAAGATAAAAATCAAACTTATTCCATAAATAAGAGCTTTTGTTTCCTATCATCCTTGCTTAAATTTGCATATTATTTTATAATTAAATGAATTATTTTCGATTGATATCAATTCAACAATAAGGAAAAATTTATTTAATTACAATAAATTTTTAATTAAAAGGAAATATTGTCATTACCTACTTACAATAACAAGAGTAGAAATTCTTTGAAACATTTTTTTTTATTTAAATAATAAGAAATTGATGGAATTTTTATTAGTTTCAATATAGCAGAAGAGAAGTTTTCGTTTGTCAACTGAAGATAAATAAGAAGATTGTTGGTTTTTCTTCTCTGCCTATCGAAAGCTCTGGCAACGATTAATTTCTTCTGTGTTGGTTGTATTTATCAAGTAATGAAATTAACATTGCCTCTGTGGGAAATTACTGAAAAATGCCAAAAGATGAAGCTGACGATGGAAATCCAAAACACCTACGAGATATCAAGAAAATTGGTCCATTAAATGAAGGGAAAGTTTTTATTGCTATTGTCAGTTTAGGCAATCTGGGTATCCGTAGCCATACTTGCAGGGTAGAAGTAGCATAGGTGCGGAATTGTATGGTACATCAAGAAATTGTCAGTAGAGTATTATCTTAGAGATGCCAGGATAATCTTCAAAATGAATTTACGAATTCTTTTAAAATGTTAAGTTAAGACAGGAGCATATCATCGTATCGACAGTGTTGGGAATGGTAACGATTTCTCCCTCAAAAATAATTTATTCCTCATGACCTTCAGGAATATTTTTTCTGGTGTTCACCTGTTATTCTTCTAACCTTTATCACGAATACTGTAAGGAGTAAAATAATTGTTTATCGCAATTACCAGCTAATTGGGCTGTTGATGATGTTGCTGTGCTGGGATTGGCAAACGTTCTTATTTGGGGCCGAAAATTAAATTTCGCTCCAGATGATTTAGCTCCCAGTCCGATTGCATTCTCCTGGGATTTACCACTTCTTAATACTATATAAACCTGTGTAAAAATAAACAAGAATTTGAATTTCTTGTTCTTTGAAATTTGTTTAAAAAAATGTTAGATCATTAGTAATACAAAAAACATAAAACGAACAACTGTGCAAATATTTTCATAAAACCCTTTAATTTTAATTAAATTTTCTATAAAATCATTATAAGTCTTAGCAAATAATTTTATTTTACTGAATATTCTTAAAAATATTTTTGTATTTATTTATTTTGGAAAACAAAATTTATTTTTATTAAAAAAACTGACCAATTTTTAATAAAAATATTATTATTTTCTCTTTACTGAAAATATTTTTCCCGAAAATTTTTACTGAAAATTTTGAACTGAAAATTTTGAACTGAAAATTTTTACTGAAAATTTTGTACTGAAAATTTTGTACTGAAAATTTTGTACTGAAAATTTTGTACTGAAAATTTTGTACTGAAAATTTTGTACTGAAAATTTTGTACTGAAAATTTTGTACTGAAAATTTTGTACTGAAAATTTTGTACTGAAAATTTTGTACTGAAAATTTTGTACTGAAAATTTTGTACTGAAAATTTTGTACTGAAAATTTTGTACTGAAAATTTTGTACTGAAAATGTTGTACTGAAAATTTTGTACTGAAAATTTTGTACTGAAAATATTGTACTGAAAATTTTGTACTGAAAATTTTGTACTGAAAATTTTGTACTGAAAATTTTGTACTGAAAATTTTGTACTGAAAATTTTTACTGAAAATTTTTACTGAAAATTTTTACTGAAAATTTTTACTGAAAATTTTGTACTGAAAATTTTTACTGAAAATTTTTACTGAAAATTTTTACTGAAAATTTTTACTGAAAATTTTTACTGAAAATTTTTACTGAAAATTTTTACTGAAAATTTTTACTGAAAATTTTTACTGAAAATGTTTAATTGCAAATCAAAAATTTTCGACGTTTAATCAATAATATTTAATATAAATTAAATACTCCCAGAAATTTTATGCATAATTTAAACTATTACCGAAAGCCTATTAAACACTAATTAACATTAACCAAATTATGCTAATTAAGTTTTTTTATATTGTTAGAATTAGTAATTATGCTACCAACCTTACTGCCAAAGATTAGTCCGAGCAAAAGCGTTACTGTTAGTTGCGTGTGGCAAAAAAATATTATGTACAGTAGATCCGGATTTGCCGGTGACTGGAGGAATAACCTAGAGTTGCAAATGAAAGATTGTAAAGTAAATTTGAATTAAGGATAATAGAGGAAGGAGACTTTTTTATGTGAATGGCTAGAAGCACTTGCGAGTTGAACTTACATGGACACGTTCAGGAAGCATGTGAGCAAAAACTCATTGTAGATGGCCATCGATATGAATCGGCTTTCGTTGAACTCTGAAGGAGCCTTCCGTACCATGATGCAAAGTCGTACACCCCAGGCTAAGAATAGCACTTCCACTGTGAAGAGGAGTAACAAAAAATAGAGGAAAAAATAGAAAAGTTTATAAATTATTCACTTTCAGTATGTTTGCATGCAAAGAATTCTTTATTAGAGGAGTCCTGATACAAGGACGAATGCAAATAATTCGCAAAATGTGCTAGCGTAAAAGTGTCGTTAAGCATAAATAGGAGAAGTAAGTGTGGGTTTGTGGTTAACTGTTACTGTGTTACATTGTTACAGGCTTTGCGAATGTTTTTCCTGGTATTTCATTGTTTTTTCCTTTGCGAATTTAGTGTGTGGATTGAAAATAAAACGGAGACCATTGGTATGCAATTTTAAGTTATCTACTTAGCACTGTAGACTATTGCAACCCATTTAGAGTTACAGAATATTGTGAATTAAATTTTGCGAAGTATCGGCAGTGATGTTATTAATGGAAAACGGAAATAGAATTAGAAGTTGTCGGCATGGCCATCAGATATGAATTCATCTTCATTATACATACTCGATGTGAACGTGTAATCCCACCAATCCGTTTTGCATAGAAATGCTTTTAGATCATCTGCTGTTCGTCCAACCACCACTTCGGGAGGTGCCACTATAGTTCGTACCAGTAGGCATGCACCAATAGCTCCGCATATGACGCCGAGTCTCTTTAATAGCGCTGCGTCTGTAATTTTTACTGCTTTCGCCGATCGAACACGAAATATAACAGAAATTCTGAAAAGAAACAAAATGAAAATAAAGTTAAGAGGACTCATCCAATTCCATATTTGCCTAAAAATTCAAATATTTTCCTCTTCTTCACACTATCACAGCTCACACTGTCAAATAGAAGAAAATAAAGTTAAATTTAAAATCTCATTTCGAATAAATAAAGGCAAATGGGCGAGATTCGTGCAGACATTCTAGAGTATGGCAGGAATTTGCATTTCTAGTAACAAAAAATCACTTTCATCTAAAATTATCTAACATTTGGTGTTTAAATTAACTAAATTGCTACTGTCCGTATTTGTGAAAATAATTTGCGTCCGTAGTCGGCAAGGAAAAGTAATGGAAAAATGAAGTTTTCTTGAGACGCACATCGAATAGTAATAGAAGAATAAATTTTCTATGTTAATTTTATCAATAAAAAAAAAGTAAAATAATTGAAAATTGAAATTTGCTTAAATGATTTTGCTTCTAACATGATTGGTGAACTCAAAAAGCTCAACAGATTATTTTGGAGGGGGAGCAGATTATAATTTAAGTGGAAAAAGATTAGCCTCGTCTGGGATGAAAGTCCTTGGAAATATTGTAGATTTTTGTAATAGAATTTATTTTATCATTGACTTATTGAGGAACAATTTATAGAGGACTTTATTGGGGTTTTTAATTCTTTGTTTGTGAGAAAGGTTATTATTTTTTCCTTTTAATTTGGATAAAGGAACAGTCATAATTATATTTTATGGAGTAGATTAGTATGGGTAATTAGGTTGAAGAGAGGAGTAGAGAAGGGTGTGGTTCAGATATTGAGGGTATCCTACTCGAAAAGAAGCTCCTTAAGTGTGTGATAATCCGCCAGTATAATCAGACGAATGCCACAAGTTCATGATTGCCGAGTAGGAAGTCGTGGGTGATGACGGTATGACCAATTCGAATTGCGAGCAATTTTCTCATCGAGGATTTCGGATTAGTATGTAGTGAGGAAAATCTCACTATTTTCCCATTCCACTCATCTGGTGGATATTGATGCTGTTAGTTGATATGAGATGAGTAGATTAATGAATGCTGCAAATATTGTGGTAACTGCTTTTGCAAGCCGATCAGCAAATTTGTTGCCAGGAGTGCCTTCATAGACCTACCGCAACTGAATATAGCGATTGTTAAGTAAGCAATGTCTGATAACATTTCTCTCTCATATGCTGACAAGTTCGGCCATTTTGAATGTTCAGACCATTTTGAATGTACGTGTTTTGACTCGTCTTCGATCTTTGCCCATTTTCGACCAAAAACAGCATCGCATTAACATTGCTAAGGAGCTGTTGGACTCTGTCCGCGACGACCCAAATTTGCTCCAGAGGGTCATAAGTGGTGACGAATCATGGGTTTATGGCTATGACGTTAAAAAACCAAAGCTCAATCATCCCAATGGAAGTTGCCGCACGACCAAGACCGAAAAAAGCGCTCCAAGTTCGGTCGTTTTGCTCACAGTTTTCTTCGATTGCAGGGGCGTGATGCATCATGAGTTCTTGCCACAGAGTAGAATGGTCAATAAGGAATATTACCTGCAAGTTATTTGTAGGTTGCGCGAAGCAATCCGCCAGAAACGCCCTGATTTTTGGAAGAACATAAATTGGCTTTTGCACCATGACAACGCCCCTGCTCATGCATCATTGCTTGTGCGCGAATTTTTGGCCAAAACCAATACACTAATAATAGTCGCAGCCACCGTATTTCCCAGATCTGGCCCCCTGTGACTTTTTCTTGTTCCCAAAACAGATTCTTCGATTGATCCATTTTTTGGAATGGGCAAAAATCGAAGACGAGCCAAAACACGTGCAAGCAAAGCAGCTGTCAAAAATTAACTGAACATTCAAAATAGACGAACTTGTCATGAGTACCAACATAACGCCACAAAAAATCGAAAACTGATTATACGTAACCCGCGGAAATTCAAAATTCGCGATACTTTTTGAACAGACCTCATATGCGGGGTCTGGATGAATATTTGGGATGCTGTGAAGTGGGATGTTCGGATTCCTTTCCATTTCGGTCAGGATTAGTAAGAGCTTCCTCTTTTTTCAATGGAACTATCTAAATAGAAAAGTGTAATGGATATTCAAAGTAGCAGAGACTTCTATAGGTGAATTATTACCTGACTTTTAGGAGAAGATGTAATAAAGGAGTTCGGCCAGTTTTAACTTGTTAGTCACTCGTACTGCCTCATTCTGTCTGACCTTACTTTTTCTATCAAATGAAACCCTAATCAACCCGTAAATTGATAGAACCCTATCAACAGAATAATTAGTTTGCGAGTACCATTTGTATCTGTGGATAATCGAGTCATCTAGAACGATAATGCTATCTGCTAAGGAAAGGTGTTTATTCCCACCGAAACTGGAGAAGTAGCGCAATCTTTCCTTTGACATAGATGTAGATAGGTCGCTTTATCGATATCTATAAAAACTTTATGTTTATGGTACCAGGACCTAAGTCGACGACGTGTGGTACAAAGTCTTGGGACGGTATCCACTGTAATTTTTTCACTAGCCAAGTAAAGGATATTGTCTGAGTATACGAAATGAGGAATGTCGGCCACAGAGGACGATAGAAAAGGCAGATATCTATTAAATATAGTAGTGGAAAGGGGAGATCCCTGTGGAATATCATTCTCCATATTGCACTCTGTGACGGAAAATCCTGTCGAAAGACTTTTCCAAATCTAGAGGAGAAGGAGGCCATGCGGAATATTCTTGTAACCGTCATGTATGGCGTGCTGAAGATGAAAGAGGAGGAGATGCGTGTTTGAACCGGTCCTATATGCATGTTGATGGAGTGTTCAGTTCAGTCATGAAGGCAAAAAAGATTTTTTGAAAATTTTGGAAAGGCATGATAAAAGCGATATGGGCCTAAAGATATTGGTCGAGGGTATTATGGCTTGCCGCTTGGGCCCTGGTATCCTTACCGCAACTTTCCAGACATTGGGGAATGAGAAGGATATCAGTATCTGGTTAAATGAAGACTCTTCACAAGATAATCAAATATTTAAATTTATTTATTTATTAATGATTATTTTTAAATTTCAAGATTTTCCTTTTATTTTGTTGCTTTTTAACAAAGGTAAATTATTTAACGAATTCTTTTAAGAAACCGTTTTATCATTGGGAATGTTGTCATGCTTTTCTTTATTCCGAAAATGTATAAATTCATTTAGGGTATAAGAAAATCTCTCACACTTTCGACTATATTTTAATTCGAAAAATTTACATAAACGTTTCATAATTGTAATTGTTTTTCCAACTTACCTCCAAGTTTTTAACATTAAAGCTCCATAAGTTAGGGAGAATCCAATTTCTCTTAGCCAAATTCGGGCTGTACAAGTATACAATGATGGGGGTGGATACATTACGATTGTCTGTAATATAATTGAAGAAAAATAAATGTTTAAACGATTCCTTTTCGAAATAATTGAAATATACATGATCTGCTATGAAAATAAATTTATTAATATTGTTTTTTTAAAAAGACTGGAAAATTTAATTAGAAAAAATTTGAATGTTTTTAGAGGTGGCTTATTTTTACCTATATTAATAACGCTGCAGGATAATTTTTTTTAAGTAAATTGTTTATTAAAAAATCAGAAAAATAATTTTGTTAAAAATTCTTTCTTATCAATTGCTAGTGACAAATTTTACCACCAATTTTTATACAACTTTTTTATTTCTTAAGGTTTTGAATTGTAAAAATTTAGTGTTTATGTAAAATATTCTCTGGCTAATGATGGAGTAGTATTTGTGAGAGTTTTTACATAGTATTTTTTTTACTAATGTTCTCTATTAACTGATGAAAATTTCGATTGACCTTCCTTTAACTTTCTTCAGAAAATATTTATTCTAATCTTTTTAAAGTCAAGCATTATAAAACTTAAAAGTATCTTACAATTATATAACTAAAAAAATTTTATAAAACAGTTCTTGTTAAATTTTCTTAAGAAAAAAATAAATAGAACATATTGTGAACTCATTTAACAATATAATAAAAACTTTTATATTTTCATAATTAATAAGTGTTATGTGCAAAAGAATAACAATTTTTCTTTTATTATCTCACAAAGTTAAGACTTGGGATTTCGATAGGGAGAAATAAAAGAACTTCAGTTGTTATACTATTGTATCCTTGATTCAGAACAATATGACCATTCACAAAACTGCAAAAGTATAAGCCGAAAGATAAAGGCGGCCATTTTCTGTTTACCCTCTGGACACTTTAACACTTTTTCCTTTTTTTTCTCCACTCACATTTAATACTATTTGATTGACAATTCAAACAGAAAAGTTATCTCTTAATATTTTCTGTTTAGTAATGTTTTAGTTATGCCTTGTTTTTATATAATGCATTAAAAAAAAAAGTTGTTATGTCGTTCAGATATAAAGGATACAATCTTCATGGTTTAAAAAAAATTTCTTTTGTTTCAAAAGTTTTGTGTAAATATCTTCTTTTTCTCTTCCTTTTTTGAATCCTTGAAATTGTTTTAACAAAAAAGAGTTGCATTATCTTTCCAGACACATGGATATCTCTTATCATCCTTACATAATAAAATATTTTTACAGATACTTGTTCTTAAATTTCTTATAAATTTTGTTATGACAACAACTTTAATATTATGACATAGTAGTGTTGACAGGATTTTTTCACCAACCTGATTATTAAAGGCAAAAGATATAACTTTTGAAATATATGGCAGAAAGTTTATCTAATTCAAGGTGTTAGAGACTGTTAATGGAAACTTTTCTATCCAAATACGGAAGAACTCTCTGAGTTCATATTAATAGTAATCATCCGAAGATAATTGCATATGACGTTAATGAATATAAGAAAATTAGGAATAGACGAATATCTTCAAAAAAGAAAAAGAAAAGGTAAATCCGCCTTTTTGTATCATAAAAGTATTTAAAAGTACCGGGTTTGAGTTCAATTCTAGCTAGAGGCCTTCGTTATAAGACCATATAGCCAGAGAAAAATTTTAATAAAAATTTCTTCGAAAAATTTTTATTGCGAAAATGACTACTAAAAATATTGACTGGGTGGAAATTTTGAATGAAAATCTTTACAGTAAATTTAAATGGAAATTTTTTACTGCATATTAAATAAAGTAATATTGCAGAGTATTTGTAAAATTTCTTAACTAAAAATACGTACCAAATCTTCAACCGAAAAAATTTTTTACATCTTTATTTTGTATGTTCCAAATGACCCGAAAACTATAACTTTCTTTATAGTCCATGTATAACAGTTGAAAGGAAAGCATTTCTTTTTTACTCAAAATTATGAGTATTTACTTTTATGGAGTATTGTTAGTGAAATGAAAATAATTCATAATGTTACATCTGCTTTAATAAATATTAATTCCAATATGAGAGTATTTTTTATATGTTTGGTTATTTTTTCTTTTTATAAATATTATACGAAAATCCGAATATATTCTTGCTTATAAGAGGCTCCTGTGCACATGTCAAGGTTGAATTTCGGTCAACCAGAATATCCTTAATATTCTTGGCTATGGCTAGGATCGGACCTAGGATTATTTGTTCTCTTATTTTCAGCCGAACACGTATTTCATTTTCATTAGAATCAATTCAGCTTCCCTTCTGATTCATAGTATTAGAGCTACAGTTAAGCTTTTGTCAGTTTTTTATTTATGAAAATAGGAAAAAGACCCATTAAAGGTTTACTTGGAGTAATGGTCAACAATTAATTATAGCATAATGGGCTCGTTTTTTTTTTGCTTTCTAAGGTACCATAAATTATGTATAAATGTCTAGGCTAGACACATTTATTACAATTATTTTATTGGAATTTATTTTAATTTTCTTGATGCGTTTTTATTTAAAGGATAAAAACCGTCGGGTTAGATTTCAAAATTCACAAAAATTTTCATCATTTTTTATACTGATTTAAGGATAATATATTTTGATTACCTGAAAAAAATTTCCCTACATAAGCAAGATATTTTGGTCCTTTCAACTGATTTGTAGTCCTTATAACCTGTACTTTCTGCTATTTTAAAAAAATTTATTCTATGTATAGAAAGAATAAAATTCTACTTTCGCTTGATTTCTGAAATTTTTGTTATGAAGAAAAACTTTCAAAACCATTTCAAATTAATGACATTTTTGAAAAGTTCTAGAATTTGATAGTTATTTAAAACAGAAAATAATATATCTTCAAGGAAATCACTTTTCGATATAATCGAAATATTCAGGCATTTTTAAGCTAAAAATTGTGGATTTCTTTTTCTTTTATTTTTTTTTAATAATATTTTTTCAAAGACTATTTTTACAAGAATATTCACTCATAATTTACTAGTTCACCTGTATTAATTGAATTTTTGCTTCGCTAAATAAAATAAATACATTTTGTTATAGCAAACCGTTTATAATAAATGTAAATAGAATAAAAATAGTACTTACCGTACAATAGATGAAGAATGCGCCAAGGGCTATAACTCTGAGTAATGCAGGACTTGCAGCCCGTACAACCTATAAAAATATTTATTTACAAATACAGTCAAATTCACAATTTATTCGAAATTCACAAAAATATATATTAGAAAATCAGAAGAGAAGACCAACACAAAATTGATATTTATTCTTATTTGAAAGCTAAAATTTTGATTAAATTTTTTGACTGAAAATTTTTAGTGATAAATTTTTATTGACAAATTTTTGCTGACAAATTTTTTCGAACAAAATTTTACTGACAAACTTTAACTAACAAATTTTAACTAACAAATTTTTACTGATAAATTTTTTCTGACTATTTTTACTAAAAATTTTATTGACTAATTTTGGTACTGAAAATTTTGGTATTGAAAGTTTTAGTTCTGAAAATTTTGGCACTGGAAATTTTGATACTGAAAATTTTGATACTGACAATTTTGGTATTGTAAATTTTGGTTTTGAAAATTTTATTATTGAAAATTTAAAACTAAAAATTTTGTTAATGAAAATTTTAGTATTGAAAATTTTGGTTCTGTAACTTTTAATACTGAAAATTTTGTAACTGGAAATTTTAGTGCTCTAAATTTTGGTTCTGAAAATTTTTTAGCTGAAAATTTTAGTACTGGAAATTTTGGCACTGAAAATTTTGATACTAAAAATTTTGATACTGACAATTTTGGTATTGCAAATTTTGGTACTGAAAATTTTATTATTGAAAATTTAAAACTGAAAATTTTGTTAATGAAAATTTTAGTATTGAAAATTTTGGTTCTGTAACTTTTAATACTGAAAATTTTGTAACTGGAAATTTTAGTGCTCTAAATTTTGGTTCTGAAAATTTTTTAGCTGAAAATTTTAGTACTGGAAATTTTGGCACTGAAAATTTTGATACTAAAAATTTTGATACTGTCAATTTTGGTATTGCAAATTTTGGTACTGAAAATTTTGGTACTAAAAGTACTGTTACTGACATTTTTTGTACTGAACATTTTAGTACTGAAAATGTTGGTACTGAAAATTTTGGTACTGAAAATTTTGGTATTGAAAATTTTGGTACTGAAAATTTTGGTACTAAAAATTTTGGTACTGTAAAAGTTTGTAGCTAAAAATTTTGGTGCTGGAAATTTTGGCACTGAAAATTTTGATACTAAAAATTTTGTTGCTAAAATTTTTTATATTGAAAATTTTGGTTCTGAAAATTTTGTCACTGAAAATTTTAGTATTGAAAATTTTGTTTCTGCAACTTTTAATACTGAAAATTTTGGTATTAAAAATTTTGTATCTTAAAATTTTGGTTCTAAAAATGTTGGTACTGAAAATTTTAGTGCTGTAATTTTGGTACTGAAAATTTTAGTGCTGTAATTTTGATTAGGCTAAATTTTTTTGATTAAGCTAGACCTCAAACACATGACTTTGTCTTCGACATTGAAATAATAGCAGTCGCAAGATGTAATGTATTTAGTTAGTTTATTTAAGTTTTAAAATACAATATATTTAAGCTTGAAAATTTTTTTTACAAAAATACTATTTGAATATTAATTTTTTAATGAGAATCAATATTTATTTAATGAAATTGATTTTTTTTATAACTTAATAAACACACAATTGGAAATGAAGTTATTCTGATGTAGAACGATAAAAATTAATATGCTCCTTCAACTTCAAATAGTACTGATAAGAGTTTTTAAATCCTGTCAGATATATATATACTTGTGAATACATATAAATATTTATTTTTATTATACAAACAGAATACTTTCCTTAATACAATTGTTTTTCTTTTTGATCCAATGACTTGGAAAGATAATATTTATGGTTTGTATTTATGTAATTTTTGTATTATTTTACATTTTATGCATTTTGCATTCAGAATATTATGACGTATTTTAATATTTTCTAAAAAAAATTAGTATATTTTCTGTTGGAAGAATAATGGAATAATATTACACAATCATTATGTAAGCAAACAAAGGCTACAGAATATACTCGTATTACACGAGAAAGCATAAAATAAACGGAAAGATTTTATGAGAACAGGTGTCAGATCATGTGTAACAGTAAATGTTTTAACAAATTATGTTTGATTTGATGCAAATTATCATTAAAAAAATATCTATTTGTAAATGGCGTAATAGTAAAATCCGATTTAAGGAAGACATTTAAGAAATTTGAAATAATAAAATTGATCAGAATAAAATGTTGTACAGTGAAAAAATAAATAACGTTGATTTGATAAGAATTTTAGATAATTTAAATTTGTTGAACGTAGCTAAATAATTTAAATTTTATGAAATATGTTCATAGCAAATTGAGTTATGATGCAGGATATTTTTGTTTAGTAAATTTAGCATAATTCGGAGTAGTTAACGATTTGATAGCACTTTAAATTGTACAGATAACAATCTAATATTCCAAAACTATAATATTTAATCTCATAATAAATCGGTTAGAAAATTTTTCTCCATGCCTTAATTTCACTTAGTTAATAATTATGAATATTAAGAATAATTTTTCATATAAAGCAGATTTTGCTTTTGAATGCATTTTCTGGTAGGTGGCATTAATTACAGAAGAACTGGATAGGAGAAGTTGTCAAAATATTTAACTCATATTCCAACAAACCAAGCACAACAGAGTCAGTAGTATAACATATATTTGAGGGTCTTCAATAAACAGAATTTTTTTTAAAAAAAAGTTATTTTTGCTCAATGTTTCAACGCATTTTTTTTTGTATTATTTTAATATGGTTTAATTATGCACAAATTTTTATTTAATTTTTATTAGTTTTATTTTTTAAATTTATTCCCTGAGTTGGACGTGAAAATTCAATCAGTACAGACGTGTTTTTGGCAAATTTATTTTTTCAAATGAGAATTGCTGCTGAAAAGCCAAGTCGAATTGTGAGTGCCTTGGCAAAATTCATGCTCAACCATCGAGGGCTCAGACAGAGTGACGGAAACGGACAAGCATCAGATGATAGCAGTATATCGTCGGAGCCCAATTCTAGCTTCGGGAGCATTCCGTCCTATGTTATATCGTACGACGCTGTTTGTGGTATCGCTAACATGCCGCCAATCTAGTCAGCAGGGCGGAAAGGAATAAGACAATGGCAAAATGGATGCCACGTGGAATAGAAGAGGATTTCTGACAGAGCATGGGTGCTTCAGGGCATATCTACACATATGTGGTGCTTCAGGGTCAGAAGTTCTGACAGAACATGGGTGCTCAGGGCATTTCTATATCGTTTTACGTTGGAAGTTGATGTGACATATGTCAACTATCGGTCTACAATCGATGGTGCATAACATGTGTTTTTCTACTATTTATACTATAGTGTAGAAAGGAACAAAGTAGCGAACATTATCGTTGAACAGCTGTCCAAAAATCGCTTTATTGAAAAATAATACCATGGCAGGCAAGCTGGAATTAGTTGAATACGACACATTCTTAGTAATAAAGAAGCTACGCCAGGAAGAAATAATGAGAAAAAGGCAGTCTACAGGCCAAAATAGAATAATAGGCTTGATGTCAGTCTACTCCCCATGAAGTAATACCTGCCGACAGTCCCATGGGGAGGCATATTTGAAAAAAGGCAGGCGGGTTTTCTGTAGATTCCCTAAAGTGATCGCTATTTCTATAGCGTTTTTAGAACATGTTTCCCTTCCCAAGTAAAAAAAAAGAAGAAAAATAAGTAAGTTATGAAATTGCAAATGTGTTTATCAGTGTGCCTATGAGCAGTTTAGTTAAAATAGGCTAGATTATATCTAAAGAAATATTTTTAATAAAACTTTTATTGAAAAGTCCTTTGTTATATCTCAGCTGTTTTTTTTTGAAGTCCTGATTATAGTGGTACAGCAAAATGAGTGTGGTCTTTATGTAGGAACCAAAAATTGGTCTTTATGTGCTATATGATACTCTATTGTAGGTGATTAGATAAGACATGGTCTACACCTTTCTGATCGTCTCAAATTTTAGGTAAATAAAGAATTTTTGCTACTTTTAAGCTTGGTTATAACTGACATTTTTAAAAAATCCAATAAGGAAAAAAATTATGGGTAGTAACGGAGTTTTTTTTAACGGTTTTAGTATTAAAATCATTTTAATTTATTTGTTTTATTTTAAAAAGCTTTTTTTCCCTATTTAATTTTTAAAAAAAAAATAGTTTGATGATTTTTACTGAAACCAAACAAAACATAAAAGATTCTATAATGCCTACTATTAATATTTATATCTAATTTGTAAAGTTTTTTCATAAATTTCTTGAAATATTCTTGAAGAAAGTATTTTTTCAAAATAAATATTTTGAAAAAACTAATTTAAAAAGTTTCTACTTTTTTCCATTAAAAAAGAATGCTTTTATTGCTGGCTAAAATTTCTTTTGGTCTCTAAGAAAAAAAGTTTACATATTTTTAATATGACAGACAAATTATAGCTTTTATATATTATTATGTTTATTTTTTTTTTTAATGTTTAACATGAAAGTAACTTTAAAAAAGTAAAATTACCTATTTGTCTCTTAAAAAAAAGAGTTTACATATTTTTAATAGAAAAAGTATAGCTTTTAATTAAAAAAAACCTATAATTTATATAGATTTTAATGGCCCATAAATCAATTTATTATTTTTGATGTTTTCCTTATTTTTGTAGCTTATGCCGGGATTTATTAAGAATTTACTCTATAAAAGTACGATTTTCATAAAAATGCAATTAAAAATTAGTTTTTCTATAAAAAAAGGTGACGTTTAAGGTGACGTTTAAAAAATTAAATTTTAATGCTAGTTAAAGATTATCAAAATAAATACTTGTTCGGTTATAAATAAAATGTCGTTGTTAAAAAAATAATAATATTTAATTTTCCGTAAGGATATATTAAAATAGTCCGAAAAAAATTGCAGTTAATATTACAATAAGAAAGAATAGAAAATCAATTCGGAAAGAGTAAATTTTCATTAAATAATAGGAATAAAAAGATACTTGTTATTAGTTTATACTGTCACATTTATATATTTTTATAAGAAACTTGCTCTTGAAAATAACATACTTTGAATAAAGTTGAGTGAAAGTTTCAGTTTGGTGACATAGTCGAACGTACACGTATGTTCAGATACTTTAACGAACGTGATTGAGGCTGTAAAATTTTGGAGCAATACCCATCCTTTATTTTTGAAAGGAAGCTAGAAAAATTAATACAACCCATACCAAAGGTTATAGTTTCCAGTTTGTGCATATGTAAATCACCAAACAGAATTAGGTAAGGAAACTTAATCAATACTAAAAAGCTTACAGTAGAATTCCCCTAAAAAAAATTCAATAAAAACAAAATTAAAGTACATTTTCTTGTCGAATTATTTACAATTCTCTTCAGAATTCAAATATATTAAAAATTAATAACTCTACTTGAAAAATTTTGCCTAATGTAAAAATGTCCGTAGCATATTCCTTAATATTGTTACACATATTTATATGACACTGAATGCTATTTTTCCCAACAGATTATTTTATTATAGTTATTCTAATATAATAAAAGAAAATACTGAATTTCTTTAAATTCTTTAAAAAAATTTTACCTAAAAAAAGAAAAAAACTAAAATTCTTATAGTATTTAGTGAGTAAAAAAGTTTCTTATTATTTTGGTAAGGAAGTCTTGAAAATTGTTAAATACTACCAACGATATTGTTAGTTATCAGATTGTAAAGGTGATGACAATTTTTTTCACAAGTTTTTTTTTTAAACAAATTTCATTTTAAAAATTAATATTTTTGTTTATTTCAAAAATGAATGTACTTGAAAGGCTAGAAAATGGTCATTATTTACATCCAAAGATGAATATATAAATTGCAAAAATGTTTTCTTAATATTTCTTCAAGGAAATGATGGCAAGAAGTGTCGTTTATCTTATATTGTAGTTTTCGAGACTAACGCGAGAGGAGGAAAATTCAAGAAAAAAATTCGAAACAATTCTTCCTATTCACTGTGCATAGTACATTCACTAAGCATTAAACTTTCAAATTCTGTCAGAGATGATAACATTTTGGATTTTGTTAAATTCGTTATAAAAGTAACCGTGAGAATATGCAAATAAGTCTTACCTTAACTTGCTGGTAGCGAAATGTAAACCAGGCAGCTGGGGGTAATAATCCAATAACAGCACATGCCAAAACTAAAATACTGGTTCTCATTGGCCAATTTAGGGCGGCCACACAGGGTGAGGCATCTTCGCAATAGTCGCATCCTTCGGCACAGGGTAAACATTCGTATGTCAGTTGTTTGCTGTACGTTGATTCCTCACCCTAGACATTATCGAAACAAAGACAATTATTTATTGCCATTAGTGTAGTTTCGGTTAAATTTACTAGAATTACTATGAGCACTAGTGCGGAGATACCACTTGTGCTACAACTACTGTACATGCTCAGTAATAGTTCAACTCACATCACCATCTTAATAATCATTTGCTCTATTTTTATAACTCTTTTATTTTGTCTATTTTATATTTTTGTATTAAATATATTTGGAAGACTTACCAGCATAAGCTTTTCGTACTCTTCCTCGAGGATGCTGCCGTTAAAGTATTTCTGCACAGCTGCGGTGTCAGGATAGTAAAATCCCTTCCGACAGACACATTTATACGAGCCCCGACGGAAGCCCAATCCAGTTATAGCCTCGCACTAAATGTACATTTTTGTCGGTTAGTATATGATACTATTGTCTATAGGAAGGGTAGTAGGAATGGTTATGGGAATTGTAACGATAACGGTAATGGAGAAAAGGAACGGCAACGGAACTAGAACGTTAGCCAGGATGTTATACTCGTATATCGAGATACCAAAAGCGTACAATTTCCGTAAAATTACAGAAAGTATAGCTTCATTTACAAAATATACCCTTTTCATGGGGTTTGAAGTTATTTCAAGATGCGACCATGTACTTACCATAGTTGTTCTTTGCTTGCATTTATCTGTTCCGGCAAATATATTTAGTGGCTGTGTTGTCTCTGGATTATACCTCTGTGGACATTGGTCAATGTCGACTCGCCTCAAGTCGATATCGATTCCGGATGTGCCTCTGCAATTTAGAAAATGATTTGTGTTTATTATTGAATGCATAGTCAATTTTCGAATCGAACTGATCCGTTCGATGAGCTTTGAGAAATTTTCTTAATCAAAATAACAATTCCAAATATCCGAAAGTTACTGTCAGGCCTATACTGTATTGACAGCTTTCTAATATTTAATTTGGAAACTTTTTCAATTTTTAACTATTACCAAATTCGTTTTAGTCATTTTTCTATACAAAATATATTTTAAAAGTTTTTCTTTTTTTTATTCATAATTTAGTAAATTAAATATTTTCAAATTTAAAGACACTAAAAAAATGCTTAGACGCAAGCACAAATCACGAAATAAGTAGACAAGTTATTGTTAACCTTCCCCGGGCCGGGTAGCTTAATGTAACCAAATCAGATAACATAAATTTCCAAGTGAATGTTCATTTAAAGAAAATTAATTCCTCCATTATTATTCTATCATCTTTTCATTAATATAATTACTAATTTTATTAGTATTTAGAAATTTATGCGATAATAGGAAGCAATATTTACTGTGAAATTCGCGTTATCCATTAGAAGTTGTAAATTCATTCATTGAATGTAAATTTCGATCGATTAATTTACCCAAACTGAATGAATCCTTTATTGTTTGATTTTTAGGTCAAATAAACTTTAATATTTATAAATAGCATAAAAAGAGAAGGTATGAAAACATATTAACGTAATTTATTTACATCTGTAATTATTATTAACAAGTTACTATTTGTAACGATAATTCTGATTAGATGATGAGGCTCAAAAGCGTAAGAAATGAACTAAAAATATCGCAAGGACATTATCTGCTTAAGTTATTTTCTATTTAAAAAGTTTCAGGTTAATCCGTTTCTATTTGAGGATATTTCAAAAAGTTTGCTCTCTTGAATTGAACATTGCGATGGCCTCTTTACAAGGCATCCTTCAAATGGTAAAAGGATAAGCAACGGATCCATTGTGCACTCTTTTCACCACTTCAGCAGAATTGCTCTTCAAGATTATTTACTTGTCACGTGCCATTGGATTGTACAATAACGACTATACAAGCTTTTATGTGGTATTCTCGTTCGATTAATCGATAGAATTGCTCTTGTTTTGATCCCCTTTTATTTTCAATGATTTTTGAAAACTTTTCAATTATTTCAATTATTTTCAATTTGAAATTAAAGAGAAGAAAATATTTTGTATAATACAAGTGCGAATTATAAAAAAAATTATGAATTTAAATTTTCAGGAAAAAATTTTAGAAACTAAAAATTGCTAGTAAACCTGTTGTTCATAAAGAATCCAATTTTTCAGTAAAAATTTGTTAGTAAAAATTTGTCAGTAAAAGTTTTTTAGTAAAAATTCAGTAAAAAATTTCAGTAAAAATTGTTCAGTATAAATTTGTCAGTAAAAATGTGTCAGTAAAAAATTGTCAGTAAAAATTTATCAGTAAAAAATTTGCCAGTAAAAATTTTTAGTAAAAATAACAATTTTAGTGAAAATTTGTTAGTAACAATTGACAGTAAAATTTGTCTGTAAAATTTGTCACTAATAATTTGTCAGTAAAAATTTGTCAGTACAAATTGTCAGCAAAAATTGTCAGTGAAGTTTGTCAGTAAAATTTGTCAGAAAAAATTTGTCGGTGAAAATTTGTCAGTAAAAATTGTCAGCAAAAATTGTCAGTAAAATTTGTCAGTAAAATTTGTCAGTAAAATTTGTCAGCAAAAATTTGTCGGTAAAAATTTATCAGTAAAAATTTGTCAGTAAAAATTTGTTAATTAAAAATTTGTTAGTAAAAATTTCAGTAAACAATGTCAGCAAAATTTATTAGTAAAAATTTGTTAGTAAGAATTTGTCAGTAAAAATTTGTCAGTAAAAATTTGTCAGTAAAAATTTGTCAGTAAGAATTTGTCAGTAAAAATTTGTTAGTAAAAATTTCAGTAAGGGATGTCAGTAAAATTTACCAGTAAAAATTTGTTAGTAAGAATTTGTCAGAAAAAATTTGTCAGTAAACATTTGTCAGTAAAAATTCTTCAGTTAAAATTTGTCTGTAAAAATTTGTCAGTAAAAATTTGTCAGTAAAAATTTGTTAGTAAGAATTTGTCAGTAAAAATTTGTCAGTAAAATTATGTCAGTAAAAAATTGTCAGTAAAAATTTATCAGTAAAAAATTTGCCAGTAAAAATTTTTAGTAAAAATAACAATTTAAGTGAAAATTTGTTAGTAACAATTGACAGTAAAATTTGTCTGTAAAATTTGTCACTAATAATTTGTCAGTAAAAATTTGTCAGTACAAATTGTCAGCAAAAATTGTCAGTGAAGTTTGTCAGTAAAATTTGTCAGAAAAAAATTGTCGGTGAAAATTTGTCAGTAAAAATTGTCAGCAAAAATTGTCAGTAAAATTTGTCAGTAAAATTTGTCAGTAAAATTTGTCAGCAAAAATTTGTCGGTAAAAATTTATCAGTAAAAATTTGTCAGTAAAAATTTGTTAATTAAAAATTTGTTAGTAAAAATTTCAGTAAACAATGTCAGCAAAATTTATTAGTAAAAATTTGTTAGTAAGAATTTGTCAGTAAAAATTTGTGAGTAAAATTTTGTTATTAAGAATTTGTCAGTTAAAATTTGTCTGTAAAAATTTGTCAGTACAAATTTGTTAGTTAAATTTTGTTACTAAAAATTTGTCAATAAAAAATTTGTTAGTAAAAATTTTCCGTAAAAAATTTCAGTAAAAATTTATCAGTAAAAATTTGTCAGTATAAATTTGTCAGTAAAAAATTTGTCTATCAAAATTTGTTAGTTAAATATTGTTACTAAAAATTTGTCAATAAAAAATTTGTCAATAAGAAATTTCAGTAAAAATTTATCAGTAAAAATTTGTCAGTAAAAATAAAATTTATCCTTCATTTTGTACGCTTTTGAACCTTAGAACTTGTTGCGGGATAGTTTTTCGAGTTTCTCCCGGTAACACTTACCAGATCGTATAATGTTCACTTTTCGAAATTACGCGAAAATCTTATACTTGGAATTTTCGGAAATAGATGTTAGGCACCACTGGAATAAGTATCTCGTCGATAGTGTATCGATGCAAAGTGTTGCAAACGGAAAACATTGTCTGATTTACTGATTCACAATCATTTCTGCTTCTAAAAATGCAATTTAATAAAATAAAATGCATCTTTGGTATTAAAAAGTTTTGTCTCAGTACGCATTAAGTTATTATTAACATAATAAACAATTGTACTTGAAAAAACATCCTTTCAGAGAGAAAATTTAATTTGTTCAATTATTTGATGTAATTATTCAAACAATTAATTAAATTTCAATAAATAAATTAATTTCCATAATTAATTTTAGTATAAGCATTAGCGTTGAGAATTCATAATTTCCACATTGGAAATTTTCAGGGTTGGTTCGCAGCATTTGTAGAATATTTTCCACTGAGACGATTTTGTTCCAACTCATGAGAACGTGTTTGG
This sequence comes from Atherix ibis, assembly GCA_958298945.1. Classification (NCBI taxonomy): domain Eukaryota; kingdom Metazoa; phylum Arthropoda; class Insecta; order Diptera; family Athericidae; genus Atherix; species Atherix ibis. The sequence goes on from OY282607.1 coordinate 28,898,509, forward strand.
AATAATTTTTTTTCCTTTGGTATTTGTTTATAATTTTTTTAACTTTATTTTACTTATTTTTTTCCTTTTACTAAACTGAAAGTTTTATACAAAGTTAAACACAGCAAAGCGTAATAGAAAAGTTTTACATCGCCGGATATAATGTTTCCAATGATCTTCTACCCCTACGAACTTATCCTTCTTTTGATATTTGTTGTATTTCCTTCCGGAATTATATAGAAAACAAAAAAAATGCTATTCTTAATGGAAAAAGCTGCTAAAAGTTATAATCATTGAAAATGTCTTCAATTCCATTTTGTAAGAGCGCCGATGGATAGGATATTTACTCCGAAAAAAATCTTGGGATTGAAGTTTTTACCAGAAGTGTGCAAATAAGAGCTTAGAAAAGTGTTTAGCCAAAATCCAAAAACGTACATTTCTAATGCGACAGAATTAATTATTTCCGCTACTTTAGTACATTTAAGGGTATTTGTGTGTTATTATAACCGTTCTACGTGATCATATTTAATTATAAGGCATTCATTCTCCACAAATCTGCACATATTCGAGTGAATATTTTTCGGTGAAATTTTATTATTGTTGATTTTTTTCCCCTATTAATTCAGCAATTCATTTATTCCCCTAATAAAATATTCAAAGACGAAATTCTAAGTGTAATCAAAGTTTTCCTCCAACTTTAATTTCATGTATTAAACACCATGCATTTGTTAAAAGGATATCCGAGTAATCATAGAAAATCCAGAAAAATGATACGAGTACGTAAAGTCTCTATTTCGATTTCTTTGAGAGGTCAAAGGTTATTAACTTTTTGACAGAACCTTTGGCAAACCGAATCTCTAATTACATTAACATAAGTTTTGAGTTGTTAAAGTTCAATATCCTTTTTCTCTACACTATACATTTTTTTTTCTATGTACTTTTTTAATATTAAATTTTTGTTTAATATTCTGTTTTTAAAAAATTAGGATTTTTTGTGCTTGAATTACAGTATATTGGTAAGCAAAGGATTTTAATTTGAGATTTTCTCATTTATTACATTTAAGATCTTCATTACCTTAAATAAAATAATTTTAAATTGTGTTTTCAAAATGTGAAGTTTAAAAATGGTAGGATAGGATGAATTTGGTAACCGATAAAAAGGATGAAAAAAAAAATTTATAGCCAGAATTTTCAGGATATCGGATAGGTTATTGAGTAAACTACAATATCTTCGTCATTTTGTATTAATATTTCTATAGTCTATGTATCTAAATTCGTTTGGGAAAAGGATATAAACTCCATAATAAAGATCATTTTTGCAATAGTACCTTGATATTGAAGGTTCTTCTAGCATTAGATACCTATTAGGGGTCTTATACAATATATGTGTAATATACTTTCATAGTTATGTTCCTAATTACATTAGCTACGTTTTTACTTAGGGTCTAACCGCTAGTCATATCCGCTGATATTTGAACAGCTTTTAAGAAATGAAGCTAAAAAGGAGAACTTAAAGGGTAGCATGGCTGAAACTAAAAGGTACTTTCAAGGGTAGTTCTATGTAATATTTGGATGCTCTATAAAGAAAAATTCTACGAGGGGGACTAAGAATTCACGGGTTCTTCTGGAAAATATGATTTTGTATTTGTCGCAATTTTGTATTCATTCTATCATTTACTGATAGTAACCAAACTGTGTAAAATCTTTTATTTAGATAGGTTTGGTAGATATTTGCCTTCCTAAACTTGTTTGAGAAAACCAAAAAAAAAAACACTGAATTTTGTACCTGATTCTAGTGTAAATATTTTAAACGGGAAATTTTAAACTCTATCTGATGCAAAAGTGAAAAGATGATCATTCTATTAATAAATTATCACCGCCTGGGAGGTATTTTATTATAAAACAGATAAATTTTTCATGTTCTTGAGATTAGCACTTATATTTCAAAAAAATTTGTCAATACCAAACTTACCAATTTTTTTAAAATTCTACTCAATATGAAAATAATAAACTGTATCCTTCCAATTGACCAATATTTTTTTAATATCATTTTTTGTTAAGTTTTGGCTGCTAATTTTTAAAGAAATTTATTATTAATTTAAGTAAATGATTAACTACAAATCTATTATACCAAAACTATATTTTAAATTATCTTTTTTTGGTATTTTTTGCAATTTTTCAATTTAATTTATTCTACATTTTGTTATAAAATATTTTTTTTACCACATTTTGTTTGTTTGTATTTTCAAAGACCAAACTTTAAGCTTTGTTTTTTCTTTCAAAAATTGAGAAAACAAATGTTTTCGTGAAAAATATGCTAAATTAATATAGCAAAACTTTTTAATATATCTATCTCTGTTTGAGAGAAAATAATTTTTCATAATGTTTTTGTTTATGGAGGAAATTTCTTAAATTTCTGTTATACAAAATGTCTTAAATTGAATACATTTTTTTTTTTAATAATGGGTGTTATTTTTTATATAATTTTGTTTTATTCTGTTTTTATTTTTACACAACTAAATGAATATCTAATGCACGATTTACCATTGAAAGTTTTAAGTTGGAAAAAATTTTCTTTCGTGTAAAACTAACTTTGTAAACTTTCCAACCAATATGTGAATATTAAAGAATGTGGAAAAAAATGGTGTAGAAATTTTTTATGCACTGTTGAAACTTTTCAAAACAGAACAAGTAAAAATTAAACGATAAAAATTCCTATTTTATAGAAGTTAACCATTAAGTATGAAAACTTTTAACCTTCTTATATGTTTTTGTTTTGTTTTTGTGGGTGGATGAAGGTATTTCAGAAACAAAAGAAAATTTTCACTTTTGTTAGGATATGAAATATCTTCAAATTTTTGGGTTAAATGAATGGCTTCCAAAAATTGACTGTATTGAGTTATTTTTTAATATTCACTTTTACCAAGAAAGTTTCAATATAAAACCGGAGAGATTTGTATAGAAATTATTTTTTTGAAAAGTCACGAAAAATACCAATGTTTAATGAAAATAGAAAAATTTCTATACATTTTTGACGTTACCTTTTTTTTATATAATTCTTATTGAAGTATCTATTATGAATTTTATTACAGAAAATTTTGAGTAAATTTTAAGAAAATATGTCTCAAAAGAATTTTTCGTCATTTTTTAACGCAAAAGTGCAAAAATTGATTAAAACAAATAAACAACTTTTGCAAAAGATACCACAAAACTTCTTGCAGGGCTCGATCCTTTTGAGATAATATTATACTTTATGACTTGTTCGCATATTTAGGCATTTAATACGGCCATAATTTAATAGATATTAATTTTTAAATTCTTTTAAATGCAAAAACAAATTTTTGCATAATCGCACAAGAACAAGTCCAACTGTGTCAAATTGCACAATATTTGACGGTAACTGAGATTACCAAATCTCGAAATTATGCGCTCTGGGATCTTTTCGTGCAATAAAGCACAAATTTATCGTTTTGTATAGATTGGTGTGTCGTTCTATTAAAATCACATATACTACAGATAAACATCTTCATACGCGCATAGTGCTCAGTATTGACGTGTGATAATAAATTGACGTTTGACATCTTTAAATCAAAATTTATACCAGACAGTCACTTTTCGCGGATGCAATGGCTTCTCCACAGTCAACTGCAAGTTTTTAGAGCCACATACATGGTAATTTAACTTATTAGTGTATCTAATGTGCAAGAAATAAGTTGCATCACTAATCGAAATTTTGCTCGACAAATCAAATCTGTTGTTTTGGCACAACACATTATTTGATAATTGAACGAATTTTTATTTTTAATGGACATATTATACTTTCAACAGAGTCTATCTTAAATAATATACATGTTAAATGACAAGACTATACTTTACACACCATGAAATGGCCAAATTCCTATTAAATATTTATTAAAAAATTAGAAAGTTTTCTTAAAATCTTAACTTTTCTTCATAGAAAAACCAATTTTTTTGCTTTTTTTGAAATTAAAAACAGAAGGAGTTATATTCAAAATTGTCTTCCCAAAACAAAGAATTATGTTTTAAATATTAATTCCTTAAAAACAGTTGTTAATTACCAGGTGTGTAAGCTTAAATTCGCTGTTTGGTCATAGATAGCGCGAGTGAGCGTATTAAGCTACCATGGGTACGCCATACTTTTTTTATCTGTCAACATTAATCAGTGCACATTGTCAGCAATTTCGTACAACAACATACATTTTTCCTTTAGTAATCATGTTTAGTTTTGTGCCAGAAAAAGAGCATATGCGGGAAGCTCTGCTTTTCTTCTTCCTATGGTGTTTTATCGGAACAACATGCCGAGATTGGTTTCGTCTGTTCAAAGATGGCAATTTTGACTTGTGGGACAAGAAGCATGAAAATCGGCCTAGGAAGGTTGGGGACCTTCATTTGCTGGCTCTTTTGGACGAAGACGATTCCCAATCGCAAAAAATGCTCGCGGAGCAATTGGTTATTACTCAACCAGCCTTTTCCATGCGTCTGCATGCCATGGGGAAGATTGAAAAGATCGGAAAATGGGTGCCGCATGAATTGAACGATAGGCAGATGGAGCGACACCAAAACACATGCGAACTGTTGCTCGCCAGATAAAAAACAAAGTCGTTTCTGCATTGGATTGTGACAGGCGATGAAAAGTAGATAATATTCGAGAATCCTGAACGCAAGAAATCGTGGGTTGATCCCGGGCAACTATCAACATCTTCCCCAAGACCAAATCGCTTCGGACGGAAGATTATGCTGTGCGTTTGTTGGGATTAGCAGGGTATCATCTACTATAAGATGTTGAAACCTGGTGATACTGTCAATGCCCACCGCTACCACTAACAACTGATCAAATTGCACCGTGCTCTGGGTGAAAAAAGGACGGATTATTAACAAAGACATGACAAGCTGATTTTCCTCCACGACAGCGCATCATCGCACACGTCAAACATGGTCTGACAATACTTGGAGACACTCAACTGGGAGGTGGTACCCCATCCCGCTTATTCACCAGACCTGACCCTTCCCGACTATCACCTGTTTTCATCGATGGGCCACGCGCTCGCTGAGCAGCACTTTGATTCTTACGAACACGTCCGAAAATAGCTTGATGAATGGTTTGCCTCGAAAGAGAAGGAATTTCTTTGGCGTTGTATCCACAAATTATCCGACAGATGGGAAAAATGTGTAGCTTGGTTTTACTTTCTATGAAAAAAATATGTGTTTAAGCTTATACACCTGGTAAATATATGTAAACTTTTATTGCACTTTTAAAATTCGAATTTACTATTGTCGTTAGTAAATCTTAATCTAATTTATATAATCATCAACTCCGATTGAAGTCAGATTAATTAGAAAAGTTTTTTCAAAAAGAAAACTTACTATGAACTTCAAAACTTTATTCCATAATAAAATATTACGAAATAAATATGATTTTTATATTTATTTAATAATATTTTAATTAATCAATAACTTTTGATTCTTTACAAAAAATTCAAATGTTGTTTAATTTTAATAGAAATTATTTTTAAATGAACTTTTTAAGTCAATTCTAAATTTGTTGAAAATTTTTTATAGATAATCCACTGATTTGATTTTAAAAAAAATAAATAATTTATTATTAACAATCCATAAAAATACAATATTAAATGAAATGTTAATAAAATATTAACCCTTAAGTATTATTGTTTGAAACAATATTAACTGTCGTGTCGATGTTCATTGAAAAATATTACATATTCATATAGAAACACGCAAAAATGTAAAGTTTATCTTTTTGGAATGAGAAATCAATTTCCAACCCCACTGCCTGAAAAGAAGAAAACTTAATTGATCCAAGAACTCATATTCATAAAATTACAATGAAATGAACTTTAATAATTTTTCCAAGTTCGAAAAGTTGCAAACTTCTTTAACTAAATTGCCATTCGACTGCTGGAAATAATTTCGAAAATAATAAAGATGTTCCCTTAATTTAATAGAAAATTACTTCCTTTCATTATTATACGTACTTACTTAATATCACAAATACGTGTATCTATACTCAACCATATAGATACACGTAGAAATGGTGGTAGTATTCTGTGTGGGCTATTATAATCGAATAGAAACGTTTAATAAAATGAATATGAAATTTGATTGTGGGTGAATTTTTCTCTTTGAATTTCTTTTAAATTAGAAAAATTTCCCAACTAAATTTCCATGTGGTTTTCATATAATTTTGTTTCAATAGAAGGGCTTTATTATTAAATTATTTCAAAGAGAATTTCATAATTGATATTAATTTATTTATAGACTCTTTGGTTAAGTTTAAGAGGAAAATTTTGAAATTACTAAAACATTTTATTTAAATAATTGTTCAATTGTGAATACACGAAGAAAATGACGTGAGTTTTTTGGTGGTAATCATATGCCGAGATAGTTAGCCATTCAGTGTGTAATGAATAATTTTGAAAAAAATGCATACTCTGAGAGATAAAGCCAAGGTTGGGCGATAATTAAGTCACATACACCTGGAAAGATTGACGCAGTGAGGTCACTGGAGTGCTCGAGTTTTACAGCTTGGTATAGATGACCACCATTTTTGGGAAGAAATCATTATGAGCGACGAAGCACACTTCGACTGAGCTGGCTTTGTTTATAAACAGAATAGCCGCTATTGGGGCCCTAAAAACTCTCAAATGTTACACCAAACTGTATGGTGCGACATTTGGGCCGGCGGCAACATTGGGCCATATTTCCTTAAAGATGCTGGACGCAATGTTATAACAGTTACTGGTGTCCTCTATCAGGGCATATTGGGAAATTTTTTCTACCCGAATTCGATTAATTAGGCCTACAGAACATGTGGTTCCGACAAGATGGTTCTACATCCCACACAGCTCGTGCTACGATGCAAATTTTGAAGAAAAAATTCCCCGGCCGACTAATATCAAAAGGTGGTGATTATAATCGAACACGTTTTATTTTGATCATTATTAATTTAAAAACGTCACTTTTCACCTCTGTCGTGGGTTGCTTCGATTTCAAATAGAAATTGCATGACGACAGCCTACTACAAGTACGAAGTGCATGACGACAGCCAACTACTCCATTTATGAAGCTAACAATATAAAGTCTTAGTTTGTATTCTATGGAATTGGGCTGTTATTACAATTTAAGGAGACAGCTGGTAGAAGGCGAAGAGTAAATGTAATACGAACACTTTTCTGCTTATTAACTTTCACACTTCACTTGATAAACTATCTTTTGTGAGAATTAAGATATGAAAGTAAAAATATATTTTTCATAAATATAGGCGGCTGACCACTTTTTCATTGTTCAAATAATTTTTTTTTAATTGCTTAGAATATGGAATATTTTGTGACATTCTGACCGGTTAACGTAACCAAAAATATAATTGAAAGTGAAAGTAATGTGCCCAGTTTAAATTGTGCGAAGTTTATGATCACAAAATTTCTTCTAGGATGTTGAGTAGACAGGCTTGGACAATCCTTAGAATATTCTGCTACCGTACCGTGCATATAGATTGGAGATAACTGTGCTTTTCTAAATGACCTACACTTGGAAGTCTACATATTTCAAACGAATTTGGATCATATTTTTACATAGAAAAAATTAAGCAAAATATTTCTACTGATTTTAAAAAATAGTTTTGATATTCACAGAAAATTACATTTACTAACACAGTCAAATTGATTTCAACGTATCTTCCCTTTAGTCTATTTTAATTTGGTTCTGAAAATTATGAACCTTTTAGACTTTTAAATATTTGCAATTATAAAATCAATTATGCTCCAATAATAAAGAAATTTTTTAAATTAACATACAATTAAATGAGGTATAATGTACCAAAAGAGAAGATACCCCAATATTGAATTATTAAATCCGAATCAATTTATTTAAATTAGATAGTAAAGTTTATAAATTTTTTTATAACAAAAACCCCAAACTGTGAATAAAAATACAATAAAAATATGTTGGCTACTCATAGTATTCGTAAATATAATCTACGACCGACAGGAAAACTTTGGTAAAGTTTTCAACCATTCACCGAGTCGAGATGATGGTGTATATCCGCAGGGATTTTTATTAAAGAATAAGTTTTTATTGATGAAACAATGAATACGGAGATGAATTTAAATATTTCGAAATTCAATTTCAAGATAAAAGCAGAAAATTCATAAATACTGTCGAATTGGAAATTTTATTCGAACAATGACTCTGTCAAATATAAAATGTTCTGCTCTTGATTAAGGAGTATTCCTACTGTTAAAATGTTTTATATTAAAATTTGTTTACTTTTGTATTAATTAAAATAATAAATATAAAAATATTTTATTTATTTATACAATATAAATGAAATTAAATCAATTTCAAAAATATGAAGTATTGTAAGCGAATTAATTTAGAAAGTAATACGCTGCAAAATTGACTAATAAAAATCGGTGTTAGATTAAAGAATTAAACAAAATTCATTTAAAGTTTAAGAAATATTTTCATTTCATAAAAGAACGTTTAATTATAAATTTATTGAAAATTATTTGTGCCCTAATTTTTAGAGCATATTTTAAAAATAGTCTATAAGATAATTTTCAGGATGGAAAATCGATTTTTCCATAATTTTCAATTTTCTCTTAACTTATCAAAAGTTAAATAATCAACGATTAATTAAAGTCAAAAGATAAGAGTTGGAGTCCAATTTGCAGCGCAATGATTGTGTGGGCAGTTGGCTACATCAAGTTACGTGCAGGTTGCTAGTTGTGAGTTTACCCAATCATATAAGTGGTTAGATTTTTTGAAAGAGGACTTGGTCAGGGAGTTGTTCCTAAGGAAGGAGTCCTCTCAAAAAATTAATTCTGGAATAATTGGCATTCACTTAGGATATGAGAAATAGTAAGTTGCACATCATACGAATTTCAAGTTGGTTACCGAAGTGACAATCATGTTTTGTGCGATATGCCCCATTATTTGTCTACGCACGGCCAAAGATGTTAAATGTCATTTGGTCAGTAAATACGGCAAGTACGGAATTATATTATTTACAAAACTGTGAAAATCCTTTTTCGCCAATTGAATAACTCGTTTATTACCGAGTATATTAGCATGATCTCATACCCAATGAAATTCAACATTTTCATTATTCAGCAACCAACATTGACCAGGTCAGCTAAGGGTGAGAACCAAGTCAGCTAAGGTACCGCTAATAGCATACAAAACTTGAAGACTGTCATTAAAAATTATGATGATATCCTCCTCCCATCCCCTAATCATGGTTTCTGATTCAGGTCCAGGAGAAAACTTGGACGGGTATCTTTTCAGCTCAGAGATCATTCAAGTAGATGGTAGAAATAATCTATTTTTAAGGATTTTGAACTGAGTGATTGGAAAAACAAATGTTACTATAGATTATGACTAAATGGTATTTATTTTTTTTATTTGACAGGCTTCATTTCTACATTATACATTATGACACATATACACATAGTCATGAGACACAGTCGCTCCTATGGAGCATATAGCGGCACAGAGAATACACGTCTCCAGTTGGTGGTAGAAGGCTTCTTTTTTTTTTGTTGGCGTCATCATCTACTTCGAGTGGAGCCTGGCTGTTAGAAGGCGGTCGGAGACCGGTTTGTAGCCCATGAGAGATCTCTTTTTTTTTGCGTTGACCGATAGGATCAATCCGACTCCACAGTGGTGGCCGCTGTCGTTGCCGCTGTAGATTAAGTGTTCACCCGTCTGCGTTGTTCGATGAAAACCAGATGAGTTTTTTGCCTGAGGTACGGTCCGGTTGATTCTTCTTGTGCTGTTTCTTGATAAGGTGGTTTTTATAGCTTGCGGCTTATCAGGCCAGCGAAGTAACCTCCAGTGACGTTGGGGACCCTACGGACTATATATAAGGCTTGTAGTCGGCCTCTCACCCCGGCACCATGCCGAGATGGCAGCAGCGGGAATCGAACCCGCTACCTACCGAGTGTGAGTCGGTCGACACACACACGGTTTAACCTGCGGCACGCGGTGTTCCCAAGCGGTCACCCATCCAAGTACTAACCACGCCCAATGGTATTTATTAGTGAATGCAAAAGTTATGATCGTTTTTTACATATAAAATTAAACATTTTTTTTTTAGATTTGTATTATTTATTTAATCAATTATATAATTTCCATCCGTTGTTATAACCTTCTCCCATATTTCTATCAACTTATAAATTCCGTGGATTTTGATGCGAAAAATGTAGAAAGGGATGTTTTTACCTGCTCTATTGTATCAAATTTTTTATCATTTAAAAATTTTTGCAGTGATCGGAATAAATGAAAATCGGAAGGAGCAAGATCTGGAGAATATGGTGGATGCTTGATAACATCCCAATTCAACTCATTTTGAGGTTATCATAGCCTCATGTAGTCGCGTGTTGTCGTGATGAAACACTTCCCCCTTTTCTGTTGACCAATTCTGGTCTATCCTTTTGAAGGGCGATGTTCAATTTGGATAATTGCTGACAATATCGTTCTGCTGTAATTGTTTGATTGCGTTCCAAGAGTTCAAAGTACACAATACCCTTACAATCCCACCAAACACAAAGCATAACTTTTTTTTGATGGATTTCGGATTTCGAAGTTGTTAATGGGGCTTGTCCAGGTATAGCCCAATGTCTTTTTCTTGTCACGTTGTTATACACGACCAATTTCTCATCTCCCGTTACTAAACAATGCAAAAAAGGTTCATGTTTTTGTCTCGCACTCAAAGCAACGCACGTTGAAACACGATCCAATAAATTGGCAGCCGACAATTGATGAGATATCCAAACGTCTTACCGCAAAACCATCCCCATACGCTTCAAATGTCTTAATACGGTTGTTTGGTTGACTCCCATCATCGACGCGATCTCCCTGGTGGTTTTTTACCAGACGTGGATTGGTGTCAATTATGACTTCTAACTTGTCGTCATCAGACTTTAATGGCCGCCCGGTACGTGGTTTATCAATTAGTGAAAAATCCCCAGATCGGAATTTTATAAGCCATCTTCGTACCTGTCGAACTTTGATGACATCTGCTCCATACACTACGCAAATGTGTTTGGTTGCCACACTCGCGGTATTGTCTTTACGGAATTCATAAAGTAAACAATGACTTAAATGCATATTATCGATCGACATTTTGAAAAAATACAAGGCCTCTTCACTGTACTCTGGCCAGGCCAAAACTGAATAGAAAGAAGAGGGAAAGCATCCTTTTTACAATGGAATCATTTAAAAGAAGGAACTATTCATCATTTCTGAAGAAAACATTTTTTTAGTGGTGATACTCAGTATTTTCAAGGAATCTGTCCAATGAAAGGAGCTACGTCCAGATGCGTATCCTCCTAGATTTCAGTTTATCATTCGGTATACCCGAAGGCAACTAGACCTAACTATCGGGATAATGGTTCCATTTTTTGTAGTCAATCTAATATTAATAAAAAAAAATGCTTGCCAATTTTTTCAAGTATTTCCTGCGGCAACGGTTTATTCACCAAAATGAAAATATTATCAGCATTGCGGCTGAGAGGGATATGGACAAGGAATGAATGTAGGTATTGGACAGACTTGTGAGTAAATAAGATCATTGGGGAATATTGTTTTTTTTTAAAAATGTTTTCGAAGAAATAACCATTTTTTAATTGTGAAGATTTTACCAGTTAGAAAGAATCGCAACAGATTTTGACTAAATGTATCGAGCCAATTGAAAAAGTATCCTCTGCGGGCCAATTCAGTAGCCCACGTTTTTTTTTTATAATAAAAACAGATGTTATCTTCTAGTATTATTTTAGATAAACTTCGTTTTCCACTCATACTTAATTAATTACATATTTTGCGGCTTATTATGAAACTTTAATGAAAAAAAACCTATTTCAAAAATTGTATAGAAAAATTGGTGGTATTAATACATTAGATCGGTTACTTAAGTAAATAACAAAAATTAAATTTATAAATAATATTAAATAATAAAGTGTAAAAAATATAAAGTGTAATTAAAAAAATTATAAAATAAATTGAGTACAAATAGGAAACCGCCTTTTTCCAATAGATGGCGCCGGCGGTGAATGCTGGTCCAAAATATCCGATCGTAAACGTCAAATTGTAAGCTTAAGCATCTGTCAACACCTCCACATTATTTTATTTGTGAATTTTTATCGGTGTTATAAATTTTTTTTGCGTGAAATTGTCGAAATTTGAGCCAAATAAACATCGTTTACAGAAAATTTGCTGCTAAGGCCCGTCGAATGGTTGTAGAAACTTTTGATGAGGCAATGGGAATTATGGTCAATAAAAGAGCTGAAGAAACACTCTGCCGACCACTAATCATAGTCAGTAACATCATTCGCTATCCGCAGACACGATGACTGGACAAATAGCGACACATTTATGTCGACTTATTGGATAACCACCATTAAAATACTCTATTAAATATCCATACTAAAATTCTGGGCACGGTAGCTCCTCAGAATCCAGATTGGACATTCTGATATCGCTCATACTTTCCTTTTTGGCAAAACAAATCGTCCCTTATGCCAATCCTGTGGGACCCATTTCACTATCATCCATAATCTATATTATGGTTACAACTACTAACCCCAGACCAGTCTCATTCAGACAACTTCCCACACATACTATAAAATTGCCAAATGGCCTTACGGTCGTGGCGCTATGAAATTACCCCTGGCCTACTATACACGTATGTCTAAAGGACCTTCCAAACAATAACCAAAAACTTATGGTGAGGCTTGTATTAGTAAAACCGTGGGTGCGGCGCCGTCAAGCATTATCGTTGATGGAATAGCCAAACATCCATGGTTCGAAGCTCATGATATGTACTTGATAGATAATATCATTACAAGAGCTCGCTACCGAACACAACTGAAGCATTTGAGCGAAGGAACAAAGGCCACAATACGAACAAACGCACGACAAAGTAATTTTGCGACATGACAACGCTCGGCCACATGTTGCTAAGGTGGTTTAAATCTACCTGAAAATCCTTAAATAAGACGTTCTGCTCCACCCTCTGTATTTTCCAGATATCGCCTCTTCCGACTACTACCTCTTCCGATCAATGACGCGTGGCCTGGCTGAGCAGCACTTCTGATTTTACGAAGAGACTAAAAATTCGGTCGATTCGTGAATCGCCTCAAAAAGCAAGCAGTTTTTTCGACACGGAATCCGTTTGCTGCCAAAAATATGGGGAAATGTTGTGGCTTGAGATGGAAAATCATAAGTATGTGAGAATTTTTGAATCATGAATATGTGTTTCATAAATAATCGAGAATTTTTCCACAATAACGCCTTAAATTTTGAAAAAAAACAGCGGTTCTCCATGTGCCTTCAAAAAATTAATATTGTTTTTTAATGACGCCTTTTTGAAAAATGAAAGATAAACAAATACAAAATAAAGAAATCCTTTCCAAATAAAGAAAAAATTCTTATACTTTTTGTAAATTTTTTACTAAATATTGTTTTTGTTTCAAATTTGCTTAAAGTCAAGCGTTTTTTTATTTATTAAAGTCGTTTCTACAAGTGGTCTTTACATAAATAAATTCGAATAAGTTTTTATTAAAGTTCATTTGAAAATTTTAATTTAAAATCGGCATAATTTAATTATTTACAGCATACAAATTCGACTTTTGAGTTTCTTTGTGAAGCAAATTTTATTCAATCTCACACCTTCAATAAATTTATACTAGAAAGTCTAATGAATCCATTCGAGGCGATATTGTGAAATTTTCAGATTCACTGAACTGGCATAATTTATAGCCTTACACACCAAAGATACAATTAAGAATATTGTCTCGCCAACTGATTATAGAAAAGAAAATATGATAAAACAATCTAAATATCTACAAGTATCTATATATGGTTTCATATCAAAAGATACTTGTTTGTGATGAACGTGATCACGTACTTTTGATACTGAAAATCGTATTCAGAGATGGATGCCTGGGGGAATATATCAATAATTCTTTCAAATACAATGCAGATAAAAAATAATTCTCTGTTAGAAAATAGCTTTGCTGAGGAGGAATATAAATATTTAAATTTATTTTATTTACTTTTGAAAGTTTTTAGAAATATTTTCTCTGTAATAGAAGTTATGGTGAAAATAAACTCACTTTCACTAAATTTTACTGCATTTTTTTTATATACGAAGTCTGTTCAAAAAGTATCGCGAATTCCGCGGATTACTTATATTCGATTTTCGATTTTTTGTGGCGTTATGTTGGTACTCATGTCTCTCACTTATGCCGACAAGTTCGGCCATTTTGAATGTTCAGTTAATTTTTGACAGCTGCTTTGCTTGATTCGCGATTCTCTTTGACCTCGTATATAATTAAGATATTGTGTATGTCCAATTTGGGCTGAATGGTTTTTCAAAATAAATTTGGACTTACATTCTTAAATCTTAAGACTTACATTCTTGGAACTTAAACATTTACTATTGAGAAAAAAAAATTAAATAATTTTAATAAAGCATAAATTGAAATTGTTCTTTTAAAGTAGCCAATTTTTATTGCAAAAAGGAATTTATTTATTCTTCTTTCCAATTAATGTTGACTTTTGAAGTAATAAATTTTAAATTGCTTTTTTTTTGGAAAAAATTTCGTTTTCCAAAAGGTGCTAACTAAGGAGCAAAATTTAGTATTGTAAATTAAAATGTTTTCTCAAAGATATACGAAACTTATTAATTTCATTATACCAAAAATAATTATAGAAAAATGTTCTATAAAAAAGTTAAGGGAAAAAGTATTTTTTTATAAATAAAAAAATGGCATGGTTTTTTTTAAAGCAAAACTTTAAAGTCAATATTCTCATTATGGAATTATTATTGTTAGTATAAGGGAGTGGTTTGAATGGTGAAATTTTCGAGCAGACTGTTTTCTCTATGAAGAGAAAAATTTAACGAATCATAAAGTTATCAAAAAGTTCAAAGAAAATAAGTTCTAAACCACAAAATATTTTGAATTTTACTGAAACTGAAAGATTTTGCTAGCGGTAACTTGAAAAGATTGTAAAGTTACAAATAAAATGGAAAATTTTGAGAAAAGTTTCAATCAAAGAATTTTTTCGATTGAATGGCAAATGAGTATCCTGCTTAGTCAAAGGACAATTTAGTCACTCTGTCCATCATAGTCAATTTTTTTTTCTGCTACTTTCCTTTTACCAAATACATTATCTCATAATCATAATTTTGTTATTTAGTTTCTTTCCACTTTTTCTATTTTTGGAGTATTTAATAAATTTTTCATAAAAGTTTTCTTAAAATATAAAAGTTTTGATATAATTTTGTATATAAAAGGGAATAAATGAAGAAACAGCATGAAAAAATCATCATCAAAAATAAATGAAAACTGTTACATTGTTACAGGTGAAGTAGAAACTTTTTACTTAAAGTCCTTTTTTTCCTGTGAGGTTTACTTTGATTTGTGTTCGTACAAGATGTCTTCAAATTGTAATTTACTTTTAAGACACTTTTTGCCTTGAAGTCAAGGTTATGAAATTCTTTTATGTATTGGATAATTTTTGTTTTGTTTTTAAAAAAAAATTAGTTTCTGACAAATTATTATTTAATAGAGAATTGGACAAAATTGTGTAAGCAAATTTTAAATTTACGCACCATATGGTTGAATTAAAGGCAATACTTTAAGATCCTTTGAAGTAGTTTTTGATTTTAAGGAAGGTAACAAATAATTTTAGTTTAATTTTACAGAGTATTTTTTATTGAAGGGATTGGAAAAGTCCCAGAGTTCCAGTCCGTAAGTCCATGTTGGTTTCAGTAGGGCATTGTATAAGAGTACTTTTCTGTTATAGAAAGTTTAGAACGTTTGTCTGGAAGTCGAAGTAGTTGTAGATAACGTCTTTTTAGTTATTTTTTTTAAGTCCTGTTTGTAGGTTCCATATCCAGCGTTTGTCTAAGTTCAGTCCTAGGTACCGACATGAAGGTATGTGAGTAGGCATGGTTCACGGTAGAGAGTTAAAGTTACGGGGGTAGATTTACGTTCATTTAATTTTACTGTCCAACTGGTAAACCAGTTCTGGGGGGTTTGGATTTGGGTTTGGAGAATTTTGGAAGAATGTTGGGTATTTTTGCTAGATGGTAGGCTGGCCGTATCTTCGGCGTATATAGCAAGGAAGGTATTGGGACAACGAATGTATAAATGTTGTACAGGATGGGCCCAAGGATACTTACCTGTGGAACACCAGCTAATATCGGAGAGATATTGGAGAGATCGTTAGATTCGTTTATTTGGAAGTATCGATTCGAAAGGAATGATCTTAGGACTAGAAAATAGGTAGAAGGAAGGATCCATTTTAGTTTTTGAGTAAATCCGGGCGCCAAACTCTATCAAAAGCTTAACTTATATTAAGAAACACAACGAGCAATTACTCGCTTCTTTCTAAAGAGGATGCAATGAAAACGACAACTCGATGACACTGTTGGGTAATGGAATATTTGGAGGGGATATCGAATTAATGATTGCGAATTAAATTTAAGGATTCGAAAATTATTTCAAAGTTTTTTAAAAAGTTTGGAAGGAGACTTTTAGGTCTGTAGGAAATGGGTTGGTTTATTGGGTTTAGGGATCATTTTTATAATAGCAAATTATCAAAGGATTGGAGATGTATCAGTCGCAGGATGGCTTTATGTATAGTAGATCAAGGAAAACTATTGCTCTTTTAGCTTTGTTTTGGAAGGAGTTTCATTAAATTGGTAGTTTCGAAAGGAGTGATTGCCTTTGGGGGAAGACTAACAGATAAGAAAGTTGATAGTTTTGTCTTGATTTTAGAAGAATGAGTCCTATATAGTATGTCCTCATATGACGTGTATGTTTGCTCAAGTTGTTCAGCAAATGTTTCTGCTTTATGTTTGTCCATTTTGGTGAAGGTTCCATCAGTTTTTCGTAAAGGGTGCATTTTTTTTTTTAAGATAATATTTGTCTTATAGTAGTCCATAAAATTATATTTTTCGTGACTGATGAATTGCAGTTTCTAAAGCGTTCTGTATTGTATTTTTAGATTTCGTCATGTAGTTCTTTTTATAATATATTCAGTTTTGGTTTGTCGCTGAGCATATTCTTGACAGAATATTTAGGATTAAAGAGTATTTTCTAATTTTTTACGTAGGTTGTAACTTGATTTTGTGAGAAAGCTAGGATAATTGAATATTTTGAGAATTTCTATATTAAGATTTCTTAGAACATTGTAAGCGTACAATAATTAATAATTTTTCATTACTTTTTGTTCATAGATTTTGCTTCAGTAAACTTTTTTTTATATATTTAAACACTATTGGAACTTAGCTTTTAGCATAATTTTTTTTTACTTTTAGGAAATTCTTTTTATAGTCATAGTATTTTTTTATAGATGCAGTGTAGCTATGATCATTTATCCATTTTCTAATATGGTAAAGTACAGCCTTGCCATTTGATAGTTGTTTAAATTATATATTGTGTAACATAAAATTTGTTTTGACTAAAATATGTCATTTGACCGTATAAATTGTTAAACTTAAAGAAAAAGCTTTTAAATTATAAAAACTTTCTGAAAATGTAGTAATTCTGCCATAACCACATTTCGCGTGAATTTTTTTTTCAGTGATAAGGCCCATTTTTTGTTCTGTAGATACGTATATAAATAAAAATCTACAAATGACTATAAAAAAATCAGTGTATCTACAAAAATTTACCATATGGTATGTGTTTTGGTATTTCTTTTAAAAACGAATAGCGGGAGAACATTACCATCAGTTTCTTGACCAAAACTTAAAGATTTTAGTCTAGAAAATATGTAGTTTTAATAAATAAATTTTGGTTTTATTACATGAAAAATTCGCAGGACGCGTAATTTCGACATTAAATAATATCAATTAGCCTCCAATATTGTGCAATTTAACGCAGTTAGACTTTTGTTTATAAAATTACATAAAAATATGTGTACACATAAAAAGTCTTTAAACTTAAGAGATCATTTACAAAACCAATATCTATTAAATAATGATCATATTAAAGCTCAAAATATACGAAAAAGTCATTAAAATTTATCTTTTAAAGATCGAAATATTTATTTCATATAATTGCAAAAATGTTGGCTATGATGTAGTAATATTTTTCCAATAATATGAAATAATTATTATATCGAAATGTGAATTTAAATTATGTATAATTTTTTATATATCTTCAGAATAATAACTTAAGTAAAATTTAGTTACTTTTCATAGGAATTTATCCTACAGTATTTCCTTAAAATTGTTTAATTGATAATAAAACTGTATTCAAATTTAAAAAAGAAATTTATAAAAACGAATGGCTAAAATTCAGTTTAAGATAATTTTTTTTTTTTTTTATATCAAAGAAGAAAATTTGCCCTACAAAATAAGATAATTTTTAGGAAGGAGTATTTTTTAATTTAATTTTCATAAGTTATCTATATTATTAAAGCAATTACGTAAGGAACATTTTCATGGAATAAGGATAATGTATAAGTAGTAATTTAATGCCAGACTCTTGAATAATTCAATAAAATTTTGTTTTATTTCAATATTCTCAAAAGATCCTTAATTGATTTTCATGTTTATTCAATAAGCTCTCATTTTTTGACGTAAATCGAAATGTCATTTCACAAGTAATTATTCTGTCTGTTATTATACATGTAAGATGTAGAGTTTTAGATCTATTCATATCTGAATTTATATAGTTTAATAATATTTTCATTTTCATTTTGAATTGGTATTTTTATTTTCTCAAATAACTTATGTACGAAAGATAATGATAATTTGATAAAATCTTTAAGTAATTCCATTATTATTGTTGACAAGCATCATTTTCAGTTTTATTTATTCTTAATTGAAATTTTCCAATCTTTAGAATATCCGTTCAGTTTGTAGAATCCTTAAAATATAGAATAAAATCTTTATGTCTTATATTTGTGCATATATATGAAATTATTTATAGCATTTTCTCATTATATGTGATAGTCATTTTGGAGTGTAGTCTTCAGAAAAGATACTTAACGTTGCCACAGATTTAATACGACTGTTTCTACTTATATTTTCAACCTCATTTAATATAAATCTACTAAATTATTGCTCTTCTACTTAGTTAATACAAAAAATATCTATTATAGAAATATTATTGTATAATGAATTGTTCAGAGACAATTACAGAGAGAAAAATATTTATTCGAGTGCCATAATTAGTTCCATAGTCTATGGTACTTCGATGTTTATTTGAAAACCTATTATTATTATTCAAAGCTTTATATAAAATATTTTTGGTTTTGTTTTTATACCAAATATAAGGTATAAAAAGTAGAAAATCTGAAAATATCCACTCCTGATGAGAGTCCTTTGACAATGGAATAAAAGTGTTCTTATTAACTCTTATAAATAAAATGTCCTTTTTCTATAAAATCTGTCTTTATATGTAGGCATTTGTATCAAAAATGAAATTATTTATTTGATAGGAAATGTGGAATATGACATTATTCAAATTGCTGCCATGAGACTTCTTGTAGAGATAGAACCTTTTAAAATAAGTATTGGTAATACTGTCATTCGTTTCGAGCTTTAATTCGGTAATTATTCAATGGTTGTTGGTTTTTGCGTAGTCTGACAATAAAAATTCCAACTGTGTCAAAACGCACGATCTTGAAGACCAAGAGATATCATCAAATACGTCCTGAGAACTTTTCGCATAAAATGGACAAATTTTTGTCACTCTGTGTGGCTTTAGGCGACATTTTATTAAGATCACTTATTTTTGAGATGAAAATTTTAAAATTTAGACCAAATTTATTGCGCTTTATGCCATTTTATTATAAACACTTATTTGTGAGATGAAAATATTCAAGTTTAGGCCAAATTTATCGCCCTGTGTGGCTTGTAGCAACATTTGATTAAAATCACAAATTTTTGACATGAAAATCTTCAAGTTTAGACTAAATTTGTCACTCTATATGGCTTGTGGTGCTATTTTATTAAAATCACATATTTTCGAGATGGAAATCTTCAAGTTTAGGCCAAATTTGATGCACTGTGTAGCTTGTGGTGCCATTTTATTAAAATCGCATATTTTTGATACAAAAATCTTCAAGTTTAGGCCAAATTTGTCACCCTGTATTTCTTGTAGCTCCAGTTTATTAAAATCACAAATTTTTTGAATGAAAATTTTCAAATTTAGGCCAAGTTTATCGCCCTATGTGGCTTGTGGCTCTAGTTTATTAAAACCACATGATTTTGAGATGAAAATCCTCAAGTTTTGGCCAAATTTTTCGCCCTGTGTGGCTTGTGGCTCTATTTTATTAAAATAAAATATTTTTTAGATGAAAATCTTCAGGTTTAGGACAAAAATTATTGGTTATTATAAAGCCATAGCGCTGAGAATGATATCTTCTTACCAAAATTCACACCAGATAGTCACTTTTCGCAGATACAATGGATTCTCCATAGATACTATCCACCAAATAACTAGTCTGTACTTTCAGAACCACGAAAAAGATAACCTTTAATACTTATAAAGCTCAACACTTCCAGTATAAATCTCAAATAGAGGATAACTGTACAACCCACAAAAATAAGTTCGTTTTTACTATCGTTCTTTTGTAAATTTTCTAATAATTTTTTCTTTGTAAAAGGATTTAAATTTTTCAAACATGTAAATTTAACATTTAATTTTGAATATTTTGACATTAATTTTTGTCATTTCAATATTATTTAAAAAGAAGTTTCGTTTTTTTTTAATAAAATTTACAGTAACAAAAATGAGTCTTTAAAAAATATTTGAGAGCGACTGGTATAATTTATTGTATGGCTTTGGTACTTATATGTAAGTTTTATATTCATAACATTAATGATTATTTAGTATTAAAGAAAACTCTACCGAAACTTTTAAAGGTAATAAATTAGTTCATATCTAAAATTTGAGTACCTAATTTTTTGCTATAACTTTGGTTTTATTAATTATTTAAGTCTTAAAATATATTGCAAAATTTTGTTACATATTCTTTGAAATTTTTTTCCCTTTTTTTCAACATAAAATTCAAATTAAAAATTGTAAAAAATAATAAATGAAGCGTTAATTAATAAAATTTTTGGAAAAGTTGATACATTTTAAGAAGCGCTGGTTTATTTTGATTATAAATAATATAATTTTGATTAATTAATAATATTTGACTAAATTTGTGATTGGTTTTATTAGAATTATTTCTATTGCTACCATTTTTGGTTAAATTAACTTAAAACAATTTTTTAAAATAATTTTTAAAAAATTAAAAATTTCCATTAAAACTAAAATACTTTTTCAACTATTTTAAATATAATTTCCAGAAAATTTATTAAATATTACTCATTAAAAATTATTTAATTTATTTTCTACAAAATCCAAAATTTAAAAATTAAATACTGCCCTCTTGAGTTCTTTTCTATTGGCTATGAAAATTTTAATCTGTTTTCATTAAAAATATACTCTGCTAAAAGAAAAAAATAACAATTCAAAGAAATAGATTTAAAATGAATGAAAATTTCAATTTATGTCAAAAAGAGTGAAAAGATTTACGCATTTGCTAATTTCAGAAAATTCCATTTTTAAACTATGAATTGGATTTTATACATATGAAAATAAAAGCAGAAGAATAATAAATATCCAAAAGAAATGATAATATTAGGGCTTTTGCAATAGTACAATTTGATGAAAATAAATTTCGACATTTATCCAGCTTTGCACAAAAATAATATTAGGAGTACAATATTTCACACAGGATTCACATTACCCTTATTGAATTCGATAAATTGGTGAACTCTTCGGAAAATTGCGTTCATCAATATTGAATTTCGGCTAAGGACTTTACATAATATAACATATTATATATATTTTTAAAATATATATATTTATCAAATGTGGTTTGCTTGGATTTGAATTTGTTTTTTCTTTTCTCCACTGATAAATTTTTTCGCCTTTTTTCACAATCAGCTTGGCTTAAATTTTCAACGGAAAATTGAGAAATTTTTTTTCCCAAATAAATTTAACAAGCAATTTACCAAATTGGAATAAACACAATCAAATTATAATAATTTAGTAAAATGCTGAAGAAAATAAGAAAAAAACAAACAAACAAAAATACATTCGTCGTAATCAGATAATTTTTTTTTGTATCTAAAATTGTCTGTGGGCATTTTCCAGTAGAAATGTTTTTTAATGTTAAAATTTCTTTTTGTTATTACTAAGCCTTCATAAAAATTGGTGGCTATTTTTATGTAGCTCAAATAGTCCTACAAATGATATTCTATTTCGTATAAACGAATCATATAAGAGAAAAGATAATTCGATTTGATAAGTCAATTTCTAGACCACATCGTCTCGACTGTTCAGGTCCTAGAAAAGCAACAGATTTAGTTTCCTCGCACATTTGGATTTTATTAAACTTTTATTGTTGCTATTCGCTTACTCATGAATCCTTACGGAAATGCGAACAGAAAAAAACTTGAAATTCTTTTTCAAATGTAGATTGAGTATGAAAGTTTGCGACCCCCGCTATATTATTTATTCAGAGCGCATTTCTTTTAAAGTGTACTATGTGAAAATCTAATATGAGACGTGCTAGTTTTCTAATAAATATTTATGGGCAACCGTTTTACCTTATGCGAAAGGTATTGAATTGTATACCATCTCAAAATAGACCGGAACTGCTGTGAACCAGGTAACTTTATACGATTGTAGTTTACTATCGAAAAAGTACAAGTATATCGCAGATTGATACCTTCTTGTGTTCAGTTTTGAAAAGTTTTTAACAATAACAAAAAGAAAAGCATAAATCAGAAGAATGAATAAATTTCCACAGTTCAGGGAATAATTTCGAATTCATTGAACGAAAATTGAAAACAACTTTGACAGTCGGACAAGCTAGTTGTTGTGTAGATAATTTGCTATTCAAGATTTTCATTTAGAATTTAATTCAATAAAAGAAACCAAAACTGGTTGATTTCTACCAATCGATACAAGAGTATATTAGTGGTGAAAAATGCTAGAAGATTGGAATTCTGAAATGTATCGATTCTGTGAATTTTATCTCAAAAATATTTGTGGTTTTTTTGATTTTTTAAATCAATTTTTTTGTTATTTTTCTGTTTTTTTTTTATATATTAAATTAAATAAGTTTTTTCATTGAAATTTTATTAGGATTTTGCTTAGAAAGGAGTTTACTTGTGTGTAAAAAGTTTACTTTTTTTTTAGATTTCTTTTTATTGAATAGAAATATCTAATTTTCTGTTTATAATTTTCCAAAAATATCTTTTTTTAAATATTTTTGAAACTGCACAAGGTAGACTAGTATAATTTTTATGGAATCCTTGAATAGGCCATGCAAAAACTTGGTATTAAAAAAAATCGATCTGCATGTTGTTAAACCTTTTTTGTGGATAATATTGTTATTTACCATTTAATGTTGATACGAAATTAAGAGGAATGCTATTCTTTATTTGTTTAATTATGCATCATCCCTTTTTTGCCAAGACTCTTTTTTTATATATATTTGCAAACAAAAATTAAAAATAATTTTATCAAATTATTCTATTTTGGCAGTTTTGTTTTGATCGTCAATTAGTGCGAATCGAACCAAACTACAAAATAGTCGGAACCAAACTACATATTTTTATGTAGTTTGGTTCCGACTATTATTAAAATTGATTTCAAAATGACTATCCATTGACTATCAAATTTATTTCCGAAAAAAACTTTTTTAAACTCTTTAAAAATTAAATAAAAACCTTAGTGCTTTAGTGTTCAGTGCACTTTAATATATAATTGAATTATACTAGGGCTAAAAGCTTAAATCCGCTGTTTGGTCATAGATGGCGTTAGTGAGCGTATTAAGCTTTTTTTATGAGCTTGACATCTGTCAATATTAATCAGTGCACATTTTCAGTAATTTCGTAGAACAGCATACATTTTTCCTTTGGTAATCATGTCTAGTTTTATGCCAGAAAAAGAGCATATGTGAGAAGCTCTGCTTTTCTACTTCAATTTGAAGAAATCGTCTGCCGAATCTCGTCGAATGCTTACGGAGGCCTATGGTGACAGTGCTTTATCGGAAACAACGTACCGAGATTGGTTTCGTCGGTTCAAAGACGGCAATTTGGACTTGTGAGACAAGAAGCGTGAAAATCGGCCTAAGAAGGTTGGGGACCAAAAATTGCAGGCTCTTTTGTATGAAGACGATACACAATTGCAAAAATTGCTCGCTGAGCAATTGGTTATTACTCAACCAGCCATTTCCATGTATCTGCGTGCCATGGGGAAGATTGGAAAGATCGGAAAATGGGTGCCGCATGAATTGAACGATAGGCAGATGGAGCGACGTTAAAACACATGCGAAATATTGCTCGCCAGACAAAAAAGAAAGTCTTTCCTGCATTGGATTTTGACAAGCGAAGAAAAGAGGATATATTTCGAGAATCCTAAACGGAAGAAATCGTGGGTTGATCCCGGCCAACTATCAACATCTTCCCTAAGACCAAATCGCTTTGGACGGAAGACGATGCTGTGCGTTTGGTAGGATCAGCAGGGTATCGTCTACTATAAGATGTTGAAACCTGGTGACTCTGTCAATGCCCACCGCTACCACCAACAACTGATCAAATTGAACCGTGCTCTGGGTGAAATAATGACGGATTATTCACAAAGACATGCCAAGCTGATTTTCCTCCACGGCAACGCAACCATCGCACACGTCCAAAATGGTCCAAAACTACTTGGAGACACTCAACTGGGAGTTGCTACCCCAGCCCACTTATTCACCAGACCTGGCCCTTCCGACTACCACCTGTTTTCGTCGATGGACCACGTGCTCGCTGAGCAGCACTTCGATTCTTACGAAGACGTCTGAAAATAGCTTGATGAGTGGTTTGCCTCGAAAGAGAAGGAATTTTTTTGGCGTGGTATCCACAAATTGCCGGAGAGATGGGAAAAATACGTAGCTAGCAAGGGCAAGCACTTTGAATAAATTTGTTTTTACTTTCTTTGAAAAAAACATGTAGCGGATTTAAGCTTATACACTAAAAATAATAATAGCAAATAATAATAAAAAACAAAAAATGCCTCGTTATGTTGGTACGGGGCCGGTGAAATCTGCCACTGTTAAGAATCCAGATACTATATCGATAAAAAAAAAATAATATTGAAATGGTTATCTCCCATTTTTGTTAAAAAATAAATTTCGGTGAGACTTGTCGTGTTATTACTGAAATATTTGGGAAAGACTCGTTTATTTGCAAGACCAAAATAAAAGGCCTTGTATTTCCAGCCAAATATGAGATGGCCTTTAGAAATATTGTCCATTACCTGGACGAAATTAGGGCTGATTTCCACACATACCAAGCAAAGGAGGAAAAAGTCTACAAAGTTATAACTAGGAATATATGTGTACTCGAATACCATACAAGCTCCACACAAGACATTTAAGCGGAACTAAAGATTCTAGACCATGAAGTAATCAGAATATCTTATCTTAACCAGAAAGGAGTATGTGTTCCTCTCTTCTTCATATCATAAAAATCAGCCACCAACAACAAAGACATTTTTAAGGTTGACAGTATTCTGTACTTGAAAATTAAAGTTGAAGAGCCTTATCCGACAAAAACGCTTCAGGACGGAATGGTGACTATAAGGCTAAGCACCTTCAAAGGGGTTGCCGCTTTAGCAATCCTCGACGAGTGAGTCTTCAAGACGGGATATTGACTATAAAGCTAAGCATCCTCAACGGGGTTGTCGCGTTAGCAATTCTCGAGGAGTGACTCTCCAAGACACACTATCTTATACAAACTATCAAGTAATTTCTCCTCCAGCTCCAACTTACTGGCCAACATCTCCTTCCAAACGACCTGATACCCTTAGCTACTTTATTACCTCTCACTCCATAGCTAATTCTTCATATATAGATACTCTAACAGACCTAAATTCCGACCATAGACCATAGTTCTCCTTACTCTTGAAATAAATAATTTTATCAAAAATCCTCCTCCCAGACTCATAAATGGAACAATCGCCTAGACCACAATTCGAATACAATTAGATCAACAAATAAACTTAAAACAAAGACTAAAAATAGAAAAAGACCTTACAACATATACAAAAAATTCAGTAACTAAAGCCCACGTAAATACGACAGAAATCAAATGCCTCAACAATACTTGCCCTCAAATATTCGGGCGGTAATTAATGAAAAACGAAAAGCTAGAGCACAATAGCAACTCTCCAGAATGCCCAGTCATAAAAACAAACTAAACCAACTACAGCGGGAACTTTCAACAGAAATAAAAAAATATCAAATTGAACGCTATGAACAGTATACAAGGAATATTACGACAATAATTCATTATGGCCAACAACAAAATGACTTCTAACTTATAAAAGAACATCACACCCAATGCGACAAAACGACGGTACCATATCAAAATCGGAAATATCAAAATTGGATATACAATAGACGAACTCACAATTCTACTTTCTGTGAGTCTTCGTTCCAAAAATTTTATCCAATTCGTAATTAAAAATCTAATCCATCAACTTCACTGATTATGATTTAATAACAACTCCTAACCTCAAACAAATTTCCAAGAATACTCTTGTGTTTATCGCCCATATATTCAATAGTATTCTTCGCATTACTTATTTTCCCTATTAAAATGATACTCCAACCCAAAAAACCAGTAAATTCCCCATCATCATTTAGACTTATCGGCTTGTTACCAATTCTTGGAGAAATTTTTGAAAAACTCCTCTTAAAACGCCTTTACCCTATCCTTGAAGATGCTAAAATTATTCCCGATTACCAATTCAGTTTCCGAATAGAACACTCCATAACCCAATAATGTCTTCACGTGATTGATTACATTACATCCTCTCTTGAGCGAAAATAGTACAGTCCAAGTGTATTCCTAGATTATCTTATGCCCAAGAGCTTCCTTCTCTCCACATAATTCCTTAATTGTAAGACATAAGTAACAGTTAATACTGACTATTCCGAAATATCCCCTATCAAAATTGGTGTTCCTCAAGGTAGTATTCTTGGTCCAATCCTATGCATTATTTATACCTTTGACATTCCATCTAATCCCAAAACTATAACGCTGCTTAGGACTTAACTTAGATAAACGACTTACTTGGAACGCTTATACGATCTCAATAAAGACTTGAACTTAACAGACTCCTGTGCCAAAGATACCAAAATTATTTAACATGGTTTTTGAATGATCGAGGGTAGTGGATTGTTCTACTACAAGGAAGATAAGTATTGTGACAGGGATCACTTAGATAGATTTGGAAAAATTACGGATTTTTTTGCCTATACAGCTTAAGCCCTAATCACTTGGGAAAATTCAACCTCGTCCGTTATGGAGCTCCTTAAGTCATGTTGTGTCTGTACATCCATCAATTGTTAAGTTTCGTGAATCTGGTAGTTTGACTGATAAAAAGTTTCAATGAGCCCATCAGGAGCATACGATTTTAGAAAGTCGAGTAGCAGTGGAAAGTGAACCTCATTCAGCAAGAACTTCAACATCGAAGACTGTTGAACATTTGGTACTATTGATGGCTCTTGTGAGGTCATATCATCTAAAATAAACTGTCAATAAAGTTTTTTTATAAAAAAAAGTCCCTTAAAGGCTCAAAAGCAGCACTAGTTCAAACATTAAAAACAATTTGGGGCAATGCCTTCTTTATTAAAAATGTCATCAGAAAATAGGTGCATGACGAACAAATATTCCGACAAATATCAACTCAGTTGCCCATAAGTCCACCTCCTAAGTTTTTTACTCCTTTCGAAGTTAAATTCACAATAGAACACCTTTCCAATAAAAAAGCCCCAAGATATGACCTAATAACTTCAGAAATGCTGAAACAAATTTCCAAAAAAACCCTCGTCCTTATAACCTATATTTATAATAGTATCCTCCGCACATCATTTTTTCCTTCCCTGTGGAAGTTTTCCATAATTAAGATGATCCCAAAACCCAATAAGCCCAAAAACCTTCCTACCTCATATAGACCTATAAGCCTCCTTCCCATGTTATCAAAAATCCTAGAAAAATTAATCCTAAAACGTCTTTATCCCATTTTTGAAACCGAGGGTGTCATTCCTCAGCATCAGTTTGGATTTCGACCTGAGCATTCCACTATCCAGCAGTGTCATCGCGTAGTCGACTACATAGCGTGTTCGCTAGAGCGAAAGGAATACTGCCCAGGCGTGTTTCTTGACATTTCGCATGCTTTCGACCGTGTATGGCACCCTGGATTGCTTTGGAAGTTGCAGCGAGTCCTACCCTCGAGTTATTTCCACATCCTTAAATCTTATCTCTCAGACCGATATTTTCAGGTAGCTGAAAATATGGAGTACTCTGACATTTATCCAATTTCCGCCGGTGTCCCTCAAGGAAGTATCCTAGGTCGTATCCTATATAACATTTATACCCATGACATTTCTTACCACAACAACATCCTAACCGCAACATATGCTGACGATACAGCCATCCTGACACATCACAAAGATCCTTCCACAGCCATTAGTATCCTACAGAACCATATCCACTCCTTAGAAACTTGGTTCAAAAGGTGGAGAGTGAAGGTAAATGAGCAAAAATCTGCTCATGTAACTTTCACACTCTGCCGAGAACAAATTCCCGACATAACCCTAAATGGCAGTATTATTCCACAAAAAAATAGCGTACGTTACCTTGGACTTATATTCGACAAACGCTTAACCTGGAACCTTCATACGAAAACTAAAAGACGTGCACTTAACGGACGATACAAACAATTATTACGTCTCCTAGACAGTAAATCAAAACTTACAACAACAAGTAAACTATTACTATACAATACGGTTCTGAAACCAATGTGGACATATGGTCTAGAACTTTGGGATTCGACTAAGCATTCCAACTCCTTACCAATCCAATCCCTACAATCCCGAATCCTTCGTAAAATTATCAATGCCCCATTTTATGTGCGAAACACTGTTATCCACCGTGACCTAAATATTCCATTTGTTCGTGAACTATGCATCTCCCGATATAAAAAATTCCATTCGCACCTATTCTTCCACCCTAATCCTTTAGGAAAAGAACTTTTCACTCCCACCCTTCCAGTATACACCCATCGACGTTTAAAACGGCGATGGCCGAGAGATTCTTTAAAATTATAAAATAAAATTACCCTGTTCTGAGGTAACATCGATGGGTGTTTTCCTCCACATGTCTTCATGTCCTTGTATATTCCCGTAAAAAATCTGCTTGTTACTAGCATAAGTAGTTGAAGATATCATTTAAAATAAAAAAATAATAAAAAAATAAAAAAAAATAGGATTTCTGAAAAAACTTTTGCGGTTCGCAGTTATTTAAAATTTTTTTTTACAAATGTCTCTTCTATATGAGTGGACTATTTATGAGTGGATTTTGGGATAAACATAATACTTAGTGAGGGAAAATTTTCAGATTATTTGGATTAAAATGTGTAATATTACGAATACATAAAAGGGGATTTTCAAAAATTTTGCGTATGATTCGGGATTAAAAAGACTCGATTTGTTATTAACTGGAATTTTTACTTGAAATCAAAGATTAGATTTCAGAAGCCCAAAATAATTTTGTAATAAATTTTTATATGAAAACTTTACTGTTTATTTACAATTTTAAATTTTTTTTTAAAAAACATTTTTAAATTTGTAATTTTGATATTAAATTAAGCAGAAAATATATTATATATTTTATAATTAATATTTTCTAGAAGAGCTGTTCAAAAATAATAATTTTACCAAGAAATTTTGATTATTCTTTTAAATATTTTAAAGTACCTTCCAAAATAATTAATTTTTATTCTCTTATAGTACTAAAAAGATACAGTTTAAATTTTTTTTTTATCTATTTTTAAACTAAGTAAATTTATTTAATTTCAATTTTAATTAGAAAATATATACTGGAAAATTGCGAGAAAATTATTTTGAATTAATTTAAAAACAACTTAAGAAATAGTGGCAAGTATAAAAGGGATTTTAAATATCCTTGAGATACTCCATTTTTATTGAAAATATAGATCAAGGACTTAAATCTCTTTGTTTTATGTTTTTTATTTTGTATATTACAAAGTTTATATTTATTATGACGATATCGTTAAAAGAATTTATTATAAAAGAAAAGAAAACAAAAACTTTTAAAGTATTAAAAATGTGTTTTTTTCTAATCAAAATTTTACGTTGGCGAGATTGATTTATAGATGTTCTTTTTAAAGATAAAAAGTTCTAAAAGAGGAAAAAAAAATATTTTTTTTATTAATAAATATCACAGAAAACAAAGTAAAACGGAATGCCTTTTACAAGGTGAATAATTCGAATAAACTAGAAAATATCTCTTTTAAATTTATACTCATACACATATATATATGTACGTATCTTTTTTATATAAAAAAGAATCACATTCAGAAAGAAAACATTCAATTCACTTTAAAAAAGAAAAAAATCTCAAACAGAAATAACAAAATATTTTTAATTAAGACTACGGGGCTAGCTCATAGATTGTATCCTTGTATCAATTTACCAAAATGGGGAAAAGTAAACTTTGAAAGAAATTAATTAAAAATATGGTCAGGATTATTGTTTATAAGAAAAGTCAACAAAATACACACTCATACATTTAAAATGTTTCATTGATTTTTAATAATATTTATCACTTACACTTGAATTTTATAGAATTTGGAATTTATGTCCGTATATTGATAGGAAACTATTCTATCTTTACATCAGTTAAATATTAATATGAACTGTTTACTTACTATTCCATAAAGTTTGTATTTTGATGATGAACTTTTATAAAATGGAAAAAACGAGTGTGCATGCTGTTCGAAATTAGCTCATAAATTTTCCACCAATAATATTAGTTTCGAAAATTGGAAAAAATATGTACAAAGTTACTATTATAGATTAGATGAAAAGGAAAAATTAAATTAAGGATGTAAAATAGTGGTTCAATAGTAAATAATTTTTTGAAGGTAGTTTTTTAGTTCACAGAAATTGAATGCCAAAATTTGATTTTCACTGAACTTTATAGACAATCGTTCCATATTTTTGCAAAATTAAAATTCCTGAAAAATTATTCACGTACCAGAATTTTGTTTTAGTACTTTTCCAAATGACTAATTTTGTATATTACAGTCCTTGCTGGGATAAAAGAATCAGAATTGATCTTGTTATAGGACTGATATTAAACCACCAATTTTATTTTATTTTTATACGACAATATTATCCCCTTCAACAGAAGGTATTCATATGCGGAAGCGTTGATACCACTCTCTAGGTTTCAATTGGAATCGCATTCTGCTCTAGGATTACAGTCCTTTAGATTTTATTGACAGTACCAATATGATGTCCTTTCAAGTATTTTTGGTCTTGAGGAATACAAAAAAATTAAACAGACCTATACTAGGTGAAAAAAGGCGTGTGGAGTCACAAGGATTCTTTTTTTGGACAAAATATTGTTGATAGAAATGACAGGAATGCATTCATGGTGGAGCATCCAAGTGTCTACAATATTTGATCAAATACAAAAACCCAACTTCTGAGTTTTTCAAGGAATGGGTTAATACCTTATCCTAGACGGTGCGAACTCACAAGAGCCCAAACTTGTAAAATATTTCCACTCTGAGCGATTTTCATCTTCCACTGCATCTCAACCTTTCCAGACTGCTTTATGACATTGAGAAACTTATACTCTTGATAAGCAACGTTCCTCATGATCTTGTCGGATCTTTCTGTAAGTTAAAGTCCCAGATTTACAAATTTGAACACCAAATTTTATGGCATATCGTTCGTAACGCACTAAACACAACTTGACTTATGGGTGGTTACTGAACAAGGGTGCAACTTATACTGCACGTTTAGGAGAAACTAACGTACAAGTTTTGTAGAGAGAGAAAATCCACGGTGTTGCCAGATCACTCACAGTGACCAAAAGACTACCATACCAGCAAACTGATAATGTCCTAACAATTAATGGGAAATGAATGCCTTTATAGTATCTGTGATATGTTTTCTTCAAATATATTATTCGTTACCATATACAGGGTGGTGCGTTTATGTTCCAGATTAAAGTCTTTTTTTTTAATAACTTTTAAATAAAATACAATTTTATAATTTATATTTTATTAATTGATTATATGGTCTTTAGCATTATTTATGGAATATGATGTCTACACTAACGTGTAGTGTACACCCTTTCTTTCAAGTACCATCATACGAAGAAACTGTTATGGTTCAAATTAGGGGATTGTGAGGGCCAGTGGGGATATCGCCACTTTTTGACTTATTCTGCCGGAAGAAATTTCTTTCAAACATTTTGTGTGATGTGGCACCGTCTTGTCAGAACCACATGTTCTGTAGGCCCAATTTATCCAATTCAGGTAGACAAAAGTTTTCCAACATGACCCAGTATCGGTCACCAGTAATTGTTACAACATCGCCTCTAGAATTCTCAAAGAAATATGGTTCAATGATGCCGCCAGTCTAAATACCGCACCATACAGTTTGGCGTATCAGTTGAGGTTTTTTCGTGCCCTAATAGCGGCTATTCTGTTTATTAACAAAGCCACCCAATAATAATTTTTTGCCAAAAATGGCCGCCGTTCATAGTCATTTGCCTGCAGCTGTTGTGTTAATTATATTTTATATGGGTAATCTTTTTTGAGAATTTTTAACAAACATGATGGAAATATTCCTAATTCTTGTGCACGGCGTCAATACTCTGCCTCACTCTATCAATCTTTTCAGGTGTACGTTAAGTTATATAGTGAGAGTGAGAGATGAAGTAAAGACTGGGTAATAATTAGATAAAGACTAATTATCACCCAGTCTTTACTTTATCTCTCACTATATGCATATATTCATAATTATTCATTACACGCTAAATAGTTGACTTGCTCGGTATTCGATTAACACCTAAATTAGTCATGTAATTTTTTCCGCGTCTTTACAATTGAACAATTACTTAAATAAAATATTTTAATAATTTTAACATGTTGTTGTGGCGTTAGATACTGCATAATAAATTATTATCAATCACTCTCTATGACGGTCAAATGCCAATAGACAAATGTCATCTAAACCAAAATGGTGGCCAAACAAACTCGACTTACTTGGTATATGATTAACACAAAAAAAGTCACGTTATTTTCTCCGCGTATTCACAATTGAAAAATTATTTACTAAATAAAATGTTTAAATAACTATACACGTTTTTCTAGAATCCATAATAATTTTTTATCGATCACTCTCTATGACTACTGTTAAATACTGACAGACAAATGTCATTCAAAGCAAAATGGCGACTGAATGAAATTGACATAAAAAGCACCCTGTATTTATTAGCAAACTCAGTTGACTGATATCCTCTATAATATAAGGTGTATTAAAAAGAAATCCATTATTTTTGCATTAAATTAAAGGTTTTATTTACCTTCGGTCAAATATGCACCGTTTTGTTCGATAGCTTGTTGCCATTTTGGAGGTAATTTCATAATGCCTCTCTCATAGAAACCCTCGTCCCTATTGGCAAAAACTGGGACAGTCGATTTTCACAATCTTCTCTTGAGGCGAATTTTTCACCTGCAAAATCATTCGTCATAGACAGGAAGAGGTGGTAATCACTTGGTGCCAGGTCCGGACTATAAGGTGGATATATAAGAACATCCCAACCAAGGTCGCGGAACTTCTGGCGAGTCACTATCGATGTATGCGGCCTGGCGTTGTCCTGATGGAACACAATTCCTCTCCTATTGGCCAAAGCTGACCGCTTCTGGGCGATTGCTTCTTTCAGACGGTCCAATTGTTGACAGTATCGGTCCGAATTAAGAGTTCGGCCGTAGGGAAGCAGCTCATAGTAGATGATTCCCTGCCAGTCCCACCAAACACATAGCAAAACCTTCCTGGTTGTCAATCCTGGCTTGACCACCATTTGCGCCGGGTGACCGCGATTTGACCACGACCGTTGTCGCTTGACGTTGTCGTAAGTGACCCACTTTTCATCACCAGTAACCATCCGCTTCAGAAATGGATCGATATTGTTGCGATTCAGCAGCGATTCGCAGATGGAAATTCGGTCCATGAGGTTTTTTTGCGATAACTCGTGTGGCATCCATACATCGAGCTTCTTTTTGTATCCAGCCTTATTTAAGTGGTTCCAAACCGTTTTTTGTGCAATGTTTAGCTCCTGGGCAATCGAAACAGTGCTTACGTGACGGTCGAACTCAACGATTTCCATTATTTTATCGACATTTTCGACAATTGGCCTTCCAGAGCGTGAAAAATTGCGCGTGATTGGCTGTTACAGTATCAGGACCATAAACACTATTCACATTTTCAGCTGCCTGGCTTGCGTTTTCGCGTTTATCGAAGAAAAACTGTAAAATATGGCGTATTTTCTCTTTGTTGGTGTCCATCTTTGACGCGTGGTAAAAAAATACTGAGTCAAGTAATCATAAAACTGTATCAGAAGATTTTTTAGCACAAAATCTTATCTTTCTAACGCCATCTAGTGCAATCCGATCGCATAAAATCTTATCTTTTACAACGTGAGATACTCCTAAAGCCAATTATTTTTTTATTTTTTTTTATTTTTTTTTTATTTTAAATGATATCAACAACTACTTATGCTAGTAACAAGCAGATTTTTTACGGGAATATACAAGGACATGAAGACATGTGGAGGAAAACACCCATCGATGTTACCTCAGAACAGGGTAATTTTATTTTATAATTTTAAAGAATCTCTCGGCCATCGCCGTTTTAAACGTCGATGGGTGTATACTGGAAGGGTGGGAGTGAAAAGTTCCCTTCCTAAAGGATTAGGGTGGAAGGATAGGTGCGAATGGAATTTTTTATATCGGGAGATGCATAGTTCACGAACAAATGGAACATTTAGGTCACGGTGGATAACAGTGTTTCGCACATAAAAGGGGGCATTGACAATTTTACGAAGGATTCGGGATTGTAGGGATTGGATTGGAAGGGAGTTGGAATGCTTAGTCGAACCCCAAAGTTCTAGACCATATGTCCATATTGGTTTCAAAACCGTATTGTACAGTAATAGTTTACTTGTTGTTGTAAGTTTCGATTTGCTGTCTAGGAGACGTAAGAATTGTTTGTATCGTCCGTTAAGTTCACGTCTTTTAGTTTTCGTATGAAGGTTCCAGGTTAACCGTTTGTCGAATATAAGTCCAAGGTAACGTACGCTATTTTTTTGTGGAATAATACTGCCGTTTAGGGTTATGTCGGGAATTTGTTCTCGGCAGAGTGTGAAAGTTACATGAGCAGATTTTTGCTCATTTACCTTCACTCTCCACCTTTTGAACCAAGTTTCTAAGGAGTGGATATGGTTCTGTAGGATACTAATGGCTGTGGAAGGATCTTTGTGATGTGTCAGGATGGCTGTATCGTCAGCATATGTTGCGGTTAGGATGTTGTTGTGGCAAGGAATGTTATGGGTATAAATGTTATATAGGATAGGACCTAGGATACTTCCTTGAGGGACACCGGCGGAAATTGGATAAATGTCAGAGTACTCCATATTTTCAGCTACCTGAAAATATCGGTCTGAGAGATAAGATTTAAGGATGTGGAAATAACTCGAGGGTAGGACTCGCTGCAGCCAATTATTGGCAATAGTAAGTTGAATACTGTATGTTAACAGAAGAGTAAAATTTTCGAAAATAATTTGAATCTCAAATATAATACGATGCAAAACAGAAAGAAACTGAATAAGTACAGCAGTTGTTTTTGATCTTTAATGTAAATGATTCTTTATCATGAGAAAACAAACTAAAGACAAAATTGTAATTTAACTTAATGGTAAGCTACATTCTTAATATACTTGTAATATGATTAAAATAAACTATCTAAGAATAATAAAAGCAAACTTTTTTTTAGGGATATAATTAATAAAAATGGGAAGTATGAATGGAATGTTGGGAAGGATTTACTTCAATTTCATGTTAACATATCTTAGTTTGAAGTTTGAAATTATCTAGAATTAAGATAAAATGTTTAGCTATTCATAACAATTACATATTTAATTTGTTAAGGATCTTATAGGAACTTGGGTAACTTTCGCACTTTGATGAAATAACTAAGTTGAAAACTTTTACTAATTTCCCTCCAGTTTTCTATAATATAAACAAATATTCGGTTGTGAGCTCCAGAATATTGTTAAGAATTTATTAGATATACATATACACACATACATACTTCCGTAGAAGAATTGATATTGTAATTATCTTATTTTGGGACATATATATTTGAAGGTAAAGTTAACATATTTGTTTAGTTTTGGGTATGCATGCCTTACCAATACACCAATAATAAGGTAAACACTCGAAGAAAATATTAGAAACATAACTTTTCTCCGATGCACGTGTTTAGGGCAAGGAAGTTTCCTCGTTAATATAACATTTTGATGAACTTTTGGCACTTTAAACTTATATACTCCTCGATATCTCTTTGAAAACTTTCCCGATTAAAAGAACTTCCATTCTGGTTTCCTATTCTTGCATTCTATTTTTGTCCTTAATTTTAAATTAAATAAAATTTCATAACATTTCCTTTTTTTCGCTAATGTTCGTTTTTCTTTTATTTTTTGTGTGTTCCGAAACATAATTTAGTAGTGACTCTCCTCCAGTTGATATACTCATAACTATGTAAGCTAAAAAGTTTAAAGGTAAATCGAAACTTTATTTAACATTTTTAAAATATTTTCCCTTTATTTTTTTTTTTGTCGTTTTTCTTTTTATTCACATTCCTTGTACTGACAAACTTTATAAATTTCTATGAACATTCTTATTCACTATGATGGCATCATGAAATTATAAAAAAAAAAAATAACTTCCTGAATAGGATAAAAAGCCCACGTGTACTTTTGAACATTTGACATTGTGTGAAAGGAATATAAGTAGACGGTTATATAATATAGAGTAAACTTACTTAAAAAAGTAGGTTCCGTTTTCGTAACCGAAGAATGGTACTGTATACGTCAGCATCCAGATATTTCCTCCCCCACAATCGTAGTACGGCTTTGACCATCTTCCATCTTCGTATTTGACAGAGAGTATCTCATCAGCTTCCCTCGATGTACTATTCGAATACAAGTGATATGCTGTAATGAAATGGAAAAAATGATAAAATGAAATTATTTCCGTTATCAGAACAAACATTTTTGCAGTAAATGGAATTTCAGCACAGTAAAAAGGAAATAAATGTCATATAAATTGAAAGCTATTGAAAATATCATCATAAAAACTCTGCTACTAAGAAGAGATGAAATCTACTGAATTTTTACCTCAGAACTAGACAGTATGTCAAGTAGAACAAAGTGCAACTGTTAGTATAAGTATGCACCTAGGAGTAAGCTATGTCCTCATACATGTGTAAGTTAGGTTATCGCAATCTCATTTTAGATATAATTAAATATTTTCAGTTTACTTTTGTGAAGTAAATAAGTTCACATTTTAAATATTTTTATCAGAATTTTTAATTTCCGGTAGTCGTCATTTTCTTTTTTTTTGAATAGCCACAAGCTTTTTCCTGCAAACATTTTTTTGCTAAGTTTTGCAGCGTTTTTTTTTACTAAATCAATTTTAATAGATTCAGTTTTTTTTTAGAGAAAATTTATTTTAGTTTTGATTTATTAAAATATTGGCTATAAATTATTACTATAAACTACAAGCATCTGATCAGTAAAGAACTTTTATAAAAAATAGATTTTTATATCTATTATTATTATTCTTATTTATTGGTGCTACAACGATTTGTGTATTTGGGCATTGTAATAGACATAAATTAAAATCAAAACTATTAAAGTCCTATAAACTCATTCTTTGATTACCCTTAAGGATTAAGATGAATTTAAAGATTTTGTTCAAGCTAAATGAGGCTCTATTATGGAGCGTTATCAATCTCTTAACTTCGACACTTATTTTATTTTGGGAGTATGTAAAAAGAACCCTAAATTAATGAAATCAAAGAGATATTTTTTCTAGCATAAAAAAGAGTCATCACAAGGGCTGACCTTCCTATTTTGGAGAAATTCTCAGCACCTATTAAAAATTTGAGAATAACAAAGCATCTGACGCTGTTATAGCTCATAAAAGAGCAGATGATGCAAATTAAGGAGAACACATACACCTCTGATATTACGGAGAGTATTACTATAAGGATGCATAACTATTGAGTTGAACATAGGCTGCATATATTTGATATAAAAAAAAAGGGCAACAGGGCACACCGTAACCACCCCAACCTTTCAAACAATAAATGGCTTACGAGGTCTGTTCAAAAAGTATCGCGAATTTTGTGTTTTTTTCAAAAATTATTTATTTATTCATGAATACCTATTTTGTCCCCTTCAAAGTAATCCCTGCCAGATATTATACACTTGTGCCAATATTTTTTCCAATCCTCAAAGCACTTCAAAAAATAATTTTTTGTGATCTTGTTCAGCTTCGCCTTCGATGCCATCTTTATCTCCTCAATCATAGCGTAGCGTCGTCCTTTCAGGGGACTCTTCAATTTCGGGAAGAAGAAAAAGTCACAGGGGGTCAGATCTGGAGAATACGGTGGCTGCGGGATTATTAGTATATTGTGTTTGGCCAAAAATGGCAAAAGCAAATTTTTATTCTTCTACAAGTCCGGGCGTTTCTGGCGGATTGCTTCGGGCAACTTGCGCATAACGTGCAGGCAGTATTCCTTATTAACCGTTCTACCCTCTGGCAAGAACTCCTGATGCACCACGCTCTGGCAATCGAAGAGAACTGTAAGCAAAACCTTCACATTCGACCGAACTTGGCGCTTCTTTCGGTCTTGGCTCATGTGGCAGCTTCCACGTCATAACCATGAACCCATGATTCGTCACCAGTTATGACCCTATGGAGCAAATTTGGGTCGTCATCAACAGAGTCCAACAGGTCCTTATCAATGTTAATGCGATGCTGTTTTTGGTCGAAATTGAGCAAAAATCGAACACGAGCCAAAACACGTTCAAGCAAAGCAGCTGCCAAAAATTAATTGAACATTCAAAATGGCTGAACTTGCCGGCATAAGTGAAAGACATAAGTACCAATATAACGTCATAAAAAAAATCGAAAATCGAATATATGTAACCCGCGGAAATTCAAAATTCGCGATACTTTTTGAACAGACCTCGTACGTGTATGTTCGATATAGAAAAAGGCAACAGGGCTCACCCTAACCACCCCAACCTTTCAAACAATAAATTGCGTATATCAAAGTATATAATCTGTTCAATATCTGTTCGCAAAAAATAGTATACCAGAGGGCATATTTTTTATTAAATCCCTTTAAAAATATGCCAATGCTGATGTGACTAAATCTATGGGTCTATATGTTATTTTAGAGAATATTATTTATGAAGTCTCTTGTAAGAGAAAAGAAGACGACGAATCAGAGGTACACCGTTGTATCAGCCTAGATAGTGGTTCACATCGGACTCCTTTGCTGGAATCCATACTAATCGAATTGGTTAGACACCTTAACAATCATTTTAAAGCTCATCTAAACCTATACTTTTGTTACTACCTCCTTCACACTTTAAACGTATCTGCTATCATCTACCCGGCTCAAAATGGTAATTCAGCATCCCTATACCTATTAATTAATGATCTAGAAAATAATTCCTCCATCCTCGTCTCACTCTTCAATTTTCTAACTACCAGCTTTCGACCAGATTAGAAACCACGTTTGGCAATAGAGCTGAAAGTGTCTACATCTCTCGGCAGGTTCAATAACACAACATCTTTTTCGGTCGTCGAATTTGTAGATTTCAGAACCTGCGAAACACATTGTGGAATCTTTCTTATAGGGAGGATCTGTGGACATTTGAGAATAGTGCTATTATTTTAACTGAAAGCCTTACCGCACTTAAAGCAGTTTTTAGTCCATCAAGTACTTAGCGCAATTCAACGTAGGCTTTTTAGTTATAGGAATTTTGATATGGGCTGGGGGCCAAAGTTTGCGGGCTCTTTGGGTAATGAAAATATTGACCCACCATAGCCGAATGCTTACAGTTATTCCTAAACTGCATCTAACAGAATGAGGCCTAGCAACCCCGCCCTTTCTTTAAGAATCATTGGGCAACCATCAATAAACCAGTCAACATCTATTCCAAAATTAATGACGACTAGTTTTATCGATGGTTAACCTCTTCAAAATCCGGATTGGATATATTATTATCACCCAACCAAGGATTGAATAAACTGAATAAAATTGTTGTCCTGGCAGAGGTTGCTCACACCTGGAATCAGCTAGAATATTTTTTTATTTATAGTCTGTTAAGAGGTTTTTTTTTTAACATAATATCTGGGATTATTCCACGTTAAATTGAAACAATGTCAATTTTCTTAAATAAAATTAAAGGTCTTTGATCTCATTAAAAAAAACAAGATTATTTACAAGCTATTTTAAACACATGAAATAAGTTCAATAACCTTCATGTCAAAAGTTAACCTCTTCTTCATGGAATTTTATACGCAATTATTGTATGATAGAATTAAATAACAAATTAACAAAATATCCCAGCAACCAACCACATTTTATATTTTAATCAGAACTTATTGAATATTCAGTAAAATATATTAAATAAAATTTTAGCTAAAAAAAAAATATTCTAAACGTAAAATAAATACGAATATCCTTTTTTTTGTTTGGATAAATACCACAGTGAGTAAAAAGCCTATCGTAAATTTCCGTAATTATAAATAACTACCAAGAGAAATTATTCACGAAATTAAATGGTTTTACTGAAAACTCATCTATTTTATTGGGTATTAAGTTATATTTGCTAGTAATTAAATTCTGATTTAAATATATAAATAAATATTTTTGTATAATAAGCCAGCCGTATTCGAAAATAAAACCTTTTGAATACCTCTTCAAACTGAATAGAATTCGAATTTATAGAATATAGAAAAAGTTTTTGATGAATTTCATTACCAACATTACTGTTTCGATGAATAAAATTATTTCAAAAAAAAGTTTACACCAGAAAGCAAACAGGAATAATAATAAATAATAAGTAAATTCAGATCACTAAATATTTACGCTGATGCTGGTCAATCTAATTAGTAGTTTTTACTAAAAATTTTGTGAATGCATATTTATTTTTTCAATGAATAAAATCGAATTTCATCAATTAGAACGAATGCTAGCAAATACCAGTAATTAAATATTGTAAAATAAAATTGCACGACCATTTTAGTGCAAGTACTTGTGTATAATCCTGGATTCGGGGGAAAAAGCAGAAATCCTGGTAAATACCTTATAAAGTAACGCACCTGAATACAAAAAAAATTTCAGAAAATACGGCGTATTCGTATTCGTAATTGGTTGAACATTGATCCCTCATCTCAGTTGATGTAATGTCTAAATCTCTAAATCAATAATTAACTTTCAGTTTCAATTATTTTCTCTATCAGTCAGCCATTAATTAAATTATTATTCAACATTTGCAATTGTAAGTAATTCTAATCTATTTATTTAATGCAATTTATCTTCTTAGTCCTCTTTCTGATTATTATGTGCTCTTTAATATTGTTGCTTGGAAGTTGTCAGTAGCTCATGAGGAACGAATACATCATTGTGATAATCAGTATATCTACTTTGGTACTTTGGTTTTTGGATAGAACAACATAATTCGGACTGATTGATTGAGAAATTGGATGTAATCTTTTTGATGGCCTTCAATCAATCACTATAGAATGGGGATACCATGAAGAGATCATAGATTCGATTTTTTTCTGCTCCATAGTTTCTTTAGCAAGGATCGACCTTCGACATCCTTCGATCTGTGTATTGCTCATCTCCCGCTACTATTATTTCCTTCGATATTTGTATTTTTACTCTTTGTATTATAAATTTATTCAACGACAAAAATTTATTCATCGAAGAGGGTTAATGCGAATCTGTACACTATCGTCCTGGAAGGAAGCATTTGTCTAATGGCTGATCAAAAGGAAATCTCTATTAATGCATATTAACTAATGTCTTGGAACTTTTAATATAGCATTTTACTTACGCATCTATTAATTTATTTTATTCGTATCTTATTTAATTGTTTTTTGAGATCTTCAATTTTATTGCAAAAAATATATCAGGTATGAGTAAGGTCTTAGAAATAGTTCTTTTTTTTTTTGAAATTTCACGTAATCATATTTTTTTGAGATATTGGTGAGTGCTTATAGGAAGGGGGGTATATGTAGAAAATTTTTTAATAAGGGGATTATTGTTGGAATCTATATGGGAAGGGATATAACAAATATTAAAATCATGATTGGGAGAATATCCCCTTTTACGATGGATTCGGTATTGCTTACGAAGAAAATTGTAACGCTTTGTTGAACACCAAATTTCAAGTCCGTATGTCCATATGGGTATGAATAGCATTGTATAAATAATGACGAATCAGATACGACTGTTGAGTTCTTGTACATTCAGTCTAAGAATTAAGTTGTATAGAATGATATGGTACCCCTTGAAGGGATAACATATGATTTTGAATAATAGTAGATGTTATTTCAGGACCTTTGTGAGTAAGAAGGTATTACGTACATAGCCGATAAAATAGATTTCACATGTGAACAATTTAAAGAGTGTGAGATACAGTTTTAATATATCATTTAACGTGACTTAGTTGTCTTTAAACTTAAACCCACGAGTCGCCT
This sequence comes from Atherix ibis, assembly GCA_958298945.1. Classification (NCBI taxonomy): domain Eukaryota; kingdom Metazoa; phylum Arthropoda; class Insecta; order Diptera; family Athericidae; genus Atherix; species Atherix ibis. The sequence continues at coordinate 28,941,282 of OY282607.1, forward strand.
ATTACTATAAGGATTGAGTTACGCTCAATCAACGCACTACCATTACCGGCAGTTTACAGTCAGGAACAGTTATAAGTTGATTACTCCAAATGTTAGTGGCGAGGACTATCTAAACCTCTACAGTGCCCGAGATTATTACTAGTATCTCCCATCAGCGATCCATAGATCGTATCCGCGATATGGGTATCAACCACAGCCACTATGTTGCTGCCTAAGCACCTTACCAATGTCAGGCACAGCGTGTCCCTGTAGTACCAATTTTTGTTTTAAGAATACTTCGGTTTGTACTCCGCTCATTGAGCTACGGTCAGGAATCTAGTAAATTCTTAGGCACCGCTAAGCCTGCTCAGGTACGCGGGTTCACCAAGATCCAAAAGTACAACCGGAATCGACCTCAGTTTTTCACCCGGTTGTAGCCACCCTGCGTGTCATTCATACACTCATTCACGCGCTGTTCTCGCTCTTCTCTCAAAAAGTGCCACGGGAAATCTATTAAGGCGTTCATACCTATCTCTCAGACCCAACACGCCACTCACATCCACACTCTCATCATTCACCACGATTCCACATCCACCTAGGTCACGAAAATCCCTGTACAGGCCACACTCAATGAGAAGGTGTTTGGTACTCCCCTCCGCCGGCCCACAAGGACATCTAGGCTCCGCAGCCAGACCACGCCTGTACAGGAACCCATTCATACTGCCGTGTCCCGTGAGTAAATACCTAAGATACCCACAGACCAAATTCAAATCTATAGGCAGACACAAAGCACACATCCGAAATGAACATGTGCGTCCATCTGCCATTCACACTTTCATCTCATCGACGTTGCCAAATTTCATACATTCTGTTCAGGGCCTCTTCATTCATAACCGAACACCCAGCAAGCGGGATGCCCCACCGTAGACTCTAGTGGATTCTTCCACGTAGTACCTCCAGGTCTCAAGGTATTTCTCCCAAGAAAACCTGCATCGCCTCGGTTGACACGGTTCTACATAAATTCAACCATGCATACAAAGTCAGACGCTGAACTGGATTTATGCCTACACTTGCATACTGGTGGCGCATAGTATCAGCCCATACACACGACACATACATTGTACACGGATCAAACACACTTTTTTACAGGACTTTCACCGCTCTGGATCGGAGTCCCCATTCTTCGTGAAATACTCGCACCAGCATGCCAACCAAACCGGCCACGCGCCTCCTTATATGTTGCAAGTGAGGCTGAAAGTTCAGCTTCTCTCCAACAAAAGAGAATCCCGTTGTGGGCAAAATATATAAAACCTGAGACACGTGGTGTTACCCTGCTTAACTTCAATAATCAGAGTGTGGGATACAATATACTACCCTGTGGAATACTAGCGGTAATAACCAGAAAATCTTATCTTTCTGTACTTTATTTTACCTGAAACAATCGATTAGCCAAGTGGGATTTTTTTTGAGAGTGTACTGAATCGGAATCCGAAATAGTAGTCTTGAATGATATACTTAATGTTACACAAGAAAATAACAGCTGCTCGCATCAACAAAATTCTACATAACCTATAATAGGAGTGGCGAGTTGAGTACCTCCCCCAGATAGAACTGCGAAGTATGGGAATTATTGTAAATATAAGTGCTGATAACTTGGATGGAGAAACTTTCCTACATTTTGTGATTACAGCTGTCCTAAGTCTGTCTACTTATAATAGGACAAAGAATATCCTTAGTCGTACGTAGAACTACAGATTGGATCAATAGTGAAACCTTTTTAGAGTCTTATTGGGCCAACTACAAATAATCCAGTCTACTCAATATCCTTCTCAAAATTCTTTGTCCGCAAATCAATCCTACTCATAATTTTCTTTTTAGAAACACCACACGTCCTATATGCCAATCCTATGGCGAATGTCAGCAAACCAGTAATTTCTTTGGAATTTGTGGAAGGTGGGGGGGGGGGGGGGAGGTTGGTTGTTGTGTTGTAGATTCAATAAACTCTAACTAATCTGACTAAGAGGCTTCTAATTTAATAAACTCTAACTAATCTGGCCTACTTAAAAAAATACCAGCTTTGTTTAAAAAAGTGATAATGCCCACTCACACGAAACTTGAAATCGCCATATGGCGTTCCATACAAACAAACATCTTCGCGAAAACAATGGGAAGGATTGCAATTAGACTGTTAGGTCTATAGGAAGATAGTTTTGGAATCTTTTTAATTAAATAGTGGTTCCAAGGGATTTATCTGTTTGAAAAGAAAATTTTTTTTAACGTTACCTGAAGACAAATACTAAAGTACAATTACTGACAGGATCTTAGTGGCTATTAATAATGAAAATTGACTTATACTAAAAATTAGAATATTTTAATACTGATATCAAGAAACCTCACCCTTTTAATAGTATTGTCTTTAACGCAAAAGCAATAGTATTTATAAAACTCTTACTTTGTGTCTAATTATGACTAAACATAATTTCTAAATACTTTTGTAATTTATGGATTAAAAATAGTTGAAATTTATGATAACTTTAATTTTAGATAACTTAAAATTTATTTTAAAATACAATATAAAAGAAAATTAAATTTTCTTCATATTATAGTGTAAGAAGTTATTTCCTTATAGTAATAATAATATTAATAAATCAAATAAATGTCAACTATTTCTTATGATAGTATAATAGGAGAGTACACATTTGGACTTCAACATTGACAAATTATGATAAAGATAATCATAAATCAGTCAGTATATTATTCCATAAACATTTTATATACTCTCAGTTTATCTATTATGTACAAATAAGTACTTATGTTTAGTAATGAGCAGAATATGTTCTGTTCAAAATATTGTTTTTGTAAATGAAACATTTATATAAGTATGTATTTCTATCACTTATGAAAATTTTAAATTCAATTGCTGACAAAGAGCATTAAATGTAAAAAAAAGTTATAAAAACTAATAGAGAAATTACTATTCAACTATGAGGGTTGTATGATTAATATCTAATCCTCGGTAAGATATGCTACTGCTACTATTGAACCAAATCTATTTTTCGTATATATAATCTTTTGTAAAAATCCTGTTCAATTTTCAAGCAACTGCGTCTCGAATATCGAGAACATTTGAATACAGATGAATTTGAACGTACAAGCAATTTGGATGAGAGAATGTTCTTTTTTGAGAAACAAACGCCCATTTTGAAGGGTTGGAAAAATCGATTTTTTTTAAATGAAATACAAAACATTTGGACTAAGTATATCAAGTTAAAACAGGTATTTTATTTATGTGTTAATTTTACACATAAATATATTTTTTTCATATCAAGGCCAGGTATTATTCATATAACCATGCTATTTTATAGTACAAAAAGCAACAAGAATATTCTTAAAAAAATTTATATAATTAGAAGTTATGTCTAGGCCTTTTCAATTATATAACTCCATCGTGACCGTATGATCCTTGACATTTATCGCAGGGCTCATTTAATCTCTTATTACTATAGATAAAGATTTTCTAAGTAGGATCTTGATGAAATTATTTCAAATAGACTACGGTAGATATTACAGTCTATCTGCAATAATTTTTTCAATGTCCAAATGTTTGCAGAACCCTCTGTGGTCAGGTAAGGAAGTTTACTCCTCATAAAGACGTTCTTATTATTTTTGAAAAATCGTCGACTTGAAATGTAAAGATTTTATTAGTTTTAATAAAAATTAATCGAAAATAATTTATTTCCATCGAATCCTTTTTATTCGTAATACAAATTTAAATTTGGTTATTATTTCAAATAAAAAATTTATTATTGAATAAGAACTTTTAAAAATTTAAAAATATTATTTGAGTTTATCAATTTTAAAAAAAATGTAATTTTTACCTAAAAATCAACTGTATCGAAATTCACGTTAAATTGTTAATTTATTAGAGATTAATATTTTTAAAGGTAATATTTAATAATTGTCCGACTTCTTTTGCAATGAATGTGGATATTGCCTTTTTAAAATTATTTTTTTTTGTATGTAAAAATTTTCTGTTGGCCTTATTTCCTTTGCAGTTAAGAAAATTCAATACGTATTCCTTAAAAATGTACTAGCATAAAAATCAAATTGGAGTAATTCGGAATTTGATAGCCACAAAAAAAAACCCCCGCTCTTAAATATCCTTCCTTCACTTATTTAATATCCTTTACTTGTAGTAGACCATTCAGTTATACTGAATGCAGATGAAATTCAGTTGGTTTTCAGGAAATCATTTCAATTTTATGAAGAAAAAAAAATAAAGCCAAAATATATGGGAAAGAGCTCTATTAACTAGGCAAGTATTCATAAAAAACCAACCCCAAAATGACAGCATTTAATCGAAAAAAAACCTTTTACCAAAGCTGAAATGGTAACTGAATATGTATAGGCATTAGAAAAATTATCCTCTTTATCCAATATGTTAGATAGAAAAGTTCTAATAATTTAGATATAAATCAAATGGGATGTTCTAAATATAAAATACTTACTGGCTTATAATGCAAATTGATAAAAAAAATTCTTTCAGACTTGAAAAAGTCTTAATCATTTTAGGATATAATAAATTCTTTTCCTTTAAGTGAAACGCATAAGAAGAAGAGCCATTCAATATTTGTAGGTTTTTATAGGCTTGAATTTCTTAAGATCTGAAGCTTTCAAATTGATTAAACCTTTCTAAGAAAAGAAGAAAAAAAAACGAAAGAAAAGAAATTTTTATTTTGTAGAAAATACTTTTTATTGATTGGCTATTTCTCAAATCATAGTTATGGAAATTTTTAACCGAGTAATAAAATTATTCATCTTAAGTAAGTCTCCTTATCTGGTATTATTTCGAAATATTCAATAGACTTTTTTTTTAAATAGATTATTAGAAGATTTTGTGAATAATATTGATTTATTATAAAAAGTAATTGTAGGGAGTTTGTATAGATATTTTGTCTATATTCAATGGTAACCACGTTAAATTATTATGAATAGTATGAGACGAATAATATTAAAAGTTTTCCCATTAAAATAACTTTTTATAAATTATATATTTTCACGTTTTTCCATTATAATTATTATTATAAATATTTAATATTATATTTATAAAGACTATATTTATTTGCTTTGCATACAAACAAGCCTAATCGTTTCTTTAATTTTTATATTTTCACAAACACAATTCATTGGCTTTACTTTCAGTAAGAAAGTATTGTAATTTCTAACCAAATCCTTTTAAACTTTAAATTCATCTTTAGAAGATTCATTATCCAATTTTCTGATCATAACAATATTACTTGATTTTTATTAGGCCTTTTTTTCAGGCATTGCGTTTAAAATTAGACTAGGGGTTTTTTCCAAAAGAAAGTCCTTTTTTATCAGCACAGAATACTTACATGTACAATAGTCCATATTGGCCGACAAATCCTGTCCTATATTAGCCTATGAACAATCTTCTTTCATGTTTTGCAATGCATTCATTTTTTAAAGCCCGATTAACCATTTTTAGCTAGTATAATAAAAAATCCACGTGAAAGGATCCACAAGTGGTTACCATTTTTGAAAAATTATTAGAGTAAAATAACCGCAATTGAATATTGTTTTTGGAGGCATCCTTCTACTGAGGATATTGTTATTACTTTTTTTTTGTTAGTTCATCTAACATTTGTACTGAAGTTAACACTTCCTAGACGTCATTAAAACTCGGGGCATTTGGCGACAGGATATACTAAGCCAATTTGAATTCAAGTACGTTTGCATAATAATTACAATCTTGCTGAATTTCTCCAGCCCAGTGGACGATCATATACACTTTTACTAGTTTGTTCGTATATAAAGCATGTGTCGGAGACCATTTTATGGCGTCATGATATTAAGGGCATTTGGCGGCTCTACATTTCATGTGGCTGAGTATTTAAAGCTTAGCTATTGAACGTGGTCGAACGTAAAATGGATAAAAATAACGAGAGGATTTTGGAAATAAGGTCTTGGAACTCCACAATGGTAGAAGTTCTATTTCAAAAATAATATTTTTTATTAAGTGGCATTTATTTTACAAGAATTTTGTAAAGGACGAGGTTGGTTACCGAAGGGGAAAACATCAGCTAGTGCGATGTGCCTAATCTGAATTCTGAAAAGCTTGCTCGATCGTAATTTTGACACGTTACTGAGCAGACTAGTATGCTTGTGATTAACCAGTGCGTGGAAAGAAAGTTATCTCTACCAGGTATATGAGTTTAAATCCGCTGGTTTTAGTCAAAAAAGCACATGTTTTTTTTCATAGAAGGCAAAAACAAATTTATTCAAAGTACTTGTCCCCGCTAGCTGGACATTTTTCCCATCTCTCGGGCAATTGGTGGATACCACGCCAGAAAAATTCCTTCTCTTTCGAGGCAAATCACTCATCAAGCCATTTTCGGACGTTTTCGTAAGAATCGAAGTGCTGCTCAGCGAGCGCGTGGCCCATCGACGAAAACAAGTGGTAGTCGGAAGGGGCCAGGTCTGGTAAATAAGTGGGGTGGGGTAGCAACTCCCAGTTGAATGTCTCCAAGTAGTTTTGGACCATTTTGGACGTGTGAGATGGTGCGTTGCCGTGGAGAAAAATCAGCTTGTCATGTCTTTTTTGTTAATCCGTCTTTTTTTTCACGCAGAGCACGGTTGGTGGTAGCGGTGAAAATTGGCAGTTTCATCAGGTTTCAATATCTCATAGTAGACAATACCCTGCTAACCCCATTAAACGCACAGCATCGTCTTCCGTCCGAAGCGATTTGGTCTCGGGGAAGATGAACAACTTTCTTTATTGTCTGGCGAGCAATATTTCGCATGTGTTTTAGCGTCGCTCCATCTGCCTATCGTTCAATTCGTGCGGCACCCATTTTCCGATCTTTTCAATCTTCCCCATGACACGCAGACGCGTTTTGCTCCGCGAGCATTTTTTGCAATTGTGTATCGTCTGCGTCCAAAAGAGCCAGTAATTGATGGTCCTCAACCTTACTAGGCCGATTTTCACGCTTCTTTTCCCACAAGTCAAAATTGTCGTTTTTGAATCGGCGAAACCAATCTCGGCACGTTATTTTCGATAAAGAACTATCACTATAGGCCTCCATAAGCATTCGATGCGACTCGGCAGTCGAGTCTTTTTCTGACACAAAACTAAGCATGATTTCCAAAGGAAAAATGTATGTTGTTGTACGAAATTGCTGACAATGTGCACTGATTAGTGTTGACAGATGTGAAACTCATAAAAAAAAGTATGGCGTACCCATGGTAGCTTAATACGCTCACTCACGCCATCTATGAGCAAATATTTAAGCTTATACCCCTGGTAATTTTTTTTAGGAATGAGAATTTGTATAAAATACAAGGAAGAAATTCGGATGAGAATCGGAATTTCTTCCTTGTATTTTATGAGGATTATTTATTTCCTAATATTTTATTAATATTTTTCAGATCGAGATATTTTAGTAGAAGCAATTTCTTTATGATTTTGCATAATATTTATATTAATTTTATTTTCAATTGAAGTGTAACTGTAGACGCGTCGAACTAAGTGAAGTAGGCCATCGTATTCCTCATATCGTCTTTGATTTTATGACTCCTCTGAAGTAACTGGTGTCTTCAAGCAGCGTGTATTCATTTGTGTGGATTTCTTCCTAAAGCTTCGGGGTCACCATATAATACGTGTTATTAAGTATGAACATGAAATTCATTTTTGGTCCGAAAACTTTCTTTGTTTCGGAGAAGATGGTCCCACCGCTTAACCCAGACTCGAGCTGAGCATTAAGGCATTTGGTGTCTATGCCGTAAAAGTGCATGTTATAGATGGGCTCTTCAAGAAAAGCCGATATCATAGGTCCTGTTACTAGGCCGACCTTCTAATACATACCAATATGAAAATATGATTTTGATCGTTATAAATTTTTTATTAATTGCATCGATAATATGATCTTACAACTGATTTGCCTCCAAAGTATTTATACAAATTTCTTAACCATGATATTCTTTGTATATAATCTAGGAATGTACATAAGCAAAAGTGCATAAGGGTACACTTCTCTAGAAAGATAAACTATGACAAGTGTTATCTTAGAATTCACATTCACTGAATTATGGGAACACAAATTGTCCCAAGGATAATAAGTGCACGATTTGCACTTATCCATATGCTATATAGAAATTTATCATTTTGTAGCAATTATAATTTAGATGTTAGATGCCATTTGGTCAGTAGATGGGCCTAGTTCGGAGTTATGCTGGGCACAGAACGGTGAAGAGCTTGTACCACCAATTGATTATTCTGCTCATTCTCGAGGATATCAGCATAAACTTGTATCCCACGCAATTTAACATTTTTGTTTCTAGGTCAACTGATGAGCAACGAATGACCTCCAAAGATGTTGTGTAATTATCACTAAAAATTGTAGTGTTGCGTTTTTTTCGGATATCCTAGCAGATTGCAGTCCTAATTTCCAATAGTTGGTTTTTGCGGTGTTTACCTCCAGCAAGGTGTATAATAGTAAAGAATAAAAAAATGTTCCCACTTTGGGATGAGTTTCCTGCGATGAATGGATAGGTGCGCTTGTCTTTTTGCCCAACGCATAATATAGGAACTATCAACTACACTCTTAATCACGGCTTCGAATCTGAGTGTGGAAGTGAGAGGTCGAAATTATGGAAAATAATCGATGAATCTCTTTCTAATTCCCAAATAATTATGGAAATGGTGGACGCATTTATTTTTGAGTATTTTAAGTTCTATTAAATTATGAATTTAATTTTATTAAGTACAAGACCTAAAAAATCATTTTAAAAGGGAAAAAACGGTCTTTTACAAATGATGAAAAGATATTACAATAATTTTTTATATTTATATTTAAACAATTAAAAATTCAATCACCAAAAAGCTCAAGATCGTGGTGTTATCCCATATGATTGCTTGGTACATTTTCTTAGGTATTAATTAGAAAAAGACTCCAAGAATAATGCATACGTATTTTTTATCACAAATTTTAGATATAATTTTGAATTGAGAATTTTTGTCTCCGTTTTTTAAAATGTAAATATAGAAAAAATTAATGCAGCTTATCAACTAATATTATATGAACAATTTCAGGCATATTATATTCTTCCTAACGAACCAGCTTGTATAAATAATTTTAATATTAATGAAAAGGTTTTTCTATAAAGTACAACATACTTCTTTTCATAAGTTATTGTATATAGAAAAAAATTATTTTAAATGGAAATTTTTAATAAAAGGAAATTTTCTAGTTCAATGAAGAAATAACCTATAAACAATTTATTTCATCAGATAATTGAAGGATTTGAGATAAGAATAATAATATTGTTCAGATAAATATAAAGATAATCTCCTTGAACTTTAAAGAATTTCGTGGAATTAATTTAAAAAATCATTTTTTTAGATGTGTTTAGATTTTTTTTTTCAATATGAAAAGCCCTCAACAAATTTGCAATTATGTTAAAATGATCTGATTAACTTGAGAGCAGTTTAGTCCTCCTTACAGATAAATATGTTATAAATAGAGTAATAGTCTTCTTAATTTTTACACTGAATTCATATTTAATTCTCAATTAATTTATTTATATAACTGAAGCAAAAAGAAATTGTTATTGAAAATTGAACAATAATGAATTAGCAAGAAAAGACTTTTCAGAAATTATCAATATTGACTTAAATGTTCGTATTTGAATTTGTTTTTATCATTAATCTACAAAGTCTACTTTTAGCAAAATTTAAATAGATTTTTTATTTTAATTTTAAATGATATTAACAACTACGTACAATACAATTTGTAACGTGCAGAATTTTTAGTCTGGATATTAAAACATAATGACATATGGGTGAAATTTATTTTATAATTTAAAAAAAAAATAAAAGGCCTTGTGAGCATGAAGATTTTTATAATGGAAGATGAAAGTGAAAACCTTTCAAGCTAAAGAATTAAGATGCTAGCATAGATACAAATAGAATTTTAAAAATAACTGGAGATGCTCAGCTTACGACCAACTAGAACATTTAGATTATTACATAAAAAGACCGATTGACATTTTTTATGCTCAAGTCCGTATGTCCATATTGGTTTTAGGTTTAACCTATTGTCTAGGAGAGTGTTCTAGTCGTTTAGATGGACCTTTGAGTTTACTTCTTTTTATTTTCATATTTCTAGGTTAACTGGTTATAGATTATAAGTTCTAGTTAATGCACATTTGTTCTTTATAGAATATTACTTCTTTTTAGGGGACAACGTGTAAAAGTATCGTGAGCAAATTTTTGCTCAGTCGACCTTATTCTCAACTATTTGAGCCATACTCCAAGGAGTTGATGTGGTTTTGTAAAATAGTAGCGCTTTTTACATGGGTTAGAATAGCTGTATCATCGGCATATATTGCGGTTAGAATACTATTATGGGAGCAAATATCATGGATATAAATTTTGTAAGGAATTGGACCTAGCACGCTACCGTGAGGAATACCACCGGTGATAAAATACGAGGTCTGTTCAAAAAGTATCGCGAATTTTGTGTTTTTTCAAAAATTATTTATTTATTCATGCATATCTATTTTGTCCCGTTCAAAGTAATCGCCACCAGATATTATACGCTTGTGCCAACGTTTTTCCCAATCCTCGAAGCACTTCAAAAAATCATTTTTTGTGATCTTGTTCAGCTTCGCCTTCGATACCGTCTTTATCTCATAGCGTCATTTTTTCGTCGTTCGAGAACAAGAAAAAGTCACTGGAGGCCAGATCTAGGAAATACGGTGCTTGCGGCATTATTTGTGTGTTGTTTTTTGGCCAAAAATTCGCGCACAAGTAACAATGCGTGAGCACGGGCGTTATCATGATGCAGAAGCCAATTTTTGTTCTTCCATAAATCCGGGCGTTTCTGGTGCAATGCTTCGCACAACTTGCGCATAACTTATAGGTATTATTCCTTATTGACCGATCTACCCTGTGGCAAGAACTCATGATGCGCCACGCTCCTGCGATCGAAGAAAACTGTAAGCAAATATACTTTTTTACTATAAAATTTCCCCTGTTGCCAGTCATTAAGTTTCTTTTTTACATGCTAATTAATTAAAATAATGTTTCTAATCACAATAATATGTAAAGAATTGTTAATAGACTAAAAAAAGATGTCTCACTGCTAAAAAAAATTTAGTTGGTTCCAAAGACTTGGCAAGCCGAATCGTATTTCAATTTTTCACATTTTTTGTTTTATTTTGTACATTAAATTTAAAAAAAATTCTCATTAAAAATCCTTTTTTTCTAAATGGAACGGTGCATAATTTTTTTTAGAGAATGTCGTGTTATAGTATCTTTGTACAATAGATTTTCTAGATTAATAATTAAAATGGCTTAAATATATTTTTTTCCAAATAGATTATTAGTCTTTTTTAATAACATAAAAATACAGCCACCGATTTTGCTCTTGTTAAAAAATATATTTCAATATCTGCTCTTATATATGTGCCATGTAAAAAGGATATTCTGCACAAATCTGATACTTTTCCAAAGAAAAAAAAAACTATTTAAATAAATTTGTAAGATTTGACATTATATCGAGAATATTTCTTATCTCTTTGGTTTGTTTTGTTTTTAAGTAAAATTGTCATAGTTCCACTTTAATCAAGATAAAATTAATTTATGTGTAAAACTGTCTAAAAAATATCGTTCAGTTATCATGATGCTCCCTACTATTAAAGGAAAAAAAATTATATTCCCTGTGATTTACAGATACATAGCATTAGAACTTTGATAGTCTATAAATCGTATAACATAAAATGCCACTAATACATTTTACTATACAGCAAATATCACCTTGGGTAAATATATTATAACTTTTTAACGACAATATTTCTTTATTAGAAAAAGTTTTAATACTCGTATATCCTTGAAAGTTATTTCTGTAATTTTATCTTAGTTATAAGAGATAAATACATATATTTTTTTTATTTTATCATATGAAAATATATTTTCTTTTCGCTCTCTTGAGTTTTAGTTAAAAGAATTGAGTACGTTTAATGTGGTTTAATTTTGTCATAAGTTTTGTAATAAAAAAACAAAATATTTTTTATAAGTTTTATGCTAAAAAGAAAGAAAAAAATCTTATTTAATGTAGCTGAAATGGAAAATTATTTTTTGTATTTATGTACAGATAAAGTTTCATTTATTGTCACAAAAAAAAACTTAATAAAATATTTCCCAAATAAATTTAAACTAATTTCTTTATCTTTACCTAAAATATAAATGTTGAAGGAAAAATAGTTTTTTAAGTTTTGTGTTGATGGTTGCAAAATTTTACACATCCAATTTTTAGCAGAATTCTTTTTATACAGGGTGGGTCAACTTAAGCTGACTTAAGTTGCCCCCCCACCCTGTCTACAAAGAATTCTGCTAAAATTTTTATTGCTTAATTTTTTTTATTGATCTATGTCAATAAAAAAAAATTAACATAATTCAATTTACTTGCTTGTACAGCTTATACTTGTTGAGAAGTAATAGCTCTTTTTGGAGCATTTTGATTTAATTTTGGTATTTCTGCAGGAATATTTTTCTCGAGCAATACAGCAGTTTGTGTTTTGCTCATGTTAATTCATACCTTTCATTATAGTTTCAGTAAAGTTAATCAAACGCCATTAAAACTGAGAAAAGGGAAGGCCAAGAAAATACAAATTTTTCAAACTAAATTTGATCACCAAAATGTTTATTGAAGACTTTTTGTTGTCGCGCCATCCTCTTGGGAACATATGTGTGGATTGTTTAGAACTACCTGACGTAGAAAATTCTCCATTATGGACCGTTATACCTGAGAGTAATTTCAGACAAATTGAAAACATGTTCAGAGGAAATTTCCAAATCTGTCTTCACGATATTTTCGAAATACCCAAGCAAGAAGCATCCATCGTTGACACTCCATCTAAGAGCTTGCACAGATTCATCATTATGAACAAGTCAATTAACAATTGGTCATGGATCTTCATATACGACTTCTCGCTCCTCAAAACGATTGATTGCATTTCTAAGTGTATTTAAAGTAGTAGCTTCTACCTAATAGAAAGAAACTTAATCACCCGTTTTGTAGCAGTATTAAAATATTCACGTTATTTTCTTTGGATTATAATAATAACGGATTATCCACTTTTTAGTTTTAGAAAGTAAAGTCCTATCATTTGACCATTGTTAAATAAATATATTATTAAAAATAATACTTATAAAAACTAAAATTTGCCATATTATAATATATTATAAATTAATAAATTATCAAAAAAAAAATGCCACCAAATTGTAAAAACTTTCTCCAAAGTAGAAATTCTGCCAAGGACAGGTTTCGGGAGAAATTTTCTTCTTATCTCTCATTAGGTCAATTTTGATCACTATGGCCTTATTATTACTAAGTTTTTTTTGGACATGAACTTAAAATTGTTTTTATTTGGTCCACCACATGAAGTTTTGGGAATTACCGCCTTCGGACATTTTCTTATAAAAATACACAAAAAATCGTAACCACGTGAAACTATTTTAATAATAAAATAAAAATTTTAACAATTTCATTGAAATTTAGATGTTAACAATAATATTACTTTCCAAAACAGAAATTGTATGACCATTTATTGGCAGTACAAATCAAAAACCGCGGTTTTTTTTGAAGCTTTATTGTGGAGAAATGCTCACATATTCATGCTTTAAAGTATTGCCCATCGCTAGCCCCAACTTTTTCCCATATTTCTGGAAGTATACGAATTCCATGTCGAAAAAACTGCTCTTCTTTTGAGGCGATCCACGAATCGATAAAAATTTTTTGTCTCTTCGTTAGATTGGAAGTGCTGCTCAGCCAGGCCACGCGTCATCGATCGGAAGAGGTACTAGGCAGAAGGGTCGATGTCTAAAAAATACGGCGAGCGGGGCAGGGTATCCCGTTTCCGTGTGTCCAGGGAGGTTTTAACCACCTTAGCAACATGTAGCCGAGCGTTGTCGTGCCAAAAAATAATTTTGTCGTCTCTTTGCTCGTATTGTGACCGTTTTTCCTGTAATGTTCAGCTCAAAGCATCAGTTGTATTCGGTAGCAAGCTCTTGCGATGATATCAACTGGTTGCAACAGCTCATAATATACCACGCCGAGCTGGTCCCACCAAATATATAGTGTGAGCTTCGAACCATGGATGTTTAACCGCGGCGCCCTCGTAATTTTAATAAACTTTAGAATATTGTAATGAACGTTCTTTTTTTCACCATTGGAGTTACGGTTCGCACGTGAAAAACGCCGTTCGACGACTCTCGGCTTCAACTCGTATGGAAGCGAATTTCCTTGCTTTTGCATCATTCCCAAGGCTTTGAGTCACGCCCAAACGATGGGGAATGGTTTGTTAAGTCACGTTCAGCGTGCAAATTTCTCTTCATCCAGAAAATGCCTCCAATTCTGCGTCTTCAAATTGTTTCACTGGTCCGGGACGTTTCTTATCTTCCATGACGAGATCAGCACTTTTGTAGCACTGGAACAATTTGCGACACATTTTCTCACTAATACAAGCCTCACCATAAGTTTCTATAATCATTCGACACGCTTCTGCCGCAGATTTTTTCGATTTGAAGGCAAAACGCAAAACTTTTCACATCCAAAAAAAATATACGACGTCAAAAAAAATGTCCGCGTGTTATGTATGTGTATATTCGATTTTCGTTTTTTTGTGGCGTTATGTTGGTACTCATGTCTCTCACTTATGCCGACAAGTTCGGCCATTTTGAATGTTCAGTTAATTTTGACAGCTGCTTTGCTTGTAGTGTTTTAGCTCGTGTTCGATTTTTGCTCAATTTCGACCAAAAACAGTATCGCATTAACATTGCTAAGGAGCTGTTGGACTCTGTCCGCGACGACCCAAATTTTCTCCAGAGGGTCATAACTGGTAACGAATCATGGGTTTATGGTTATGACGTGAAAGCTGCCACATGAGCCAAGACCGAAAAAAGCGACAAGTTCGGTCGAATGTGAAGGGTTTGCTTACAGGTTTCTTCGATTGCAGGGGCGTAGTGCATTATGAGTTCTTGGCACAGGGTAGATCGGTCAATAAGGAATATTACCTGGAAGTTATGCGCAAGTTGCGTCAAGCAATCCGCCAGAAACACCTGGATTTGTGGAAGAACAAAAATTGGCTTTTGCTATTTTTGGCCAAAAACAATACACTAATAACACCACCTTATTCCCTAGATCTGGCCCCCTGTGACTTTTTCTTGTTCTCGAAACTGCAAAGCCCCATGAAAGAACGAAGCTACGCTACGACTGAGGAGATAAAGACGGCATCGAAGCTGAACAAGATCACAAAAAATTATTTTCTTGAAGTGCTTCGAGGATTGGAAAAAAGTTGGCACAAGTGTATAATTTTTGGTGGGGATTACTTTGAAGCGGACAAAATAGATATTCATGAATAAATAACTAATTTTTGGAAAAACGCAAAATTCGCGATACTTTTTGAACAGACCTCGTATATAACGCCAATAAAAAGTCAAAAATATAATAATGATGAGTTGTTGACAGATGTCAAGGCTTACGATTTGACATTTCTGATCCGATATTTTTGACCAGCATATAATGCTGGCGCCATCTATTGGGAAACTGCGGTTTTTTATTTGAACCTCCAATAAATCGTTTGTAGACAGAATAAAATCCAATTTTTGGAGTATGTAAAAAATGAAAAATATTAAAAATGCAAAAGTTGTAAATTTTTTAACAATAAACTCAGTCCAAGTTAGCCCATCCTGTAAACTTCTAGAAAAGCAGTGAAAATATTATTGCGTTAAGAATGAATTATTGAAAAAAATTTAAAATTTACAATCGTCCTGCAATGAATTATTATATTTTTATGATACTATGTATATTGTCAACTACTAAATAGAAATGCTATCTTGAAATGGTCGTTTCGCTATAATCTAATTTGAACGCTAATGTGTTAGTTTAATGCAAAATTTTACCCATAAACTGTGTGATTTGATTTCATTAAAATATTGTAGAATAAATACTCTCACATTTATCATGGAATAATTTATATTAGAATATTTTCAAAAGGCTCTAGCGTGCCAAACCCTAATATTTTCGCTTAATTACATGTTCGTTTAGTATAAAATTTCATAAATTACAATCTCAAATATTTCATGTTCATTAATTTTTTTTACTCTGGCCCTCACCCGGGAACAACAAACACCAAATCACATTTAATTATAGGTGACAATAGAGAAAGAATTTCCCTTCATACCAATCAATTTAAGAATAATGTAATTAACCTGTACTTATTTACGCTTATCATATTTCTATGTTAATATTTATTCACAATCGATATAATATGGAACGGAAAAAGAAGAGAAAAATAAATACTATGGATTTTTTCTGCATTTCGGAAATTAAATTCAAGAACAAAATACTTTAAAGATAAAAAAAAAAGAAAATCGAAAAAAATGCGTAAAAACTGAAATATTTTACGAGTATTATTGTATAAATATCAATCATTAATTTTTCTTATAATTTTACCTTTTGTGATAACTGACTGGTATTGCTATATTTCCATTTAATCAGTATTCAAGATTTTTGATTAATAGCTTAACATGTAAATTACGATTTATATTTTTCTATTTCACCAAATGTAATTATAACTAAAAACGGTGTAGAGAGTAAATTTGAATATTGCGTAATGTAAACCAATGAATTTAATTGGTTCCTTTTGTAAGAAATTATTGTAATACACTCATACCTTGTGTAGCGCTTATGTAATTTTATACTTTTCGATTAATGTTTTTGACTATTTATAAAAAAAAAAAAATAGTCAAAAACAAACCACAAATAACATTTTTCTTAGCAATGAGAACTTTTTTGAAAAAAATGGGGAATAACCGAAAAATGCCAACCATCTCTCAGCAACAATGGCGTATTCGTAAAAAAAGAGTGTGCAATTTTGTACGTTTTGAAGGTATTTTTACCTATCATTTCAATGAGTTGACGTAAAAATTAATTATGTATTCTTGAAAACGAATTGTTAGCAATTGCGTATCTGCAATTTTGCATACTTTAAAATGTACATTTTTGGTGGTGTTGTTGAAAGCTTTCCGTCTTCGCTTTATGTAACTTTATTTGCTCAATTTTAACATTGAACTTTTTTTTCCTATGAAACAATTTTTCATGGAAAAAAATTGTCTTCTTTTAGGATATCGTTTTTTGTGGGGATACTTAAAAATTCCTTTTCTAAAGGATCTATTTTCATTACTGATTGGCCCAGGTTAAATAAGAACCGAAAATAAAAATTTTGAATATTTGAAAAGAAAATTTATTTGTGGTTAGGTAAGCAGCAGCACCTTAAGGAGCGTTCAAAATTATAAATGAAGAAAATTCTGAAGAATTTATTCATGTTGTCATTGAATAATATCAACTGATCTAATAAATATTTATACTTAATTAAGCAAATTGAATAAATCTTTTTTTGTATGAACTAAGTTTATCAGTTACCATAGAAGAATGACAAATATTCACATAGTATGCGATGAAATAATTTGTTCCTATATTATTTATATATAATCATTGATTCTATATAATATAAATATACTATCGTAATAGTATGAAAAGATATAAATTCGTATTTTGTCAAACGTTGCGAAAGGTGCTTAATCAATTTGATGTGTTGTGGTAAATTGGCAAATTTGAACGAAGACGAAAATACACACAAAATGTAGGAAAAAGGTGGAAGAAAAAAAATCGTAATCAATTTTAATTTAATACATTTCTAGGCAACTGATTCTATATAAATGACTTTAGTAGAAAATTGATATTGCTTCCGTATTAAATGGACTCTTCTCTTTATATAAAGAATCTGTTACATAGAATTTTACTTATGCAATCAGAAATATGTGATAGTCGATATTAAATGTGCTAAGATGATAGTGTTGAATGATATAATGAGAAAAATTTTCTGCATCAAGAAAATATATATTTTCTTTAAAAAAAGAAAGGGGGGGGGGGAGGAGCTGGTAGAATGAAACAACAAAATATTCAAACGGAAAGCTTTCCTTCGGATCGAAAAGAATTACCATTTAGAAAATTTCTAAATTATGAATGCAGCAGAACCGCAGTTTTTACCTCTTCACAAGCAAAATGGGCAAAAAATCTACGAATACTAAATGAAAAAGATAATTTTCATAATATTCAAACTTATCGAGATTTTTTTTTATAGGAAAAAAAAAAATATTGAAAAAAAACTAAGCAATGGCGAATGGAGGAAAAAAAATCCTTTCTTACCTTTAATATATTGCTCGTTCCTGGCAATAACCTTTTCAGCATTTTTTCTAGCTAGAAAAAACCATTCCGATGTATTGCCAAGATAGTGGTATTCAGCTGCCAAATCCTTGGCGAATGATGCTCCTTGGTCGGGTGGCGGCAAACGATATGCAAATGGGCAAAATAGTCCTTTCTTCGAAGGATGTTGATTCCAATCAAAGCAATTACCGGCAGCGAAAATGTCATCATCAAATTCAACCATCGAAAGAACCGAAGCATGAAGTAAGTGCTCTGATGCTTGTACAGATGGTGATGTTAATTTGAAAATTCTGAAAATATTAATAAGAGAACAAAATTTAGTTCACTTTCCTAGAAAAAACTTAATGGAAAATTGAATTTAAAAAAAATATGAATAAATTTAGAAAATTTGTACGTTCACATTTACTTTTTAAGAAGGGTTTCTTTTGTAATATTTTATTTTATTTAAATTCCTTCTTTATAAACTTGATCGAAAAGTGTACGAGTAGGTTTTCGCTGTGAGCAAAAAAAAAAAAACTTTTTAACAAATTATCTTTTGTCTAATATTGCCAAGATTGTAGGAAAATCGTAGCTAAAAGGTTGGACCACAAGCCGCCCGGTATCGATGGGGTTGTCAGCTTACTATTCAAATACGGAGGCGACACACTACACCAAACGGTGATCATCAATTAATGGTCCAAGTATGAGATAGCGAATCAATCCATCCATACTCCTAAGATCAGTATCTCATAGAGTACCTTCGTAATATTACTAGGTAGGCAAGGCCCATTGAATTATTGGGTCATATCAGACAGGTTTCACTACAGAGAAATTAGTACCATTTTCGCTGCGGAGGTCAATGGAAAAACTGATGCACTATGGTAAAAGGATCTACAATCTTAAGATATGTTAGCATTGCCATGGCAAAAGTCCACACGTCCATAAGAGAGTTCGGCATTCTAGACAAATTGAAAATACTGACTAGACTGACTATGGCTAGTGTAAGAGGAAAAGTAAAAGTAGCCGCAATGGTCTCCTGCATGGTTTGCGACTGCCATAAGGGATATTATCCATTGACATTATGTGTCGATCAAAAAGAGTAGTTCGAGAAGCCTTCATTAAGATTGAGTCGGCGGCGAAAAATCTAGGAATTCATATAAATAATGGCAAAACAAAGTTCATGGTGGCAGACAAGCCCAATTAGCACTAGTATGGATAAAACTAAGCTCAACAGGCTATGATGGGCTGGGCATTTAATCCGTATGGATGAGGAAGATCCTGTCCGGAAAGTTTTATAGTCCCAGAAGACGAGTTGAGGGAGCGTCTTCTTGGACCATAAATGGACCCAATGTAAACTTTCCGGACAGGATTTTCCAGAAACTTTACATTGGCTCCATTTATGGTACCTTCAGTGGAGCGGCGTGAAGCTGTGACATTTGGAATTCTTCGATTTAGTAGGCCTAGTCCGGACTGTTGGATATCGCGCCATTAATGATAATAATGAAAAGGTTAGGTCCATTGGTGGTCCCAAAATACGAGTTGAGGGAGCGTCTTCTGGGACCATAAATGTACTGAATGTAAACTTTCCGGACAGTATCTTCCGGCGTTAGTTAGGACGCTAAAAACAGTCTTGAATAGGAAGACAGTGGCGTGAAGCTGTGACATCTGGAATACTTTGATTAAGTAGGCCTAGTCCGGACTGTTGGACATCGCGTCTTTGATGATGATAATGAAAAGGTTGGGTCCATTGGTGGTCCCAAAATACGAGTTGAGGGAGCGTCTTCTGGGACCATAAATGTACTGAATGTAAACTTTCCGGACAGTATCTTCCGGCGTTAGTTAGGACGCTAAAAACAGTCTTGAATAGGAAGACAGTGGCGTGAAGCTGTGACATCTGGAATAGTTTGATTAAGTAGGCCTAGTCCGGACTGTTGGACATCGCGTCTTTGATGATGATAATGAAAAGGTTGGGTCCATTGGTGGTCCCAAAATACGAGTTGAGGGAGCGTCTTCTGGGACCATAAATGTACTGAATGTAAACTTTCCGGAGAGGATCTTCCGGCGTTAGTTAGGACGCTAAAAACAGTCTTGAATAGGAAGACAGTGGCGTGAAGCTGTGACATCTGGAATACTTTGATTTAGTAGGCCTAGTCCGGACTGTTGGATATCGCGTCATTGACGATGATAATGATAAGGTTGGAGCAGTTTCCTGCTCCGTATTCAGACACGTTTTTTTTCTCTCGCCCATTATTTTCTTCTTAAAAATAACTCAAATTCTATCTGCCAATCCTGTAGCGTTCTGCTAAATCATCAACAAGCCAAAACTTATTTATTCGAGTTCTTACACTAATTTAGCTAATCAAACATGCTGCCAAGCTTTATAAAATTTAACAAATTTTCACTGATCTAGCCCACTAAAAGTAGACAATGATGGCCACCTATATGAAAATTTAAAACTACCAAATGTCCTTATAATAGCCTTAAATCCAAAGGACCTCACAAACAAACAAAATAATTTTCCCCATCAATATTTGGTATCAAATATCTGAATTAACAAATAATTTATAATTGGAATGAATATTTAAATAAAATATCTGAAAAGGGCTTCAATTATATTTTGTTTGAAAATTTCCTTTGATTCAATTAAATTCACTTAAACACTTATTAAACCAAAGAGGATAGATACAAAAGAAATATTGAAATTGGAATCCACTTAACAGAGGCAGATACGAAGAGAAAATAATTCCCAATTCGAAGAATTAGCGTGTTTCGAAGGTATTAATTTTCTGTAAACGAAATTTGTCACTTTAAGCCATTCTGATTCCATATCAGAAACGACTGATCTACAACTTCCTTATTTTTTCAAACAAATAAATATATTGTGAACGTTTGTAGTTTCTCTATTAATACAGAGACACTCTTTGGTATTATTCGTATTTCCAATTTTAATTAACGAAATTTCTTTATCTTTATCTTTATCTATACCAAAGGACATACAACTTTTTATATATATTTCTATAAAAAAAACAACGAACGAACGATATACATCGAGTTTTATATTCTTAACGATAGTAAATTTAATTAGAAACATGTCCGGTTCGAATCAATAGTAATTGCATGTGACAGAGTACAGATTTGACAATCTCTTGAGGGATACTTATTGTTTTTTTTTCCAACCTTTTTTTGCCACGTGTAGAATTGGCATAGTCTGTAAGGTACTATATAAATTCTTACAAGCTCAGTGATTATTCCGTGAATGGAAATATATAAAAGCTGACACGTAAATTCTAAGAGGAAAGTATTAAATCGCAATAAAACTGTTTGCAAATGTGGAACAGTATCGAAGTTGATATATATTCTTATAGAGAAATGGTGATAGGCAAGGACGACGATATTTTAGGAGTATCAAGTACCATGGATATGGTTAGTAATGCTTTATTCTTTCTGTTGAATATATTTTCTTTTAAATATACATACTTGTTTTTATTAGCGGGGGTAGTAAAGACATAATCCAAGAAAATAAGTACAATTTGCCAAGAAAACATTCGTGAAAAAGCGGCAAACGAACAAAGCTTACCTTGATTATAGCGTTTGTTCCTCGTTTCAATATATTCCAAACTCAACCAAGAGACACCACACTTGTAGGATAAAAACCAACAGACAAGAAGATGCAAAAACGGAAGCCATTTACCAGCAATTCATGGACACCATAACCGTGGCATATATGGTAAATTTTTTGAAAGCTATTAACCAAACCGTGAAAGTTGTAACGAAGCGATTATATTCGCAAAAGGCATCCTAAAACCATACATCCTTTCTCATCTTCCATATATTTGCAACCATAATCGTAAGGTTATCTACATAGCAAATTTGTATCCTTTATTGTCGTCTTATATTATATAACATCCTTTTTAATGCATTCTTTCTTCAAATTTTTATATTCTATAAAAAAAAATTTACATGTTGCCATATTTTAGATTTTATTTTGGTTTTTGTAATTCTTTTTACGTAATGTAAAAAATTATATGATAACATAGAATTGGAATTGTTATTTTTATATCAAAGAGTAATGGGGAAAAAAAAACCTTTTGGATAACAAGAATAATTGAGTTGAACTTTTGAAAACTTTTTGCTTAAATTGGGAAAAAAATTGCGTACACAATTTGTAATATAATATTTTCTAAATTTAGCAATGTTTGCTTTTTATAATGGTATTAAGTTTGAGTCCGGTTAATTAAATGGACAGTACTAAAGGCTTAAAATTTTACTATTTTGAAGTGAATACTCACAAAATGTCTGTGGTAAGCTTTTTGCCTTAAAAAATTTATTTAAATGCGATTTGAGAAAACAATAGATTATTGCCAGTGGTGGTTTGTTATTTTAAAAAGGATCTCTCTCTTTAATATGTTTAGATGAATTTAATTTGATATAAAATCGGTATAGTCAGAGAAGCAAAAGTAACAGGAATATTTATTTGTTTCCACCCTTTTTCTACTTACGGAATATTTATTTTGAAAGAATGCTCTTCTATTGGTCCTTATTTAAAACTATTAATTAATTAGTTTTTACTATCCTAAAATTCTTGAACAATTAATTCATGAAAACTCTCTATGAAAAATATAGTTTTCTTATTTTCTACATTTTCTTAATATTTACTTATTTTTCCTTTTTCTAAAATAGTCTACATATAGTTTGGTGTATTACGAGCCTCAATCTCGTCCGGTATAGGTAAAATTGGTTTATTACGAAAAATGGTACAACCAAAAAGGATGTATCATAAAATTTTGTATTTTTTACAAATATTAAATTTTATGGTACATTCTTGCTAAAAATTTTGTTGTTGCATTTTTTCGTAATCTTATCAAGAGCACCAAATTTTCGGTGACATAAATCATTTTTGGATGGGTGACAAGCAGTAGAAGACGAACATCACTCAAAGAGACGAAGGAGAGTTCTTGTGCAGTCCAGAACGTCGAGGATAAATTGTCAATCAAGTTGTTTCTAAAGAAGTCCTTGAAAGACTCCGAAAAAGGGTTTTTTGAATGAAATGGGACATTACAGAACCTTAGATGCTTCACCATAACAATACCTTCTATCATCGGCTTATCTCCATCGATAACATCCAAAGAAGAATAATCGAGAAGCTGAAGGCAATTTCAATTGAAGTCTTATAACACTATCACGAAGAGTAGTCTTTGCCAATGTTTAGCTACTCAAGGAACTACTTTGAAGAGGATAGCATTAATCTACAATATAAAAGTAAAACCAAATTGTTGGAAATAAAATCATTTCCGGCCATACCCCGTATAATATTTGATGATATTTTATGGCAATACTGTCCTAAAAATTAAGAGCAAAACTAATTAAAAGTCTTTTTGGCATATTATTCAAAAAACATTTCTAAATAAATACCAAGACCTCTACAAATTAAATTAAGAAATCTATTATTAAAAAAAATATTTTTTTGGTCTCATAAATCTATTATTTTTATGCCTGTTGGTATGAAGACAATATTGTAAAAAAAAGTGAATTCTTCCGTAAAATAATAGGTACAACAATTAAAAGTGAATGCACAACATTTTAAATTAAAATAACCAAAATTTTGTATTAGAAGAGAAGATCGTATTTAAAAGCTTTAAAACAATAACCGAGGGTAAAAATGTTATATAAAATCATTGGTAATTGTGAAAAATCTTCGATAAAATATTTGAAAAAGGCCAAGAGTTATTTTGTGATTAACTAGACTACAATCAACTGGATATTAAAACATATTAAAAATTAAAAGGGGTTGAAAGGAGTTTGCAGAAAAAAATTTCAATTTTACTGGGATACTAATACTACCAATGTTACTATTGTTAATAGGAAAAGATTGAAAAAGTTTATTTGTAGTTGTTATGGAAATAAAAATGGTAAAATGTCAAGTATTTCTTGAAAGTTTTTGGTAAAAGGTAACATTTTGTTTTTCAAAAACTTTTCTTATTTTATCGAGAAAACAATAAACTCGTTTGGATTTGAAATTACAAAGTCTTTTTATAAACTCCTTAAATAATTCTTCCTTTTAACAAGTAATAATGTAATTTTTTTCAGCATAAACGAGGGCATCTATTCTTGAAATCATCATTGGTGAGTGCATAAAAAACTCAGAACTTAATCTATTAAGAGATATGCTAATTTTTGATAAAAGCTTAGTGCACAAAAACGGCCGCATTAAGCTTTATAGACTTTCTCAAAAATTTAAGATAATACCAAATCCTAAATAGGCTGCTGAATATTTTCTATGGAAGAGATTCAGATTTTTATAAATTTACGTCGACTATTACCAACGGAAGGCGAATCCAAAGAAAATGGCTGGCAAATTAGAATTTATTCATGCATTAAATATGACTCCTTACAAAGATTAGAGAACAGATAATCCATATCGCATCGCTATTATGCGAAAGAAAAAAGGCATTAGAAGTCTGGAAAATGGGAAGGAAATGAACCTCTCGAATGCAATAGTAGTAAATCATGAACTTTAAGTATGCGGAACCGATTTCGGAACGATCCGTTTCCTTCCTTCTGTCGGCCATTATATGCTCATGTTGGAGGTTCTTATTTGCTGATAAGCAAGCCAAGCACCAAACAAGATTGAACTAAATTTAAATGCTTCGTTTTCGTATTTCTGCGCAACCAACAACGTCAGAGTTGAAATTTCTACGAAAACTGTATTAGCAATAAAGAAAATCATCTTCCTTATCCTAATCTTCATTCTATTCACGTTTATTTATACTTGAAAACAAATTTCCAGGAATATACCCTATTTTCAGAATTTATTCCACCATAGTTGCTGCGATTTTAATGACATGTAATAATTCACAAAAAATTCAATTTTTTAACAGTTCAATATTCTATGAAATTTACTTTAAATTTTTGTAATAATAAAGATACAAAAAATATCTTAAAAATTATAAAAAATAAACATTTTTATTGAAACTTTTACTAAAAATTTAAACTAAAAAATTTTTATGACAATTTTTTTGGTAAATTTTTACTGAAAATTTTTACTAAAAAATTTTTGACAATTTTTTTTAAATTTTTTTGGTAAATTTTTACTGAAAATTTTTACTGAAAATTTTTACTGAAAATTTTTACTGAAAATTTTTACTGAACATTTTTACTGAAAATTTTTACTGAAAATTTTTACTGAAAATTTTTACTGAAATTTTTTACTGAAAATTTTTACTGAAAATTTTTACTGAAAATTTTTACTGAAAATTTTTACTGAAAATTTTTACTGAAAATTTTTACTGAAAATTTGTACTGAAAATTTTTACTGAAAATTTTTACTGAAATTTTTTAGTGAAAATTTTTACTGAAAATTTTTACTGAAAATTTTTACTGAAAATTTTTACTGAAAATTTTTACTGAAAATTTTTACTGAAAATTTTTACTGAAAATTTTTACTGAAAATTTTTACTGAAAATTTTTACTGAAAATTTTTACTGAAACTTTTTACTGAAAATTTTTACTGAAAATTTTTACTGAAAATTTTTACTGAAAATTTTTACTGAAAATTTTTACTGAAAATTTTTACTGAAAATTTTTACTGAAAATTTTTACTGAAAATTTTTACTGAAAATTTTTACTGAAAATTTTTACTGAAATTTTTTAGTGAAAATTTTTACTGAAAATTTTTACTGAAAATTTTTACTGAAAATTTTTACTGAAAATTTTTACTGAAAATTTTTACTGAAAATTTTTACTGAAAATTTTTACTGAAAATTTTTACTGAAAATTTTTACTGAAAATTTTTACTGAAAATTTTTACTGAAAATTTTTACTGAAAATTTTTACTGAAAATTTTTACTGAAAATTTTTACTGAAAATTTTTACTGAAAATTTTTACTGAAATTTTTTAGTGAAAATTTTTACTGAAAATTTTTACTGAAAATTTTTACTGAAAATTTTTACTGAAAATTTTTACTGAAAATTTTTACTGAAAATTTTTACTGAAAATTTTTACTGAAAATTTTTACTGAAAATTTTTACTGAAACTTTTTACTGAAAATTTTTACTGAAAATTTTTACTGAAAATTTTTACTGAAAATTTTTACTGAAAATTTTTACTGAAAATTTTTACTGAAAATTTTTACTGAAAATTTTTACTGAAAATTTGTACTGAAAATTTTTACTGAAAATTTTTACTGAAATTTTTTAGTGAAAATTTTTACTGAAAATTTTTACTGAAAATTTTTACTGAAAATTTTTACTGAAAATTTTTACTGAAAATTTTTACTGAAAATTTTTACTGAAAATTTTTACTGAAAATTTTTACTGAAAATTTTTACTGAAAATTTTTACTGAAACTTTTTACTGAAAATTTTTACTGAAAATTTTTACTGAAAATTTTTACTGAAAATTTTTACTGAAAATTTTTACTGAAAATTTTTACTGAAAATTTTTACTGAAAATTTTTACTGAAAATTTTTACTGAAAATTTTTACTGAAAATTTTTACTGAAATTTTTTAGTGAAAATTTTTACTGAAAATTTTTACTGAAAATTTTTACTGAAAATTTTTACTGAAAATTTTTACTGAAAATTTTTACTGAAAATTTTTACTGAAAATTTTTACTGAAAATTTTTACTGAAAATTTTTACTGAAAATTTTTACTGAAAATTTTTACTGAAAATTTTTACTGAAAATTTTTACTGAAAATTTTTACTGAAAATTTTTACTGAAAATTTTTACTGAAAATTTTTACTGAAATTTTTTAGTGAAAATTTTTACTGAAAATTTTTACTGAAAATTTTTACTGAAAATTTTTACTGAAAATTTTTACTGAAAATTTTTACTGAAAATTTTTACTGAAAATTTTTACTGAAAATTTTTACTGAAAATTTTTACTGAAACTTTTTACTGAAAATTTTTACTGAAAATTTTTACTGAAAATTTTTACTGAAAATTTTTACTGAAAATTTTTACTGAAAATTTTTACTGAAAATTTTTACTGAAAATTTTTACTGAAAATTTTTACTGAAAATTTTTACTGAAAATTTTTACTGAAATTTTTTAGTGAAAATTTTTACTGAAAATTTTTACTGAAAATTTTTACTGAAAATTTTTACTGAAAATTTTTACTGAAAATTTTTACTGAAAATTTTTACTGAAAATTTTTACTGAAAATTTTTACTGAAAATTTTTACTGAAAATTTTTACTGAAAATTTTTACTGAAAATTTTTACTGAAAATTTTTACTGAAAATTTTTACTGAAAATTTTTACTGAAAATTTTTACTGAAAATTTTTACTGAAAATTTTTACTGAAAATTTTTACTGAAAATTTTTACTGAAAATTTTTACTGAAATTTTTTAGTGAAAATTTTTACTGAAAATTTTTACTGAAAATTTTTACTGAAAATTTTTACTGAAAATTTTTACTGAACATTTTTACTGAAAAAAATACAGTAAAATATTTTTACTGCATTTTTTATAGAAAATTTTTAGTGAAAATTTTTTTAGTGAAAATTTTTACTGAAAATTTTTTTAGTGAAAATTTTTACTGAAATTTTTTAGTGAAAATTTTTACTGAAATTTTTTAGTAAAAATTTTTACTGAAAATTTTTACTGAAAATAATACAGTAAACAATTTTTACTGCATTTTTTACTGAAAATTTTTACTGAAAATTTTTACTGAAAATTTTTACTGAAAATTTTTACTGAAAATTTTTACTGAAAATTTTTACTGAAAATTTTTACTGAAAATTTTTACTGAAAATTTTTACTGAAAATTTTTACTGAAAATTTTTACTGAAAATTTTTACTGAAAATTTTTACTGAAAATTTTTACTGAAAATTTTTACTGAAAATTTTTACTGAAAATTTTTACTGAAAATTTTTACTGAAAATTTTTACTGAAAATTTTTACTGAAAATTTTTACTGAAAATTTTTACTGAAAATTTTTACTGAAAATTTTTACTGAAAATTTTTACTGAAAATTTTTACTGAAATTTTTTAGTGAAAATTTTTACTGAAAATTTTTACTGAAAATTTTTACTGAAAATTTTTACTGAAAATTTTTACTGAAAATTTTTACTGAAAATTTTTACTGAAAATTTTTACTGAAAATTTTTACTGAAAATTTTAACTGAAAATTTTAACTGAAAATTTTTACTGAACATTTTTACTGAACATTTTTACTGAACATTTTTACTGAACATTTTTACTGAACATTTTTACTGAACATTTTTACTGAACATTTTTACTGAACATTTTTACTGAACATTTTTACTGAACATTTTTACTGAACATTTTTACTGAAAATTTTTACTGAAAATTTTTACTGAAAATTTTTACTGAAAATTTTTACTGAAAATTTTTACTGAAAATTTTTACTGAAATTTTTTAGTGAAAATTTTTACTGAAAATTTTTACTGAAAATTTTTACTGAAAATTTTTACTGAAAATTTTTACTGAAAATTTTTACTGAAAATTTTTACTGAAAATTTTTACTGAAACTTTTTACTGAAAATTTTTACTGAAAATTTTTACTGAAAATTTTTACTGAAAATTTTTACTGAAAATTTTTACTGAAAATTTTTACTGAAAATTTTTACTGAAAATTTTTACTGAAAATTTTTACTGAAAATTTTTACTGAAAATTTTTACTGAAAATTTTTACTGAAAATTTTTACTGAAAATTTTTACTGAAAATTTTTACTGAAAATTTTTACTGAAAATTTTTACTGAAAATTTTAACTGAAAATTTTAACTGAAAATTTTTACTGAAAATTTTTACTGAACATTTTTACTGAACATTTTTACTGAACATTTTTACTGAACATTTTTACTGAACATTTTTACTGAACATTTTTACTGAACATTTTTACTGAACATTTTTACTGAACATTTTTACTGAACATTTTTACTGAACATTTTTACTGAAAATTTTTACTGAAAATTTTTACTGAAAATTTTTACTGAAAATTTTTACTGAAAATTTTTACTGAAAATTTTTACTGAAATTTTTTAGTGAAAATTTTTACTGAAAATTTTTACTGAAAATTTTTACTGAAAATTTTTACTGAAAATTTTTACTGAAAATTTTTACTGAAAATTTTTACTGAACATTTTTACTGAAACTTTTTACTGAAAATTTTTACTGAAAATTTTTACTGAAAATTTTTACTGAAAATTTTTACTGAAAATTTTTACTGAAAATTTTTACTGAAAATTTTTACTGAAAATTTTTACTGAAAATTTTTACTGAAAATTTTTACTGAAAATTTTTACTGAAAATTTTTACTGAAAATTTTTACTGAAAATTTTTACTGAAAATTTTTACTGAAAATTTTTACTGAAAATTTTTACTGAAAATTTTAACTGAAAATTTTAACTGAAAATTTTTACTGAACATTTTTACTGAACATTTTTACTGAACATTTTTACTGAACATTTTTACTGAACATTTTTACTGAACATTTTTACTGAACATTTTTACTGAACATTTTTACTGAACATTTTTACTGAACATTTTTACTGAACATTTTTACTGAACATTTTTACTGAACATTTTTACTGAACATTTTTACTGAAAATTTTTACTGAAAATTTTTACTGAAAATTTTTACTGAAAATTTTAACTGAAAATTTTAACTGAAAATTTTTACTGAACATTTTTACTGAACATTTTTACTGAACATTTTTACTGAACATTTTTACTGAACATTTTTACTGAACATTTTTACTGAACATTTTTACTGAACATTTTTACTGAACATTTTTACTGAACATTTTTACTGAACATTTTTACTGAAAATTTTTACTGAAAATTTTTACTGAAAATTTTTACTGAAAATTTTTACTGAAAATTTTTACTGAAAATTTTTACTGAAAATTTTTACTGAAAATTTTTACTGAAAATTTTTACTGAAATTTTTTACTGAAAATTTTTACTGAAAATTTTTACTGAAAATTTTTACTGAAAATTTTTACTGAAAATTTTTACTGAAAATTTTTACTGAAAATTTGTACTGAAAATTTTTACTGAAAATTTTTACTGAAATTTTTTAGTGAAAATTTTTACTGAAAATTTTTACTGAAAATTTTTACTGAAAATTTTTACTGAAAATTTTTACTGAAAATTTTTACTGAAAATTTTTACTGAAAATTTTTACTGAAAATTTTTACTGAAAATTTTTACTGAAACTTTTTACTGAAAATTTTTACTGAAAATTTTTACTGAAAATTTTTACTGAAAATTTTTACTGAAAATTTTTACTGAAAATTTTTACTGAAAATTTTTACTGAAAATTTTTACTGAAAATTTTTACTGAAAATTTTTACTGAAATTTTTTAGTGAAAATTTTTACTGAAAATTTTTACTGAAAATTTTTACTGAAAATTTTTACTGAAAATTTTTACTGAAAATTTTTACTGAAAATTTTTACTGAAAATTTTTACTGAAAATTTTTACTGAAAATTTTTACTGAAAATTTTTACTGAAAATTTTTACTGAAAATTTTTACTGAAAATTTTTACTGAAAATTTTTACTGAAAATTTTTACTGAAAATTTTTACTGAAAATTTTTACTGAAAATTTTTACTGAAAATTTTTACTGAAAATTTTTACTGAAATTTTTTAGTGAAAATTTTTACTGAAAATTTTTACTGAAAATTTTTACTGAAAATTTTTACTGAAAATTTTTACTGAAAATTTTTACTGAAAATTTTTACTGAAACTTTTTACTGAAAATTTTTACTGAAAATTTTTACTGAAAATTTTTACTGAAAATTTTTACTGAAAATTTTTACTGAAAATTTTTACTGAAAATTTTTACTGAAAATTTTTACTGAAAATTTTTACTGAAAATTTTTACTGAAAATTTTTACTGAAAATTTTTACTGAAAATTTTTACTGAAAATTTTTACTGAAAATTTTTACTGAAAATTTTTACTGAAAATTTTTACTGAAAATTTTTACTGAAAATTTTTACTGAAAATTTTTACTGAAAATTTTTACTGAAAATTTTTACTGAAAATTTTTACTGAAAATTTTTACTGAAATTTTTTAGTGAAAATTTTTACTGAAAATTTTTACTGAAAATTTTTACTGAAAATTTTTACTGAAAATTTTTACTGAAAATTTTTACTGAAAATTTTTACTGAAAATTTTTACTGAAAATTTTTACTGAAACTTTTTACTGAAAATTTTTACTGAAAATTTTTACTGAAAATTTTTACTGAAAATTTTTACTGAAAATTTTTACTGAAAATTTTTACTGAAAATTTTTACTGAAAATTTTTACTGAAAATTTTTACTGAAAATTTTTACTGAAAATTTTTACTGAAAATTTTTACTGAAAATTTTTACTGAAAATTTTTACTGAAAATTTTTACTGAAAATTTTTACTGAAAATTTTTACTGAAAATTTTTACTGAAATTTTTTAGTGAAAATTTTTACTGAAAATTTTTACTGAAAATTTTTACTGAAAATTTTTACTGAAAATTTTTACTGAAAATTTTTACTGAAAATTTTTACTGAAAATTTTTACTGAAACTTTTTACTGAAAATTTTTACTGAAAATTTTTACTGAAAATTTTTACTGAAAATTTTTACTGAAAATTTTTACTGAAAATTTTTACTGAAAATTTTTACTGAAAATTTTTACTGAAAATTTTTACTGAAAATTTTTACTGAAAATTTTTACTGAAAATTTTTACTGAAAATTTTTACTGAAAATTTTTACTGAAAATTTTTACTGAAAATTTTTACTGAAAATTTTTACTGAAAATTTTTACTGAAAATTTTTACTGAAAATTTTAACTGAAAATTTTAACTGAAAATTTTTACTGAACATTTTTACTGAACATTTTTACTGAACATTTTTACTGAACATTTTTACTGAACATTTTTACTGAACATTTTTACTGAACATTTTTACTGAACATTTTTACTGAACATTTTTACTGAACATTTTTACTGAACATTTTTACTGAACATTTTTACTGAACATTTTTACTGAACATTTTTACTGAACATTTTTACTGAAAATTTTTACTGAAAATTTTTACTGAAATTTTTTAGTGAAAATTTTTACTGAAAATTTTTACTGAAAATTTTTACTGAAAATTTTTACTGAAAATTTTTACTGAAAATTTTTACTGAAAATTTTTACTGAAACTTTTTACTGAAAATTTTTACTGAAAATTTTTACTGAAAATTTTTACTGAAAATTTTTACTGAAAATTTTTACTGAAAATTTTTACTGAAAATTTTTACTGAAAATTTTTACTGAAAATTTTTACTGAAAATTTTTACTGAAAATTTTTACTGAAAATTTTTACTGAAAATTTTTACTGAAAATTTTTACTGAAAATTTTTACTGAAAATTTTTACTGAAAATTTTTACTGAAAATTTTTACTGAAAATTTTTACTGAAAATTTTTACTGAAAATTTTTACTGAAAATTTTTACTGAAAATTTTTACTGAAAATTTTTACTGAAAATTTTTACTGAAAATTTTTACTGAAAATTTTTACTGAAAATTTTTACTGAAAATTTTTACTGAAAATTTTTACTGAAAATTTTTACTGAAAATTTTTACTGAAAC
The DNA here is from genome assembly GCA_958298945.1 of Atherix ibis. NCBI lineage: Eukaryota > Metazoa > Arthropoda > Insecta > Diptera > Athericidae > Atherix > Atherix ibis. The sequence goes on from OY282607.1 coordinate 28,974,143, forward strand.
TTTTTACTGAAAATTTTTACTGAAAATTTTTACTGAAAATTTTTACTGAAAATTTTTACTGAAAATTTTTACTGAAAATTTTTACTGAAAATTTTTACTGAAAATTTTTACTGAAAATTTTTACTGAAAATTTTTACTGAAAATTTTTACTGAAAATTTTTACTGAAAATTTTTACTGAAAATTTTTACTGAAAATTTTTACTGAAAATTTTTACTGAAAATTTTTACTGAAAATTTTTACTGAAAATTTTTACTGAAAATTTTTACTGAAAATTTTTACTGAAAATTTTTACTGAAAATTTTTACTGAAAATTTTTACTGAAAATTTTTACTGAAAATTTTTACTGAAAATTTTTACTGAAAATTTTTACTGAAAATTTTTACTGAAAATTTTTACTGAAAATTTTTACTGAAAATTTTTACTGAAAATTTTTACTGAAAATTTTTACTGAAATTTTTTAGTGAAAATTTTTACTGAAAATTTTTACTGAAAATTTTTACTGAAAATTTTTACTGAAAATTTTTACTGAAAATTTTTACTGAAACTTTTTACTGAAAATTTTTACTGAAAATTTTTACTGAAAATTTTTACTGAAAATTTTTACTGAAAATTTTTACTGAAAATTTTTACTGAAAATTTTTACTGAAAATTTTTACTGAAAATTTTTACTGAAAATTTTTACTGAAAATTTTTACTGAAAATTTTTACTGAAAATTTTTACTGAAAATTTTTACTGAAAATTTTTACTGAAAATTTTTACTGAAAATTTTTACTGAAAATTTTTACTGAAAATTTTTACTGAAATTTTTTAGTGAAAATTTTTACTGAAAATTTTTACTGAAAATTTTTACTGAAAATTTTTACTGAAAATTTTTACTGAAAATTTTTACTGAAAATTTTTACTGAAAATTTTTACTGAAACTTTTTACTGAAAATTTTTACTGAAAATTTTTACTGAAAATTTTTACTGAAAATTTTTACTGAAAATTTTTACTGAAAATTTTTACTGAAAATTTTTACTGAAAATTTTTACTGAAAATTTTTACTGAAAATTTTTACTGAAAATTTTTACTGAAAATTTTTACTGAAAATTTTTACTGAAAATTTTTACTGAAAATTTTTACTGAAAATTTTTACTGAAAATTTTAACTGAAAATTTTAACTGAAAATTTTTACTGAACATTTTTACTGAACATTTTTACTGAACATTTTTACTGAACATTTTTACTGAACATTTTTACTGAACATTTTTACTGAACATTTTTACTGAACATTTTTACTGAACATTTTTACTGAACATTTTTACTGAACATTTTTACTGAAAATGTTTACTGAACATTTTTACTGAACATTTTTACTGAAAATTTTTACTGAAAATTTTTACTGAAAATTTTTACTGAAATTTTTTAGTGAAAATTTTTACTGAAAATTTTTACTGAAAATTTTTACTGAAAATTTTTACTGAAAATTTTTACTGAAAATTTTTACTGAAAATTTTTACTGAAAATTTTTACTGAAACTTTTTACTGAAAATTTTTACTGAAAATTTTTACTGAAAATTTTTACTGAAAATTTTTACTGAAAATTTTTACTGAAAATTTTTACTGAAAATTTTTACTGAAAATTTTTACTGAAAATTTTTACTGAAAATTTTTACTGAAAATTTTTACTGAAAATTTTTACTGAAAATTTTTACTGAAAATTTTTACTGAAAATTTTTACTGAAAATTTTTACTGAAAATTTTAACTGAAAATTTTAACTGAAAATTTTTACTGAACATTTTTACTGAACATTTTTACTGAACATTTTTACTGAACATTTTTACTGAACATTTTTACTGAACATTTTTACTGAACATTTTTACTGAACATTTTTACTGAACATTTTTACTGAACATTTTTACTGAACATTTTTACTGAACATTTTTACTGAACATTTTTACTGAACATTTTTACTGAAAATTTTTACTGAAAATTTTTACTGAAAATTTTTACTGAAAATTTTTACTGAAAATTTTTACTGAAAATTTTTACTGAATTTTATAAAATTCAGACAAGATTTTGTCTTGAATGAAAACTGAAATTTGTTAGTTCATTTTAATGAGTTGGATTATAAATTAAATTTGATGTTCTGAAAACTGTCAATTACTACCCAATTATTTTGCCGTCCTGAATGTGAGTATATTGAAAATATAATTTCCTTTTTTGCAAAAATTTACACCATAACAGAAAATTAAATTGTTAATTATAGTTTTCATTGTATATCAAATTATGACACTAATTGTGTATAATTTCTAAGTTTTATATAAGAAGTCTTATACTGAATTTATGTCCACCAACCCTTAATGTGCACATAATCTAATGGAATATGACCTTTCCTTAATTAAACGTATGCTGAGTATCTCAATAGTTAACTATAAACAGAACATTTTAGCCATTATAGAGTAGAATTTCATTAAATACAAAATATACGACGCTTAAATATTTCTTATCGAAATTTGATCCGACTCGGACTATTTTCTACCAACAAATTCAGTTTAATGTGGCTTGTGGAGTAAAGTACTCTAAAGTTGTTCTCGGGGAATATATCACACTATCAGTACGCTTCCTAATCTATGGTTGTGTATGTAAATGAGAAGCATTTAACAGAGCAATATTGGCACATCTTTGCAAGAATTACTCGTAGACTTTAGAAATGAAAACCATAATTTTCGTTTTAGTAGTGCATGTAAGGAGGGATTTTGCACATTTGGTAAATGTTCTTATGTTCTTATATCTAATTGCAAAATAAATTTCTTCAAAATAGTCAAGCGTTAGCACTTTAATGCACTCTTTAGAAATTTTGAAGAAGCTTTTCAATCAAAATTCTGCATTTCGAAAGCATCCTTGATAAGCATAGGAAATTGTGCAGTTTAGCTGTTGGAGTGTGGGTTGCATTTTATTCAAAATTTCAATACGTTTCAGATGGTGTTCTTCTGAGAAGTTTCAGTTAATATGCATGCACATTTTCTACTATTAAGATAGGATAATAGATTAACTGTTGATGGGGAATTTTGTACATGTCTTGGCCTGGCCGTTTAATTCCGCCCTAAAAAGTATGCTCCCCCATAATTGCTATTCAGCTGCTGGAGATGTAAACCTCAACCAAAAACTAGTACAGCAGTTTGAGTGTTCGTAAAATTGTTTTTAGTTAGGGCAGGCATTCAGAATAGAAGTAATTGGCATTCATCCAAGTTCCAGACACACTCCGTTCGAAGGAGTTCTATTTTATGAAAAACGATAAACGAGGATTGAATTTACATGCATTTTGAGCAAGAGGAATTTTTTAGCTTATTCTTTGGATATCATTTCAGTATAATTATTTCCGGCCATATGAGTGCATGACCCGCCTAGCATGTAACGAATGTAGTAGGCCAATAGTGGTCAAGGATATATGAATGTTGTTATTCATAATATTTGATCATATGATTTGTATAAGCATGAAATGGTTTTAACGAAAGCAATCCTGAATTTTCTAATTGTAAGAAAAACAGAAAAGTTATAAAATAAAGAAACTCAACTTATGAAAAAGCAATAAATGAAAAGGTAAATGTTATCTCAGTTGTTCTATCACTTCTGCCATTTTATAAACAATGAAAAACTATGAAAATGGAATATTTTTTTTAAAAAAATTAAGTTTTAAGAGAAAATATTTCCATTGAAAAAATTTCAACAAAAAAGCTGACAAAATTGTAACTGCAAAAGTTTTGTGTGGGAAAGTATTTTGCTTAGAATATGTTAACTAGAAAAATTTTGGCTTGGAAATTATTGAAGATGAAAAATTTCAAATTTTGAAAAATTTAATTAACTGGGAAAATATTTAACTGGAATAAATATAACTAAACAAATAATTTACTGTGAAATTTTGACTGAACAAATATTGAGTGCGAAAAATACTTTACCGGTAAAATAAAAAATGGAAAAATATTTTTCTGGGAAAATATGTGGACAGTTTTTGATTGAAAAATTGCTCTAATTTTTTTTGTTTAAAATTTTTTTGATAAAATAATTTTCCTATAGTTAAAAGGTTCAATAATTTTCCAAAGGGTGCTGAAATAAATTCCTACTTTCACCTTCACGTGGTGGTACCCGGGTACGATAGGTAATGCGTTTTTTATTTTTAAATTAATAGATAATTTTTTAATTTACGCTCATACATCTACATTTAGATCTTACAACTATTTTTTTTAAAGTTTTTATTGGAAAATGGCTATTGTCAGCTGAAAATGATTGAATAAAAATAAAATTCGATAAAAACTTTTGTAAACACATAAATTATCCGACGAGACACAGAAGTTTTAAAAGCACACATAAATATTTTGTATTGCTTGTATTGCGGCTAGGAAAACTATTTGATTTTGTTTCAAAATAGTATAGATAACTATGAAATGGAAAGGATATACTCCATTTGCAAAACCAAACTCATATTGTTTGTTCATTTATCATTTTTCTACGTTTTCAGCCTATCGCCCGAAATAAATTTATTATATGACAAAACCGTAAACAATATTATAGAATTTCTCTCAACCTATTCAATTTTCTAGTATTTAGTTGATTACTATTGGCCCCTCTCCCTCCACTTTCCTCCTTGGTTGAATAGATAGATACTGATCCTTAATTGGATATTTTCAAAGAAACTACTTTCAGAGGCTGTCCTTCCCATCTAACCAATCATAACAGTCCAAAACCGAACATTATTTTTCAACTTATTTATTTATGTCCTTTCCTTTGCTTTTCTATATATTATCCTTGCAGTAATAGAATAGATCCATTTTGATACTATACGAGCAGTGGCTCTCAGTAGTTTTGGGTTTCATTCCTTATTATCTTGCAAGAAGTATCGTTGTCATTTCATTTTCTATTACAGGATGACATAACAGTCTTTACATCTTATCAGGTTTCTTCCCTATGCGATTACTTAGCCTTTTATTTTGTTGTTTTGTACATTTCCAATTTTTCTATTATATATAGTATCTACTATAAGACTCTACCCACTATGGTAAGATGTTGAATTTCATTGTCAATATTTTCGGATTAACTCTTTTCAAAACCAATCAACCATTAAAAGAAGGGCCAATTCCAAATAAAAAAATTTTCGAATTTATAGTTGAATTAAATATTTTCTAAATTTTCACTTTAATATCGTATAAATAAATAAAAGAAAAAAAATAGAGTCTTTTTTTATTCAAACCTATTCAAGGATATTTAAAGAAAAATTCCAATTCAACCAAATCATTGAGAATCCTTAAAAGAAAAGTTTATACATTCTTGTTACATGTTTACAATATAATAAATATAATTTGGCAGAAGTTATATTTAAAAAAATTACCCTATTAAATGTGTACATATGATGAGAATGAAAAAAGATGAAAAATGTTCTTGAAGTGTAAAGAAAATAAGATAAAAGTTTTTATAACAAGATACCTTCTATCCCAAAAATATGCTGTAGAGGAATAAAGGCTCGTTGTTTTTTAGAAGAAGCAAAAACGAATAAAAAAACCTAAGGGCAAATAACTTTATAAATTCTTACACGCATATTCCAATAGATTTGGATGAAAGACATACAAAATTGATTTATAATAAGTTCGTAAAGTACTGCTTAAGAAGTTTGAAAATTCAATTTTAAAGTTTCAAGTGATCCTGACAAAGATTTCAGTTTAAATTCAGTAAAAAGTACTATGGCAACCGCAATTTTTCCATATGCATACATATTCTGTTCATATTTATTAAATTGTTTTTAAAAACTTTTTCATATTTCTTGACTTTAATTGAATTGTTGATTTTTGTTTGTATATAAAATTTTCATTAAACTTAAACAATTTCACGGTTCCTCTAACCACTCCGTACTTGGTGACATTTTATTTGATTTTTGAAATTGTCAAATTATGAACGAAATTGCCTCCATATTAGATTATAAATTTGCTTAAACAGTTACTTATAATATTAAATGATTGAAATAATAAATTGTGAAAAATATAATGTATAATTAAAAAATAAAAAATAAATTATTTATAAAATAAATATCTGTTATTATGTGCTTGCGAATTTGTTACTAATTTAAAATAATTTTCGCTTAGAAACAATACAATTGAGTTGCCATTATAAGTGCATAAGAAAAATGCATAAGTTTTTGCTACTGCAGCAAGGACATTTCATATAAAATTACATCCTCTACGTGCAAGGATACTTAATTTGATAGTACAAAATAGGAAACCGCTCTTTTCCAATAGATGGCGCCCGCAGTAAATGATGGTCCAAAATATCGGATTTTTTAAGATGATTTCGATGATAGGTTGGGTCTTAAAAATTAGTACCTTGGGGACTATAAGTGGCAATGAAATGTTTTAGCCAAAATGGTCGATTCAGTTCTTATAATAGCTGAAACGTTTTACCAAAAATACCTCGAAAATACCATCCAAAAGACGCAATCAATTGTGGGAAGGAGTCATTCAACAAATTGTTCATAATAGGTGAAATATTCCCTATGAACGAACATGCTTTCATTTTTATACACGATCATATTTTAGAAGAAAATAAAATTTACTATATACACTGAATATATACTGATACCAAGTTAGGATAATTGAAATTTTTTTAATGTTTTGTCTTTTGAATTTACATTTGAACATATTTCATCATAAATAATGACTTCATTTGAGTTGATTTACTGCTAAACGGAGCTTATTTACTGTCGATTTGTTAATATTTTTATAGCATGCCATATTCTCGTATAATCCCATGTCAGGATTATTATTATAGCATCGGTATATTTTGTCGAGACATACCAATAACAGCAAAATATGATAAGGGATTAAACATTTATTGAGACCTTACTCCCTCTTGCAGTTATTATCCTTAAAATAAATATTAAGTCAAAATTGTCACCACTTCAAATATCCATTAAAATCTACATAATGTACTCTATATTAAATGTTTCTATATCTTTGGATTTTATAGCACCGGCCGCCCACGACCATTGGGATTGAGATACGCTCAATCAGCGCATAAACCATAACTGAATAATAGCAATAAGTAATCATTTACAAGCTGATCACCTCAACTACTGGTAACTAGGCCTATCTTAAACCTGTGCTGTCATCAGCAGTGACAACATCCGAGATAATTGCAAAGTATTACTACATTTGCCAGTTATCTCCCTCCTGCGATCCGAAGATCGTACCCGCGATGTAGGTGCCAACAACAGCTACATCGTGAATGCCTAAGCACCTCACCAATAATCGAGCACAGAACTAGTTCATCATATTTTACAGAACAACAGGTACGACTCCACTCGCATTAGCATACAAGCAAATACTACAACTATGCGTGAAAGCTATGGGAAGCTTCAACGCAATAATCCTGAAAGATCTATTTAAGATTTTGAATTTCGTTCTGTTGGGCGTCTCGGTTCCCGTGGAACCTACTTTTTGTATTAGAGTACTTTAGATCTATACCACGCTCAGTGAGCAGTGGTCAGCAATTTGGTAACTTCCTGACCTTCTTCCTCTTTTCTTCCTTCCCTACTTCACTACTTTTCTTTCCTCATCTATATTGTACATACATCGCCATTATTATGTGATATTAATGGCTTTACTATGAATTTTAATATCACATTTACAGGGCACATATCTACTTTTACCCCTTGTTAGCTATTTGACCTTTTTATGTCATCATTCAGATGAGAAGCTGGCATTACTAAACATCCCTCCGCAAAGGCGGACCACTTAAATCTACAGTTATATATTGTTATTTAACGTGACCTGGTTGTCCGAACCCACTAAAATCTACAGTAAGAGATAGTCGAGAATTATTCTTTTAATTGTTAAATTAAAAAAAATGGAAGGAATTGGGAGTAAAATTGAGAAACCGCCGTTTTCCAATAGATGGCGCCAGCAGTAAATGCTGGTCTAAAATATCAAATTAGAAATGTCCAATCGTAAACTTAGGCATCTGTCAATAACTCCTCATCATTAGCTGTATTCCATTGTGCAAATTTTGCCACTCACAAGTACTTGTGAGTAAATGTCCAATGGAAGGCAAAATTTACTGACAGAAGTAAAATTTAACCTTAAAATAGTCAACAACAATACTGCGTTTACTCACACATAAACAATAAAAACTGAGTTTATTCACGCATAAACAATCCTGACTAAAATAGTACTCTTAAACATAACCAACGAACTCGCTAAGCCATCTATTTTCATTTTTGGAACTAAAATACCCTACCGTAAATTGTACGCATAACTACTCATACGAACTACTCATTTGTATGAGCAAGAGTAGCTGTGAGTAGCTAGAAGTACTTGTGAGTAGCAAAATTTGCCCAACATGATTTTTTCAGGCGCTCGAATAATTATAGCAACTTATAGTAAGGCTTATATTAGTGGGAGAACGTATCGCGAATGGTTCCAATACTACTAAAGTGGTGATTTCGACGTGGAAGGCAGGGAGCGTCCCTAACTGGTGAACAAGTTTAAAGACGCAGACTTGGAGATATTTTCTGGATGAAGATCCATGACAAATGCAACAAGAACTTGCACATTCAGTGGGCGTGACTCAATAAGCCATTTTCCATAAATTAAAATGTTCGAAAATGATCCAAAAGCAAGGAAATTGGGTGGCATGACACTTGAAGCCGAGAGATGGCAAATGGCGTTCCTTTCACGGCCGAATCGCTGCTCCAACGTGGAAAAAGGTAGGCTTTTCTGTATCATATTGAGACTATTACGATAATCCAAAGTAAAGAAAATCATTGGGGCGCCGCGGCCATGCATCAACATCGACGGCCAAGCCAACCATTTATGGCTCAAAGCTCATACTACGTATTTGATGGGACCAGCTCGGAGTGGTATATTATGAACTGTTGCAACTAGGTGACATCATCGCAGCAGATCGCTACCGAACAAAAATAATGCGCTTGAACCGAGCATTGGAGGAAAAACAGCCATAATACGAGCAAAGACACGACAAAGTGATCCGTAGGCTGCTAGAAAGATGGCAAAAAGTTATGGGTAGCAAATGCTCCCTTTAAAGCATAAATATGTGAGTATTTTTGCATAATAAAGCCTCGATTTTTTGACAATTTTGAAAACATTAAATTAATTCGAGATCTGACCGATCTCGTGTTATTATTTTTATACTTCAACAGTTTAGGTTATCTTTTCTCTGGCGCAATACAGACATAAGCCAATGACTTAGAAATACTTAAATATGAGCGATGACGGATATGTTATATTGTAATGCGGCTAGTATTACTAAAAGCGATCTGGCAAAACAATAGGCTTGTTTGTGCGTCCCAACTTTACGTGTGGTACAAGTTTCAACCTCGTTTGGTGAGAGAGTGACCGTAGAGAGCGTCATAAATGAGGTTGTGTTTTTGCAGTACCCTATGCGAACAGCGGAACTTGGAGGTGCTTAATCTCGTAAATGAACGGGTGAAAGATGAACCTCACTCAGAGAGTGCCCCAGTATTGAAAACTGATGAAAATAAAGGAAGACAAGCTTCCAGAACAAACTGTTATAAAAAAATTTCTGAAGGGATCAAAAAAGTCTATTTCGTATCAAAACGGATATTGCAGACTCTTGAATGGTCCACTATAATAACTTCTACTTTTATACGGGCATCTCCAAAAACTAATTTTTTGTTAGAAAAAGAAATTTGTGTAGTTTCCCAAACCACTCTCTTCTATTTACCTGATCACCGTCTGGTCTTGTTGTAAGGATATAACTTATCAGTCTTTTTTATGAAGATTACAGATTGAGCGATTATGGTAGGAGGATAATTTATTATCTGAGAAACATAGCTCTATGATTTATGGGGCCATTTGGCGACTTCATTTTACTTGTGGGAAGATATTTAAACGAGACTAATTTGCGGTTATAAGGGGAGAATATCAAGAGATAAATTGGTTTATTATAAAAGATTAAAGAGAGGACTTTAGATGTATCTAGGTTCTCAACAATGATATGCATATAATATGTAATTTATGATGAACCGAGTGACCCAGAAATGGCATATTGGATAGTTGGTGTTATTAAAAATAATGTCATGGATGAGAGCAGTATGTCCAATACTGATTCTGAGGAGCTTCTATGTCCAGAATATCGAGATGGATATTGAATAGACCAGTTTATTACTAGTGACCCAATAAGTCGACGAGAAAGTGAAGCTATTGTTCTAGTATAAGTATCTCCCTATGGCAAATAGTATTAGTTGCCATTCTGTTAGTAGGTAAAGTAGATTAAGGATAAACAGCTCGTTAGCACTTCCATTGCCCGAAATTTTCTTATGCCCCTGCATCTGACGCAGCTCAACATACATATTGCTACGTGAACTTTGTTGAATTATGCTTTAGAGGCTCCAAATGGCTTTAAGAGTGACTTGGCTTACTCCGAAAATGATTCTAGAACATTGTCTGCGGAAATTGTTAGTGTAGATCTATGGAAGATTCCATAATATAGTGGACGCACTCGAAAAGTTCGACAATGGAAAAAATAATACAACAAAAATCTATGATCTATTCAAAAAATGAAGATTTATCTATTCATATTTAAAATTGAAATTGATCCAAGAAGTAAACTTACATTATGAAGAAGGAAGTAAAGAACTTTAAAAATACACACACGCAATCTGCAGCAATTTATTTCTTATGAGCTTCTTATAATATTTTAATAACTTGTTTTTTTAATAATATTGGTTGTTTAATGAGATTTTTTCATCGATTGGTACAAGCGTTGTATGAAAAATACCTGTCCTTGACAAGAAAAAAAACCATTTTTATAAGTAAAATTAATTTTATGAGAACAACTTGATATTTTTCATCGTAAGTGTTTATTCATCTACGTTTAAACTCAGCTGTCTAATATTTTATGGTCGATAATGAAGGTTGTCATTATTCCGTCGATAAACTTCTCTGTTCGCAAATTAACTGCTCTAGCTGCTTGAAAATTTGACATAATTTCTATAAAATGTTACATTTACTTAAAACTATAGTTAATTTAATAGTAGCAATACTATTTCTTACCGATGCGGGGTATTAATCATACAACTCTCGTAACATTGACAGGTTAGATTTTCTATTTGGTATCGTAATGTGCTGTCTAATATTTTAATACTCACATTCTGTGTATTTTCTAAAATCACCATTTTATCATTATAATTGTTACTTTTTATGTTGAGTTTTTTTTTTTTTACTAAATACTATATGAGAATTCCTAAAGGATTTCTATGCGGTTGAATAAAGCATGAACTTCATCTACAAAAACCGAAAATTTACCATTTAGTACCAATTTTCCGTTTACATAATTTATTTAATAAAAATGGAAAACATTAGGCACTAACTACCCGAAAATTGATCAATTGGAAAAGATTTAACATTTTTTTTCCCTCATAAATAATATAATTGTAAATAATTAGTATTATTGATCAGTCAGATTGGACCTTTTCTAATAGAATTTGTTGGTTATTTTTACCCTTTAACCTTGTAACTATGAATAAATAAAACAACAAGTTACAGGTATGATTATTCGGATTTGAATTATTTAATAGAAAAATCGAAAGACAAAAAAAAAGTTTTTCTTATCTGGTCCTTTTTCGAATGCTACTAACAATGTCGAGTCTGATAAGATATTCAGGATATTTTGCGGTAGCAAATTGAATTCCGGACACGCAAACATACAAAACCAAGTGTACTATGATAGTTTGAATTTGCCTTAAAGGATGAAAAATTCCCACGACGTGCTTTGAATATTGGATTGTAGGGAATTTGATTCGAACAAGGACACCATATCCTCATGTATTGTTCTCAATATTTTAAAATGTATCCTCCATAAATTTGCACTCAGGTTCAGTGCACTTATGTGTAGATATCCGTTCGACTAAAGGTCGACCAGTAAAAGTATATCACGTATTATTCATAAAACGATTTTAATGCTCCATCTAAATGGGAGTTTTATGACTGCTTGGTCACATATTATTATACAAGACTATAATTCTGCGAATGTTCTCATATACGAATATATTAAATCATTTTTGAGTAAACTTTTGATTATAGTACTAAAGTTTGTTAGAGTTATTTTATTATAATTGATAGTGTATTTTTTTTAAAAATAGAAAGAAAATCAATAAAATAATGTAGTCTACTAGTTGAATATTGAGAAAAGGTAAAGGATAATTTAAATCATAATCTTAAGTTAATTTAAATGGTAAAATTTACTTGAAACTAAAATTCAATTTTCGATTAATATAAAGAGGAATTTTGAAATCATTTTGAAAGGGAAAATCGATAATTCGATACTAAAATTGTCAATAAACTTAAAGACAAATAAGATAATTGTTATACATTAAATATTCTGATACGAACCTTGTTAGCATATTAGCTCGATTAACAGCCACCTCAGCTTCGATACGAAATCTATCCTGGGCATATTGATCAACCACACCCTCGCCTAAATTGAGTGCAGTACCAGCCGTACAATTAGCACCTAATAAATGTTGACTTTCGACTATCTGAAGAAATCGTGTAACCACATCACGTCCTTTCATTAAATTCAAACGATTATTGCGACTAATTTCATCCAAATCTGTGAGATCCTCGTTTGTTGTGCCATAAACATTCGATGCGATACCATCATCACTTCCGCCCGATTCATCGTCGCTATTATCATCGAGTTCCGCTTCTGGATTTTCATTTGGCTGGTTAACGTCAATTTCACCGATACTACTGATACTGCCACTTGAAATTCCGCCATCAATATTGCCGATTATAGCACGACTTCTATCCGCACCGTTGACATGACCAATCCCATGTCCATCTGCAATACTGATTGGTGATGGCAATTTGTTTCCATTCATTTGATTATCAGATATTAAACTAGAATTTTCATCTTGAATATCGTATCCAAGATTAATAGTTCCGAGTGTCTTTTCGATATTTTCATTATTGATTGTGTCGCCATCTAGCGACGCAATTGCTGCCCTATGACTACTAACAGCGGCCGAAATTCTTGTTGGGGCTGAGAATTGTTGGTTTTCATTCGAGTATGAGTCAGGATGATCAGGATGGTATGCGGCATCGCCGAAAGTAGTCATTATGGTACCGGAAGTCTTTGATGTTGGAAAAAAGAATCCATCATTCTGAAAGACTCTTTCCTCTGCGTTCGAGCTACGTTGTGCAACGCTACTCGCATCGTTCCGAATGGTGATATCATCTTCTTGTAGATTTTTATGCTGCTTCAAATACTCCAAACCTTTGTCGACATTTTTCCGGATGTTTTCCATAATCTTCTTTTTTGTCAGTTTCTTTTTTATTGTCGTTGTAAAAATCGTTGGAATCGGTGTGGTAAAATGTGTAGACGAAGAAGACCGTTCATCATAGCTTCTCGACGGTTTCGAACTCTGACTACTACTGTCCGTTTGATTGAAGTAGCTACCATTATCGCCGAATGCCCAAAAATCACTGCCAAACAATATCATAGTATCATTTTCATAGCCTTCGGTTGCATCATAGTCGAGGGTGAGATTATCGAATGCCTTCAACCCCCATCGGATGTGATCTTTTTCATTTGAGTGCCGTACACGTGACCGACCATGTCGAATAAAAAGCACATCCGCTGTTGACGAAGATGAAGACGATCCGATCAGGGAAGTTGAAAGCGTAGGAAATAATACTATGGCATAGATAATTACTAGAAATATTAATTTTGCACCAGTTTCTAGCACCATGTTTTAGTTTATGTGCATTTATTTGAAAGAATTCTCTCCAAACTTATTCCCGATAAACTCTTTTATGTTTTCCTGATTCCAATGATGCTATTTCATTATTATTTTATATAATATTATACGATGACTTTACTTCATTCAAAAAAAAGATTTATAATTAAATTCAAATGGAAAACTTAAATTTTTTCAATAAACTTTTAACTGAACTTTTTTTTGCAAATATTATTTTGATAAACAAGTTGTGCGCGAATTATAATAAAAAGAGACTATTTTGAAAGTATTTAAATAATTTTCGTTTTTTTTTTTGTAATAAATATTTTATGTTAAATATTCACTAAAGTCACAGCTACTCGTACTAACATTTATCACAAGTAACGATTATCTTTTGATTTTTATTCGAACTTTTAACACTAAGAAGCACATATTTAAATTTATTTACTTTATTATTTTTTTTATCAATAATTTTATCTTTCACATATTATATTGTATTTGGTATAAATTTTAATATTTTGCATAGAGGAAGATGTTTTCCATTTTATGTTTATCTGCAAAGAGAAGAAAAATATATGTTTTTCTCGTTAGAAATTAATATAAATTTTTGTTTTGCTAGAAGAATTTTTGTAATTATTGTCATTGGACTCTGGACTCTATTTTATGCTGGTAGTGTCATTAGGGATGCATTAATCCCATTATAAAGTGATTCGAAATAGGGTACAGATTGTAAACTTAGACGTTACTAGAATTGTGGAAATTATTTAACATATATTGAATGGCACTCATCCTCGAAAACCCTTCCTCTGTGAATAGATATTCCACTCCAAATAGCACAGAACAATTTCATTTATAACAGAACAAAAAACCGAAACGATTTCGTTTTATTTTTTTTTTATATTTTACATATATGAACGATAGAGTTTCATACATAATTACACTGTCTGCAAAGTTTCAAATATTCCATCTTCTAAAGTTCAGAGTAGCATATTTCGTATTAAAAGTTTTGTATTCGCATTGAAACAACAGATGTGCACTATGCTTGTATGATATGATAAAAGATTTATTTTTTTCTGTCGTAGGTGAGATCTTTTGTTAAATATAATCGATTGGTCTTGTTCGAGGGTAGTTTTGAACTAAAATTGAAATGAATTTATAGGTTATATTGACCCCAATGGAGGCAGATAATCAATGAAGAACTTCTATCATCCCTGATATGATGTGCTTATGAATATAGTTTTGCTTTTGATATTTTGTTAAATTTTGAATACTATGTTACAAACTTTAAGGAATATAAAAATTTTGATCCGAATATTAGAGAAGAGAATCTTACTTAAATTCAAGAAAAATTAAGCCAAAATTTTATAAATTTACAATATAATAAAAAATTATTGTATATTTAGCCCAATTGTTATTTTTAATTGGTTTATTAAACAGAAGTTATTAGAAGAAAATATTTTTCTAAAGTTTTTTTCAGCTATAATATAAAAAAATACAAACAATTTTCATAAAAGCTTCCTGCCTTCTATATGCTATGTATCTTAAATTTTTTTTTTACCTAATATAATTCGATCATCCTATCTGATTGTAACACAAACTATCATTAGCACTTATACAGATGATATGGCCTATTTAATATTCTCACAAATCCAGGTAGAGCTTTTAATAATTTATAATTCCATATCCAAAATATCCTAGTCAGTTCTGTGATGCAGGAAAATGCTAATTATTTTATATTTTCTATAAGGAATACCGAGCATTTTATAACTTAATTCCATAATGTATCAAATGATTATTCTAAACGCAGAAAGGAGATTAACCTGCCATCAACTTATTAGACTAAAAAGGCTTGAATCTAACAGACCTAATGAACAACTACTTAGACTTAAAATAACCTTTCAAATTTATCTGAAAACTATTAACTTTAAATAAGAACTCAATTATAAAATCCATTTGGACTTATGGACTTTGTTTGTGGTTCAACAAGTACTTAGCCGCACCGCCCGATGGAACTGCTGTCACAAAAGAAATTGGCCATCGTGCAGTACATTCTTTTAGTAGCCTACTGTCAAAGTTTCAGTCGATTCCCTTCATTAGTTTTGTTTTGAGAGCCTTTGAAAGCGAGCGTGTCGGTTGGTTGCACAAAAATGGAAAAAGAACAATATCGTTCGGTGATAAGTTTTTGGAAGGGAAAACGCGCAGCGAAATCAAAGATCGCTTGGATGCTGTGTATGGTGACTCTTCTCCTTCGATGGCGACCATTAAGAATTGGTTCAACGAGTTTGTTCGTGGCCGCACGTCGGTTTTTGATGAGCCACGCCCAGGTGCCCCTAAAACGGCTGCTACGGAGGACAACGTTAAAAAAGTCCACGATCTCGTGTTGGCAGACCGTCGATTGAAGGTTCACGAAATAGCTGAGACTGTGGGCATCGCAGTAGGAACGGTGCATCATATTCTACACAAAGAACTGGACATGCAAAAGCTGTCGGCGCAATGGGTGCCGCGTTTGCTCACACCGGAAAACAAGCGCAACCGTGAGACCACATCGGCGAAGTGTTTGGCGCTGTTTCAGCGCAATCCAGCGGAGTTCTTGCGTCGTTTCGTGACCGTCGATGAAACATGGATTCACTGGTACACACTAGAGACCAAGAAACAGTCGAAACAGTGGACTTCACCCGGCGAACGTGCTCCGAAGAAGGCGAAGACTGTTCGATCGGCCGGAAAGGTGATGGCCACCGTTTTTTCGGATTTACAAGGTGTGATCCACATCGATTACCTCGAGAAGGGTAAAAAAATCACGGGGTGCTACTATGCTGACTTATTGGGCCGATTTGACGCCGAATTGAAGAAAAAGCGGCCCCGCTTTGCGAAGAAAAAAGTGCGGTTCCACCACGACAACGCGCCGGCTCTCACCTCCGCCATCGACATGGCCAAATTGGTCGAATGGCGCTACGAATTGCTGCCCCATCCACCGTACTCTCCAGATTTGGCCCCCTGTGACTACTTTTTGTTTCCAAACCTGAAAAAATCACTCGCCGGGAATAGATTTGGGTCGAATGAGGAGGTCATCGTCGCCACGGAGGCCTATTTTGCTTCCCTCGAGAAAATGTATTTTTTGGACGGGTTAAAAAAGTTAGAGCATCGCTGGGCCAAGTGTATCGAGCTTAAGGAGATTATGTGGAAAAATAAATTGCCACCTTTCCAAAATTTTCGTTTTTCTTTTGTAGGCTAAGTACTTGTTGAATGACCCTCGTATTACTAGATAATATAATATATCGTGATCTTAATATTCCTTTTGTTTAAGACCTCCGAATATCGGGTGCAGAAAAAGTTGATTCTTGTTTATCCTATCGACATAGTGCACCCATAAGAATGCTTTATTCTATTAACTTCCTCAATGACACTTATCAGAAACTAAATATGAAATGGCCTGTAGATTTATTAGAATCTTTTGATTATCATTAGTTGGAGCAACGGCGATGGGTATTTACTCCAATTTAATTGCTATAAGATATTGTTAATTAATTTTACATCTTAATCTACTTCTTATTATATATTTGTTTTAAATAAATAATACAGGGTGTGTTTTATGTTCCAGGTCGAAGTTTTTTCTAATAACTTTAAAATTAAATACAATTTCATAAATTATATTTTATTGATTGATCTTTATTATTATGTGATTGGATTGTTAGTCTACACCTTTTCCTTCATGTACTCCTATACGAAGATATCGGGAGTGTTCAAATAAGGGGACCGTGAAGTCCTCAGAATTTGTATCGTAGCGCGAGCTATATATGATTGAGCACTATTTTGTTGGAGCCAAATATTTTGCAGACCTTATTGATCCGATTCGGGTAAAAGAAAGTTTTCCAAAAAGTCCCGATAGCGGTCACCAGTAACTGTTATAGGATTGCCTTGGACATCATCAAAGAAATCGATGAGAGGTAACCAGACATTCAGCAAAACTCTGTCTGAAAACATCAATCTTTTCAGGTGTACGTTGGCATAATTGTCACCCAGTCTTCACTTTATGTCCTTTATGCATATACTGGCATATTTTAAAAAGTATTCATTACACGCTGACTAGTTGACTTGCTCGGTATATGGTTCACACCGAAAATTTTCACGCACTTTTCTAAGCATATTCACAATTGAACAATTATTTAAATAAAATATTTTAATAATTTCATAACCTTGATGTCATCCAAAACTAAAATGGTGGCCAAACAGAAATTATCCGAAACATTTTTAAACTAAAATCCGTTATTATGGCAGCCATTTTATTTTTGTAATAGAAAAGCGGCCATTTTCTTTTTCGGCGAAAACAAACAAATATTTTTTTGAATTCAGAATATAAATGATTTTATTTACATAAACACTTATTTTTATTTTGTAAACAGTGTCGGAATAGGATTTTCAAAGCGGCCATGTTGTTTGTTGAAAGTAAAATTTTTCAAAATTATTATATTTTTTTTTTGCAAAATCAAAACTATTATTTTAAGTCAAAATATTAAAACTATTGTTTTAAGGAAAACTATTAGAATGTAGTATAATTTATTTATGCTCATATGTAGATTCAAGGACTCTAGAGTCTACTTTTCATTAATAGAGTATTTAAAGAGCTTTATTTATTATCACATGGACTTATTACTCAGTTAACAGCTTGCAATAATTAAAAATATACAAATTCCAAAGGGAATTATGTAAATATGCTCTTTTATCCTTTCACTTTTTGCCCTAATATCTCTTAAGCTTTTTTCTCTAGACTTTTAAATAATTAACAATACGATTTATTTGTTCTTTTCAACTTGTAAACTTAGAAAAAGGCTTAAAAAAGCATAAAAAAATATCTGCATTAGGTTGCAAATATGAGTCCTTATTTTTTGCACTCATATTCCTCCGTAGAGTATTAAATTTACTCAACAATTAATTGAAGATTCACAGACAGACATGTTCAATGGACTTTTGTATAAAAAGCTTTAACGAAATTATTAAATATGATACGTCCACATGGAATTGTCTTGTTACTCTGCTAGTATTTGTATAAGGAAGAATGTTGTCAGAATTTTTATACTTATGAGAGAGCTGAGTGGACGACTTTTGTTATTAAATTTTTAAATCCGCTTAGAGAATATGAACACTAATTAGATTCTTACTATACCATGGAATAAATGAAGTATATTTTTAGTTGTGGGGAGACTATATTCCAAATTTTTAATATACAATAGTCTTAATTTTCTCAGCCAATTATATTTAATTTAATGGAAAATATTCAATTAGGGAAATTAATAATGAGCGTAAGGATTTTAGGAATTGTATGGAAAAAGTAATTAAATAAAATGGTCTGAGATGAATGTATTTTAGATTGATTTTGTTTCGTTTCCCTAAACATAACAAATATCCTATACATATAATATGAGTGTAGTTGACATTATTTTTATTTTTTTTTAAACCAAATATAAATACAATTACGGCAGGTTTAAAGTAAGAAAGAAATGTTGGCATTCAGAGTGGAAAAGCTTCAAAAGCATCCAATAACAATGCTATGTTCTTTGATCTTTTACTCCAGTTAATATAATATTTATGCCAGCAAATTGAAAAGGTAAATACAAAAGTTTAAATCAACTTTTAGATAAAGTTTTTCCAAAAAAGAAAATCTTTTTGATTTGAAGGTGATTTTTGTATGAAAATAATTAAATTTTTTCTATTAACCTCAGTTGAAATGAAATTTTCTATTAACCTCCTCAGTTCAAATAAAATGTTTGTGAACATTTTCGATTACTTTGTTTGGATGACTTTATTGCAAACAAAATTCTATTGATAATATAAATTTTTAATATTATTGTTTATTAAAATATAAATAGCTTAAAAACCTATCATTTATGTTATAAATTTTTGATTAATCAAGCTACAAGTATTCAATCACAGACAAAACTGTTTTTTTTCTTCATATTTTCATCTAAGGAAAAGTATGAGTATCTAAGGATAATCAAATTATATACTTACGAAAGATACTAAATAACCAAATATGAGGAAATTTTATCTTAGTCACAGTTTGTTAAAACCTTTACTCTTTATAGAAATCATAAATAATATTAGAACATTTACTTTCCTAAAATGCCTAATTAACTGGCATTGCTCTAATGGTCGTTAAATTATGTAAAATTCAGCTGAATAATAAATGGCATATTTTTCTTTTCTAAAAGAGTAATGATTGATGCTAGATTTGTTAGAATTTTTTTTTGGAAAAATTTTATTTGTATAGTAGAAGATTATAAACTTGTACATAGAAAATATTGAAACAGACATTTTATTTATTTAGTTTACATAAAAATAATTACTTTATTTTTCAATTTTGATTAAAAGTAAAAATTTTTTTTTCATTATTATTAGATTTTAAATTAAAATAGAATTTTTAAACAACCCAAGTTGAAGGATATTCTTAGAGTGCATCAACTAGAACCAATTTGGACTTACGGACTAGAATACTGGAGATCTATTATCTCCTAATTCCCATAAAATGCAACGCGTTCAATTTGAAAAACCTTGCCAAATTTTTGATCTGTACTTAAGGTCATATATGTTCGTAATGTGACTGCATCTCCTTATAAAAAGTTTAATGGTCGTTTTTCCAATTATACTAATCCTTTTTATTCAGGACTTCTTTCTTTAGTATAAAATCCCAATAATGATTTAAAACTTACTAGTCTAGAGATTTGTTAAAATATTAAATTTCTAGTTTATATTTATTAATCTGAAAATATATGAAAATTTTTTTAAACAAAAAAAAAATACTTTTTTTTATACAAATTTTGAAACTGCAAATAATCAAATTTAATTAAATTATTCAAATAATATATAAAATTTTTTTTTTTACATATTTACTAAGTTAAATGATAAAATTGAATATTTTCTTTCAATTGAAATAAGAATTAATTTTTACATAATATATTTAATTAAAACTTAGCAAAATTCTATTTATGAAAAATACTCTATTATAAATAAGGTTAAATTTATTTCAAATATCTTTGTTCCGCTATAAAAGATATTTGTCATTATTAAAATATAAAATAAGGACATTTTTTAACTCCAAAGAAAAGGTCAGTTAATTATCATTAACAACAAAATTAAAATAAATTACATAAATTTTTCCATCTAAAATAAAAAGATAAGATTAAGTTGGAAGGGAAAATATTTCAAATAATTTTGGATACGGGACTGTATAATTCCTGGAAGATAACTTATATTCATAAAAATTACAAATATCCTTTTAAGCGTTAGAGTTAATATTTTTGCAAACATTTTTTTAAAATTAATGATAGGCACCCCTACAAAAGACCAAATTTAATAATAATTTTAATCCAATTTTTTCCTTAGAAAATATCGTGCCTGCCATAATTGGAACTCTGCGGATCAAACCTTAAATGTCAAGCAATTAGGAAATTTTCAAATCAAAGCTTAGGGAATTTTTTCAGCAGCCATCAATCCATAGTATTAGCTAACCTATATTTTATTCCCATAAAATAAATTCTACCGTTATTATGGGGAAGAAATTTTCTTGATCATATGAGGCTACACAGTTGAAAATTGGTAGTGCACATTTCAATTGACACTTGGGATTTTTCCTAATAAACCGCAAATATGCTGTGTCAAAATTCTTCTAAATTCAAAGTTTCCATATTCGAAATGAACTCAATTTACTGATGAATAAATGCAAAATCATATATATTTCCCAAAAGTTTAGATATTATACGTGATGTAGAGCATAATGAAAGTTTATTGGAAATTTCTTAAAAAAGTTTATCATTCTAAGCACGATTCTTGACCCGAAAATGAATCAAAAATTTCTAAAAGGACTATCGTTTGCGAATGAGTAGTAAACAATCATACACGAGAGCTTTTATATATATATATGTATAGATGTGAGTTCCAAAAACGCAAAACTCAATATTAAATATAAAATAACTTATCAATAATTCTGTAGATTGGTATAATTTTTCTTAGATAATGTTTACAAATGAATAAGTAAAAAAATAATAAGTTTGGGGAAATATTAGTAAATAAACAAGTAGGCACCATCAATAAAGGAGTTTAAAAAAAAAAATAGATACTCGTATATAAAGAAGAACAGAGAAAAATTGTATTTCCCGTTAATTGAAAAATGTTCGTTAAGGACTTTCTAGCAGAGGATCCTAGATATTTAATCGTATTTGATTATTTGGTTTATCGAATAGGAATAGAACAATTTTATGTTCTGCTTATGAGAAGGTATTTTTCAGTCAATATACTTGCTATAAAAATAAATAAAACTAAACTTTAATCTTTTCTTAGGATGATTATTTTTTAAATTTCGATTTTTCAATTTTTTGTTATATATATTTTTTTTTTTTTGAAATTTAAATGTTGCTAACAACATTTTTTAAATGAAAAAAAAACCTACAACATTAGATCGGTTCTCGTGCTAAATGATTAGAATCCTTGGATAGATGTGAATGGAATTTTTTATAACGAGAGATGCATAGTTCATGAATGAATGGAATATTAAGATACTGTTTCGTACATAAAAAGCAATATTGATAATTTTCAAAAGATTCATGATTGAAAGGTTTAGATTTGATGGGAATAAGAATGCTCAGTCGAACTCCTACAGTTCAAGTTCCTATGTTTACATTGGTTTCAGTTTTGATCTATTATCTAGTTGTCGTAGTGGTTGTTTGGATCATCCTTTAAGTTTCAAAGATAATGTACACATTTTTTTTGGAATATTGCTGCCATTTCTAGGGTATATCAGTGGCCTGTTCTTGGAGGAGTGTAAAAGTAACATGAGCACATTTTTGCTTATTTACACCCACTTTCGACTCTTGAAACAAGGAACCTGCAGAGTAGGTGCAGGCCAGAATACAGTTCTGAAGAATAGTGATGTTTGTGAAAAGATCTCTACCATGTGTAAAAATACCTGTATCGTCCGTAATACAATAAAAGTGTGAATATATTGTAGAATTAACTTATACAGGGTGTGTTCTAAGTTTCAGGCCCAAGTTTTTATTAATAACTTTTAAATGAAATACAATTTCATAATTTTTTTCTATTGGTTGATTGATTATATAGTCTTGAGCATTATGTAGGGTACATGATATCAGTCAAATGCCCGCCTCTGGCCGCGGCGCAAAGGTGAGCTCTTTTGAGCACATTTTTTTAAAAGAATTTCATAGACTTCTGATTTTATTTCAGCAATTTCGAATCAGGGGAGTCAATATTACCACTTTTTAGTAATGTTCGACGGGAAAGAATTTCTCTCAAAATTTCCATCGTAGCACGAGCTGTGTGTGATCTGGCATCGTCTTGTCGGAACCACATGTTCTGTAGGCCTAACTGATCCAATTCGGGTAGAAGAAAGTTTTCCAACATGTCCCGATAGAGATCACAAGTAATTGTTATAGCATTGCTTCCAGCATCCTCAACGAAATATGGCTCAATGAGGCTTCTGACCCAAATGCTGCACCATACAGTTTGGTATATCGACTATTCTGTTTATTAACAAAGCCTGCCAAGTTGAAGTGTGCTTCGTTGCTGATAATGATTTTATGCCAGAAATGGTGGTCAATTGAATCTTTTTTGAGAATTTTTAACAAACATAATGGAGATATTCCCAATTCTTGTGCACGGTATCGATGAGTGATACCCGGACATTCAGCAACACTCTGCTTCGTTGCATCAATCTTTTCAGGTTTAGGTTAGCGTAGTTATCGCCCAGTCTTCGATTTATCTCCGAGGGTATGCATATTTACGAAATTATTCATAATACGCTGACTGGTTGACTTGCTCGGCATATGGTTAACACCAAATGGTCACGCACTTTTCTCCGCATATTCACAATTGAACAATTGTTTAATTAAAATGTTTTAATAACTAACTATCGACCACTCTCTATGACTGTCAAATACCAACAGATAAATGTCATCCAACACTAAAATGGCGGAAAAACAAAAATAACCTAGAACATGTTTAAACTAAAATCAGTAATTGTGGCAGCCATTTTATTTTTGTAATAGGAAAGCGGCCATTTTTCTTTTCGGCGAAAACAAACAAATAATTTTTGAACTAAGAAAACAAATGATTCAGTATTTACATAAACAGTGATTTTTATTTTATAAGCAGTGTCGGAATAGAATTTTCAAGGTGGTCATCTTAATTAAGCAGTGCCGGAATAGAAATTATTTTATATTTTTAAACACGAATAGGAGAGTAAACAAAATGAATCTTGAACATAAAAAGCACCCTGTATAAATAAAAAATTAGGACATTGTAATTCCTACAAACGGTGACCGAGACGACCTCAATAAGTGATAGAAAACAACGTTTAATTATAAATATATAAAAAAAAGAAATAATACTGACTCTCCGAACCAAGAAACTATTTCAACAATAACGCCTACTAACGTTCGCACATCATCATCATCATCATCATTGTCAGAGTCAAAATAATTTTTTGGTATAAAAATATTTTTAAAAAAAACATGCAATTTAATTAACTTTTAATTGAGGTAAATAATTAATTTAACTGATTAAATAATTATTTGTTTTAAAATTATTTATTGTTAACCTCAAAACAGGTAATTTTTTTTTGCGCGTAAAAATAATTACAAAGGATAATAGTTAGAATACTCCATATTCTTTGCTTCATTGAAAATATCGGTCTGAGTTATAAGTTTTTAGGATGTAGAAATAACCAAAAGGGACAAGACTCGCTACAGGTTTCAAAGCAATCCAGAATACACACCTGGGAAGTGCAAGACGCTGTTCAGAATCCAAACTGACTCTGAGCAATCAAACACTCGGTTTCATTTTTCAAATTTATTTATTCTATTTTCAATATATTTTTGGCAATTTTTAAGGGAGCATTTTTTTGGTTGTTTCTTTTCATAAACTTTATTCCTACTCAATAAAGCCTTAATGAATATAATTTTTTTTAGCAAATTTACGAGTAGTAAATATTTACCATAGAATAAAAAGAAACAATAAAAAAACAATCCAGCTACAAATTGAATTCACTTAATTTGATATGAAGATACTACATCCCCATAGCAATGTAGGAAATAAAGTCACACCCTCGCCCCCGTTTTTTAATCATGCTCGTTACTTTAAGAAAGTTTTCATCTGATTTTGCGAAGGCACGTTAAGTAATTAACAATATCCTCTTGCGAAAGATTTATTTATATTAAAGAGATGTATCATCTCATCCCCCGTTTTTCTTACCCTCTGAAATGGTTGGACTCTATACACTCTCGTTTATGTTACTGTGCATAACTGGTGTAACTGTTATATTAATATGGCCGAAGGCAAGAAAAATATTGTTGCGTACACAAAAGCCATGATTACATTTCGAATTTTAGTTACGTCTGTTGTGTTTTTATAACAATATCAATACCAATATTAGGCTTGTTCAACAGTAAGGGTATTTTCTAAGAAAATCCAAGGGAAGGTAGAATTCCGTATAAAAGTCGTATTTAAAATTAGAAAGAACAAAACATCCCTAAAAGCAGAGAACAGATTCTCGATGAACTTTTAAGGCCTCAAATTAAGTTTTCTATGAATTTTGTCCATTTTCATCTTGGATTATTTTTTTAAAAATATTTTTTATTTATTCCGGATTTTATGTAATTTTGCTGAAGAAAATCTAAAATTATTGCCCTTTGAATAAATATTGATAAAGGGAAATTGACGAAAATATACTCACTCGTATAGTAATTTTTGAGGGTTTTTTTTTATTTATTAACTAATATATTGTATATTTTTTCATCTTTGGTCTGATCCTGTTCATAATATCATATTGCTGTTTTTATCTTAAGATGTTGGAAAAATATTGGCTTGGGTACGTACATGTAAGCGTATCGACTTATGAGAGAGATTATCGAGTGTGTAGAAGGAATATTTTCTACTCAACACAAATATAGACAATGTGACGCCATAAGAAAGTGGTAAACATTTCTCGAATATTACAAGCATAGTATGTTGACAAATTGAAATTGTATAACATTACTGTGAGGGTGGATAATTTCTAAGAAAATGAATTATTATCTCAAGAAAAATATGAACACAGGAGATTTTTGATTTTATATACTGTGTGCTTGTTAATATATTGTAAATAGAATTTTTTGTTTGTTTCTCTCCTCATCATTACAATCCATTTATAAGATTTTCGTTATGATCATTTATAAAATAATTTTTTTTTTACTTTCGGCTTTTTATAAATACATATTATACAAGATTTCTGATTAGGATAAAGTACAAGCAGATTTTTATGTTTCTCTAAAATATGAACAAAGTTTTAACGAATTTACCGTCTTCAAAGAAAAAATAAATGTTTGCTCCTTTCGATGTTCGAATTAAATGAACGTGTATGTTAATTATAAAAAAATATTATAAATTTATGTACGTTGGATGGATTTTTGTTGGGTGAAAATAAGAATGTGTTGGGTTTTTAGTACATAAATATCAGTAAGTCAATTACTTGGAATGTACAATAAGTAAAATTTAATTAAATAGGTTGGTTTGCATAGCATAATTAAAAAAAATTGACTGAAAATGGGAAACTGTCAGTTGTGGGAGGTATTAATTTTTTTTAACACAGTCGTTTCGCCAACACAGATTCTAGTACATCATGCAGATGTCGGGGTACTTTGCACTTAAATAGCTGCTTTTAAGTAGCTGCACTCCATATTTTTAGCAAACACTGTTTAGAAAACAGTTTTTTTTATTTACAATATATAAAATAACTGAACCGGTGAAATTCAATAATGCTGCACTATAAAAGTGCTTTTGGATAATACTATAAAATCAAAAAATACAGAAAACATTATGTCCGTATCATACAAAGTCATTCAATAAGTACTTAGCCTCACCGCCCGATGGAACTGCTGTCACAAAAAAAATTTACTATCGTGCAGTACATTCTTTTAGTAGCCTACTGTCAAAGTTTCAGTTGATTCCCTTTGTTAGTTTTATTTTGAGAGCCTTTGAAAGCGAGCGTGTCGGTTGATTGCACAAAAATGGAAAAAGAACAATATCGTTCGGTGATAAGATTCTTGTTTTTGGAAGGGAAAATGCGCAGCAATATCAAAGATCGCTTGGATGCTGTGTATGGTGACTCTTCTCCTTCGATGGCGACCATCAAGAATTGGTTCAACGAGTTTGTTCGTGGCCGCACGTCGGTTTTTGATGAGCCATGCCCAGGTGCCCCGAAAACGGCTGCTACGGAGGAAAACGTTAAAAAAGTCCACGATCTCGTGTTGGCAGACCGTCGATTGAAGGTTCACGAGATAGCTGAGACTGTGGGCATCGCAGTAGGAACGGTGCATCATATTCTACACGAAGAACTGGGCATGAGAAAGCTGTCGGCGCGATGGGTGGCTGCGTTTGCTCACACCGGAAAACAAGCGCAACCGTGAGACCACATCGGCGAAGTGTTTGGTGCTGTTTCAGCGCAATCCAGCGGAGTTCTTGCGTCGTTTCGTGACCGTCGACGAAACATGGATTCACTGGTACACACCAGAGACCAAGGAACAGTCGAAACAGTGGACTTCACCCGGCGAACGTGCTGTTCGATCGGCCGGAAAGGTGATGGCCACCGTTTTTTGGGATTCACAAGGTGTGATCCACATCGATTACCTCGAGAAGGGTAAAACAATCACGGGGCGCTACTATGCTGACTTATTGGGCCGATTTGATGCCGAATTGAAGAAAAAGCGGCCCCGCTTTGCGAAGAAAAAAGTGCTGTTCCACCACGACAACGCGCCGGCTCACACCTCCGCCATCGCCATGGCCAAATTGGTTGAATGGCGCTACGAATTGCTGCCCCATCAACCGTACTCTCCAGATTTGGCCCCCTGTGACTACTTTTTGTTTCCAAACCTGAAAAAATCACTCGCCGGGAAAAGATTTGGGTCAAATGAGGAGGTCATCGTCGCCACGGAGGCCTATTTTGCTCCCTCGAGAAAATGTATTTTTTGGACGAGTTAAAAAAGTTAGAGCATCGCTGGGCCAAGTGTATCGAGCTTAAGGAGATTATGTGGAAAAATAAATTGCTACCTTTCCAAAATTTTCGTTTTTCTTTTGTAGGCTAAGTACTTGTTGAATGACCCTCGTATATAATTATTGCTTGATTGCGTACCCCATATATTGGGTTGTTCGGAAAGTAAATTCGTTGTTTCCCAACGGAGGATTATTTAATTGTATTTTTTCACAACCAACTTCATATTTAAGCCCTATAATCATATCCATTCTGATAGCTGACATAGCAACGCTTGCGATTGATTATGCATAGTAGTTTTTGGTTGATACCCTTTTAGATATGGAAAGTGAAAGTTATGACTCTCTGGAGCAAATTTGGGTCATCGCGGATAGAGTCCAACAGCTCCTTAGCAATGTTAATGCGATGCTGTTTTTGGTCCAATTTGAGCAATTTTGGTACGAATTTCGTGGCGACTCATCTCACGGCAAATCATTGGTAAAAATAGAATGGCATGAGCAAATCGATATGTTTAAATCCTCAGCAACTTCTCTAACGGTAATTCGACGATTGGCCAATACTATTTTCTTCAGTTCATCAATGTTTTCGTCTGTTGTTGACGTGCTCTGGCGTCCGACACGCTTTTCGTCGTTCACATCTTCTCGGCCCTCTGAGAACATTTTGCACCACCGATAAACGTTGCTTCGGTTCAAGGTAGCTTCACCATATGCCGTAGTCAACATTCGGAATGCGTCCGCGCAATTAATTTTGTCTTTCACACAAAATTTGATACAGATTCTTTGATACATTTTTTGGAATGGGCAAAAATCGAGGACGAGCCAAAACACGTGCAAGCACAGTAGCTGTCAAAAATTAACTGAACATTCAAAATGGCCGAATTTGTCGGTATAAGTGAGATACATGAGTAATAATATAACGGCACGAAAAATCGAAAATTAAATATACTTAACCTGCGGAAATTCAAAATTGGCGATACTTTTTGAACAGACCTCGTACATCAGGATCCTATACTAAACCTTGTGAGACCTCCTGTGATCTTGTATGATCTATCTACTCTGCTGGAACTGAACAAATGAATTTTACTAATCAGGTGGTCTGCTATTATCTTGCCTAATGAACTCCTTTTTGGAGAGTATAGGTTTCGGATGTGAAGGAACTGACTTAGTGCTCAGTAAATACTTCAACGTTTTCTTTATAGAAATTTCCTTCTACTAATTAACTTACTTAGCTTTTGTATCATATTTAAATTGCAAAAATCAAATATATTAAAAAATAAACGGAAAAAAATATTTTATTTTAAATAAATAAATAAAAGTCTTCGTTAAGTATTAATAAATGCTAAAAATGACTTTTATTTATCCTCCAGTTTATGTTTAAATATTTATATAGAATAAATGCTCAATGATTTGTTTCGCTTCAATACGCCAAATAAATAAATATCAAAATTGGGTGGGAGTGATCGAAAGAGACTTTTACCAAAAGAAATAGAAAATTTATTCAATAAAGAACGCAACACATTATAACATAACATTTGATACACGTGAGCTTATAGATTCAATAAAATCGATCTGATTGTAAATATTTATATTAAGTTATTATTATTTATAAAATTGTTATTTCTGTTGAATAGAAAGAAAAACGAAAGGATTTTCTTATATGATCGATTTTGACAATAGAAATAGGACAATAAGCTTTTTTCTCATTGGATTCTTATCAAAATTTTGAATTTACCCATTTGGCTATATAAAAAAGTCGAAAATAAAATAAAAATATATTGATGAAAAGAGAATACGGAAATAAATCCTGGAATATAGTTTCTACAGGTGTACGAGTACTATCCGTATTCAAGTCGATACGAATACATTACAGCTAGTCAAAAACGCTTATATAATGATGGCAAAAGTAGAAAAGCCTTTTGATTTGTAGCTTTGGTAAAAAAAAAATTATAATAGAAATAAAAAAAAATAATAATCAAGATTGAACACGGCCAAAATAGGATTTAGATTTTTCAGGAAATTGTTTCCTCTCAAAAAAGAGAATAACATTTTTCGACTTATAAACTTTATTTTAAAAAGAATTCTTTTTGAATTCATTCCATAAAGGATAATTATATCTCTTTGATGATTATGTCGTGTTTTTTTTTCTTTCTTGAAGTTTAATATTAAAAATATTATGCATTTTTATCATATAGAATATTAAAGAATCAAAGAAAAAGGAATCGTCTATAATTGTTTGGTGGAATATTTTCTATAAAAACCAATATTTTTATATATAGTAGGCTACTATATATATTTCTGGCCTAGGCAACACTAAGTGTTGCCAGGTGCGATCTGACATTTCCATTGGAAAGTTTGACATTTTTTAGCATAAACGTACTCAGAACGTTTTGACGTACGACTATCATTTGTGTTGTTTACAGTGACTTGAAAAAATCAATTTGGCAAAAAAATGGAATTAACTCGTGAACATTTTCGTGCGATCATTTTTCACAACTTTCGACGTGGATTATCACGACAAGAGTGCATCGATGAACTTAAATCTTTGTATGGCTATGAAGCACCATCCTATAGCACTGTGAAAAACTGGTACAACGAATTCAATCGTGGCCGACGCTCGCTCAAAGACGAATTCCGTGAAGGTCGTCCAAAAACAGCCGTTGTTCCAGAAAACATCGATGCCGTACGTGAACTGATAATGCAAGACCGTCATGTGACATACCGTGAGATAGAGGCATGCCTAGGCATTTCTCCCACCAGCATACATTCGATATTGCATGAACACCTGGCCGTAAAAAAGGTTTGTTCTCGTTGGATCCCGCACAATTTGACAATCGCTCAAAAAAAGGCTCGTGTGGATTGGTGTAAAGAAATGCTGAAAAAATACGATCGCGGTGCTTCAAAAGACGTTTATAAGATCGTCACAGGTGACGAATCATGGATCTATGCGTATGAGCCCGAAACAAAACAGCAATCGACCGTGTGGGTCTTCCAAGACGAGTCAAATCCAACGAAAGTTGTTCGTGGAAGAAGCACTTCGAAGCAAATGGTCGCTTGTTTCTTTGGCAAAACTGGTCATGTGGCGACTGTTCCGCTTGTGCAACGTAGGACGGTCAATTCTGAGTGGTACACCACCATTTGTTTGCCTGAAGTCTTCGGAGAAATTCGAAAAACGAACAAGAGAAGTCGAATCATTGTGCACCATGACAATGCGAGCTCTCACACATCGGCTCAAACCAGCGCCTTTTTGACCGGACAAAACGTCGAATTGATGGGTCATCCTCCGTACAGCCCTGACTTGGCACCCAATGACTTCTTTTTATTCCCACACATCAAGAAAAAAATGCGTGGTCAACGATTTTCGTCGCCAGAAGATGCTGTTGAAGCATTCAAAAACCATGTTTTGGAGGTGTCTCAATCGGAGTGGAAAAAGTGCTTCGAAAATTGGTTTGAGCGCATGCAAAAGTGTATAAATCTTGATGGAGAATATTTTGAAAAACAATAAAACCTTTTTCGTTGATAAATATTCGAATTTTCATTATTAGGCCAGAAATATATATAGTAGCCCACGTAATATGAATTTTTTCCATATTATTTTAGATCCTTGTAGGTATATTTATTAAGTTAACCAAAAAAAAAAAAAAAATTAGGTTGAAATAATAAATAAAACAGTATCTATAACCAAACAAACATTATTTCTATACTTTGCCATTTTGGTTCCCCAGACATTTGGAAAATCACCAAATTAAATTAAATTTTTTCACAAATTTTGTGGTGATTTTTTTTTTTTTTTTTTTGTAAAAATGTATTTCAATCGACGTGCCCAATTTTATATTCTCCCCTGTAGATACTAGTACAATAAATAGATATACTTGGATACGTAAAGACGATGGGAAATGGCAGAAAATAAGAAATAAAATATGGTGTTTTTTTTATATGAGGCTGGAATGGGTTGAATTTAAATTCAAAGCTAGTAAGCTATGATAAACCTTTGCCAGAATCAATAATTCCATATGTTTGAGACCACAGAAACCTATTTCGCTAATTTACATTTGAAACCTAATGGCCTGGATGATTTGCATATGTGCTCATAACTTTGAAACCAATTGAAATGGGAAAATACTCTTTCGGAAAGGTTACATTTGGCAATAAGAAAGAATTTATGTGGTAAACACTATAGTTCAGATCACATATCCCGAAGCTTTTTGTGCTCGCATCTGTACCCAGTGTTCGTTGTAGAAAATACTATGTTCGTGATAGTATCATGATTTGTGCATTCAATTTGACTTGGAAATTTTCATGGAAACTTTACCGACTCACAATTTGTATAAAAAATAAATGATGCCCTTTAATTACTTTTCCTGTAACATGCACTTTGTGCTATGAATCAGTTTGTTCAGTATAATTCCATACAAACTAAATAGCTTTGAAATTGAGTTTTCTCCTTTGGTATATGCTTATGAAGTTTGAGAAAGCAAAGTACATAATATTAGTGATACATAAATGCATTTACTTACAAAAGTATTTGATGAAAAATTCATAATAAACGGCATTCTATTTATATAATAATTTTAATTTTGTTCTGAGAATACAGTTATGTGGAAAATTTTAGGTAACTCTGGTAATGCATCCCCAGTGCCAAAATGGGATAATATAAGAATAAATTTCAGCTTTCCTCATAGAAATGTATAATTTTTTTGCTAAATACGAGATCTGTTCAAAAAGTATCGTGAATTTTGAATTTCCGCGGTTTAGGAATATTCGATTTTAGATTTTTTTGTGGCGTTATGTTGGTACTCATATCTTTCACTTATGTCGATAAGTTCGGCCATTTTGAATGTTCAGTTATTGGGTGTATAACTTAAAAATTTTGAAAAATTGTTACAATATATTTTATTCAAAGTATTGTCCATCGGAAGCCATCACTTTTTCCCATCTTTCTGGCAACATATGGATTCCGCGCCAAAAAAACTGCTACGGTTTTGAGGCCAAGAATGAATCGAGCCCATTTTTGATGCCCTGTTCTGAAGTGAAGCGTATTCCGGTGAGGGCGTTTTGCATGGATCTAAACAAATGGTGAGGCAAAACTTCCCAGCCACTGTTTTCTAAATAATTTTTAACCGGTCTTGCAACATGAGGCCGAGCGTTGTGATGATGGAAAATTATGGCTTCGTGTCTGGTCGCATATTCCGAGCGTTTTTCGGCCAATGCTCGCTTCAAACGGATTAATTGTGTTCGGTAGAGGTCGCCTGTGATCGTCTGGCCCGATTTCAATAGCTCATAATAGATCACACCCTTCTGATCCCACCAAATACAGAGCATTACCTTGGCGCCATGGATATTTGGCTTTGGCGTTGATTTGGCTGGTTGGCTGGGCTTCACATACGATTTTTTGCGCTTTGGGTTGTCGTAATTAATCCATTTTTCGTCGCCAGTAATGATTCGATTCAAAAACGGCTTCTTTTTCTGCCGTTCAAGCAGCATTTCGGACATGCAAAATCGCCTTTCAACGTCTCTCGGCTTTAATTCATATGGGACCCAATTTCCTTGCTTTTGGATGCTTTGAAATGTTCTGAAATAGCTGCTTGAGTGATTCCCAATGATTTTGCAATTTCTTCTTGAGTTCGATAATAGTCTTCGTCGAGTAATGCCTCCAAATCTTCATCTTCAAACTTTTTTGGCTGACCTGGTCGTTCTTTGCCTTCCGTGTCAAAATCACCACTTCTGAACCGCACAAACCATCTCTCGCACGTTGACATCGATGGAACATATTCAGGATAAGCTTCGGTGAGCAATCGCTGCACTTTTTTTCAAATTGAAGAAGTAAATCAACACTTCCCGCAAATGGGACTTTTTTGGTACGAAATTCGACATTTTTGAAGCAAAAAAAAACTTTGTTGTTTACACTATTTCGTTCAATGACTAATCGAGAATGTATGACAGATGTTTAACCTCCAAAATGCCATATGAGTTATTATTAACACAAACCATGTGTAAAAGTTATGCCATCTGTTGTCAATAATAAAAAGTTATTGGTGTATAACTTAAATTTTTAAGTTATACACCAATTTTTAACAGCTGTTTTGACTCCTCTTCGATTTTTGCCTCAATTTTGACCAAAAATAGCATCGCATTAACATTGCTAAGGAGCTGTTGGACGATCCAAATTTGCTCCAGAGGGTCATAACCGGTGTCGAATCAAGGGTTTATGGTTATGATGTGGAAACCAAAGCTC
This sequence comes from Atherix ibis, assembly GCA_958298945.1. Classification (NCBI taxonomy): domain Eukaryota; kingdom Metazoa; phylum Arthropoda; class Insecta; order Diptera; family Athericidae; genus Atherix; species Atherix ibis. The sequence goes on from OY282607.1 coordinate 29,008,154, forward strand.
AATCATCCCAATGGAAGGTACCGCACGAGCCAAGACCGAAAAAAGCGCGCCAAGTTCTATCGAATATGAATGTTTTGCTTACAGTTTTCTTCGATTGCAGGGACATGGCGCACCATGAGCAAGAGCGTGGTGCCACAGGGTAGAACGGTCAATAAGGAATATTACCTGTAAGTTATGCGCCAGAAACGGCCAGATTTGTGGAAGAACAAAAAATTGGCTTTTACACCATGATAACGCTCCTGTTGACGCATCGTTGCTTGTACGCGATTTTTTGGCCAAAAACAATAACTTTTAAATGAAATACAATTTTTTAATTTATATTTTATTAATTAATTATATGGTCTTTAGCATTTTGTATGGATTATGATGTCAGGCAAATGCCTCGCCCTTGACTGTGGCGAGAAAAGTAAATTTTTCATATTATTTTCGCAGACTTCTGATATGATTCAAGCAATTGCGTTTCAAATATTGCCCTTAAGCATCGAAGTTATGGTTGTTTTTTTGTATATAGCTTTTCCTTCAAGTACCCCCATACGATGAAATCAGGAGGGTTCAAATCAAGGGACTCGATGTCACCACTTTTTGACATTATGCAGGAGGGAAACTTTCTCGCAAAATTTACATCGTAGCATGAGCTGTGTGTGATCTGGCATCGTCTTATTGGAACCACGTATTCTGTAGGCCTAATTGATCCAATTCGGGTGGAAGAAAACTTTCCAGCATGTCCCTATAGAGGTATGTGTATAAATGATAAATACTTAATCATTTTTTTTCTTAGTTTAAAAATTATTTATCTGTTTTCGATGAAAAGAAAAATGGCCGCCTTTCTATTTCAAAAATAAAATGGCTGCCATGATCACTGATTTTAGCTTAAAAATGTTCCAGGTCATTTTTGTTTGGCAACCATTTTGGTTTACCCCAATAGCGGATATTCTGTTTATTAACAAAGCCAGCCAAGTCCAGGTCTCGCCGCTGTCCATGGTCATTTGCCTACAGCTGTTGTGTCAATTTAATTTTGTACAGGTAAGAAAGCAAATCTATTTTGAGAATTTTTAACAAACATGATGGAGATAATCCCAATTCTTGTACACAGTATCGATTAGAGATATGCGGACATTTTAGCAACACTCTGGATCACTGTATCAATCTTTTCAGGTATTCGTTGGCTTTATTGTCGTCCAGTGTTCGCTGTATCGCCCAGTGATATTTTCAAAATTATTCATTACACACTGAATGGTTGACTTGCTCGGCATATGATTCACAATTGAACAATTATTTAAATAAAATTTGCCAATTAAAATGACAAACGTCAAATGCCAACAGACAAATGTCAACTAAAATCAAAATGGCGACTAAACAAAATCGACCTAGAACATAAAAATCGACCTAGAACATTTATCCTTCGCGATATTTCGTGTCATAATAATATAATAACCTAAGCATTACAAAACTACATTATTATTTACAAGATAGAGAGAAAGGGTGTATTTGAAAAAATTTGCTCATGTTTCCTTTACTAGACCGAGAAGGGTCTCCTGATGTAGTAATAAATGGGCCGTATAACCGACAAACGCTTAACGTGGAACCCTCATACGAAAATAAAGATGTGACTATAACGGTCAATTTTATAAGAAGGATTGTAATAATAAATTTTTTTAGTGTAAAAATTCAAAGAATCTGGATTGGTGCATAACGTAAGAAGAGCAGTCTGTATTTTTTATTTGGCCTTGGCCACCGATATGAAAGAAACAGTGGCCCAGACCCGACAGCCTCAATTTATTATCATGCACAGTGATTACTCCTTTCATACAACACCACTCAATCAATTTGAACATATTTGCAGAGAAGCTGAAGCCTAGAGATCATTTTCTTACGCCGTATATTTACCAATTCGATGCTTGAATAATAAGCAGATGGTGCCGATTTTTCAATAAAATTATCCTCATAAGTGATGAGGTATATTTTTACCTAAACTGATACCTTAAGAAGTAAAACTATCTCATATTTAGGGTGCTAATAATTAAGAACAACTTATGCACTTAGAACGACTTCAGAACGAAAAAAATGCCGATAACGCTTTTACGCTCTGAATTGGATGACATAGGCTTGGAAAATATGTGGTTTCAAAAGGACCACACCACTTATCACATAGGACGTGAAATTTCAAGGATGCACTATCTTACGAATAAATGAGGTTTAACGGCTGGCAAGATCGTAGGATTGGACACCATTGAAATTTTTTTCTCTGAGGCTAGTAGATAAAAAAAAGTCTCAAACTATTCTGAAAAGTCATAAAAATTTTCGTAACGCACATCCTGTATTTACCAGAGGAATCTTTGCGTCTATTTTGTAGACCATATATGGTAAATGCCATAGACAAACCGGACGATGGAATAGTAAACAAAAATAATTTCGATAAATAATTGTTAATTTTATTTAAAAAAATTGAATCAGCTCAAGTATAAAAAAATACCATAACCCCCTGTTCCCTTTAATTAAACAATTTTTTTTTCAGGTAATTTTTATGAATATTCAAAATGAAGCAAAAATTTTTTTTTAATGACATTAAATACTAAAAATGGGATATTCGAAAAAATGACATAAAATACTAAAAAAAAAGTGAAAAAAAATATTCATCTGTATTTTAATTTCCTTCCTATTAGCAATAATAAAAGTTTATTAGTTTATGTCTTAGTAAAGGCTACTATGGATAATCTTAAGCCTCTGTACTCCATTTAGTATATATATGATTATAGTTTGACATCAAAGAAAATATCCCCCAGCGAATTCGGAAATATCTCCTACTATTGGTATTAGTTAGTTTGACGAAAAAGAATAGAATATGGCAGTACTTAAAGGAAAACTTATTTAAGGAATACTCATTTTTTTTGTATATATATGTGAAATAAATACCTGATTGAATAGAACGAAGGAAAAAACACCACAAGGAATTTCTGTTATGGCAAAAAAGACCAAAAACAAAAAAAAAATACTGTCACAAAAATCAAACTCAATCATATTGACAAATCTTGCTATCAGATAAAATCTATAATTTGATATTGACAAATTCTAGGAAAATATGGTTTTATTTATTTGGGCGTGTATATCCTTAATACGTTACATATCCTTAGGCTGGTAATATGTTGTAATAATAAATTGGATTATGTCACAGATATTATATGATTATGTATCAGAAATGTAATATCTTCAATAAATTTGGTGTAATAATTTTACAAACGTCATTGAGCAAAATTAAATAAGTTTGATTGGAAAACATCTATTTAATCAATTATAATTTGGTATAGGAGAAAATTTCCTTTTCAATTTGGAAATTGTTACAATTTTTTTTAATGGAATTTGAAGCAAAGCAACACAAAAAAAAATAACCCCGAAGCTTTACAAATAATACTGACTTTGTCGATAGTTGTTTATTGTGAAGAATTTAGGTTAAAATGTGTATTATTTTTATCGATAGTTCGTTTATATTATTTTCAAGAGTATAGTTTTTTTTTTTGAATAAAAATAATTGGATATTCCCAAAAAATAGTTGAGTTTTTAGTATGAAAGCGTATTGAAAAGTTTGTGGAATGCACCACCAGATGGCGAGCTTTCTAAAATTTTGTTATATTGTTATGTTGGCTGCCCTGTTAGTACAGGGCAGCATACATGAATGCAATTTTATTTTGAATGTTATTCTCATGAATTTTATTACCCTAAATTTCAAAAATAAAAAACTGAAATTAGAGTTATTTAGGTAAGATAGTTAGTCCGCTTAGATATATATCTCTTGGTTGCTGAAATAAGACGCCCCAGGATATACAAAATTAATGAACTACAATCAGAACGATTAAAAATGGCCACCAAATTAGAAATTGGTACAGAATTTTGTTATGGGAGCCTTGGTCTATAGCTTCGCTTATGTTTCGGACCTTGGGAAAAAAGTCCTTCAAATTAGAAGAAGCTTTAGACATCGAATATGAACTGGATGAGTTGGTTCTCTAAAAGCTTTCCGCATCTTTGCTCAATGCAGATTAAAAATTCATATGAGTCCGAATCCGACGGCTTTTAAAAGACTTCTCTTGACTTTGAACAAAAAATGGGTTTCATATACCGAAAACGATATAAAACAGTGAGTTGAAGGTAGTGAATCGGCTCCAGGAAAAGCAAAAACCATTTTATCCACTGAAAGATGGTGAAATTAGTTTGTTTTTGTTTTTGATGCAAATCGAAATTAACCTCATTAAGTGTTTAAAATTTGAAAAGAATTGTTACTAGTCTTTGTTTTTGATAATAAAGACAAAAAAAGATTTTTGATTATTTAAATGAAACAATAAAGATAATAACCATTACTCACTCAAATATAATCGCTCAGTTAAAATTAGCAGAATTTCACAATTGTCAACATACGCAATATTCACAAGATTTAGTTCAATCGGACCCCCGCACCTATTTTTGTTTGAGAAGAGTTATTGAGAGCTTCTTACTCTGTATAAAGGTAATTTGTGGATATAGAAAATCCCCTTATGGAAGATGAACAAAACACTTAAGGAGGCGTTAGACAAATATAAAAGAAATATTTTTAAAAACTTTTTGTTTAACCAGTCATATCGGAAACTTTTCAATACCGTTTTGTACGAGGGCCGTTCAATAAGTCCTTAGTCGTTCAATAAGTCCTTTTTTTTTATAAGTAGCATTATCGACAGGAAAGCTGTCAAAATTTCAGCTCGATCCATAGCGTAGGTCAATTTCTATCTTCGATTAAAGTTAACGACATTTATTTGTGCATAACAATGGAAAAAAGCGAGTTTAGGATTGTCATCAAACATCTCCATTTGAAAGGCTTAAGCCCGAAAGAAATCAAAGCCGAGTTGGATGCAGTTTATGGCACATTTGCACCTGTGTTTGCGATGGTTTACAATTGGTTGAATGAATTTAAACGTGGCAGTTCATCCACAAAAGATGAACATTGTTCAGGACGCCCAGTTAAGGTGTCTACTCCTGAAATCATCGACAAAATTCACGATCTGATTTTGAAAGATCGACGAATAAAAGTGCGCGAATTAGTTGAGGCCACGGGCATATCACAAGGTACAGTCGCTTCAATTTTGCATGAAAAATTGTTTGTGAAAAAAATTTCGGCAAGATGGGTGCCGCGTTTGCTGTCAAAGGAGAATAAGCGCAATCGTGTAGTGGACTCTGAGGCTATGTTGGCACTCTTTCATCGCAATCGTGCCGAATTCCTTCGTCGATATGTCACTGTGGACGAAACCTGGATACACTACTACACTCCAGAAACGAAGAGACAGTCATCACAGTGGATTTTCAAGGGTGAACAGGCTCCGAAGAAGGCAAAAACTGTGCCATCGGCCGGCAAGGTGATGGCCACGGTCTTTTGGGATTCGCAGGGCATCATTTTTATCGACTACTTGGAAAAAGGAAAAACAATAACAGGAGCGTATTACGCGTCGTTATTGCAACGGTTGAGCGAGGAAATCAAAGAGAAACGCCCCCATTTGAAGAAGAAAAAAATCCTCTTGCATCAGGACAATGCGCGTGTGCACACCTGCGCTGTTTCCATGGCCAAAATTGGTGAATTGAGAATGGAATTGTTGCAGCATCCCACTTATTCACCAGATTTGGCCCCGAGTGACTATTTTCTTTTCCCCAATCTGAAGAAATGGCTTGGCGGAAGACGGTTCACTTCCAACGAGGACGTCATTGCTCAAACGGATGAGTATTTCGCAGAACTTCCGAAATCCTATTTTTTGGACGGGATAAAAATTTTGGAAAAACGGTTGGAAATTTTTTTTAAAAAAACAGTTTTATTACATCTTTTTCTAAGGACTTAGTAACTTGTCTACCACACCTCGTAACATACGAGGTGTGGTAGACAAGTTATGGGCGATCTGGCAACAACGCTAACCCATTCTATACATAGCTTTTGTGGAAGTTTCGATGTGACTACACGACCCTATAAGGGCATGATAAGTGAAGTAAGTGCGTTGCGAAAAATGGAAGAATGAAATTTGGAACAATAATTTTATGCAAGTTTGACTAATAAAAATTTTTAGCAAGCCTATGAGCACATATATAGGATTTTCCAATAAGAGTAATATGATTTCTAAGTGACGTTTCGGCCATTTGTAATATGTCATGAACTGTCTTTTTTTTCTTCATTGTATTCAGTAATATTTACAATTTCATCATGGAGAGATATGCGTAAGAAAAACGTTTAAAAATTATTCAATTTTATTATCAAAATAATCGTTCTCCAATTGCAACTTTTCGTGAGCTTTTGCCATTTTATGGTCCTAATAACCGTCCAACTGTGCTCGCTATTCGTCGAATTGTTAAAAATTTCAAGCGTACATTTTCTTTACATAATGTTCAAGTGACAATAAGATAAAGAACCGCTCGAAGTAATGAAAATATTGCTGCCGTTCAGAAGTATTCCTGAAGACCGCAATTTGTCGATTCCAAGACGTTCTCAAGAATTGGGACTGTCTCAAACCACAACTTGGCGGATTTTGAGAAAGGATTTGGGCTTGCATCCGTATAAAATTGTTATCACTCAAGAACTGAAGCCATTAGACCACCGTAAATGTCGTGGATTTGCTGTTTTTGTCTTGGAACAACTTGAAAACGATAACGATTTTTTTAAGAAAATCGTATTCTCCGATGAGGCTCACTTTCATCTGAGTGGTGCGGTAAAAACACAAAACTATCGATTCTGGTGCAAAGAAAATCCACAAATTATTCATGAACACCCATCACATTCACCTAAATTGACAGTTTGGTGTGGTTTTTGATCTGGTGGAATCATTGGTCCGTACTTCTTTCGAAATGAAGCTGGTAACAGCGTTACTGTCAACGGAGAGCGGTATAAATCAATGATAACCAACTTTTTATGGCCGAAATTGGAAGAAGTTGATCTTGACAACATCTGGTTCTAACAAGATGGGGCTACGTGCCACACAGCACGTGCAACAACCGAAGTATTGCGAGTAAAGTTTGGAGATTCGATTATTTCAAGAAATTGTGACATTGAATGGCCTCCAAAAAGTTGTGATTTAACACCATTAGACTATTTCTTGTGGGGTTATTTGAAGTCATTGGTCTTTAGCAATGAACCAGACTCTCTTCAAGTTTTAGAAGTCAATATTGAACGTACTATTCATGACATACGACTTGATTTAATGGAAAAAGTGCTCGAAAATTGGGTTCATCGAATTCGTTCCTGCAAAAGAAGTCATGGAGGCCATTTGAATGACGTTTTATTCAGAACTTAATTGTATCGATTATACTTTACACTAAATAAAAAATATTTGAATTTTCTTCACAATTAGTATATTTTTTTTAAAAAGAATTCATATCACTCTTATTCGAAAACCCTTTAATAATAATGTTCATTATTAAGAGCACAAGTTTTTTGGTAGGAAAAAATTATTTTTGGAAGACCGTGAATAATTGGAATATGAACCTCTCTCAGAGCTGATTTCAACATTGAAAACTGATGAAAATATGGCACAACTGAGGTTGATAATAAACTGTTAACCAAGTTTTTTTCTAAAGAAGTTCTTGAAAACCTTACAGAAAAGGTCTTTTGCGTCAAATCCAACATTACAGATCCTCGAATGTTTCACCATAACAACGCCTTCTGTTACACGGCCTACTCCATCGATGAGTTTTTGTCAGAAAAAGAGATTCTATTGATAATCTGAGAAATTTTAATTCAGAATAGCTGCTTAAATAGATCGTATACTATGGCAGGTAAATAGATCAGAACAATCTCTATCTATCTACTATAAATTTTCGGTTGTTATAGTGATTAAAAGAAAATTCATCTTTTTTTTTGTATTTTGGAGATTTTAGGATATTTGAAACCAATTTTCTAAATGGTTTTATTGTAGAAATTTTACAGGTAGATAAATTTCAATGAAAAGGATGTGCTTTTCATATATTTTATTGATATTTAATTTAATTCAATGGAGAATTTTATAATGGAATTTTTTTACCAAAAATGATTTTTGTACGATTCTATTAAGTTGATTGAAATAGCCAGGATATATTACTATAAGAACAAACTGATAACAATCGAATTTTGAGTAATCCTAAAAGTTTGATTTTTTTTCAGTACTAATAAACTGTACCAATAAAGTATCAGTTAGAAAATTATAGATACTCTTAATATTTACCTTATGACTAATAGAATTTTTAACTAACCAAGAGAGGGCATTTCTAGTCATTTTAATAATAAAAATATCTTTTTTTTACTTAAAACTTTTGCTCGATGAACTGAAAATATCTTTACTGAAAAAATGTTTACTTAAAAAAATTTATGTTTGGTAACATATTATTTACTGGTATTTAATTACCAAACAAATTTTTACTGTAAATGAAATTGGAAAATTTTTCTTCTCAAATATTTGATTATTAAACTTTTTAGTTATTTTGTTAACATCGATTGGATGGTATAAAATTACAAATTTCTACCTTCATGTGGTGGTACCTGGATACAGTAAGAAGCAGGTTTAATGTGATATTTAAGTCTTTAGAAATGTTAAAGTATTTTACACTTTTGAATATTGAATCAAGGAAAAAAACTTTCTTAAATTTAGAAGTTTTTGGATAGAAGTAAATTCACAAAATAATAGAACCAGCTTTATCCATTAAATAGTTGTTTTAACTAATTTTTATATACTAAAACTAGTTTTGGGGGTCGATAGTCCGTCCTTCTTTTGTTATTTTAGCATCTAATAAAATTAAATAAAAATCATTTAAGAGAATACTTTCAACAAATAAACATGGATACACAAACTTTACTAGAAGCATTCTGCTTTTTACTAATTTTATTCATTCCAGAATAGTAAAAAGCTTTCAGTAAACTAATTTATATTATACTAATTGGATACTTAATTAATTCTACTTTAAATAAAAGTGCTTCTCCAAATTCACTTTTGCTTCTTTAGTACAATACTAGAAAATGTATAAATAGTTAGTTTAAAACCAGTAAGCTAATGAAATAAATAAATTTACCAGCCGGATAAGAGATTAAGGATAAGGATGGGGAAAAAAACCGAATTAGGAGTCAATGAGATAATGTTCTCTAATAAAAAAAAACCAACAATCTTCCTGCCATCGAAAAACCGGAAATTATATTTGTTAGAAAAATAAAAAGGAAAAAAACGATAGTGAAGGAACACAATCCTTACTAAATTGTTACAATTTTGTAGTTACATCAAACACTTCTAAAATAACGATGACTGATAAATCGAATATGCTTTAATGTATTTCAGAAGGAAAATACTATTATTTTTTTGCAGTAGAAACCTTCTTGATTGGCATATGTTTGTTAGTGTCCTTGTTGAAAATCAAGGTAAGATAAAAATTGATATTGAATTAAAAATTGGGGATTTTAAATGGAAAATTCCTTTATTATTTAATGTGCATTTCTTCTCGGGAAGAGGATCTTATATTTTCTTATTATTATTTAATTTTTTTTTACATCAAAGGCTTTAAAAATTTTAGGACTTTAAGAATTATAACTCACGTGCTTATGACTGGGTATGGTACACTGGATGCTGCAGCGAATCGAACACTCTGGTTATTCCGATATCCTTAAATCCTGTCTCTTAGACCGTTATTTAAGGGCAGCTGGGAATATAAAGTGTTTTGATATTTATCCTATCATCACCAGCGTTGCTGGGGGTGCTAGTTCTAATCCATCATAACATTTATTATTGATGATATTCATTATGATATCCTAACCGCAGTAAATGCTCACGATACAGCATCAATATCTTAGGGGCATGTGACAGAAGGGGTTTTCTATATTACAACAAGAGTATTTTATTTTTTTATAAATCAATCTTATTCCCTTCAAAAACGTTCCCTTGAGTAGCTACATAACAGTTCTGGAAGGCCTCAATTGCAATTTTCGTTTACACTCCTTCAGATATTATCGATTTTTTATACAAAGAGGAAGGTGAGATTTCAATACCAAAGAATATGCTTTTTCTGAAAATACACAATGAAGAAGATGGCCGTGCGACAAAGGACGTTATCATGGTGGACCATCCAAGTGTCTGCAATGTGAGGCGTGACTCTAAGGACCCTCTTTCTGAGTCGCTCAAGGACTTGTTTATGAGCAACCTGATTGATAGTTTATCCTGGATAGTCTGACATCACAAGAGTTTGATGAAAGTCTGCCAAAGTAACACCTATAAAAATACCTTACGCTACCGATAAATTTGTACTGTTGAAAAGGAGTATCCCGCATAGGCTCATTCCAACTTACAAATTCACCAAAATTATCTGATCAATTTTTCATAATGCACATCAAAAAAACAACTTCACTTACAATGCTCTATAGAGTAATGTAATTCTTAGACGAAGTTAAAACGTGTACTGCACATCTAGAAGCGATGAAAGGACTAGCTTTGGTACCAAATCACTATCAGTGATGCCCCGACCTTACTGATTTTTTGCCATACCTCGTACACTTTGCTAAAAGACACAGAGCATTAATTAGCAGCTATTCAGTCCTTCAAAAAATTATCAATAAAATTATCTACGGTAATCTGAGTAATGCATCCCTCGTTATAAAAAAATGATTGCCTTTTACTTTAATAGAAAAATTATTCACTTCCACCCTTCCCTTAAAGGTTTTAATTATTGCGATATTAAAAATGACATTTGCTTAGGATATTTTTTGAAATTATAAAATAACTCATCCCTTCGATGAGTATTTTCCTTTAACATGTCATCATATTCTTGTATTTATTTTTTATCATAAAAATAAAAAAAATTAATAGTCCACATTGCCTACAGTAATTTATGCACACTAATTATCGTGCGTAAGAATTTATGGCTAGTTTTCGCAATTAATTGAAATAACATTTTTATTTAATGTAGCATTTTGTTGTTGATATTTTTATAGTCATAAATTTGGAAAAGTACAGAAATTTATGAACGCCTAACTCTTCGTTGATTTTTTCATGTTGCGTGAAAATTATTATGACTTTTTCGTCGGTCGATTGTTATGAGTAATTCTCACGCAAGAAAATTGCTAGAAAAATATAATAAAATTTTCTAAGATGATTTAGATGATTCGTTAGGTCTTAAATATTAATACCTTGGGGACCATAAGTGGCAATGAAATGTTTTAGCCAAAATCGTCGATTTAGTTCTTATAATAGCTGAAACGTTTTACCAAAAATCCCTCGAAAATACCATCCAAAAGACGCAATCAATTGTGGGAAGGAGTCATTCAACAAATTGTTCATAATAGGTGAAATATTCCCTATGAACGAACATGCTTTCATTTTTATACACGATCATATTTTAGAAGAAAATAAAATTTACTATATACACTGAACATGTACTGATACCAAGTTAGGATAATTGAAATTTTTTTAATGTTTTGTCTTTTGAATTTACATTTGAACATATTTCATCATAAATAATGACTTCATTTGAGTTGATTTACTGCTAAACGGAGCTTATTTACTGTTGATTTGTTAATATTTTTATAGCATGCCATGTTTTCGTATAATCACATATCAGAATAGAAATTATAATGTAAGTTTATTTTGTCGAGACATATTTATAACAGTAAAATATGAAAAGGGATTGAAAATTTATTGAGGCCTTACACTCTCTTGCAGTTATTAAGAGAGTATAAGTCAAAATTATAACCAGTTTAAATATCCACTAAAAGTTGAGAATTATTATTTTAATTGTTAAATTAATAAAAATGGACGGAAATGAGAGTAAAATTGAGAAACCGCCGTTTTCCAATAGATGGCGCCAGTAGTAAATGCTGTTCCAAATTATCGGATTAGAAACGTCAAATTGTAAGCTTAGGCATCTGTCAAGAATTCCGATATAGAAATTTCTGCCAAATGAGCTTAATTTGGGGAAAGTTCTGCGTTTTACCCTTAATTCGAAAAAATCTGCGGCCTGAGGTGCTCGAATGATTGTAGAAACTTATGGTAAGGCTTTTATTAGTGAGAGAATGTATCGCGAATGGTTCCAATACTACAAACGTAGTGATTTCGAATCTCATGCTATATATTTGGCTACTACCTCTTCCAATCGATGATGCGTCGCCTCGCTGAGCAGAACTACCAATCTTACGAAGAGACCAAAAATTGGGTCGATTCATGGATCGCCTCATAAGACCAGCAGTTTTTTGACATGGAATCCGTATCATGCCAAAAAGATGGGAACACAAAAAGTGGCATTTACTATTTTTAAATTAAATTCTGTAGGAATCAAATCCAAGTTCATAAGTTCAAATGGGTTCCGATGTCATTGGATCTACGGCATCCTATTGGCTATCACTTTCGACGGTCTTTGGGAAAGTAAAAATTGTTCCTCATTCTCAGAATTGCCGACCATTTTTCTTTCCATCTTTCTATTTTTCTAAAATAAATTTCGAATATTAAATTGGTACGATAAAAGTTTATTCATTAGCATAAATTCCTGATAAAATAAGCTAATTTAACTAAAAGAGGATATAATAATAAATAAGTAATTGAATAATTCGATTATTACTAAATAACTGTTAGAATCGATTTTCTTGAATTTGCATAGCATACCAGGGCATCTAAAAATATTTCTGAAGATTATGCATACTTCATAGCAATAATTATCTAAGAAAGTGTAAATTATGTCTCGTAATTAATTAGTGATTTTTAATTTTAAATTCTAACGTAATTAAATCCGTAGTAAATATATAATTTGTCAATAATTTCGGAAGACACGCTAAAAAGTTTTTTTTTTACCAAAATCGAATTTTAAGAAATAAATTGAAAATTATTTTCTATAAATAAAATTTCCTTCATTTTCCTTTTCTGGGTTTCATAATTCTGCTTAATATAGTCCTCAGAGAATTTCCTTTTTAGTACATTGAATGTGATTTTTTTTTAAAAATATGATTTCACAGAAAATTTCTGATTTTTTCCCAAATACGATGGATTGTCTTTGAAGTAAGCTCTCAGTTTGAGGATGAATTTGTTATTCAGTTTTATTAGAATGGCGAAAATGTACACTTTTCGTAAAATAACGTTAACATAATTCTTTTTTTTTTCTTCATAAAAATGCTCGCCTATGTTGCAGATTCTCTGATGTGATGACACTAGCCCTTGGGACGAAGAACATTTTTGCTGGTACGGAAAATAGACGAAGCACGTATTTTTGACATTAAATTGTTTACTTGAAGTAACATAAACCCACATAAGAGATCGTGAGTAATGTTGATGTTGGAGGTGTATTTTTTCAATTGTGATAAGCAAAAAAAAATGCGGAGATATTTTTGTGTTTGTTTTATTAGGGTTTTTCTAGAAGCATAAAAGAATGGCAATGGAAATATTTTGTAAAAATTTCCCGAAACAAAATGTAATTCATTTGAACAATCAGAATAATTTATTTAAGAAAAAGTTGTGAACTTTGAAGCAACAGTAATGAAATTTGAAAGAAAAATGACCATAATGAAAATATTAATGGAGGCTTTAAGTTTTATCTCAAATTAATGGACATTTTTTAGTGAAAGCCCTAAAAAAATTCTGTTAACTTTTCACTAAAAATTTTTTACTGAAAATTTTTACTGAAAATTTTTACTGAAAATTTGTACTGAAAATTTTTACTGAAAATTTGTACTGAAAATTTTTACTGAAAATTTATACTGAAAATTTTTACTGAAAATTTTTACTGAAAATTTTTACTGAAAATTTTTACTGAAAATTTTTACTGAAAATTTTTACTGAAACTTTTTACTGAAACTTTTTACTGAAAATTTTTACTGAAAATTTTTACTGAAAATTTTTACTGAAAATTTTTACTGAAAATAAGTTTATACAATACGTAAAATTTTTACTGAAAATTTATACAGAAAATGTTTGACTGTTTTAACTGAAAATTTTCTGAGTGAAATTTTTGGACTAAACATTTTTTTACTGAAAATTTTACTGATGATTTTTTGACTGAAATTGTTTAATAAAAATTCTTACTGAACACTTTTACTGAAAATTTATACAGAAAATTTTTGCTAACAATTTTTACTGAAAGTTTTTACTAAAAATTTTTACTGAAAATTTTTACTGAAAACTTTTACTGAAATTTTTACTAAAAAAAAGTTTTTGGACTAAAGATTTTTACTGAAATTTTTTTGACTAAAAACTTTTTTAATAAAAATTTTACAGAATATTTTTAGACTGAAAACTTCTTTACTGAAGCGTTTTGTACTGAACATTTTTTGACTGAAAACTTTTTTAATAAAAATTTTACTGAATATTTTTTGACTGAAACTGTGCCTGAAGATTTTTTACTGTATTATTGAATACAATAAGATTAATTTTCAATAATTTCTTCTGGTATAAATTTTTACTTTAATAATTTATTGAATATCTCAGAATAGTTTTTTCTTATGTGGAAAAATTTCCTTTTAAAATGAGTGAGAAAATTATTTTCAAAACTTGAATATGCATAAAATCATCAATTTGAATATTTAACTATCTTTGAATTTCGACATTATTTTCATATATATCCTTGTAATATGGTTCAGATATTTCGGTTTTGTTCATGTGCTAAGGAATTCCAAATATATTTCTTCCTTCGATTAGATTCGATTAATATTCTACGAAATTATGAAATTTATTATAAATTCACCCCTAAATACTATCCATAACCAATAGTTCTATTACAATTATTGAAATATTTTACATATCGTGTTTGTTCTTGTAAAATCTATTACACATCACGTACGCCTTTATTGATTTTCAAAAATCTAGTATTTAATCTGAAATCAAAATATCTTAAGATAATATGAGTACCTATTTAAATATTGAATCTTCCTTTGTGTTCGATGCTGTTTTACTGAATAATAAATAATCTTAGTTTTTCACACTCAACTAATCGATTCTTCTATTCGATGTACTCAAGATTATTACAAAACAAAATCAAGAAAACTAAATTAAAAGTATCGGAATTTACTTTTAAATAAGTTTTATTGATTTCCGGTTCACCATTCCGGTGTCTTTCATAATATTTCTACCAAAATAACCATTTTGATATAATTTTTTCTTCATTGACAACTTTGATTTGGGTTAAACAGACCCTAGTTAGGGCAAAAAAAAAATTAATACAATAAAGGGAAAATATTTTTAGCATTCACTGATCAATAGTCATGCTAGACTATTAGTTCAATATCATTCAATAAAGGATATCACAAAATATGTTATTTTAATCAAAAGATAATTTAGACATTTTAAATAAAAAATTTTTTTCTTATTGTAGTATTAGAAAAAATAGAAAATTTCAAATGAATATAATTAGATGACTTGGAATAAAATTTTCTTTAAAAAAATTGAGTAAGATTTCTTTTGTCTTGCCAAATCTTTTCTTCTTAATAAAATTTCAATAAAATTTATAAAATCAGTTATTTTTTTAAAGTTTTTTTTATTTTAATTTTTACGAAATGAATACAAGAAAACTTTACGAAATGAACACAAACAAAAAAGTCGGTAGTCCGATAAGTTTGAACATAACCTTAAATTTAATCCTTTTTAATATTATTCAACAGTTTTTTTTATAATAAAATATTCTGAATGAAATTACGATTCATCTGAAGACGAAGAAGTTATTTTCTATTGCGAGGCAAGCGAATTTCTTTTTTGATTATTTTTTTTATTTGTTTAATAATTTTTATATAAGAAATAATTAATATTTGGATTTTTTAGAAAACATTTTAAAACGTACCTAATTTAGCTTTACGGTGGGTTGATTATTATTTTACTTTACTCACTTATAAGTGCAGTTGAATATTTTTATCCAATTTTATATGCTAATTAAGCTCAATGATAAACCGAATTATTACAATAGCAAAAAACGATTTTAAAAATTTTCTTATACAAGCAGAAATGTTAATGTGCTTAAAGAAAAGAGATTTTCTATGCAAAAATGATAAAACATTTTTCCATTTTCTTTTGATTTCAGCAAATAATTAAGTGAAAGACATTATTTTGAATTTTTCTTTAAAAACATCCTTTCTTTTTGTAAGAAATTATGAAAATATTTTCATTAACTTGGAAAAATATGAATATTTTGCCAAAAAATGGGCAGTATTTTTCGTTAAAAAAAAGTAAT